>JAQPPZ010016912.1:6277500-7011540 GCA_028583015.1 Wollemia nobilis | reverse complement strand
AATGAAATCCTATCAACAAAGGGGTTGGGAATTTAGGGAGAATCAACAAGAATTAGGCAGGGAGGTAGGGGGATAAACTAGAAAAATCCTAGTTTATATAGGATTAGGAAGAGGTTTGGGAGGTTGGGGATCATCCCAATCTGGGAGATCTCCAACAGGGAAATCTCCAACTGTGCAGACACGCTTCTACTCGAGTTGGAGAGGCTATTGAAACCAAAGCTAATTATGAAAATTTGGTTTTGGGACGAAATCGTCTGGACGTTCTGTTCTAGATGAATTCGTCAGATCAGGGATGATTTCATCTAATCTGAGACAATATCATCCAACGGTCAAAACAAATCCTAAAAATGGTGTGGAAAATGGGAAAAGTGGGTAAAAGGTTGTTTAATGGGCAGTTTGGGGTTGAAATTCAAATTTTAACATTTTATCTATTTACTAAGGTTTTAACCGTGCCAATTTTAGGGTGCTACATTTTGCCCCCTCTTTAGCGAATTTTTTGAAGAAAATGCGTTAAAAATGAATTTTTCCCATTTTACGAGAAAGCAAAAATATACTCAATTTTTTAGACGACGATTCTTGATCTAATCGTATGAATGCTGACTATGGTGCCCCCTCCGTGTTTTTACCCAAATCGAACATTTGAGGTAAAAACATGAAAAAGAAAAAAAAATTAAAATTTTAAAATGCTGATTTTTAAATAAATTAAAGAAAATAGGGAAAACCCTAATTCATTTGTACTATTCACTTTTATTGTTCCAGAGCTCTGCAGAGAAGAAACATGGTGGAGACAGCGCATAGAGCGACAGAGGTCCGACGTGGGCTACGAGTAAGGATCTAATCCTAGTAGATTAAGTTTAATTTGACTTTGTGCAATTCTTGTGATAAAAATTTGATTGTTTGGGGTATCGCGACCGTTTTTAGGCCGTCGACGTCGTCGGGACAATATCGTCCCAATTTCATCGAAATCATCCTTAGATTGTCGATTTTTTCTGATGGTGAAATCAGCGAATTAGGGGCGATTTCGTCCAACAAGGGGCGATTCCCAAGTTGTGAAATCGAAGACGATTTCATCCTCACAAAGGATGATTTTGCCTAATGTGGGACGATATCATCCGATGGTGGACGATATCATTTAAAACTTGATTTTAAGTTTTTTTAATTTGAATGATTGAGTTATTAATGATTTTTTTGTTTTATTATTTGTTTTGCAGAAGGGATTACTAAAGAGCTAGGAATGGAAATACGACGGGCTAAGAGATGACATAGCCACACCTGACTAGGCAGAGCATGACTAACTTGGATAGGTCAATCTATAGCATGTGGCAGAGATGCCACAAGTATTAACTGACATGGGGCTACTGACAGCCCTAGCAGAGACGTGGTATCTGGGGTCGTCCTGCTTTTGATTATCGATAGGGGAGATGGCTCCCACTCTAGAGGACGTATGGAGGATCATGAGGATCCCCATACAGGGACGGCTGATGACGCCTACGTCCAGTCAGGGCCAAGCGATGATGAGGCTCACGGGAGACTCGAGCTTCACCCTGGAGAAGGGCGAAGTGAACATCGAGTCTCTATAGTAGATTCCTGGGGCATCTAGGCTGACTCAAGTTTTGGCAGGAGTTGTCGACGGCTTACTACTATGCCACCAGAGCAGATGCAGACTACCGTGGGTGCTCTCAGACATAGTCTGTGACATGAGAGACCATGGGCACATATTTGCATGGGGTAGCTTTGTTCTTTGTCACTTGTATAGGATCCTGTATGGGGTCGTATACAAGGGAGGTCGATGTCTAGTTTTGACATCGCTACTATAGGTTTGGTGCTAGGAGCACATTGCGGTGCGAAGGCCGATAGGGCTCCCATTGATAGGGGTTGATTGGGAGAGGCCCCAAGTTTTCTATTGGTGGTTGCAACGGGGGTCATAGCGGTGAATAGATCTGCCAATGTCATGGAGGTTTCTATATGACCTCATCCCAGACCAGATCACCTGAAGACCGTGGTGAGAGAACCCCGGGTGGGTAGAGGATGGGTAGGAGCTGGCTTGCATCAGGTGAGTCTATTGGCTAAGGATGGAGCGAGGAGAGGTAGAGCTCCACCGCTATGACCGAGTACTACGACATTTCAGTATATAGTAGGGGATCCCTTCTCTTAAGGATTACGAGTACTCCCAAACTATTCGAGATAGTACTACACTGAGCGGGGCTCTAGATATGCAGTGATTCTGGAGTCAGGACATGGACGATGCCCCCATCCAGCTAGTGGATGGTAATGACACCAGGGTTGTGAATGGCTATGATGCCTGGTATGTAGGCATCTGCCCTCCTCGAATTATGAGGGTGTAGGGTCTAATGCACACCATGGTGCACTAGATGGGGAGATGATGGTAGGTTGCTATTGATGCAGTGTAGGGTCACAAGGGAAGAGAGTAGTGGTGGATCCCATAGGAGAGACACCAGAGGATGGCACGGTCTCCATAGAGGCCATGGGAGATAGGGCAGAGGGAGGAGGGAATCCCTTCATAGTAGGAGGAGAGACCACCATCGCCTGATAAGGGCAAGGGTGTCGACACAAGGGAGAGCAGCGAGACGACGACTCTCTAGGTTGAGGTTGCTTGCATCCAGACTTAGGTGTAGACATTGTAGGATGAGGCTACACGGCTCAGAGCTCGGGGTAGAGGGGTGAGTAGGGATGATCTATCATGGTCTATTGCTCAAACTTCATTCTACCAGGGGTTATACTATCACATGGTTCTAGAGAACCAGAGGGTACCATTACCAGCCCCTATTGCAGAGCCGGTCATGATGGGATCATCGAGGACATCCTCACGATCGACGATGAGGACTAGAGATACAACCTGGACCTCTATGGGACTACCTCCTACATGTCAGGGTGGGGGAGGAGATGAGGCTGAGAGCTCAAGGGCTTCTCGAGGCTAGGTGCTAGAGACTAGATTTTGAGAGATTTTTGAGAGGATTGAGTATGCCAGGGTATAGATTGTGGTATACCAATCCAGTTTTGAGATGATGTATATAATTTTTTGATATATATATAGTTTTGGTTATGATGATATGACTTGTTCATATGTTTTTATGATGCTTTTAATGTTTGAATTGTTTGCTTGTTTGAGGATTCATGTAATTATGGCGTGTTGAAAAATTATAATTTGATGTCATGCTGTAATATTTTAAATGAAATAATATGATGTAAACAATTGGTTGTGGTGGTGTGATTTAAAAAAAAAAAAAAGATACTTCTAACAATAATTTCAAAGTACATTGTCGCTGTTATAGGCCATTTCATGGAGTTGCCGCTCACTCGGTCATCAAGCTAATCCCAGTATAGAAATATTGTTTAAAAGTAAAAGAGTGCTTAAGAAATTGTCTTAAGACTTTGTGTTGTGATGATGGAGATGATGATGGTTTGATGATTCGTTTTCATATTTTCATAAAAATAGTATGCATGAGATACTAAAAGAAATATGATTTTTCTAGGCATAAATTCCTAAGTGTGATAAAATTTTGAACATTCCTTAGAATTTATACCATGGTTGCAAAATTGAACATAATGACATGAAATAGAATAAGTGTTCATTTCTTTGAAAAGCATAATTGTGTAACATAATGATGCAAGTCATATGTTTTGATGAATTTGTTTTAAAATAAATGGAAAACAAAATTAGAACAATGGTTTGCACTAGGCATAGAATTATAGGTATAGACTTATACCATCATTGCGAAATCCAAAGAAGAAAATAGATTGTTGGTTTTTGCAATATGAATTTTTGACTTTTGATAAAAATAATAATATGAACATGTTATTTGAAATCATTTTTGTGATTTTGTGAGAAAATTTATATAATTGCTTTTATAGAAAACAAGAATTCTGAAATAAAAGGGTAAAATTATTTCAAAAAGAATTACAAAAATATTTTAAATTATCTCAAAGATAAATGTAGATTTATAAGGAATCCTCATGTGCAAATGTGAATTCATTACCGATCTTGATTTATCATAATGATACAAAATCTCTCAAATACAAATGTGTGTGCAATTGTATTGTTCATTTACCAATTTTGAGCAAGATAATTTGATGCAAGTAGTTTGCCTTGACCAAATGAATGTTCGTTGACCATGATTTATATGCATGTAACAGTACTAAGATACTATGTAAGTTAGGTTATCAAGAGCTAGCTAATCCATAAGATGACATAGGTCTATACAAAATAAGGTCGCTAATGTGACAGACATATCGCCATGCTAGGTATTACCCAAGGCCAAGCGAGTTGGGCACAAACCACCTGTTATGGGGATTACGTCATAGTTTTCGAATAATTGATAATTCTAAGGATTCAAGCTCATTCACCCTTCTTTTCTTTTCAAGGGGTAGGGAAAGGATTTTATTGCATTTTTCTTTTGCGTTTCTCTTTTGCTTTTGTACTTTTGTATTTTTGCTTGATATTTGAGAAAATACTGAAATATTGTGGTGATGATATAAAATAACCTTTTTCTTCTCTCTTTTTTTTTTTTTTTAACTTTTCTTTTTCTTCCTATGCTAGGGATACTTGCTCGGATTAGCTTTAGAGCAAGGGATTTTTATTCTGGGTAGGGGTGAGCTTGTCCTTTTGTCAATTCTCAAAGATTCTAGACCATGTGCATGATAGGATAACAGGAGAAACTTTTCGCTCAGGAAACCATTTCTACTATGTAGCATCATATCGAATTTGCAATGAAATCATTTTAATGTGAAAAGATATACTTAGTTCAAGTAAATAACAAGATCAGTTCTCTATGCTCAAAACTTTATTTAATTCAACTATGGACTTTGATATAAGAGAGATGAATAATCATACCAAATAAAATAAAGATATTTATTCATGTGAATGTGAAAGTGTGGGATTCCAAATAAATGCTAATTTATCCAAAATAACTGAAAATATAACTGCAATACTTTACAATTTGACAGGTACAAAATAAAAGATGTTTTGTTTTTTGAAGATTTTGATGATTTAGATGTTTTTGTATTTTGATTTTAAGTTATGAATTGAAAGAAATACAAGGTGATTATTTTTGAAACGTTTTATATAAGTGACTTAAAAAAGGAAATAATGGGCAAACACATATATACAATGATGAACTAACCAATTTTATGCATAGTAATGTTTAAGATGCATAATTTTCATAGGTTCTTTAAGTTATTTACCATCCAAGGTAGATAATTTGTATGCTCCTGATCCAAATTTAGCAGTGATGACATATGGTCCAAGCCAGTTGGGCTCAAATTTACCTTTAAGGTTTTTAGTTGCATTAGTATTTTTTTTATTTTCTTTTAAGACAAGGTCACCGATCTCAAAAGATCGAGGATGAATTTTCTTAAGATATGCTCTCTTAAGCTTGTTTTGGTAGGCGCAAAGATGCTCCAAAGCATTGATGTGCTTTTCATCGAGAAGTTCTAGCTAACTAAATCTGCCAGCATGATATTCATCTCCTACTTCAGTATCTTGAAGTAGTAAAGCTAAAGAAGGAACTTCTAATTCAAAGGGAAAAACAACTTCAACACCATAAACCAAGACAAAAGGTGAAGTTCCAGTGGGGGTTCGAACACTAGTTCGATAGGCCCACAAAGTAGGATATAATTGAATGTGCCAATCTCGACCGAATTTATTGACCAATTTTTTGAGAATTTTGATTAAGGTTTTATTAGATGCTTCTGCTTGACCATTACCCTAAGGATAATAGGGAGTGGACCAACGATGTTGAATTTTATATTTTTGACATAATTTTTTAACATCTTTATTTTTGAAACAAGTTCCATTATCGAAAATGAGATTGGCAAGAATTCCAAACCTACAAATAATTTGATTAAAAATAAACTTGGAAACTTGTGTTCCAGTGCAAAAAGCTAACGGCATAGCTTCAACCCACTTCGTGAAATACTCAATGGCGGTTATGATGAATTTTTGTCCATCATATGACACAAGGTTGATTTTTCCAATAATGTCTAGGCCCCATTTTGAAAAGGGCCAAGGAGACGAAATAGCCTGTAGTTCTTGTGCAGGCGCATGGACAAGGTCAGCATGTTTTTTGCACTTGTCATAATGTCGCACATAAGTATGTGCATCATTTTCCATGGTAAGCCAAAAATATCCTATCCGGAGGAGTTTCTTAGCAATGGTGCTACCACTAAAATGTCCCCCACAAGATCCATTATGGGCTTCATTCAAAGCTGATCTAGATTCTTCTAGATTCAAACATCTCAATAAGATGCCTTCAAAAGATCTTTTGTACAAGGTATTACCAATAATCACAAAGTGACTTGCTTGTCTACGTAATAACCTACGCTGGTTGCTAGTACAACCATCAGGGAAGGTTCCTTTCTACAAAAAATTAAATATATCAGTATACCATGGTTTAGGAGTTGTTTCGTTGATGAGAAACACATCCAAAGGTTCTAAGCATGATTTACTTGAAGCAGGTTCCTGGAGTCGACAAATAATGATGGTACCATATTCATCATCTAACTCCAAGGGTAAAAGAGATGCAGCTGTAGCCATAGCATCAGCCACACGATTTCTAGCTCAAGGAATAGCTTCCAAATTAACTTGATCAAACAAGGATAATAACTGCAAAACATATGCTTTATATGGGCGTAATTTATCATATTTGGTCTGATAAACATCATTGATTTGATTTATGACAAGTTGGGAGTCACCAAAAACCAATAAAATTTTAATTTTCAATGCCAAGGTAGCTCGTAATCCAAGGATAAGAGCTTCATATTCAGCAGTGTTATTGGTGCAAGCAAATGTTAATTTGAAGGACAGAGGTATAAGATGTTTTTGCAGAGATATTAAAATAATACCCGCACCAGCCCCACTCATGCATCGGGCCCCGTCAAAGTATAGGGACCATTGCTCGGAATGGTCCGGCTCTAGTTTAAGGCATTCATCAGGAAACTCAATGATGAGGGGATGAGTAGACTCTAAGGGTGCAGCAGCTAATTGATCTGCTATGATTTGACCCTTAACAAACTTTTGTCCTATAAATGTGAGTTCAAACTTGCTTAGCGCAAGAACCCACTTGGCTGTGCGACCAGATAAATACGGTCGACTCATGAGATATTGCAAAGGGTCGAATTTGGCAATAACATACATTTTTTGACTGAGCATATAATGTCATAGTTTTTGTGTAGAAAATATGACTGCTAGACATAATTTCTCTAATGTGGTATATTGAGTTTCATAACTAATTAAGGTTCTGCTAATGTAATAATTAGCACATTCTTTCTTCTCATCGTCAAGCTGAGCTAACATAGCTCCTAAGGTAGAATCAGAAGTAGAAATGTACAAGATAAAAGGATGTTCGGATCTAGGTGGGGAAAGCACTGGTGGTTTGAGGAGATATTGCTTAAGGAGTTCAAATTCTTCTTGGCATTCGTCGTCCCAATGAAAAGAGACATATTTCTTAAGAAGCTTAAGAAAGGGTCCGGTTTTATCTGCCAACTTGTCAATAAAGCGGCGAATAGCTTGAAGCTTACCTTGTAAACTTTGTAATTCTGATATATTGGTGGGTGTAGGCATATCTATGATATCCATGATCTTGAGTGGGTCAATTTCAATGCCACATAAAGAAACTATAACCTCTAATAATTTATCGGACTTAACTTCGAATATGCATTTAGCTGGATTTAGTTGGATAAGATATTCCCTTAACCGATAAAATACTTTCCTTAATTCATTTAAATGATCATCTTCTTTAATGGAACGAGCTATGATATCATCTACATAATCATGTAGGATATTATGCATCATATCATGAAAAATATAAGTCATAGCTCATTGATAGGTTGCACCTGCATTCTTTAAGCCAAATGGCATCACTTTCCAAAAAAAGGTTCCCCAAGGGGTAATAAAGGTTGTTTTGGCCTGATCTTCAGGAGCTATCCTGATCTGATTATAACCTGAAAATCCATCCATTAAGGATATCATTCCACTTCCGGCAGTAAAGTCAATGATCTGATCCATATTGGAAAGAGAAAAATCATCTTTAGGGCATGCAGCATTAATGTATCTGAAATCGGTGCAAACCCTAACTTTAGTGGCTTCTTTATTACTTATTGGAACTACATTTGAGATCCATTCGACATAATCAATGGCTTGTATAAAAATGACTTTCAACAGTTTTTCTAGTTCTCCTTTGACTAGTAAGGCCACTTTAGGATGCATTTTTCAAAGTTTTTGTTTAACGGGTTTAGCATCTGGATGGACTACTAGATGATGCATAACTATAGAAGGGTCCAAACCTGGCATGTCTTCATATGTCCAAGCAAAGACATCTTCATAGTCTTTAAGAAATGAAATGTATTTATCTTGTTTTTCTTGACTCAATTCTGATCCAATATTGATTATGTGAGGGTTATGTTCGGTTCCAATGTTAATATTTATAATTTTTTCAACTTCCATATGTAAATATCTCTCAAAATTAGGTGGGGTGGATGAAACACCTAATTCTTGTAATTATTCCAAGGTTAACTTGGATAATTCATCTTGAGGAGTCGAGGCCTCAAGCTATGCTATACTAGGTATAAAGCCATCAAAATAAAATTCATTACATAACAATTCATCAATGGAGACATCATGGAAGATATCCCCTTCCAACTCGTCGTAAGATTTGATAATCATTTCAGGGTAGGCTATGGATAGCATATTGCAGGTAAAAGAATTATTATTTGGACACAAAGAATCTTGTTTATCTAGATAATCTTGATAACATACGAGATGGTCATCATCCTCAAATGGAAAGGGCTGACCCTTACTAGAAAATAGGCCCACACCACAGTGGGCAGGCCACGGTTCTACCTCAAAATGTTCTTTCATACCATTTTGGAAAGGTCCCAAACCTTTCCCTTTATATCCCAATTTAAGCATTATGGGTTTAGCTTTAAGATAATCATTAGCAAAATAGCATCAAGCATATCCATCACAATGTGTCTTAATGTTCCTGGGTATTCTTCCCCAATCATATCCTTTATAAATAAAAGTACAACTCCCGACTTGATAGATACTTCCCATATGTTGTGGGAGGCCTAAGGTACGAGGAGAGGGTGGAAGTTTATTTAAAAGGAGGGAAGTCTGCATGGCAGTGTTGGCTTCCTCAGATATAAGAATTGTAGATAAATTGGGTAAGAGCTCATCAGTAAGAGCATAAGAGGTAGAAGGAACATTTCCTACATCATCGGGTGTAGAAAGGATTCCTGTAGTGGATGTAGATGTCATAGGGATGTTGACGGGTGAGTCGATAGGTATGGAAGATATAGGAGTAAAACAGGAAGCATTGGTTGTAGGTTTAGGATATTTTCAAGGTCCTAATGTGGTTTGTTCAAAAGATGGTCAAGCTATATGTATAGGTGTAGTTGAAAAATTAGATGATTTTATGGGTGTGTGTTTCACACGTTTGGATGGATGATAAGAATTAGGATGTGTGGATGATAGGGCAGGGCAAAATTGCACTCCAATAGGTTCTACCAAAGTGCACATATCAAAGGGTCTAGGATCACCATGAATGGTAACCAACTGGTTTTTAAATTCAAATTTAACACACTGATGTAAAGTGGAGGGAACCGCTCGCATCGCATTGATCCAAGGGCGACCCGAAAGTATATTGTACAATGCAGTGCAATGTACAATAAACATGGTCGTATCTAGGGTTCTAGGACCAACTTGCAAGGGTATAGTAATGACTCCACATGTTTCTTGTGTCTCGTCATTGAAGGATTTTATAATCATATCAGTTCTTTTCATTTTGTCACTTCTAAACCCGAATCGTTGGTAGAAGTCAAAAGTGCATATGTTTAAAGATGAAACATTATCAATCAAGACTCGTTTAACGACTACATATCCAATTAAGGCAGTAATATATAAGGGGTTATCCTTATGTAAACTATGTTGCGGGATATCTTTATCTTGAAAGTCAATACAATCGACTTCTCGAGTGATGATAGTATTGGCTATGGCTTTAGGTTGAATGTTTTGTGGTACCATCATTTGGCTTAATGTAAGCATTAGTTCATCCCTATGGGTAGGCAAAGATCTTAACAGGTCCAAAAGGGAAATTTTGGCTATGGTATTGGATAATTGTTCATTAATATTGTAAGGAGGCTTAGGTTGAACATTAGACGCATAATTCCCTTTATTGGGATTCTTCAAAAC
Source organism: Wollemia nobilis (assembly GCA_028583015.1). NCBI lineage: Eukaryota > Viridiplantae > Streptophyta > Pinopsida > Araucariales > Araucariaceae > Wollemia > Wollemia nobilis. Next base: position 7,001,333 of record JAQPPZ010016912.1, on the reverse strand, counting down.
AAATGGGGCTGATCCATCATTCTGAGTTTGATCCTATTGAGAGGTTTGAGCCTGTTGTTTGGTAACGGTTCTGATGGTTCCTACAATGTTATTTTGCAAGTGATGAGTAGGTCTTGGTCTAGAATTTATGGCTTGTTCATTAGAAAATATTTGGTGAGAAGATGGTCTAGTAGTGACTCTTCAAGGAAACGGTTCTTCTGGAACCATAGAACTGGTAATAGGTTGAATAGGATCTGATTCATCTTCAGAACTATTCGATTGATTCGAGGTGATTTCCATGTCACTTTCAGTATCATATTTAGTGTCACTAAGATCAAGTGTCCGAATATTATGTAGAGGTCTGGTCATAACTATGGATAAAGTTGTGTCAAATATTTGAGGATCATGATCAAGTAATTGTCCACTAATAGTCCCTACATATTGGGTAGGAGGAGGAACATTGTGATGTTCAATTTGATTGGCCACCTCTTTACCATGTTTTGGTAAAGGATGTTGAAATATGTCCAATGATTGATTGGGATTCTGATTCTGATTTTGGGGAATGCTCTTTTGAACATTATTAGAAAGATTTTGTTTGGGTTGGAATGCTTGCACCTCCATCTCATTATTATCAATAAAATATTGTATTTTATGTTTTAATATTTTTCAAGAGTTGGTAGCGTGTCCAGGTCCTCTATGAAAATCACAATATAAATCAGCTCTGTATCCGGGTATAGTTGGATCAGGTTCCCGGATAGCTGGTAATTGGATCAAGCCTTGTGCTAGTAATTGCGGGAGAATGGTTGATAAAGGTTGATTTAACCTAGTAAATTCTCGGGGTGGTTTATCAGGAGGTTTCAATATAAACTTCTCTGTTGTTTTCATAGTATTAACATTAGCAATGTTTCTTCTATCAGTGACTCCGTCACCCATAACTTGTTTATTTTTATATTGGTTTTGGATGTTTTCTCATCATATTTATTTTTGAGATGATATCTTCTAATGAGAGCATCTTCCACCCTTCAAGCTAAGTCTATAGCTTTATTGAAGGTGGTCAAGGTAGCAGTTGATAATTTATAGAATAGTTGTTCTTGTAAATTATTGATAAAAATATCCAACATCTCCCGATAAGGTAACACAAAGTGTAATTTTCCTATCAACTATCTCCATCGAGCTAAGAAGTCAAAAAAACACTCATATTTGTCTTGTTTTAGGTTGTACAAATATTTAATGGTTACATGCCTTTCGATATAGGCACTAAATTGATGCACAAAAGACTCAGCGGTCTCTTCAAAATTTCTCAAAGAATGAGTGGGTAGTTGATAATACCATTCCAATGCCATCCCCCCTAAGATTTTTGGGAACATTTTTAGTAATAGCAAATCATCATGTGATATGTCATGACATGCTATCCTAAACATACGAAGATGCTCTATGGGATCTTCGGTTCCTTTATATATAGGTAGGACAAGCATAGGAAAGTGTTTGGGATATGGTTGTGCTACAACTATAGGATCTAGAGGTTGACTACACATCTCTTGATAATTGTACGAGGGATGGTAGGGATCTATTTGGTCCATCGAGAGACTAATTGTTTCACCATGGCTTCCAAATTACCAGTTTTTCCACCATATTGGTTTGGTGGTACATGCATATGAGATTTGTGACCATAGGAAGGCAGGACATAAGGATTGGATGCTATATTGTTGTTATGCAAATTGTTGGTAGGAAGATAGAGTAGTGATCAGGTTGGATAATGTAAAGGAGATGGAGGAACAACTAATAATAATTCACCAAAGGCTCAAGGAATCCTCATATCACCAAAAGATCTATACGGATCTCAAGAGGTCACTAAAGTAATTCTCTATAGGAGATAAAGTCTTCTTAAGGGTGAAAGATTTCAAAATATCCATTAAATATTCCAAATTTGACACTATATTTATGGGACCATTTGATATTATAGGTAAAATAAGTTACTTATCCCACTCATATTTGGAATGTTTCTAACTTACAAATGTTATATCCCCTACACATTGAGGTCTGTCTAGTCAAGATACTAGGTTTTAGAACCAAAAGTCTAAGAAAAAAAATATTGATCAATGTAAGGTTCAATGGGACCAATACTTAGATAGAAATGCCACATGGAAGAATGTGGATGACATGAAGAAACAATTTTATTTTCTTTTTGTATGAACATAAATATTTTTGGATTGTTGTATGGATTTATGAATGTAAATATATATGAAATTTTGTGTGGAATTGCTTACATGAACATATTTGATTGTTGTATGGATATATGAATGAATATATATATATATATATATATATATATATATATATATATATATATATATATATATATATATATATATATATATATATGTATGTATGTATGTATGAAATTTTGTGTGGAATTGCTTACATGAACATATTTGATTGTTGTATGGATATATGAATGAATATGTATGTGAAATATTGTGTGGAGTTGTATTAAAAAACAAGGACTATATTCATTTCTAGTGGGGGAGATTGTAATGACCACCCAAAAATGCATCATTAGTTGTGAATATAATTGTTATTTAATTAATGTTATATACTTCTAGGATGAGATACTATTGATGGATACTATTTTGCAAGTACAGGTCAAATATTAGATGGAAAATGATGGTGATGTGAAAAATCACCACAACTCGTGAGTACATGGAAGCTCGCACAGATGAATTCATATAGGTGAATCATGAGTGAATGAATTGCATTGATAGATATCCATGAACTTTATTAGGGGATTGGTGTCTCCTTTATATAGAGGTACATAAAAATTATAATAGGGAAAGGATTCCCAAGAGATTTGTTGAGAAAATTTTAGTGAAATATTTTCTTCGTGGACGTAGCCCACATTGGATGAACCACATTAAATTGGTGTCTCTATTGTGTGTGGTGATTTATGCATTGCTTTGATTACTGTTGTTGATATTTCCATTGATATATTGCATAATATTGTATGGGAAAGAAAAGTAAAAAGTGGTCTTATACTGTTCACCACCCCTATTAGTATAATATTTTGTTATTCAATTGGTATTAGAGTGGGTTCCTTCGGAATATTTTAACAACTTTAAGGAAAAGCTTACAAGAAAATAGATGGATTCTTAGACTAGATATTTAGGGAGTTCAACACCATTGTTCAATGGGATTAATTATGCACTATGGAGTAGAAGGATGAAGTTTCATCTAATGGCACTTGGAAATGAAATATGGGAAGCAGTTGAGAATGGATACATACCACCAAAAACTCCACCTACATATAAACATGGTAAGCTTCTACATAGTTACAATTCAAGATCAATGAATGGAATTTTAAGAGGTTTGTGTGAAACAAATTTTATAAAGGTTATGCATTGCACATCAAAAAAGGAAATTTGGGATAAGTTGCAAGGCATATATGAAGGAGATAAAAAGATCAAAAGGGTAAAGTTGCAAAATTTTGGGAGTGTTTGAAGACCTAAATATGAAGGATGAGGAAAACATTGTGACATATTTACTTCGTGTGGATGAGGTTGTTAACTCCATGCAAGGACTTGGACTTAAGGTTGAGGAAATAGATGTTTGTGATAATATTCTAAGGTCACTTCCAAAAAGGTTTAGTGAAAATATTTCATCTATAGAAGAGGCAAAAGATATTGAAATTTTGACAAGGGATGAATTACATGGCATTCTCACAACATTTGAAATAAGTATAAAAGAGGAACCTTTTCTCCAAAAGGAAGTAGCCTTCAAATTTACTATGAAGACAAAGCATAAGAAGTTAGATTCAATAAATGAGTCATATAGTGATGAAGAAGCAAACTATGGCAGAAGGAATAAGGACTCAAGAAAATATAAAGGTAAAAAATAAGTTAGATGTTCTAATTATGAAAAATATGGTCACTATGCATCTGATTATCCAAAAGTTGGAAATAGCAATGATGAAGAAAAATAGGATCATAAGAATAGGGAAACAAGAAAACACATGTACCACAAAAATCAGGAATATAGAAGTTGTCAAGAAGAGTTTCATGAGGAATCAGATGAAGAATAGGAATAAACACAAAGACTTCTTCCTAAGACTCCATCCAGGTGTGTACACAAATTTCATACAAAAGAGCTAATCATTGGGAATCCAAATGAGAGACAAATAAGGAGAAGGATAATAACACCATCTCAACAAGTAAATTTTTCCTTATTATCTAAATTTGAGCCAAAAGACTTCAATGAGGCAAGTAAAGATAATTTTTGTATTAAGGCAATGGATGAGGAATTATATTAGATAGAGAAAAGAAAGACTTGGGAACTTGTTCCATGACCAAAAGACAAAAATGTGACTGACACTAAATGGGTATTCAGAAACAAGTTAAATGAAGATGGTTAGGTGGTCAGAAATAAAGCAATATTAGTGTGCAAAGGTTATGCAAAGGTAGAGGGAATTGAATTTGATGATACGTTTGCTCCAGTTGCATGACTTGAATCTATCCAAATTTTCTTAGACTTTTCAAGATTCAAAAACTTCAAAGTATATCAAATAGATGTTAAATCAGCCTTTCTAAATGCTGTTTTATAAGAAGAGGTCTACATTGAGCATCCAGAAGGTTTTAACTTGACTGATAAACTAGACTATGTATGTAGATTGAAAAAATCACGTTATGGACTAAAGCAAGATCCTAGAGCTTGGTATTCAAGATTGGATAAGTACCTATAGGAACAGGGTTTTAGGAAATGAATAATGGATAATAACTTATACATCAAAAATTAAGGTAATGACATACTAATTGTGGTTTTTTATGTTGATGATATCATTTTTGGAGGAAACAATGATAAGATGTGTCAAAAATTTGCAAAGAGCATGCATAATGAATTTGATATGTCTATGCTTGGTGAGTTGTCCTTCTTTCTTGGACTTCAGATTTCACAATCAAAGAAAGAGGTGTTCCTATCACAAACCAAATATATAAAAGAGATACTAAATAAATTCAAGTTAGAATATTGCAAGCCAGTAAGCACTCCTATGGTTATAGGATGTAAGTTGAGTAAAGATGATGAATATCTAGAGGTAAATTAGAAATTATACAGATCTATGATTGGAAACTTACTGTATGTCACAACTACAAGACCAAATATCAAGCAGGCAGTGGGATTAGTGGTAATTTTTAAAGCAGCACCCAAGAAAACACATGTAGAAATAAAAAGGATTCTTAGGTATTTAAAATGGACTATGGTTTTTGGGCTCTGGTATCCCAAAAGTGATAGTTTCACTCTCACAACTTATACAAATGCATATTGGGATAGCAGTATTGATGACAAAAAAAGTACAAGTGGTGGAGCATTCTTTCTTGGAGATTGTTTAGTCTCTTGGCTAAGTAAGAAACAAGTATAAATATCCCTATCCACTGGAGAGGTAGAGTATATTGTAGTAGTTTCTAGTTGTACACAGGTATTATGGATGAAAAAAATTCTAAAGGATTTAAAATAAAACATGATCATCCTATTTCCATATTGTGTGATAATACAAGTGCTATAAATATTTCAAAAAATCCACTGATGCACTCTAGGATAAATCACATTCTGATCAAGTATCACTTTATGAGAGAATAGGTGAAAAACAAGCAGGTCAGGTTGGAATATGTTACTACAAAGGAGCATATTTTAGACATTTTCACTAAGCCACTTTCGAAAGAGACTTTTGAGTATCTTCAAGAGAAGTTGGGAGTAGTTATACTCCCACCCCAAAATTAACCACATCAATAGGAGGTGGATGAGGGGATAAAATTAAGAGTGTCATTCTTAGCCTCGAGACCCAAAGGTGACTCTTTGCCATTGATGACAAAGGGGAGAGATTTAAGTTAGGTGGAGAGCATTAAATCAGGGGGAGTAGTTTCTCAAGGATATCAAAGCATTTAGTCAAGAGAAGCATTTTCTCAAGGAAAGCAACTTTTGAAAAAATAAAAAGGAATGGTAAAAATAAAGGGGTTTCCACCAATGACAAAGGGGGATATTGTTGGAAATTTTGAGTAGTTTTGTTGTCATTGATGTCAAAAGAATATTGGTTTAATTTCTTCATCATTAAAGACATCAAGTGGTTTTTCCAAAAGCAAGAAGGTCTTGGAAACGAATAGGATATAATATTTATTTTTAATATTATATGCCTAAAAAGGGCCCAAAGGATGAAGACCCAAGGAAGGAGAAGCAAGTTTAAATTAAATAATAATATTCTATTATTATAATATTTCAGGCCAAATAACAAGGTGAAGAAAAACAAAGTTCAAATTAAAAAGACCCATGAGCAATTTTCAAAAGGTTTAATTTAAATTAAAATATTTTAATTTTTGATTAAAATTTTAATTTAAATTAATATTGGAGGGAAAGGTTTTAAATTTAATATTTAAAAACTAAATTTGAACTTTTTAAATTCAAAAATGGGCTGACATGAGAAATAAAAAGACAATGTGCATTTATATAGGAAATGATTTCCATTTCCCAAAGTTATCCATCACACCTTCGAATGCAAAAAAGAGAATATCGAGCACTGCATCTAAGAAGAAGATAATTTGAATTTTAAAAGTGCTTGGAGGAAAATGAGGAAACAAAGGTCACGTAGTGGTTTGACATCCCACCGACGGTGGTAGCATAGGTGGAAGTTGGGAGAGTGTTAAGGCTTGCATAGAGGACATCGCAGTTTGATCCACACGACCAAAATTTTGGAGGAAGAGGCTTTGTTTGACTTTTTCGATTTTTTTGTGAGGGAAATTTTTGGGATAGCGTGTGTTGTGTGTCTCATGTAGGCATGCAACCCACTTGGTGGTCTAGCTTATATCTAGGATGTTGGGAGTGCAAGGTCATGTGGTTGAAATTGTCGAAGTCAATTTTGTTGTTGGCAGAACAAACTAAAGGTATGACATTTGATTTTATTTTCCAAGGTGTTGAAAATTAAATTATTTTAAGATTGTCGTGAGTGCTTGGGGGAGTTATAAGGTAAAGAAAAATTAAAATATTTTATTTTGATTTTTGGTGATTGAAATTTATAAGGTGTGGAGATTATAAGGTGTATAAGGGAGTTTTTTATGCATGTTGTTTTAATGAAATTATTGATTTAGATATTGTGAGTTTGGATATTATAAGGTGTGAAAATGAAATTTTCAAGTGTTTTATTATGGTGAAATTATTGAGTTAAGTTTTTTGAGTTTAGAGATTATAAGGTGTACAAAAGGATATGATATTTTGTATAAAAAATAATTTTTGAGAAAATTATTTTGTGGAGATATTCAAATAGGTTGTGGTAATCTAACCCTAGTGTTGGTAAGGAAAATTTGATTGTGGTGAAGACAAGTTTTGAAGACATATCTCCACCAAAATAAAAGGTATGGGTACATCTTCCTTGTGAGTAAAATATTGTTAGATTGGATGTTGTGAATTCTAAGTTGGAGTGAAAATGATAGTTTGATAAGCATTGTTGAGTTTGGTTTTGAGATATCCAATATTGATGATGAAGGTTTTTCTAGAATAAAGGTTGATGATAGAAACCTTGTTTGATAATCATTGTTGGAAATATTGAGTGAGCTTTCATGTGTATGATTAGATTTTATGAAATATCATGAGTATCATTGTTATGTAAAGTTTGTTTGATAAGCATTTTTGAATAAACTTTCATCGAGTGATTGGTTGTGAGGAGTTGACTAAGCATAATTGATTGAAAGTGTTGGAGTGATAGTTCAAGTTCTGTGAAATAAATTTTTCTTGATTTTTGGATTGAGTTGAAGGAAAATATTGTAAGTGATTGAGCATTATTGTGAGTGTGAAACATATTGAGTCTCTAAAAATTCTCTATATATTTTTGTGGTAAAAACAAGAGAAAGATTGAAAGTGATTGAGCATTTTTGTGAGTGTGAAACATATTGAGTCTCTAAAAATTTTCTATATATTTCTATGGTAAAAACAATAAAGAGATTGAAAGTTATTGAGCATTGTTGTAAGTGTGAAACATATTGAGTCTCTAACAATTCTCTATATGTTTCTATGAGATTGGGCAAGTTATAGTGAGGACTTGTTGAGCATATTTGAAGTAATTCTTAGTGTATACATATTGAGTAGATTGGACAAGTTCTAGTGAAGACTTGTTGAGCAGATTTGAAGTAAGTCTTGGTGAAGACTTGGTGAGCAAATTGAATAAGTTCTTGAGAGGACTTGTTGAATAGATTTGGGGTAATTATTTGAGAAGAGTTGATTGATTGATTTGTTCAATCATTGAGTTAAGGTTTGGGGTGGATCTAGTAGAGTTGATTTGTTATTGAATCAAGCTTTATGGTAAGGCTTGAGGACTAATTTGAGGATAGAGTTTGGTGTAGATTTGAGGATAGGTTTGTACCAAATAAGAGATAAAGATTGAGCAGATTTGTGCTAGACCGAATGCCTATGTTTAGTATAAACCAGATATAGATATTGAGTGAATTTATGCTAGACCAAATGACTATGTTTAGTGCAGATCAGAGATAGAGATCGAGCAGATTTGTGCTAGACTAAAGGACTGTGTTTAGTAAAAAATTGAGATAGAGCTTAGAGTAATCTTTGGAGGTGATAGAGTAGAGTACAATAGTCTCCAGTGGATAAAGATCCATTAGCCAGGGTAGTGAGGAAAAAGATCTTCTGAGTAAGGATAGAGTCTTTAGTGGAGAGAGATCTACAAGCCAGTGTAGTGGAGGCAGTAGTCTTCTAGAGGATCACCAACCAGAGTAGAGGAGGAGTTATCCTATGGATAGAGATCCATAAAATAGCTGAGGAGATTGGTATCTCCTATGGATATATTCCATGAACTTGATTAGGGTATTGGTGTCTCCTTTGGACAAAGGTCCATAAATATTTTAATAGGGAAAGGATTCCCAAAAGATTTGTTGAGAAAATTTTAGTGAAATATTTTCTCTGTGGACGTAGTCCACATTGGGTGAACCATGTTAAATTGGTGTCTATATTGTGTGTGGTTATTTATACATTGATTTGATTATTTATGTTGATATTGCCATTGATATATTGCATAATATTATTTTTGAAAGAAAAGTAAAAAGTGGTCTTATACTGTTCACCCCCCCTCTTAATATAAGCTTGTGTTCTTCAGATAAGTGTAATACTTTATTATGTTATTTTATAGTTATTGAAAGAACTAAAAATAGACATGGTGGTTGAGAGAAATCCTCTCAAACTTATTACAACAAACTAACTTAAAGATAGCTCTTATCCTAACAACATTCTAATCTTGGACTATGGTCAAACATTGACCAACCAAGCCAAAACCTCAACGTATGCTAATCAAATTAACTAGAAATATGTAAATCAAAACATTAAACTAAAACTAAATATGAGGACTTAATACTTGGGACTAAGGAGGAAATGTTGAAAATATTCCAACATTCTCCCCCTTGATGCTAAAGACACTCATGTAAGAGTTCTTTAAGCATCATGGAGTTGGAAGAAAATATTTATCTTACGTTTCCTCCAATCTTGAATCAAGAAATCAAAATTTATAAAATACTTATGGTGGCACTCCTTCCACTCTTCATGTGGAATTTTCTACAAATGTTTGAGTGCCTTATTTTGTTGATTAGCTCCCCCTTCAACAAAAATATCTCCTCTTGTGGTTTTTAGCAATCACTTTCTTACATATTTATCATTATGGTATTTAAACCATGCTCTCACATTTTGATCTTCTTTTACATCTTCAACACTAAACAATACTCCACATGAGTATTGACAATGTATCATCTCACATAGATGATTATACCATACAACTGTTTCACATATTTTAACACAAAATATCACAACAAATATGGCCATATAATGACCAACTACATATGAAACATAAAGTTGCTCCTCACACAAATATTCTCTCAAAATAATGACTTTACAATAATCCTTCTTCCAAGGAATTTTGAACACTTAATTTTGATCCATGTGACCTAAGTTATTCATCACTGTATTCTCTCCAAGAAGACTTTTCATCAAAGTTGTCTCAATGAGACAATCGCATTTCTTTTCATTCCTGCTCAAAAAAAAAAAATCATTAATCATAAAAACATTACCTTTAGTATGAGTAGATTTGGTGCTTCCCATAAAGCTATTTTGTAGCAATTCTCCTTCATTGTATGGTGCTTCAAGATCAACCATCAAATCTTCACTAAGAGTTCTCCTCCTTTGTTCAATCCATGTTGGTGTGTTGAAACACCATTCATTCAAGCAATCATACATAGTTGCCTTTTCAATACAACTCTCTTTCTGCAATGTAGTCACTCCAAGTGAGTGATCATCATCCACGAGTGATGTTTTATTTGCCATTACAACAATAAAATCAGTAATCTCATTTTCACTTTCTATTTCTATCCCATTTTCTTTCTCACTTTCCATCTCCCAAATGAGGGAGTCTTGTGGGGTCTTTTCTTCACCCAACACATCCTTCACCCTTGATGAGTGATCTTCTAACAAGAAGCTTATAGCTTCCATTTATTATTCATAAAAAATTTCTTGTGGATCATCATCCCACATTACTTTATTTGCTCTTTCAAGAGAGCACACATCCATTCCAATTGAATGGTCTTCAAGCCAATGATCATCCATGAACATTGCTTCTCCATCATCATATTCTTTCTTCTCCTTCATGAGAATTGTAGATGCATTCTTCATAATACACTCTTCATTTATCTCCTCCATGAGACATTCTTCATCATACATTTCACTTTTATGGTCTTCAAGCAAGGAAAACTCCAATGTGAGTGTTTATCTTCCTTCATCTTCAAAGTCTTCTTCCACTTTTGAGTGGTCTTCACTACAAGGTCCTTGAGAAATTGTATCTCCACTGAGACATCCATCCTCTTTGCTATCAATTTGAATGCTTTACAAGCATGCCATTCCTGCAAAATATTTATTAGTGCAATTTTTCTTTTCATATTTTTCTCCTCCTAAAAGAAATAATTGACTATTACAATTTTCCATGCTATTACAAAACATGTCTGCAACTATGGGTGTCTCACAATAACTCTCTCCAATGAGATCTATACAAGGCTCCTTCGCCTTCTCATCCTCTTCTCCATGAAGGGATTCCTCATCTTTGTCTCTCTTATCTTCAAAAAGTTCATCATCACTATTTTCTTCAAACATGTCTTCCTCTTCAAGGAAAAATTCACCATCATAAGAATGTATGTCTTCATATGAGTCTTGAAAAGACTCTTCAAAAACTCCTTCAAAAGGATCTAATTTAGAAACTTCTTCAAGGAAGCAAGGCTCCTCATTGATTAAATAATCTTCATGATTGTCACACATGGCTTTATGGGTGTCCTCATAAAACCCATAAGCATCCTTCAACACTTTCCATGCCATTGTAGCTGATCTACAATTGGCTATGAGAGGAAAAACATTCTTTTCCATTCCTCTCCTCAAATTCATAAGAGCTAAGCAATTTGCATATTGTTGCTCCTTCTTCTCTTTTTTCTCCTCACTTTTTCGCTTGCTCCAATAGGGTTCCTCATAGCCTTCTTGAACTATATCCCATAAGTCTTGAGCATTCAATAAGATCTTCATCATTATGCTCCAAATATCATAATTACCTCCATTGAATTTGGGCACTTCCAATTATTTATACATGGTGGTCATTCTCAGGATTCATGAGATATTAATGATTTACTCAAGCTCTTCCTTGCAACTCTGTTGAGTGCTGGCCACTTGATTTTATTTAAAAAAGTGCATGCTTTAGATATCTTCATGCCACTCTCCATAGGTTTTGATCCATCTGAGCAAACCTACTATGATACCAAATGAAAAACAATGGTGAAATTGTTCTATTGATCAACAATGCATTACATAGTTTTATAGTTCTTGAGAGAACTAAAAATAGACACGGTGGTTGAGTCAAACTTATTACAAAAAAATAACTTAAAGATAGATCTTATCCTAACAACATTCTAATCTTGGACTATGGTCAAACATTGACCAACCAAGCCAAAACCTCAACGTATGCTAATCAAATTAACTAGAAATATGTAAATCAAAACATTAAACTAAAACTAAATACTAGGACTTAATACTTGGGACTAAGGAGGCAATGTTGAAAATATTCCAACATACTGCAACTACTTTAAAGTTTGAGTATGTGGTTATGTCCTTGTTATCAAAATAAATGAGGAAATAATCCATGGAGGGATCATCCAAGGATATCTTATTAATAAGGGATCATTCCCAATATAAAAATATGAATAAATTTGGGGATAGTTCAGAGTTAAGAGGGATGTCCAAAGCTTCCAGAACAAATCTAAGGAAATGCTAGAAATATGGTAAATTTGGGCATTTAAAGCATTGTAGGTCTAAAAGTATTGATAATAACAAGGGAAATTATGATGATTATGCCATAGGAGCAAATACCTCCATAGAAGGGGGATATATATACTTGGTTTCTTCAAGTATACACTTAGATCATAATTCACGGATAATCTACTCAAGGGATTCTTTTAATATGACTACTTATAGGGAGTGGTTTTTTGAATATAAAAATTATAACAAAGGTTATGTCTTCTCTAGATATGACTCAATAAATAGAATCATAGAATGTGAAAGGGTCAAACTGTTTCTCAAAGATGGAAGGGTTAAAAATATTCTTGAGTTTTTGCATATTCTAAAATTATCTAGAAACTTGGTATCTATGAGTAAAATGAGTGATGCAAGTGTGTAGATAGTATTTGAAAAGGATACCTATAGGATGGTTCAAGGAGAAATGGTGCTTATAAGATGAGTTTGGATTGGAATACTATATATATTTTTAGGATGCATTGTGATTTATGGATGTAATATTTTTTGGTTCTTGAAACTAAAATAAACAAAACCCCTAGTATTCCTATAGAGAAGACAATGCTTTAGCATCAAAGAATGGGATATATTAGATAAAATGGTCTTAAAGATTTTCACACTAAAGATATGGTTGAAGGTATTTTTGACTAATAAAATTTTGCTTTTTTATGAATATTATGTATATGGTAAACAAAATAGGATAAAGTTTCCACGAGCGAAAGGGATTTTGAAGTTGATACACAGTGATTTATTTAGACCTATACCTATTCCATCACTTGGAAAATTATTGTTCTATATTTCATTTATAAATTATTTCTTAGGGTATGAATGTATTTATATCCTCTAAAATAGATCTAATGTCTTTGTAAAATTCAAAGAGTTTAAAGATCTTGTAGAAAAGCAAACTAAGAATAATATAAAGGTGTTATGGATAAATAATGGTGGAGAATTTAGTGGAAGTGAATTTTAGGAGCTCTATAAGCAATGAGAATAGCAAGGCAAAATATGACTACATATACTTCTCACTAGAATGGAGTTGTGGAAAGAATAAATAGGATATTGATAGAAAAGGAAAGTATGCTCAATAGTGCAATGTTAGCATAGGAATTCTAGGTAGAGATAATGGATACCACTTGTTACCTGGTAAATCAATCACCTACATCAATGTTGATAGATAAAACTCTGTATAAACCATGGAAAAGTAAGAAAACTTCTCTTGAACATCTTAGAGTTTTTATTTGTGATGATTATTTGCATGTTCCAAAGGAGATAGTAAGTTGGACAATAAAGAAAACAATTGTATCTTTATTAGTTATAAATATGGTTTAAATGCTACAATATTTGAAACCAATAAACAAGGATAGATTTTTATATTCAAGATGTAATATTTAAAGAGTTTAAAAGTACTCCCAAGCAATAATAACAACTAAGATAGGAAGAACTAGAAAGGGTGTAGTTTTATTCCATTGATGAAGAATCTAATTCAACATAAGATGATGAATTAGATCCTCAAACCTTAGTCATAAAGAGATTGATTTGAGAAATAATACAACCAAAAAGGTATAGTCCATCTAATTATTGTTCTATTTTGTTTTATCTACTATTTATGATGATCTAAAATTTTTTAGAGAAGTAGTTTATGCACAAGAGTATAAATTCTAGAAGAAGGCCATGGTTGATGAAATGAAGGGCTTAGATACTTGAATTTGTTTATTGAAAGAAATACAATTGCTAGAAATAGATATTCAAGAAGAAGTTCAATGCAGAAGGTAAAGTGGAGAAGTACAAAGCTTATCTTGTAGCAAAGGAATAATTCCAAGAACAAGGAATTGATTTTTATGAGGTTTTATTCCCTATTGCTAAACTAACTTCTATTAGATTTCTTTTGCCTATCATTATTGCATTGGCCTTAGAAGTATATCAAATGGATGTGAAGGCAACATTCCTACATTGGGATATAGAAGAAGAAATTTGTGTCTCAACCAAAATGCTTTATAATAAAAGGAAAAGAGGACTTAATATGTAGGTTGAGGAAATATATGTATGGTTTGAAACAATCACCTAGGATGTGGTATCAAAATTTTGATAATTATGTACTAGAACTTGGTTTTTCATGAAGTAAATATGATCACTAAGTTCATACCAAATAGGATGATGATCACTTTGTTATTATGGATTTGTATGTTGATGATATGTTGTTAATTGGAAATAGGGAAATCATCAAATATTTTAAGTCTCAATTATCAACATATTTTGATATGAAGGAGCTTGGTCCTTTAAATTTTATCTTGAGCATACAAATTTAAAAGTGATCGATCAAATAAGATACTTTTGTTGAATTAGATAAAATATGTTGAGACAATACTAAAGAGATTTAATATGAAGGATTTAAACTAATAAATACTCCCACTCCTTTAGGTGTAACCCTATTTATAGAATAGTATCCAAAGATACAAAAAGAGAAAGTGAATATGTATTGTGTTCCTTATGCAAATACTGTTGGGAGTTTGATGTATGCCATGGTATTTACCATACTAGATATTGCTCTATTTAGTGGGAGTTTTGAGCATATATATGTCAAACTTAGGGAATGATTATTGGATTATTGTAAAGCATGTTTTTAGATACTTGTATGACACATAATATTATGTAATATTCTATGAAGGAAGGGATAAACTAAATAAGGTATTGAATGTACATGGTTTTATTGATGTAGATTGGACAAGAGATTTTGATTATAAAAGATCCACAAGTGGTTATGTATTTAGCTTGTTAGGTGAAGTATTCAACTAGATGAGAAAAAGGTAAGTTGTAGTTGCATTTTCAACTACAAAAGTTGAGTATATGGCAGCCACTCATGCAAGGAATTAAGGAATACAGTTACAAATATTGTATGCTAATATTAGGTTGTTATAGAAAGTTATGAGGATAAATTATGACAGTAAAAGTGCAATCTATCTAGTAAAGGACCTTGAGTATCATTCAAAGTAAAAACATATTACAATGCAATACCATTTTATTAGAGATATGGTTGAAGAAAAGGTATCACTAGAGAAAGTTGATACCTTAAAAAATATTGCAGATTCATTAACTAAGTCTATGAGTACCAATAAGTTTTCTTGGTGTAGGGAGACAATAGGCTTAGGGTCCCCAACCAATTGATTTTATAATTTGTACAAGCCTCACTATAAAATATTCAAAAAATAGGATATTTTTGGATGTGTTGTATCCTTTGTAGGAAAATATTGTACACCACAACACAATGTGCAGAATCTGGAATTGGCTCCTTAATTATTGAGTAGTCCATGGTTTTATATCCATTGTATTCTAATACCACTTGGTGGTTTAAGTTTATTAGGAATTACTTACTACCTATATATATTGTAAAGTACTTTGTTAAAAGTGAATAATACAGATAAATAGGTGTAGCTACGAGCCTTTTGTTGGTTTTCCTTGTCAAGGATTTCTAGGATAAATCTTCAAGTTTATTGTGAATGCATGTCATTTTTCCTTCTCTTATATGATTATGTTTGGATTAAATTTCTAGAACAAAATTATTGAAATATTCAAATACCTCTACCATTAACAAGTAATACAAGTAAATGAGCAAGATAACTTAAAATTTTCCTTAGCAAAGTTAGGAGAGGATAAATCTAATAAAAATAAATTTTGTAAAAGAATGTTGAGGAATAGAATAATAAGATCTACTCTTAATACTAGCAACGCAAAAATAGAAAATCCTTCAAATTTTCAAGTGAGATCTAGGTAAACAAGAGTAAACATAGCAAAATATACACAATCTAAGTTGGTTAAACTTCTCTTTACCAAACAATAAAATGATATTGGTAATTTATAGGAGGGGCCAACAACCCCTAATGAGGCATGATTAAAATATCATAGAACATAAGAGGTGCTAATATCCCCTAAAAAAAGAGTTGTATTAGGGACCATTATTCAAGTAATAAACCTGATACTCTTTGTATATAGGAAACTAAAAATGGCAAAGGAAGAAGATTCTAAAATAATGAAAGTAGTTTGGGAAATATTTGAATCAAATATTGTGGATTTAGAAGTTATAGGGATAATTCTAACATTTTGGGATCTAGTTATAACCTCCCATAAAACCATTCATAAATTTAGGCATTGGATAGCCTCGTTAGTCAAATGCTACTTTGTAGATATTTGTTACATACTTATAAATATCTATGAACCCACAACTCAGTATGGTATATCAAAAGTATAGAGTGGTATGGAAGCCCTTATGAGAAGTAAATATCAAGAAACCTTATTCATGATCATAGGAGATATTAATGCCATAACCAATATGGATGAAAAAACTAGGAAAATTAGAAAACTAATTAAAAGTATGAGAGTTTTCTTAGCTTTTATTCAAAACAATAATCTATGGGAGGTTGAGTTTGAAGAGAATAGTATCCAAAGATACAAGAAGAGGAAGTGAAGATGTATTGTGTTCCTTATGCAAACACTATTGGGAGTTTGATGTATGCCATGGTATTTACCATACTAGATATTGCTCCATGTGGTGGGAGTTTTGAGCATATATATGTCAAACTTAGAGAATTATTATTGGACTATTGTAAAGCAACTTTTTAGATACTTGTATGACACATAATATTATGTAATATTCTATAAAGGAAGGGATAAACTAAATAAGGTATTGAATGTACAATATTTTGTTGATGTGGATTGGAATAGAGATTTTGATTGTAAAATATCCACAAGTGGTTATGTATTTAGCTTGTTAGGTGGAGTAGTCAACTAGATGAGAAAGAGGTAAGTTGTGGTTGCATTTTCAACTACAAAAGTTGAGTATATGTCAGCCACTCATGCAAGTAATGAAGGATTATAGTTACAAATATTGTATGCTAAAATTAGGTTGTTATAGGAAGTTATAAGGATAAATTATGACAGTAAAAGTGAAATATATATATTAAAGGACATTGATTATCATTCGAAGGAAAATCATATTACAATGAAATACCCTTTTATTAGAGATATGGTTGAAGAAAAGGTGTCACTAGAGAAGTTTTATACCTTGAAAAATGTTGTAGATTCATTAACTAAGTCTATGAGTACTAATAATTTTTCTTGGTGTAGGGAGACAATAGGCTTAGGGTCTCCAACCAACTGATATTATGATTTGTACAAGCCTCACTATAAAGTATTCAACAAGTAGGATATTTTTGGATGTGTTGTATCCTTTATAGGAAAATATTGTACACCACAACACAATGTGTGGAATCTGGGATTGGCTCCTTAATTATTGAGTAGTCCATGGTTTGATAGACATTTTATTCTAATACCACTTGGTGGTTTGAGGTTGTTAGGAATTACATAATACCTATATATATCGTAAAGTACTTTGTTAAAAGTGAATAATACAAAGAAATAGGTATAGTTGTGAGTCTTTTGTTGGTTTTCCTTGTCAAGGATTTCTAGGATAAATCTTCATGTTTATTGTGAATGCATGTCATTTTTCCTTCTTTTTTATGATTATTTTTTAAATATATTTCTAGAAAAAAATTATCGAACTCTTCAAATACCTCTACCATTAACAAGGAATACAAGTAAATGAGCAATATAACTTAAAAGTTTCCATAGCAGGGTCAGGAGAGGATAAATATACTAAAAATAAATTTTGGAAAAGAATGTTGAGGAGTAGAATAATAAGATCTACTCTTGATACTCGTAAGGAAAAAAGAGAAAATCCTTAAAATTTTCAAGTGAGACCTAGATAAACAAGATTAAACATAGCAAAAGATACACAATCTAAGTTGGTTAAAATTTCTTTACAAAACAATAAAATGATATTGGTAATTTATAGGAGGGGCCAAAAACCCCTAATGATACATGATTAAAATATCATAGAACATAAGAGGTGCTAATGTCCCCTCAAAAAAGAGTTGTATCAGGGACAATTATTCAAGTAATAAACTAGATACTCTTTGTATCTAGGAAACTAAAATGGCAAAGGAAGAAGATTCTAAAATAATGAAAGTAGTTTGGGAAAGATTTGAATAAAATATTGTAGATTTAAAAGTTATAGGGATAATTCTAACATGTTGGGATCTAGTTAGAACCTCCCATAAAACCATTCATAAATTTAGATATTGGATAGCCTCGTTAGTCAGATGCTACTTTGTAGATATTTGTTACATACTTATAAATATCTATGGACCCACAACCCAGTCTGGCATATAAAAGTATAGAGTGGTATGGAAGCCCTTATGAGAATTAAATATCAAGAAACATTATTCATGATCATAGGAGATATTAATTCCATAACCAATATGGATGAAAAAACTAGGAAAATTAGAAAAATAATACAAAGTATGAGAGTTTTCTTAGCTTTTATTCAAAACAATAATCTATGGGAGGTTGATTTTGAAGAGAATAGTATCCAAATATACAAGAAGAGGAAGTGAATATATATTTTTTTCCTTATGCAAACATTTTTGGGAGTTTGATGTATGCCATCGTATTTACCTTAATAGATATTGCTCCATTTAGTGGGATTTTTGAGCACATATATGTCAAACTTAGGGAATGATTATTGGATTATTGTAAAGCAGGTTTTTTATTTTTGGTAGGTAAAAGTAAATTTTATTTACTTTATGGGTTGAAGGGGCCCGACCCTATTTACATATGGAATATCTAAAAAAAGGTTGCATACAATACAAACACGAACATACCATGCCACAAGGCTAACAACAATCCAAACATAAACAAGCCCCCTAACACGGGCATCCCAAAACTAGAAACATATGTAACTGAGCAACATAGAAAAAGAAAAGAAACCCCATTCTAAAACCATTGGAACTACCACCATCATTTACCAATCTCCTGGGACTTGTCACTACTGGGAAGGAGAGCCTCCATGATTGTTGGAAGCCTCTTGAG
The DNA here is from genome assembly GCA_028583015.1 of Wollemia nobilis. Lineage (NCBI taxonomy): Eukaryota > Viridiplantae > Streptophyta > Pinopsida > Araucariales > Araucariaceae > Wollemia > Wollemia nobilis. The sequence continues at coordinate 6,982,085 of JAQPPZ010016912.1, read as the reverse complement.
CTCATCAGTGGCCCTGATCATGAGGTTGGTCCCTTCGTGGAGAACGTTGGACACTGTTAGATAGTTGTCCACTACCTCCATTATTTGGCTAGAGCTACCATTGAAAAATATTTTACACTATGGTATTTAGGAGACACCATTGTGATGGCTACAGCCACCATTGCTTCTAAAACTGAGGTTGGACGAGGACTCTGAATGGTCCCTTTGTGGGCTTGGCCTGAGACTAGACCTTGATAGGACGAAGCTAACTACTGGGTATTTTTACCATATCATGGTTAACCTTTTCAATAACTTTGATGGGAAAATTGCTTTCACAAATTATGAGGGAGCTTCCTATGATAACTTTGTTGGTGATGATGTCAACCACTTGGTTGGATTCTTTGTAGATGTGCTTGATCTATTTTCTATCCCTATCACGGATCCATCATTGGCAATACAAGATGATATTTTAGATATTTTTTGCTCCCTTGTTGTTGGTCTAAATGAGGTTCACTATGATTTTAGATTCCCCTTCAAAGATAACTGGGCTCGCCAGGTTTTTGCATAAATCCATGCACCTCCAAAACACTCTAGCCTTGGCAAAGTTGTTGGTTTGGGTGCCCAGGTTTTCAGCAAAGGCCTTGATGATGTTGCCTTTATGATCTCTGATGACTCCACCTGCCCTGGATTTTCTTAGGTTCCCTTTGGATGCTCTATCGAAGTTGGACTTTAGCCAGCCTTGAGGGGGGGATTCCACTTGACCAGGGCTCTGTCCTTCGGGGGGTTCTTGGTTTTACAACAGTCTTGAGGGATATTAAGGGAATAACATAACTGCTCTTCAATACTAGGTAGAGGCAAGAACTGGCATAGGATGAGACTATTGTTTTCCATGGTGAAGGCCAACTATTTAACAGCCACTGCATCCTGGGTTCTTGGTTCTTTGCTAAAAAATTGCCTGTTATGTTCTAGCCAGATCTTCCAGAAAATGTGGTGGATGATGGAACTCCATAGGAAACTGAGTCTAGGATGCCTGAAGGGTCTTGGCCATTGACTTATCAACCCTTTTACTAAGTTGGACCATGCCCAATAGACCTAGAATCTATCAGTGGCTATAGAAAACTCTTTCCTAGCAAAGGAACAATCCATTAAGATGTGTTGGGTTGATTCCCAATCCTACATGTAAAGGTAGCACCTGTTAGGGACCATGATCCCTCTATGAATTAGGTTGTCCATGGTGAGGATTTTATTATGAATAGTGTTCCAATAGAAGTGGGCTATTTTGGGGATGAGGGACCTAAGCCATATCCTTTGGGAAACCAGTTTCCCACTACTGGAGCCTTCTCCAATGGCCTTTCTTTTACATATGTGAGACACAGTATTGACTGATAAATTCCCATCGATGGTACCATTCCAACAATGTTCATCCTCCTTCCTGGAATGGGGGAGAAAAACCAACCTTAGTACATCTTGGATCCCTTCTACTACCATGGCGATGGTATCATTAGTAATCATGAACTTGATCAGCTTCCAATCCTAGATCCCTTGGTTAGAGGAAATGAAGTCGATAACTATGGTCCTGGACTTGCTATTAGTTAGATGCCTAACTACAACCAGCTTGGGATTTCTACTGAGGGCTTCTTTCCCAGCCCAGATGTCCTCCCAAAAGTTGATGTTAGAGCCATCACCCAAAATCCATCCAGATCCTTCACGAATGATGCTTTGGGAGAGCAAAATGAATTTACAAAAATGGAAGCAATTACGAGGTATGGTGGCTTGGAGAAAGGGTTGATGCTGGAGGTACTTTATTTTCACAATTTTCACCCACTTAGTGCTAGCATTGGTAACCACTCTCCAAGCTTGCTTTTCTAGGAGTGCTAGGTTGGTGACATTGATGTGGCACAGACCTAGGCCTCCCTGATATTTGGGTATGTAGACTTTATCCTAGGCTATAAGGTGGAACTTATTCTAGGTTTTGGACCCTGACCACAAGAACTATTTCTAAATTTTTTTAATGGCTTCACCCATGATCACCGATATTTTAAAAACTGATAAAAAAAATTCATGAGAATACTTTGCAAGATAGATTTTACTAAGGTTGCCCTCCCTGTGTTGGAGAGGAGAACACCCTTCCACCCTGCTAGCCTATTACAGATATTGTTTACCATGTTCTCCCACATGCCAAGATGGGCCCTTCTCTGGAACATGGGAAGGCCAAGGTAGGTGATCGGGAAGTCTGCTATGGAGAATCCCAAAATTTTGGTAATCTTATGCTGCCTTCTGATCAGGGTGTGGATGAAAAATAGCTTGCTTTTAGTGTATTTGATATTCTACCCAGCAACCTTTTCAAATAGGTTAAGGATATCCTTGATCACGATGGCATTTGCAATAGAGGATTTGGTTGCAAGTAGGGTGTCATCCACAAACTGTTGGTGGGTTGAGGTGGGGGGTCTGAAGCTTCTTTGATGCTAGAGAGTTTATTACTAGAATAGGATTCTTTGATAGTTCTTCCCAAAATTTTAGCAAGAATGATGAACAGGATACAAGATAGGGGGTCTCCTTATCTTAGGCCCCTCAAACTTGGGAAGTATCTTGCAGGAGAACCATTCACCATAACTGAGAACTAGGAAGAGGAGATGTAATTTTAGACCAGAGGAGGACTTTGCTGATAAATTCCCTATTGAACTTTTTGAAGGCTTTATTCATGTCTAGTTTGAGGAAAAAAGTTGTGGTCTTGGACAGCTAGGTAGAGCAAATCAACTCATGGATGGTGATGACACCATCTAGAATGTTATAGCCTTTGACTGTACTCCCTTAGCATGGATCAATGATGTCAGGGAGGTTGTTGGACAATCGAGTGGCTATGGATTTGGTAAGGATTTTGTAGATGACATTGCAAAGGCTGATGGGGTGATAGTCTGAGAGGGACAAAGTATTAGCTCCTTTGGGGATAAGAGCAAAGAATGTGGAGTTAACATCTCTAGGAATGATTTTGGAAGATTGCATTTCCCTGATTGCAACATAAAGGTCTGGGCCCACAACATCCCATAAGGTCTGGAAAAACCTGGGTGGGAATCCATCCGAGTTGGAAGCTTTGTCAAGCTTCATGGAAAGGAGGGCCTGGTGGATTTATTTATGGGACAGAGGACTGAGGAGGAACTCATTGGAATCCTAAGAAATGAAGGTGGGGATATTGCAAAAGAGGGATTCCATGGCCAAAGGTAATTGGGAATAAGAGGGGCCTAAGAGGGCTTTGAAGTGGCTAACAACTTCGTCCTTGATCAAATGGATGTCCTAGTCTCTTGATCTTGTTGGATCCTCTGTGCCTAAGGGTTGAAATGTGGAAGAACTTGGTGTTGTAATCCCCTTCCCTGATCCATAGCTACCTTGACTTCTTAAACCAAAAGGTTTCTTCTTTAGAGAGGATATTGTGGTACTCAGCCAATAGGTTATGCTCCTCATCCTTGAGGCTGTCACTACCCTCCCCTCTCTGAAATGTATCCTCATTCTGGCTTATTTGGTATTTGACCTACTACTTCGATTTAAATATATTCTTGAAGGTTTCCTTATTCCACTTCTTCAGGTTTTCGTTGATGAATCTGAGTTTTCGGGTGACCTGGTTAGTGGCAGACCCTAGGAATTTTTGCTTCCACCATGACTCAATCAACCCCTTGAGGTCAGGGTGGTGAGTCCACATTAATTCAAATTTAAATGGAGTCTTGAATTGTGGCTTGGTATCTGATTCTAAAAATAGCGGGCTATGGTCAGAACCGATATTTTAGAGGGCTCGTAGACTAGCATCTCCAAACCAGGGGAGGGCTTCCTGGGAAAGGAGGAATATGTCTAGGTGCTCTTGGATGAGATTGTCACCTTTCCTTATATTGCTCTATGTGAAGATGAATCCCTAGAGGTGGATATCCATGAGGGCATTAGAATCAATGAAGTGTTTGAAAGCTTCAGTATCCCTATGAGTGATTTTGTCTCTGCCCTTATTTTCATTGAAGTGCAAGGGAAATTGAAATCCTCGACCAGGATCCACGAGGTTCCTTCAAAGGCTTACCTCATGGATGTGAGCATGTTCCATAGATATTCCATTACCAGGGTGGAATTAGGGGCATACACATTTGACATTACCAAAGAAATCTAGGACTCAGGATCATGGAACAAAATATTGCTTATCCTGTCCTATCTTGAAATGAGGTTTCCCTGGAATTTGGTAGGGTTCCACAATCAAAGGAGCCCTCCTGACATCCCGAACGTAGGGGAGTGCACAAAGTCATAGTTTTACTAGATCTTTCTGGCAATGCTATGGGACCACTGATCACCTAGTTTTGTTTACTAAATTAGAAAGATAGTTGGGTTATGATCTCTTCTCATGGCTGCAACTAGTATTTGTTTGGCTGCCCCATTTAGTCCTCTCACTTTCCAAGAGAGGACTTTTATTTAGAACTCTTGGAGGTTTTATTGCCCCCTTTTCCTTGCTGAGTAGGGGGTTTGGTTCTTTGGCCTTCATCCTTTGAGCTACTTGCCCCTTCCTGAAAGAGCATTCTTTGGGTCCCATTGGCTATGTCTTCCACTATGTCTTTTTTCCTTATGTCTAAATCCATCGGTCTACCCTTATTTTTTTCCTTCCCCCAATATATATGGGATTTTCAATAGCTTCAGGTCTATCTGGGGCTCCTTTTCTCAAGGGATGATAGATCCTCATCCTCATAGTCATATATGGTGGGGTTGGAGGAGACTAGTGAGGCTGGGGTTTCATGGATCAGGCAAGGAGAAATATGGGGTGGGTTGGATGGAGGCTTCAAAGGGTTCCCAGGGGAGCTAGGGATTGAGGAAGGATGGGGTATGGGAGTTTTCTTGGCCATGGGAATGGTATGGGAAGGGTGGGGAGGGATGAAAAAATGGGGTTGGAGGATTGAGGGGATGGGCATCGGCTCAAAGCTCCCTAAGATCTCCCGTTCCTCAATGTCATCGATAGAAATAGAATTTTGCAAAGCAATGAATTTATTGGCCATGGGAATAGAGGTACTTACCTCATGAGAGAGCTATCCCGATGGGGTATGGTGGTGGTCATGTTTTATGCTGGAGGAATGGATGACTGGCGATGATGCGTTGTTCTCGGCTGATCCTTAGAGCAGGCCGTTTAGGGCAGGAATCAGATCTTGGGACACTACAACTGGAGGTGACCCTAGGATTGACATTCAGGGCAAATATTTGATTTGTTTTTGTATATGAGCATCTATTTCCACTTGAAGTCCCCATAAATTAGGTTTAGGTGATCTGGTAGCTGGCTCTCCAGATTCACATTTACACACACATGCACCTGGGTTAGATGGGTCCTTGCATGAGTGGCCGGGTCAATGGCCATAAGTTTGCTAATGGCCTTGGAAATACCTTGGAGGGCATCTTCATAGAAGAAGTGGACTGGGAGATTCAGGAGCCTGACCTAAATGGGGCTGAAGTTGATATTCTAGGAATTGGGATCAAAGTTTGCTTACCACTTTGTCAAAAATAGACTTCACATTTCGAATAACCATGGACCTTCGAATAATATGCACTCAACGTCTTTTTGGGTGTTGAGTTGGATCATGAAAAACCCTTGGGTCATTACTGAGATATCCATATTCCCCAGGGTTTTCCACTTGGACGCAGCCCATCTACCAATGAAGTCCATATCAGGGTGGCCCCCAATAAATTTTCCCACCAGGGAGTGGGTTTCCCAAGACTCATAACTCTCCATAAGGATTTTAGGGCACAAAACATCGCTTCCATGGGTGATGAATTTGCTTTCCATGGATGAGGGAGGGAACTAATTTTTTTGCAAAATATCGATGAAGGATGCTTTACTGATAAGGATTCCATCCTTAGAGATTTGGAGGACTGCATGGAGATTCTTGTCTCCTCCTAAGAGTATATTGATTCAGTCTTAGGCCATGGACTCAATCTCACTAGGGTTTGGGGCACCGTAGTCCCCAAACTCAGGAATGCTTGGTGGTGTCATGGGGAACCTTTGTGTTCCACATTTGTGCATCATGCTAGTCCCTAATGACTAGAATACCAACGATACAAGGGAGTTTGGCAACAATGTAGGGAAATGATCGAGGAGGGATCACCATCACAAAAATCACATGTGCCCTAAACTTTCATCGTAGGGAGGGATTCTGACAATCGCAAAAAAACTCGATAGAAAATTTTTTCATTTCCTGCTAACACTCCAATAATTGTAAAGCAAGTTTTTAGATACTTGTATGACACATAATATTATGTAATCTTCTATAAAGGAAGGGATAAACTAAATAAGGTATTGAATGTACAATATTTTGTTGATGTGGATTGCACTAGAGATTTTGATTGTAAAAGATCCACAAGTGGTTATGTATTTAGCTTGTTAGGTGGAGTAGTCAACTAGATGAGAAAGAGGCAAGTTGTGGTTGCATTTTCAACTACAAAAGTTGAGTATATGGTAGCTACTCATGCAAGTAATGAAGGATTATAGTTACAAATATTGTATGCTAAAATTAGGTTGTTATAGGAAGTTATAAGGATAAATTATGAAACTAAAAGTGTAATATATATAGTAAAGGACCTTGATTATCATTCGAAGGAAAATCATATTACAATGCAATACCATTTTATTAGAGATATGGTTGAAGAAAAGGTGTCACTAGAGAAATTTTATACCTTGAAAAATGTTGCAGATTCATTAACTAAGTCCATGAGTACTAATATTTTTTCTTGGTTTAGGGAGACAATAGGCTGAGGGTCCCCAACAACCTAATTTTATGATTTGTACAAGCCTCACTGTAAAGTATTCAACAAGTAGGAGATTTTTGGATGTGTTGTATCCTTTATAGGAAAATATTGTACACCATAACACAATGTGTAGAATCTGGGAATGGCTTCTTAATTATTGAGTAATCCATGGTTTGATAGAAATTTTATTCTAATACCACTTGGTGGTTTAAGGTTGTTAGGAATTACATAATACCTATATATTGTAAAGTACTTTGTTAAAAGTGAATAATACAGAGAAATATGTGTAGCTGCGAGTCTTTTGTTGGTTTTCCTTGTCAAGGATTTCTACGATAAATCTTCATGTTTATTGTGAATGCATGTCATTTTTCCTTATCTTTTATGATTATGTTTTGATTATATTTCTAGAACAAAATTATCGAACTCTTAAAATACCTCTACCATTAACAAGGAATACAAGTAAATGAGCAAGATAACTTAAAAGTTTCCATAGTAGAGTCAGGAGAGGATAAATCTAATGAAAATAAATTTTGGAAAAAAAATTTGAGGAATAGAATAATAAGATCTACTATTGATACTAGCAAGGAAAAATGAGAAAAGACTTCAAATTTTCAAGTGAGACCTAGGTAAACAAGAGTAAACATAGTGAAAGATACACAATCTAAGTTGGTTAAAATTCTCTTTACCAACAGTAAAATGATATTGGTAATTTATAGGAGGGGACAACAACCCCTAATGAGACATGATTAAAATATCATAAAACATAAGAGGTGCTGATATCCCCTCAAAAAAGTGTTGTATTAGGGACAATTATTCAAGTAATAAACCTAATACTCTTTGTATCTAGGAAACTAAAATGGCAAAGGAAGAAGATTTTGAAATAATGAAAGCAGTTTGGGAAAGATTTGAATCAAATATTGTATATTTAGAAGTTATAGGGATAATTCTACAATGCTAGAATATAGCTATAACCTCCCATAAAACCATTCATAAATTTAGGCATTGGATAGCCTCGTTAGTCGGATGCTACTTTGTAGATATTTGTTACATACTTATAAATATCTATGGACCCATAACTCAGTCTGGTATATCAAAAGTATAGAGTGGGATGGAAGCCCTTATGAGAAGTAAATATCAAGAAACCTTATTCATGATCATAGGAGATATTAATGCCATAACCAATATGGATGAAAAAACTAGGAAAATTATAAAAATAATACAAAGTATGAGATTTTTCTTCAGCGTTATACATAGCGGAGAAACTTTGCCATTGAAGCGAAAAAACCCATTTTCAAAAATTCAAATTTACGAAGTTTTTGAGACCCAGACGTCGGCCATGTAGCTGGAATTTTTTGGAAAAAAAAAATTTCGGTGTCGGTTAGCCATCCTTTGATGAGAGTATCACAAATATTTTAAAAAATTCACAAGTAATCCCACCTAAATAAAGTACCCTTTTAGCCCTAAAATTTTAGAATTTCTAAATTATCCCACCAAACTCGCCAAGTATACCTCTATATATAATTAAAACCCTAGGTAAAGTACCTACATAATTCGTCACAACATCAAAACCTTTTCTACCATCGATCGCAACAAATTTAGCAATCAAACGGAACAGTGTCATGTTCTACTATCAAACGATACTAATTCTGCAAATGAATGGAATAGTGTCTTTCTCCGTAGCTGGACAAAACTAATCCTAAAACTGATTGAAATTGTGTCTTGCTCTGCAGTTGGATGAAACTAATTCTACAACTGACCAAAACAATGTCTTGCTCTGCAGTCAAACATGACTAATTTTGTGCAACTAAACAGAACCTGTTGTGCAGTCAAACAAAACCTATTGTGCAAACGACCCAATGGAACCTTCTGTGTAGCCAGGTGAAACCTTATGTGTAGCCAAATGGAACCTTCTATGCAGCTGGATGAAACCTTCTGTGCAACCAGATGAAACCTGATGTGCACTCGACTGAACACTTTTGTCTCTGTAACCTACAATCGGACAAAACCATTTCTAAGTCTGAACACTTTCATACAATCGGATGGACCTATGTTTACCAGGATCATTATCTGCCTCCGACCGGAACCAATATCTCTGTATATGGACATACTATATTTTAGCACTAGGTTCTCTATCACTTCTTCACTTTTATTTATATTGCCATGTTATGCTTGTTATTTTTCCAGGTTTTGAATGTCATTGCTCTGTTGAGTGTGTTCCATTTTTTTCTCTGTTTTGTCATTGCTCTATTGAGTCTGTTCCCTTGTTTTCTATGTTTTGCTTTGATTATTAGTTTTAATTAAGATCTTTTTTTTATTGCTAAGATTATACATAAGTAAATGCTTTTTTTCTCTATTGACATATTGATGCTCTTTTTCTCTGTTAGAGTGCTTTCACTAGAATAATAACTAGCGGCATAAAATGATAAATTCACAATAAATAATGGTTGGAAAAAAATATGTATAATTTACTACCCAACAAGTGTTTATTCTATTTACAATAATATCTAAAGGCCTCCAAAAAATACACCCTCTTTAAATTTATTTTCTCACTAGTAAATTGTCACCCAGTGATGGAAAGAAGGGCACCAAATCTTATGTTGAAAAGAGTATCCTCAAATATTTTAGCCAAACTTAGAAATGCAACGAGCCAATGACATCTGTGCAAATTCAAGGTACAAATAAATTTTTATTTCCCAGTATGTGCTTGATTGACGATTTGTATATTTTTTTGTAAATTTTTCATCCAATAGTGAAAAAAAATATTATGGTATCCTACTATGTAGAATACCCTGTCGATCTTGATATGCCTCCACTTGAATATATTCCCCAAGAAGAGATGATTTTCATTGAAAATATCCTTAGAAATGATATCCAATAAACACCTGATGACAACACGTAAAATGACATCACAATTGAAAATGAAAGTGATAAATAAAAATCATTACAAGCATCAATTGAATCTTCAATCAAAAATTTCAAAAAAAGAAAAGCATTTCTCTAGATACTTTGAAAGGGATTTAGGAAAGAATGGGTGAAAATATCTCCCTAGCTTGAGCCTGTCATGACTAAGGATAACCAAATTGATGAAAAAAATCTAGATGCAAAATTTTTAGTTGGAGACTTGGTAAGGATCATAGGCTTCAAAACAAGATTGATATAATTGAAAAACATGCTGGCAAATGTTATATTAAAGTTATAAAAAGTAATGGTGAAGTTAGTAAAGAAGTTAAGTGGAAGGATGCATCAAAATGTATGCATTTAAGATATGCTATAAAATATGACAATCACTTAAAGCAACAACAATCTCTTGTTGAGAAATGTGGAACAATTGGAGCCCAATTTGACAAATTACAGAAGACTGTTTTTGCTTCAAAAAGTAAGCAGTTTGCCATTGTTTACAATATTCTCAAGAAAGGTAGACCAATATCCAATTTTATTGATTATAAGCAGCTATTATGCCTTTTTAATGTGCAAAACCTTCCTAGTTCTCATTGTTCGGATTGAAGTTGTTGGGAAATGGCAAAATGTTTATCTTTGGTTGAGAAAGAAGACCCAAGGCAGCAAGTAAAACTTGCCAAATTCATTTCACTTTCTATTGATGAGGTAACAGCTGTGGATAACACTTCTTGGATTTGCATGCATGTGTACACATCTCAAAATCATGTTAGAAGGCCTATTTTATTGGGAATACATAATATGTTGGAAAGTTCAAATGCAAAAATATTTATAATGTTGTTGTTAAAAGTTTAAAGAATATTGCGAGAATGAATGATATAGAAATTGCAACAAAGTTAATTTGTGTTGGAGTTGATGGAGATGCTATTATGCCAAGTCACAAGTCTGGTCTATGTGTTCGACTCCAAACCACAGTTGCACCATATATGATCCCCATTCACTGTATGGCTCATAGAGTAAATCTTGCATATAAAATTGTGAGCACATTTTCAAATGTTGCTAAAGTTGAAAACCTTGTTCGTGATATTCATTATTATTTCTCATTAAGTCCGAAAAGATTTGCAGAGTTCCAACAATTTGCACTAGTAGTTACAAAAGGGAAAAAATTGTTAAAATATGTGGATACAAGATGGATTTCACTGTTTCAACCTGCTTAGAGAGTTTTGGCATAATATCAATCACTGACAGGGTTTTATGCATTCAAATCACATAATAGTTGATAAGGCAAAAGATATGTTGTTCCATTTGACTGACTTGGAAATACTTTTGACATTATGTGGTATTCTTCCAATGTTAAAATAAATGAACAGATTAATTAATCTTACACAAGAAAGATCTATCTATATCATTGATTTTATGAGGATGAGAAAACGAATATGCATGCTTCTTGATTTATTATATGTGTCTAATGCAGATTTTATAGAACCTATATTTTATAGTTGGAATACATTGATAAACGTGAACAATCCAAAAAGCTTTTTGAAGTTTGACATCAATGATCATCTCGGTATTAATGTTCATGAAAATATGATACATGTTTATTGTTTTGAAAGGCAATCAAGTATTGTTGTGGAATATTTTGAAGAAGTTCTTGTAACACATAATAGATTTCATGTTGTAATACTGAAAACAAAGAGTAATTTGTCAAATATAGAAAAAACTTTGACAGGTGAGATAAGAGAACGATTTTAGAGAGATGAGTTGCTTGAGTCCATGGGTGTGGTTAACCCCATGTTTTGGGGGCCTTGTACTAAATACAGTTATGCAAATAAGTTGTTTATTAAATATATGGGTAATCTCATTGACCATTTTAGTAAGAGTGTGGAAGTCAATGGTGTAGCAATTAATGGTCTACTCAATAATGAACTTTTAAAAGAACAGTCATCACATTTTGTAAGAACAATGGTTTTGGAAACATCACTTATGAAAGATATCCATGAGATTGGTTCCACTACACGTTTGTGGCAAAAATTGTATCCAAGCATAGTCTTAAAAGATACTATAAGTGAATACTTTCATTTATATGAATTATGTGAAATAATGATTTTGGGGTCAGTCAAAGATGAAAGAGTTTTCAGTGCACTTGATTTTGTTAAATCTAAAATCCATAACAGACTTGACAAGAATTTAGAAAATTGTTTAAGAATTTATGTGTTCTCATATTAGTTGGATACATTTCTGTATGACAGGGCGTTGGAATATTGGAGTTCCTTGGTAGACAGAAGAGGAACGTTGAATACGATTGATAACGATGATGATGATGCTTTCAGTGATCAGATGGTGGAGACAAATTTCTTGACAAGTTGATTGTTTCAGCTTCCATAGTGATAATTTTCCATGATTTCATTGACAATAATAAACACGAAGTGATTTGATAGCAAATTTCTCAATATTGTTCTAGATTTATATGATTTCAATGAATTGTTGTTTTAAATCATATTATTGTTTTAAAATTACATGGCTAAAATCATTTTTTGTAGATTGTAAAATTTTATGTTTGGGTCTTAGTGTCTCAACTCTCATTTCATGGAATATGATAATAACAAATTTATTTGATAGCATATTTTGGAATATTGTTCCAGATTTATATTATTTCAATGAATTATTTTTTTAAATCACGTTATTGCTTTAAAGTTACATGGCTTAAATCATTTTTGTAGATTGTAAAATTTTATGTTTGGGTCTTAGTTTCTAAACTCTCATTTCATTGACAATGATAAACACAAATTGGTTTGATAACAGGTTTCTGTATATTGTTCTGGATTTATATTATTTAAATGAATTATTTTTTTCATAACTTTCATGTGCATCATAACTTTTTCAAATCGAAATAAGATATTGCAGTCCTTTTAAAATGTTTTCAAACAAAACTAAATATTGCATCATAACTACAAATTAAATATTAGATATTGCAGTCTTTTTCAAACCCAAATTATGTGCATCATATATTTTTCAAATCGACATTAGATATTGCAGTCTTTTTAAAACATTTTCAAACAAAAATTTTCAAATTAACTAGTTCAGAAATATTTATATTATATTGTTCAAAATTAGATATTACAATCTTTTTAAATCAAACATAAATTACATGAAATTTTCAAACATAATGTTTCTTATCAACTAGTACGAAAAGAAACATAACATTTTCAAACAAAAATTAATATATTGCAATATTTTTTTACACATTTTCCAACTCATATCTTAAATTTTACATATCAATTACAAACATAAATTCCCAAATATTAGATAACATTTTCAAACTCAAATATTACATAACATTTTCAAACCCAAATTTTGTGCATCATAACTACAAATTAACTATTTCAAAAGGACATATATCACATCTTTCAAACACTTTAAACCCAAATATTACATACCATTTTCTAAGTCTACTACATAACATTTTCAAACCAAAAATAAATATTCCAGTCTTTTTAATACATTATCAAACATAAATTACATGACATTTTCAAACAAAATGTTTCATATCAACTAGTTCAAAAAGAAACATATTACATCATTCAAACATTTGTAAACATAAATATAACATAACATTTTCAAACAAAAATTAATATATTGCAATTTTTTTTAAAACATTTTCCAACTCATATCTCAAATTTTACATACCAATTTCAAACAGAAATTTCCAAATATTAGATAACATTTTCAAACTCAAATATTACATAACATTTTTAAACCCAAATTTTGTGCATCATAAGTACAAATTAACTAATTCAAAAAGACATATATCACATATTTCAAACACTTTAAACCCAAATATTACATACCATTTTATAACTCTACTACATAACATTTTCAAACAAAAAATAAATATTCCAGTATTTTTAAAACATTATCAAATAGAAATTACATCGTTCAAACATTTGTAAAATCAAATATAACATAAAATTTTCAAAGAGAAATTAATATTTTGCAGTGTTTTGAAAAAAATTTCAAACTCAAGTCTCAAATATCACATACCAAATTCAAATAGAAATAATATATTTCAGTCTTCTAAAAACATTGTCAAAATTTTCAAATTTCAATTTTTTTATTGGTGCATGGATGCTTCACTAGCGTTTGGAGTTGTCATTTCTTTTCCTTTATCATCTTCTATTTCTTCTGATAGTGCTCCAACTCTAACAAGGTTGTCACGTACTTTCACAATACTTGACACACATGCAACTTCTTCTTTATTTGGATCTTCAAGTATTGTTGGAAGTGTTTCTTTCATTTTATCAAGCACCATTTCCGAATCTTCATGCAACTTCTCTCTGATGAATTTTTTTAACTTATTTTTTTTTGCAATCTTTGACTGCATTTTCTTTTTCATTTCCATTTGATTTCATCAAACATGATTTTGCTGTAATAATATTGACATCAATGATCTTAACCTGTGTTTTCAAGTTTTCAATGTTTGACTGCAAAACAAATTGAAAACTTATTTTTTTTTTGGTAAGTAAGAGAATATTATAATTAACACCGAGTTTTAATTGGTTGACCCAAAACCATTTTACAAAATAGGGTCCACTGACCAACTGGACAAATGCCAAGCCCTAAAATTTTAAACTGACAACAAAAAGGGCCAAGACCTACTCTTCCAACAGAATACAGCCAAACTAAACTATGGAAGCCTAATATTATGGCCATCAGAAAAGAAAGACACAAAATAGAACTAACAAAGACAAAAACTAATCATGCAAGCACCATGCAGATTAGCTTGTGCCCATATAAAAATAATAGAATATGGTCAAAAAAACATCCCATAGAATGGACAGCCAAGAGGCCAAGCAGTCTTCCTTGTAGTCCTCATCTAACTTCTTATCATCCTCCTTGCCATCATCTTTAGATTTTGCCTTCGACTCCTTGTGCCCCTGGGACTGCTGGCTATAAAATAGAAGATTTAGAGAATCACACAAATCAACAGCTGCACTGATGAGGCCAGACAGACTCTTCAACTAGTTGATACTGTTGGAGGCTGATGAAATTGTCATCTTCTCCAAGACTATTATGGTGGGGTCTGGTACCTCATTGTCAGGGATCTCCAACACTTTTTTATTTCTTGCTAGGGCCTTTGTGCGACATCAAATCCAAACACACCTTGGGAAATACTTGAGGCCAAAGCGGATGTTTCCCATGCATGAATTTGTAGATAAAAAACCTATATTAGTGCCCGACCAGCTGCAAAAAACACTAGTCACATGAACAAAAAAAACAAATATGACAAAAGCCATTATAAGGTTCAAAAAAATATTTTTTAAAAATGCCCCCATTTTCTGTCATTGATCCACTTTGAGCCTTCCAATCTAAAATTTTTCATTATCTATCACCATTGAGACTGCATGAGGAATATTTTCAGTCCACGTGATCAAATTTGCTGCTACAATGCCTTCATTTGCCAGCCTATCAGCTGCCATGTTTGCTTCCCGAAAGGTATGCAAAATTATGGCCTCAGGTCGATCATGAATTAGAGCCCTTGCTTCGTGGATGTAGTCATAAAATCTCCAAGGAGCTCTCTTAGTGTTCTTTAGAAGATTTATAATAATAAGAGAATCACCTTCCACCAACAGTTTCCCTGGATAATTCTCTGCCACCTTGAGGCTCCTCCAAAGCGCCCTCACTTCGACCACATTATTAGTTTGAGCTCCAAGATGTTCAACAAAAGCTACAAGCACCTCACCCTTGTGGTCTCTAAGTAATCCACCAGCCCCAGCTTCACCTGGGTTGCCCCTAGATGCCCCATCAAAATTTAACTTAATCCACCCTAAGGGGGGTGGGGTCCATGTGATCATGGTTCTAGGACAGACTTGAGGATGATTTAGGCCATAAGTGAGAGGTAAGTTTAATGACTGGCCTAATGAAACTTCAAAAGGATTTGGAGGTCTAGATGCTGTAGGCACTAAACAAGCATTCTCATTAGCATATACTAAAATTTTTGACAGGATAGAGGATGACTGAGAAACCTTATCCAAGAAGGCCCGATGATTCCTTTCCAACCATATCTGCCACAAGTAGTGATGAAGGCAGATCTTCCACATATACCTAAGACGCCTATTCAAAAATGGAGAAGGCCACTGGAAAAATAAGTCAAAAATGGACTGAGGATGGACCCAATAAATATGAAACACTTGTAACGAGACCTAACAAGATTGAGACGAGAAAAATTACAATACAGAAACAAATGATCAATAGACTCCCACTCAGACATACGAAGATAACACCTATTAACAACAATCACAACTCTTTTTATTAAGTTATCCATGGTGAGGATCTTATTTTGTATGGCCAGCCATGCAAAAAACCCAACCTTCAAAACAATGCTTTTGGGCCAAACTTCCAAGTGAGGGAAAGTAGGTTCATCATTATCAATAAGCATCAGATAAGCAGTCTTGACAGAAAATTCCCCATTATCTAAAGCTTCCCAGATAAGATGGTCCTCAAGAATTCCAAAAGGGAGTAAATACTGTCTTAATTCATTCTCCAGTATTATTGATGCCCCTGGTAGATCATTGTTAATTATTGGCTTCCAAACCCTTCTATTGTTTGACAAAGTAATAAAATATGCAACTTTGGTACCAAAAAATTCAATTGTCCAAGCTCTAAGGGTTGAAAGGATGGGGTCTGTAGAGAGGGGATAGTCCTTTAACCATTTGTGGTCCCAAAAATCAATGTTTCTTCCATTTCCCAGTTTCCAACGTAGCCCTTTGCTTAGCAAGTTTTTAGTTTGAAGGATTGATTTCCAAAAAATTGATCCCCTGGGAGGAAAGGAATAACTTAAGAATTCAGTTTCTTGCAAATACTTTCTTCTGATTATAGTAATCCATTCTGCATTTGCATTTGTCAGAAGGCGCCATGCTTGTTTGGCCAGGAGGGCCATGTTTAAAGGTTGTATTCTCCTTAGCCCAATACCTCCAAACTCCCTTGGTTTGCAAACCCTATCCCAGGACACCAAGTGAAAGCGCTGCTTAGATTCAGAACCAGTCCATAGGAACCTCTTCTGGATCTGTTCAATTTTAGTGTAGACACTTGTAGGAGCTTTAAAAACAGAGAGAAAGTAGACAGGGATGCTTTGAATGGAAAACCTGGTGAGAACTACCTTGCCAGCTTGAGATAACAAATTCCCTTTCCATCCAACCAGCTTCCTCTGAATTCTTTCAATTACATTAGTCCACATGGAATCAGTAGCTCTGCCTGTAAATAAAGGAAGGCCTAAGTATGTGGATGGAAGAGTAGACACTGAGCATCCAAGAATCCTAGCAATCTTAATCTGCCTCTGAATGGGAGTGTTAAAGAAATAAATTTTACTCTTTGAAAAATTTACCTTTTGCCCATGACATCCTCATATAGCTCTAGAATATGTTTTATGACCTTAGCCTCAAAAATTGATGCAAGAGTTAACAACAAAGTATCATCCACAAAGCTGTTCATGTGTAATCGCTCTGTGTTTGTGATGATGCTTTAATTCTCGAAATAAGACCAATATTACGAGCGACTTTGATTGTCCTCCCAAGGGCTTCAGCCATAATGATAAACAACATGGGAGAGATAGGGTCACCTTGCCTTAGGCCCCTTTTACTTTGAAAGTATCCAGTAGGAGCACCATTAACAAGGACTGAAAACCAAGGTTTCATAAAACATCCTTCCAAAAGCTTGATCCATTCATGATGAAAACCAAATTTCTGAAGAATGGCAGAGACAAAAATCCAATTTATGCGGTCATAAGCCTTGTTCATATCCATCTTGAGAGCAAAAGCAGGTTTTTTAGTCTAGACTTCCGAATGGAGGGCTTCATGAACTGTTATGACACCATCAAGGATGGACCTTCCAGGGACTGAACTGCCTTGACAAACATCAATAAACATAGGAAGGATCTTCCTCATTCTATTTGCAATCGCCTTGGTCAAAATTTTATAAACAACATTACAAAGGCTAATAGGTCTAAAATCCATCATAGATCTAGGAGTAGGAATCTTTGGGATTAAAGCAATAAAAGTGGAGTTAAAACTTCTCGGAATATGCTTTGTGGACTGAAATTCCTTGATAGTAGCACATACATCAAAACCTACAATATCCCAAAAAGCCTGAAAAAACCTACAATATCCCAAAAAGCCTGAAAAAAACCTTCTCGGAATATTTTTGGTAGATAAGATACTATAGCATTAATACCGGGTTTTACAGGTTGACCCAAAACCTTTTACAAAAATCAGCCCAAGGCTGTTGATGAACATATCTTTACTAAGGATCCTATATATGTAAAATCTACATGCCGCCAAAGCCATTACATTCGGTAAGGCACATAGCCTATTATCAAAAATAAAATTCTCATACAACAATTTGGGTATACCTCGAGAAAACACACATGCATCATAATTACAAAAAATAAATAGACACAGATCCCTTCCTTGAGACAATGGAGAAAAAAAAAGCTACAGACACACATAGCAAAGTACTGAAAAAAAACTCCCACAAGCTCTGTATTGACAGTTACTCTTAATAAGTCTTTGGCAATTACTTTCTTCCATATATGACATACTTTGGTACCACATACTATCTTGGCCAATCATCCTTGGAGAAGTGAACCTGCTAGCTAGATTTATGGTTGTGGCTATTTGGTGGTCCACGTGGATTTGGTTTGAAGTCTTATATTGTCATTTATTTCCTGCCCTGTGATTATCAACCAACCTAAAATTACTAAGACGACTAGAAGCCATGTTATCTGACATGTGACTCTCCCCATTAGTCTTTGTGGTATTTCCAACCAGCATCCAAAAATACTGATAGCTCATATAATTTTTATTGTGAGTCCAATTAAAAAAAGAGATGAGAATACTCCTAGTATTTGAACTTACAGTGCCTTCCCTATTGGTAAATTAGACTATCATTCTTGGAATTCTTATTGAATAAGCTCCTCTACTTCACTCGGGACATTGTGTTCCCATTTGAAAATTTTGTCACCATCGACACCCAAATTGGCCAGCTTATTAGCAATTTTGTTAGCTTCCCGAAAGACATGTTGGGATTTTCTATCCTGTCTTCCCTAGAAAAGGATCCTAGCCTCTTCAATTATTTTAATCCTCCAAGGAGGTATTTTCCAATTATTGAGGAGATTTATAACATGCATAGAGTCTCCTTCTATGATCAAATTGCATTCTAAGTCTTGAGTCATTTGAAGGCCTCTCCACAAATTGAAAACTTTATTCAAAAGGGATACATTGAAATTATTACAAATTTTCAAGAAATATAAAAATGTAAATGCAATAGAAAATTGGAAGGTATTTTCCTTATCAGAAGCCCATAAGTTGTAAAATGCTTGGGCTTCAGCATTAACATTCTACAATATACCAACAACAACATTTAAGACATTATCCTCATAAATAAAATCATATTTAACTATTCCTGAAGTAGCCTATTTTAGCAAGCCATCAAGTTTTTAGGTTCATATTTGACAAAAGAATAAATATAATCTCTTTTTTAATAATTTTTATATTGGGCATTAATTTCCTTAATAAGGACCTTAACCCGATATTCCCATTATTTCAACTCTTACAAATATTTCAAAACAAACTCTTGAATTGTTGACTCAGTACTGGCTGCCAATGAAATATTTTCATTAAAATTGACAACATCATCCTCAGTTTGAGGACCTTGAGGATGACGGTTGTCTCATTATATGGGTGGTTTTGATGTCTGCTAAGTTGTAGGGACTTCTTCTCATGCTCTATATTTAAGCACATATGTTTCCCTAAAGCCTTCAATCGGGCCCTGCATCATGTAATTGTCATCAAGAGGAATATTATCTAATCCTTGTCCAGAACATTCAAGTGCATGTGAATTTGAATAAAATGTAAATTGAGAGAATCTAATTCTACCAAACTTGGTGCTGGTCTTTGTGATGTCTGTGGATGTGAAATACCACACCCAAAATTTTGTGAAGTGGCTTGTGAAAACAAACATTTTCCAACACCGACTTGCCCTCATATAGGCTGAAGCTATGACTATCCCTGTTGTTGATTGCATGTAAAGGGTGACTATCCCTATTGTTGATTGCATGTAACTGGTGAGTGTGATGCTTATGGAGGATGTGGTGGTGGCATATGCCCTCTAACTTGTGATGTTACTACTTGATCACGAGAATAAACTAAAAATAGTAAAAAAAAATTATTATAATTCTACTTAAAATAAAAATAAATTTAAATTTTAATTAACTACACATAAAATCATAGATTTACCCGATGAAATGTGATCCAATTGTTCTACATTGGGGGAGGGGTTGGCCACAATAGATTCGGCTTGCACATTTTGTGCAAACCTAGGTGTACGAGACACCCCATGAGTAGCTGCTTTTTTGGCATGTTTGTGTGACCTCTACAGAGTAATAGGTGTTGCTTCAGAGCTTGTATCTTCAAAATCACCTATTTGCTCTGGCTTGTGACCCCTATTGGTAGCAATTTGTTTAGTCCTTGAAATTTCCACCTTCACTTATGTACAGATGAAAAAAATTTAAAAAAGAAATATTGTAAACTATAAAATAGTATGTCAAAGACAATGATGTAGTTATTACCCTCAATTCCTCTAGTGTCATGGCAATAGACAATAGTTTTGAATGCATAACAGTTGGTACAAGAGTAGTTGACAAATTATGAAAAGACTCAAAATATAAATCTGAAATATAATTTACACTACCCACAATGGGCTGAGTCTTGGGGGACTGAATCTTGGCGGTTGCAATTTTGACCGCAAGCAACTCAGTCCTGACTCGATCAGAAATATATGTACACCAATAAAACTTTTCATTTTTTTAGACTGAAAAATATAATACAATCTTCCCAATAGAATAATCTTGGCCTGGAAAAACTCGATAATGGCATTCAGAGTTTGATGGTTAACATTGTTAATTGGTAAACCTCTTTTTTTTTTGGTGTTAGAAGTTGCATAAAAAAATTTGATGTCAATTTAGAAATTTAAAACATTGAAAATTAATAAAATACATTTAACAAGATTTATACCTGCCAAATATTGTGATGAAAGACCGTAATTGTTATCGAGATGCTTCTGGAGAAATCTGTAACCTCGATGACACTTGATTAAAACCAATAAATGGAAGACCTGTTAATATATAAATATCTCTAGGGATGATTCTGAAAACAATATTTTTAGATCGTAGATTAATACTTATAGTACCCTTGTCATGGTCATAACCAGAGATAATATGTTGCAGGATCACTTTATCTATTTTGAAATGTGGCATGGAAATGAGGGTTGATAAACCTACGTTATACAACCATTGAAAGTTCATCCCTGGCATTGTCATGAGATCTGAAATCAAATTGCACATAAAATTATTGAATTTTGGTTGGATTGTGGAAGGGGTATCCATTGGAAGTAGTTGGAAGTGGAAGAAAAAGGATTGGGAATGGAAACTGAAAGGTCGATCAGAAAGGTTAGCTCTGGTTGTAGCTGTCACATAAAATAAATGGGAAAATGACTTTTTGATGCCCTTTTATAGAATTGAAACATATTTGACATGAGGCAACATCATATTAGACATGCAATACGGGACATGCAGTATTAGACATGTGGAAGTGCGGTGGCGATCGAAATAAATTATGCTATCGGTTCATAATATGCATCTGGTTTAATGATGGAGCATAGTATACATTCGAGGCACTGGGTAGTTGCATATTATGCAACCGATTTAATGCCGAAGCATGGTTTGCATCCATCTGGAACCTAGATGCATAAAATGCACCCGTCTGGCACCCGAATGCATAATATGCTTTGATTTTAAATTAGTTGCATAATTTGCAATTGTCTGGTGTTCGGATGCATAAATGCATTCACTCGATGTCTGGATGCATTTATGCATCTACCCAGTGCCTGGATGTATTTATGCACCCGCCCAGTGCCCGGATGCATAAATGCATCCGCCCAGTGTTCGTATGCATTTATGCATCCACCCGGTGCCTTGATGCATAAATACATCTGCCCGGTGACCAAATGCATAAATGCACTCACCCAATTTCTGGGACCATTGCATCGTCGTGACATTAAATGCATCTATCTGTTGCATCCGGTATGTGGTTGTAAAAGATCAATATCCAGGACAAGACACGTTGGTCTTCTTCCTGATGGGTGTAGTTGATTTCTTGCCTACTACACCCGTCAGAAAGAGGCCACCCTTCTTGTCTTGAATCTTCGCCTACTTTACTATGAAGGAAGTTTCTTATTTAAGCTTTGAAATTAGAGTACACTAAATCATGTGGGATAAATAGTTATGTGGGATAGATAGTTATGTGGGATCAACTTTGCCAGTATTGCATGTATTTTCCCCCTAACGTCAATAGAAATAAGCTACATCATGCTACAATCCTTATGTTTACTATACACCATATCATATCTCTTACTCGAATATCAGGTACTTATTATGCACTTGGCTCGAGATCATTTCATTTTTTGCAACCCGTTCGAAACTGGATCATATTATGCATCTGTTCCATGACCGGACTGCAATTTGCATCCAAGATTTTGCCAAGATTTTAAACGTAATCGGTATCTTTTTGGCCTGGTCCGACAAAACTTTAAAATTCACCCTTTTTTGCCATTTTTTTGAGAAAAATTAAAATCATTCACCATGCCATCATACATGCAGTTCGACATATTTCACCGTCATTTCGAAATAGTTTCGCCATTTTTTTATAAGTACCTTTCGGGTCCTACCTCTTATGCATAACCCTAGTTTTATTAGCTTTTATTCAAAATAATAATCTATGGGAGGTTGAGTTTGAAGAGGATAGTTATATACAGATCAACAATAGAATATGATAGAACCTAATAATAAAAAAATAGATAGATGCCTACTCTTATATCATTGGCTAGATGAAGGGACTTGTGCTAAAATTACTACCTTGAAAAGGATTGGTTCAAATCAATAGTTAATAAGATTTAAAACTGTGGTAAATGAATTCAAAAAAATATTATATATTATATTTTATATATGACTGGATGTTGGAAGACCATCCTCAATTTTTTTATATGATAGTGTGAACATGGAATACTCCAAGAAATAGTGGGTTGTATATGCTTCCAAAATGAATTAAATCAATGATATCTAGATTAAAAGAATGGAACAAGAACACTTTTAGAAATATTTTTAAGAAGAAAGAAAAAGAGAAATTTTCAAAAATATAAAAATTTAAGTATAATAATCCAAGCTCAAAGGAAAGGGAGTTTCTTAGTGAATATCATAATATTTTGAGTAAGGAAGAGAAATTTTGGATGATAAAATTGAAATATACTTGGATAAAAGAGGGAGATAAACATACAAAGTTTTTTCATATGATGGCAATAGTATAGATGTTGTCATATAGAACAAGTAGAATTAAATAAGTAGAAGGGTTTTGGATTGAAGATCATAACAAAGTAAAAAAGGATAAAAAGTATTTTTTCCATAATAGTTTAGTATCATAAGATATTGAAGATCTTAATGATAAACGATTGCAAGTACATTTAGTTATAATATATGAATACAATAGCAAAGTGATGGAGCCTATTACTGTAGAAGAATATTATTTAACTCTTTTATCTTTTAATAAGGATAAATCCCTAGGTTTTAATGGATTATCTACAACATTCTATTGGCATAGCTAGGAAGTAGTGAAGGATTATTTATTAGCAATAGTGGAATAGTCCAAGGTAAAATAGTGCATACCTTAGAAAAGAAATATAATATATCATACCCTAATAATAAAAAATAAGTATGCAGAATTGTTTGATTCCTTCAAGCACACAAGTGTATGTAATATGGAATATAAGATAATATACAAAGAGATAACAAATTAGTTAAGACCATGATTAGAAAAAAATATTTTGGAAGAGCAAGGAGGATTTGTGAAAGGTATATAAATTCTAGATGAGATCATAGTAGCTCATGAAGTAATGCATTCAATCGCTTCTAGAAAAGGGAGAACAATGATATTAAAACTTGACATAAAAAAAGTCTATGATAGGGTTAAATGGAATTTTATTTTTATAGTATTAGAAAAGCTTATATTTTGGAAGAAATGGATTAGAGGGATTAAAGCTTATGTCTTTATAATATCATATTTAGTGCTAGTCAATGGCTTAGTAAAAGAATCATTTAAATCCAAGAGGTGTATTTGATAGGGAGATCATTTATCACCATATATGTTCATTATTATGGAAGAGGAATTGGGAAGGAACCTAAATAATGCATACACATATGGGCTAATAAGTAGACTTAATGTTGGTAATAACATAAATAACATCATCCATCAATAGTTTATAGATGATACAACCCTTTTTGGAAGGATAGGAAAAAAATGGGGTCATAGATTTGAATAAATTATTAAAGGAATATGAAAGAGTATCGAGGCACAAAACATAATAGGACAAAACCTAAATTTTACTTCCTATACACTCTAGCTAGAATCAGAGTAGGTATATGCAAGTTACTTCATATGGAGGGAAATTTACCAACAACATATCTAAGGATACCTTTATTTTAGGGGATAATGAGAATATAATTATAGAATCTGGTTATGAATAAAATTTAGAATAAACTACCAACATGGAAAGGTAGATGGTTATCATTAGCAAAAAGAGTGTAGCTAATTAAATTAGTTGTATAAGCCATTATATAATATTATATGTGCTTTTATATTATGACAAAATTAGTAGAAAAAAGTTTAATCTATATATACTATCATTTGTTAGGTTACGATTACATGATAAAAGAAAATTTCCTTTTCTACAATAGAGCAAGGTGTGTGATGATAAAAATAGGGGAGATCTCATTTTAAGAGTTCTTATGGATGTAAAATTAGCTCTAAGGGGAAAAGTAATTTGGATATTATACAAAGAGATTTAAATACAAGGGAAAGGAATTTTCCTATATATGAATATTGAGCCCAATGACCCAAGCTTAATCTTTACTGCATTCTCACTACCAAAATATTTCTACACTATGGCACCATTTGAAAAAATCAATTGATCTAGTGATTAAAGGTCTAATATGGGTGGTGGAAACTAGAGAGAAAATTTCTATTTGGATTGAAACTTGATGTGATAAAAAACCACTCAATTTAGATCTAATTTTTAAACCATAGATGAGACTACTTCAAGAAAACTATAGTGATTAGGTTTTAAATATTATGTACAAGGATCAAGAAGGAAGATACAAATGGAAAGAAGATTTTTTTACAAGTATACTTGGCATTGTTTCTAAGAGGTAGTTGATTAGAACGATAACAATAGTGATTATTCTGAGGGGAGTAGGGGATAAGATAATTTAGGAGTTGAATAACTCAGGAGAATACACAAAAATAAGTGGATATAATGTAAAGCATCAACAAAATAGGAATACCACAAGAATATGGAAAGATATTTGGGATAGCTTGAGTATTCCAAAAGTCAAAATGTTTGTATGGCTAGTAGTTCATAGGAAAATTTTATCTTGGGATAACCTAATGAAAAGTGATTTTCATGGATCCTTACAATGTGTTCTATGTAAAAAAGACGAGAGTAGAGACCATATCTTGGGACACTACTCAATCGTCTGGGAAAAATGGCAATTGATTCTTATTATTTGGTAAATGCATGGTGATGAATGGAAAAATTGAAGAATGGTTAAAGCAATGGTAGACAAATTTTAAAAGAGAGGCATTACAATAAATCTAGGATACATCAAAATATACAATACTTTGGACCGTATGGATGGAAAGGAACAAAATAATATTTAAAGGAAACGAAAGTAATTTAGACGTAATAAAAAGAAATATTTGTTTAACCATAGAGGAGTCTAAACTGGCCCTATAAACTCACCCAATTCCTAATCTTGAATTAAGATATCCTTGATAGATGGAGTCAAGTCATCAAATGGAATTATAATGTTAGGTATAGAAGAAATAAGAGGAAAATAAAGAATATAAAGTGGAAATCATTGAAATCAGAGTTAGTCAAATTGAATTTTGATGAAGCATCTAAAGGAAATCTAGGATCAATAGGAGAAGGAGGAATAATAAAAAATAATAGGGGTGATATTTTATCACAATACATATTCAATAGTGTATTAAGACAAATAATGAAGATAAAAATTGGGTGACATTGGAAGGATTAAAAATATGTAAAAAAATGAAATGGAATAGAGTATCAACAAAGGTATATATTAATAATAGTAAATGGACTATGATTTCAAAAAGTGGGCAAGTGTTTTGTATGCTAAAGTAGAAGAAGATGACATTAAATGGACTTCATGGCTGAATGGATTATTTGAGTTGTTGATTTTTGGTTGGATTATGGGGCAGAGTATGAAGTGGAAATTTAAATTTTTGAGATTTCTAAACTATTTATTATAGTTCTTGTGATTGCTCACATGCTTTAAGAAGGAAACTAGTAGTTTAGATCTAGTAAAGCGGAATATGATAATACAAAGTTTTGGAAATATTACTCTACTAATATACAGTGCATAGATATGAGAGGTGATGTTTTCATATTGTGAAGGCTACCATAGGAAAAATTTCAAGAAGAAGGATGTTGAATTCTAGAATATTTGTATTCACAAAGAAAATTGAAGAAGATCCAAAAATAGAAATTAAAAATTTAGATTTTTTTATGAAAAAAGATGTAGGAATCTAGCTATAGCAACTCAATTGAGATGAGAATTTAATCTATTTGTAAACTCTCAATATTTAAAAGAAAAAATTATGATTTCCAATGGTGGGGGACCCAAGTACAACCCCTTTCTCTCTAGAAAAAATCTTAATGAGATTATTTTAAATTACTAACATGGTATTTTATGGCAACTATTTTTATGGCATAATCTTCAAACATTTTTATCCTTTATAATAAAAAAGTATCCAATTTATTTTTGTTATTAATTAAAATATTTTTTGATAAGTTATATATGCCTTCTATTGGGAGCCACTACCATCAAAATACCAAAGTATTACATTTTATACTATGTCAATTAAACCATATCCAACATACCTATTTATCATAGATATTTTTTATTTCTTTTCTATCAAATATGTTCTTCAACTTCCTCAAATTGATATGTTTCCATTGTAACAACCCAAAAACTAGCTAAAAAGAACTAATATTTTTTTTAAACAAGTACAACTAAGAGGAATACGTAAATCCATTACCAACACGTACTTGAGCTAGTCTATTGTTTAAGTTCACTCAATTTCCCAAATCTACAAAGAGTCACATTGCACTCTATACCCTACACAAATTCATTTGTGTAGGTATATTATACATACCATAGATAAGCTATCCATATCATCTTTCTGATGAGCTAACTTATCACCTTTAGTACAATCAAAGGTATATGCCCATCTCCATACCATACACAAGTTTTTTTGTGTAGGTATGCTACACGTACTGCAAGTTAAGTCATCCATCTCATCTTCATGATGAGCTAACTTAACCCATTTGTAGATTACCAAGTTGGTTCATATTTAAAATCACCCTAAGAGGTCTTAATCTCTTAGGTCCTTTCCATGTTCACCCTAAGATATCTTAATCTCTTAGGTCCTTTCTATGTTCACCCTAAGAGATCCTAATCTCTTAGGTCCTTTCTATGTTCACCCTAAGAGATCCTAATCTCTTAGGTCCTTTCTATGTTCACCCTAAGAGATCCTAATATCTTAGGTCCTTTCTATGATATTTAGAAGAACAAGGCTAACTTTATTTATTTAATCTAAACAAGGAACAATATCTACCAAACATCTAATATGCACCTTAAATAAAACATCATAAAAAGTAAACATTAAAGCAAAGGAAGTGTTGAATACCCACAATATCTACATAATTCAAAATTAGTAAATTAGAGATACATTCCTCATTCATTTATTAAATAATTACATAAATCCAAGTATGGTAAAACCACCATACTTAAAAAAAAAAGTATTACATCCATGTCCATCTAGGGGTTACTCCCCAAGAGTATAGTTTTCTACACATATATAATTATTGTGACCAAAATCAAAGTCAGTGCATTGACGTGGGATACCACCTCTCCATTCTTCTAGCTCCCTCCCCTACTCCTCCAGTGGTGATCCTGAATGAATCCTTGATTTCTTGGAGGTGCCTTCAATTGGGTTACCTCCTTATCCATTTTTGGATTTTATTGGGCTATGCTGGTGGGTGAGGTTGTCTTTGTTGCATATCAGCAGTGCTTCCTTGGTGGTTGGGTCATCCATTGTTTGCTCAATGTGTGAGATAGTCCAATTAGTTCCTTTCCACATTTTTGGGTGGTATTTGGGGGAGACCTGGTGCTTCATACCATGGAAGTGGACTCTCTCAAATGATTTTTTTTTTAGGATTCAGTGGGTTAGGATTTCTCATGGTGTGATCTATTGATTTCCAGATGCGCAAGGCAGTTTGGTATGTTATTTCCTTACATTTTCATGGTATTTGGGTGGAGACCAGGTGCTTTATTGTCATAGGGGATACCTTTTTTGGATAGTCTCCTAATCTGGTAGTATGGATTTAGGGTTATGTGGTCTTTGCAATATTTCTACAACATTGGTCTTGTGGCCATTAGTGTGGAAGTCCCTATGAACCTCTCTCTACGGTTTTTTCCTATCTCTCTTTGGATACCTCATGCTTTCATGATGGCCATAGTTGAGGGGTCTATTGTTGGAAACCCTTGGTTGGTTGGGGTTCTCTCATATTTTTAAGAGGATGTATTTCTCTTAATTCCTTTCATTGCAACTATTTGAGGTCTTGGGGGTGGACTTGGTGCTTTCACGATGGTTGTTGAGGAGGGTTCTAGGTTTAGTTTCTTTTCTAATTGGTTGGAGAGTGATGCAGGAGCATCCGACGACAGTAGAGCAATCTTGCATCTTCCAAAAAAAATTTAGATTTTTCTAAGTACTTGCATTTTGATTTATTTATTTTCTATATGAAGGAAAGTTTTGTAAAGCAATTTTCAGTTTGGGGGAAGGGGGTCGCGAAATTGCAACATGTCAAAATTTCGTGACCTTAAAGGCTGCAAAGTAATGTTGGCAAGTTTTGTCGCGATATCGCGACGAAATTTCAAAACTAAGGCAAGGAGCGAGGGGGAGCCGCAAATTGTGACATGTCACAAAATCACGGCTCCCAAAGGCAATGCAAGTCAAGGGGCAAGGGGGAGCCGTGAAATCATGACATGTCACAAAATCGTGGCTCCCAAAGGTGAGGCAAGGCAAGGGGCGAGGGGGAGCCGCGAAATCATGACATGTCATGATTTTGCGACATGTCATGAAATCGCGGCTCCCAAAGGTGAGGCTAAGGCAGGAGCAGTTTGGGTCACGATATCACGACATGTCGCGGTATCACGGCGTTTCAGTAGACTAAGGCGCAAGGGGTAGTTTGGGTCGCGATATCGCGACATGTCTACCATATCGCGATATCGCGACAGAGGGTGAACACGCGGACGACCAGGCAAGGCTGAAATAGACACGTGGCTGCCATGTGTGTTAAAAGTGACGCATCCAGTTGGAGGTAAAGTTGAATTTGACATGCGGAAGCATGCATGCATTAAGTCAAAGATGAAGGCCGCATAAATTGATAAGGGGGGTGTCGACCATGCATTTTTTTTATTATCTCTGGCAACACAACAATTACAGGTGATGGCTTTATGGATGAGACGACAGTGCAGAGGATAGTCAGAACAAAACGGTGGGTGCAGGTCAAGGGAGGCCATTAATGCAAGCTTCATGGTGGGTCGGGCAGTTGCCCATTTATGGCAAAAATTTTGAAAACACAGCCGAGGGGGAAAAATTAAATTTGAAATTTTTTTTGGGCGGGGGCATTAATTGCCTAGAGGATCGAGGCCTCGATAAAAACTCGAGAAAAATTGTAAGGGAGGATGGTGAGTTCGAGATTAAGGGGGAAGAAGAAGTATGCCTAGAAACTGTATTAAAAGACTATATTAAGCAATTTGTAGTGAATTAATTTGAAGTTCTATTGTGTGAATCTCGGCTTGCCATCAAGTGGTATCAGAGCGAGAGCTCCTGAGCGTGTAACAGATCGTCGAAGAGAGGTAGTTACACCAAGATCTATGGAAGGATTTGAAGGGGAAGAAAGAAAGATGCCTCCATGAAGAAACCGTGGTGGAGTAGGAAATGTGGTGCCGACCAAAGACTTTCGAGCCTTGTAGAGACAAGTTCAAGCCCTGAAAGAAGAATTACGTAGAAGGCACGAGCCTGGAAGGGATGAGGGAAGTGAAGATGAAGTTGAAGAAGAAGACCAGTCTGAGGAAGAAGAAGAGGCTTCAGATCCTGCACAAGCCAGGTTGTACAAAGCCATCTCTTAGATTGGAAAGCAACCAAAAATGGAGGTTTCAACATACTCGAGAAACCTCAATCCAGAAGAAGTGATTGATTGGATAAATGACTTAGAAGAATATTTTGAATATGAGGAGGTTGAAGACCCTAATCGGGTCAGATTTGCTAAGACCAAGTTGAAGGGTCATGCCAGAATTTGGTGGAGAGGAGTACAGTTGGAGAGGAATAGAAGAGGGAAGGAGAGAATAACAAGATGGGATAGGATGGTGGAAAAGCTGAAAAGACAGTTCATTATGGCAGATTACGAGTTGGATATGCTAAGAAAAATGTAGAGTTTGAGACAGACAAACAAAACTATCCAAGAATACACCGAGGAGTTTTACAAGATTTCTATTAGAACTAGGCATTTAGAGGCAAACAAAGAAAATTTATCCCGTTATATCAATGGGTTGAGACTCGGCATCCAGGAAGAGCTGAGCCTAGTTCGGGTAAGCACCATTGAGGATGCTTACCAGTTTGCCTTAAAGGTGGAAGAAAAACTAAATAGGCAGTTTGAAGGAAAGCAAAGAGGAAGGGGTCGTGGTGGAAGAACTGGTGGGAGAACCAGTGGAGAAAATTATAAAGACCCGAAGAAGACTGGTGAAGCCAGTAGTAACCAGGATCAAAGGGAAGAGGATGTTTATCAGCCCCGAGATCAGAACAACTACCCAAGAGGATGGGGTGGATCTGGACGAGTGTTTGGAAGAGGAGTATTTCGTGGGACATGTTTCCACTATGGTGAAGAAGGACATCGAGAATTCGAGTGTCCACAACATCGAGAAATAATGAACAAGAGGCCTGAGGTTCTGGCCAGAGCTGCTATGGCAGAGGAAGATGTTGAATCTAAAAATTCAGAACAAGTGGAGAGAGGGGAGGCAATGATCGTGAGGAGAGTCCTATTGAATGAGGAGAAGGACACAGATCAGAGAAGAAGTTTATTTTGCACAAGATGTAAATATGCGGGCAAGGTTTGTAATATTATTATTGATAATGGTAGCACATATAACCTGGTTTCAGAAGAAATGGTTACCAAGCTACAGTTAGAGAGGAAGAAGCACCCGTATCCATATCGGGTCGCATGGCTACAGAAAGACCATAGAGCTTTGGTCAGTGAGCAGTGCTCCGTTAAATTTAATATTGAGAATTATTATGATGAGGTCCTATGTGACATCCTACCTATGGATGCTTGCCATATGTTGCTGGGAAGGCCCTGGCAGTTCGATCGGAGTGCAGTGCATGATGGTCGTGCTAACACCTACTCATTGACAAAGAATGGTGTGCGCCACAAGCTGAAGCCCTTAAAGGAAGCAGATGAAAAGGTATGTAACAGCTCCAGAATCTGTTTAGTTGAAGGGAGAAAGTTTCTGGATGGGTTGAAGCATGAACATTTATGTTATGCAATAATTCCTAGAGTTAGGGAGAAGGAGTGCCAAGATACCCCAACAGAAGTCCTAGATCTGCTGGAGGAATTCCCAGATATTGTGTCTGATAATGTGCCTAAGGGTTTACCCCCAGTAAGGAAAATCAGCCACCATATGGATTTGATGCTAGGATCGAGCTTGTCAAATAAAGCTGCAAACAGAATGACACCTATAGAGACTGAGGAGTTAAACAGGCAGGTCCAGGAATTGTTGGAGAAGAGATTGATTTGGGAAATTTTGAGCCCATGTGCAGTACCTGTAGTGCTGGTGCCAAAGAAGGATGGAGAATGGAGAATGTGTACAGATTCACGGGCCATCAACAAAATCACTATCAAATATAGATTCCCGTTGCCAAGGATGGATGATATCATGGACTATTTAAGTGGAGCTGAGTACTTCACAAAGATTGACCTGAAAAGTGGCTACCATCAGATCCGTATCCAAGAGGGAGATGAGTGGAAGACAACCTTCGAGACAAGATAAGGCTTGTATGAGTGGTTAGTCATGCCATTTGGAATGTCCAATGCACCAAGTACCTTCATGCAGCTGATGAATGAAGTACTAAAAGAGTTTCTGGGAAAGTTTGTCATTTTTTATTTAGATGATATATTAATATTCAGCAGAACCCTGGAGGAACACCTGATGCATATTAGGAGGATTTTTGAAAAGTTGCGGGAGGAGCAGTTATTAATAAATCTGAAAAAGTGTAATTTTTTCAAGAAAGAGTTAGTATACCTGGGGTTTGTAATCTTAGCAGAAGGTCTAAAAATGGACCCATAGAAGGTGAGAGCTATCATCGAATGGCCTATCCCAAGAAGCATAATAGAAGTAAGATCATTTCATGGTCTAGCCAGCTTTTATAGGAAGTTCATAAAGAACTTCAACAACATTTGTGCACCTCTCACAGAAACAATGAGAGGGGATAAAAAAGAGTTCAAGTGGACATTAGGGGCTAAAAGGAGCTTTGAAGCATTAAAGAAAAAGGTCACAGAATAGCCTGTTTTGGCACTCCTAGACTTTGACAAGGTATTTCAGGTGGACTGTGATGCCAGTGGCAGTGCAATAGGGGTTGTACTGAGTCAAGAAGGCAGACCTGTTGCTTATTTCAGTGAGAAGCTAAATGATGCTCAGAAAAAGTATTCAGTTTATGACCAGGAATTTTATGCTATAGTTCAGGCTCTGAAGAAGTGGAGACACTATTTATTAACAAAGGAGTTTGTTCTATTTACTGACCATCAGGCTTTACAGTACATTAATAGTCAAACAAAATTGAATCAAAGGCACATGAAGTGGGTGGAGTTCCTCCAAAGCTATACCTTTGTGCTGAAGCACAGAAGAAGGAAATCAAACAGAGTTGTAGATGCCTTAAGTAGAAGGTAGAATTTACTGATTAAAATGACAGTGGAAGTAGTGGGATTTGAATAATTGAAGGGTTTGTACCCTGAAGATCCGGATTTTGCAGAAGTCTGGATGGCTTGCTTGACACCTATTACTGTGGACAGGACAAAATGGTTGGATTTCCTAATCCAAGACGAAATGTTGTTCAAGGGAAGTAAATTATGCATTCCAAGGAGTTCCATGCGGGAAAACTTAATCAAGGAAAAGCACAGCAGAGGACTGGCTGGGCATTTTGGTCGGGATAAGACCATTGCCCTGGTGGAGGAAAATTATTACTGGCCGCAACTTCAACAAGATGTGCAAAATTTTGTGCAAGGTTGTAGAATATGCCAGATGGCAAAAGGTGTAAGGCAAAACACAGGATTATACCAGCCGTTACCTGTACCTAAGAGGCCATGGGAGGACATAAGCATGGATTTTATTCTTGGATTGCCGAGAACACAGAGGGGAAATGACTCTGTATTTGTGGTGGTTGACCGATTCTCCAAAATGGCACATTTTATTCCCTGCCAGAAGACGAGTGATGCAGTTCACATTACAGGGTTATTTTTCAAGTAAGTGGTACGACTTCACGGTCTACCAAGAAGCATAGTTTCTGATAGAGATACAAAGTTTGTTGGGTATTTCTGGAGAACTTTGTGGAAGAAGTTGAAAACAGATTTGAAATTCAGTTCTGCATACCACCCACAGACTGACGGACAAACAAAGGTGGTGAATAGAAGCATGGGTAATTTGCTGAGATGCTTGATAGCAGATCAAACCAAGGGATGGGATTTAGTTTTACCGCAGGTAGAATTTGCGTATAACAGTTCAGTTAATAAGAGCACAAATAAATCTCCATTCTAGATAATATATGGAAACAGCCCGAGAAATGTGTCTGAACTGAGAAAGTTGGACAAGAGAGAAAAGTGCAGTGCCGAGGCAGAAGAATTTGTGAAACATATGAAAAGTCTACATGAAGAAGTAAGGGAACAAATTATAAAAATGAATACTCG
Organism: Wollemia nobilis; assembly: GCA_028583015.1. Taxonomy (NCBI): domain Eukaryota; kingdom Viridiplantae; phylum Streptophyta; class Pinopsida; order Araucariales; family Araucariaceae; genus Wollemia; species Wollemia nobilis. The sequence continues at coordinate 6,948,254 of JAQPPZ010016912.1, read as the reverse complement.
ATATAATACAAGAGCAGACCAGAAGCGGCGGTTCAAAGAGTTCGAAGTAGGATATGAAGTCATGGTCCATCTCAGGAAGGAAAGATTTCCCGCCAAAACTTATAACAAATTGAATATGAAGAAGTTTGGGCCATGCAGAATACTGGAAAAACGGGAGTCAGGAAATGCATATGAAGTGGAATTGCCAAGTTGGCTGGACATTTCACCTATTTTTAATATTTTAGATTTGGTGGAATATCATGAGGGAGAGAGTACAGAACTACCAAGTACAAAATTATGGCAAATTCCAGCATCTACTCCAACCCCAGACGAGGTCAAGGAAATATTAGACACTCTTGAAGGCAGAAGCACCAGAAACAAACAATATTTTGAATATTTGATAAAGTGGAAGGGCAGACCTATTGAAGATGCAACTTGGTTGTCAAAGACGGAGGTTGACTGCCTGGGTCTTCCCCTAGAAAAATAGAAGTGAGGATCACTTTTAATTTACCCCGGGTGTTTGATGCAGGAGCATCCGACGACAGTAGAGCAATCTTGCATCTTCCAAAAATTTTCCAGATTTTTTCTAAGTACTTGCATTTTGATTTATTTATTTTCTGTTTGAGGGAAAGTTTTGTAAAGCAATTTTTAGTTTGGGGGAAGGGGGTCACGAAATCGCGACCCCAAAGGCTGCAAAGTAACGTTGGCAAGTTTTGTCATGATATCGCGACGTCGCGATATCGTGATGGAATTTCAAAACTAAGGCAAGGAGCGGGGGGGAGCCATGAAATCATGACATGTCACAAAATCACGGCTCCCAAATGCGAGGCAAGTCAAGGGGCGAGGGGGAGCCATGAAATCGTGACATGTCACGAAATCGTGGCTCCCAAAGGTGAGGCAAGGCAAGGGGCGAGGGGGAGCCATGAAATTGTGACATGTTATGAAATTGTGGCTCCCAAAGGCAAGGCTAAGGCGGGAGCAGTTTGGGTCGCGATATCACGACATGTCACGATATCGTGACATGTCGCGATATCGCGATGTTTCAGCAGACTAAGGCGCAAGGGGTAGTTTGGGTCACGATATCGCGACATGTCGCAGTATTGCGGCCAGTGATAAGACAGGACAGGGTGAACACACAGATGGCCAGGAAAGGCTAAAATAGACATGTGGCTGCCACGTGTGTTAAAAGTGATGCATCCAGTTGGAGGTAAAGTTGAATTTGACATGAGGAAGCATGCATGCATTAAGTCAAAGATGAAGGCCGCATAAATTGATAAGGGGGGTGTCGGCCACGCATTTTTTTTATTATCTCTGGCAACACAACAATTACAAGTGATGGCTTTATGGATGAGACGATAGTGCAGAGGACAGTCAGAACAAAACGGTGGGTGCAGGTCAAGGGAGGCCATTAATGCAAGCTTCATGGTGGGTCGGGCAGTTGCCCATTTATGGCAAAATTTTAAAAACATAGCCGAGGGGGAAAAATCAAATTTGAATTTTTTTCTGGGCGGGGGCATTAATTGCCTAGAGGATCGAGGCCTCGATAAAAACTCGAGAAAAATTGTAAGGGGGGATGGTGAGTTCGGGATTAAGGGGGAAGAAAAAGTATGCCTGGAAACTATATTAAAAGACTGTATTAAGCAATTTGCAGTGAATTAATTTGAAGTTCTGTTGTGTGAATCTTGGCTTGCCATCAGAGAGGCCCTTTGGGTGGTGGCATTGATGGCCTGCATCTTTTCAAGACTATATCTACTTTGAGTTCTATTACCATATTTTTCCTTTTGTTGGTTCAATCCCTCTGGTCCAGCTGGTTGTTGAAGGGTTCCCTTGGTGTGGAAATTCTCTCCATGGTGTGTTTCAAGATCTAATTTTCCTAAGAAGGAAATATTTTTTAAATTTTTGTGGTGTTTCATTTTGAGTAGGAAGATTGTGTTTCAAATGTTATATTTCCTAGAAGTTCCCTCGTGTTGGAACTCTATTTCGTTTTATAGATTCAAATTTTTTTGAATCTGAGATGTTCCCTTAGTGGGAAATAAGTTTTAATTTTTAGGAAGGCAATTATTTTCATTCAAATTTTTAGCCTTCTTTAAATTTTTTAAGATTTGCATGATTATTTATCCAGTCCTTGGGAAAACCACATTTTATTTTTATGCCATGCTAGAGATGGTTTCAGAGAAACCATCCCCTATTTTTTTGTATACCTAGTGATGCTTTCAAAGAAACCATATTTTGTCTTTGTACTTGTCTAGAGATGGTCTTTGGGAGATCGTACCCTATTTTTTTAAAATCATCTCCCTACTCTTGCTTCTTCTTGGATATTATTTAAGAGGTTGTATCTCTTGTTTTCTCCTCTTTGTAAAAGGTTTGGGGACCATTTCAAAACCCCCTATCAAAAAAAAAGTTAGTGCATTGGTTTTAATTGTCCTCTTTGGTTCTTCATGTCTTCCCATCATTCATTTGAAGGGTAGCAGGGAATCATGACAACTCATGGTTCTATGAAACAATCTTCTAAATTTATCTACTAACAACATGAAGCAAGTGCATTTGTAGTTTACTTTTCCAAATTGCAACTATACAAATATACTTCAAGCATTTAACCATCTACTCTCTAGTTAATCTCATAAGAATTCCTTCATTTCCATTCTTATCTCTATTAACTAAAAAGGAGAGTCATTTCAACAAATACATATAGTTCACAATTCTTCCTTTGGTCAATCAAGGATCATACTCTTTCAATATGCAAAGTCATTTTCATATTCCATTAAGGCTCATTTTCTTAACCAATTATTTAATACAAACTATCCCTTTATTCAAGTAACTAGGGTCCCTTACCCTAAATTAATCAAATAATGCAATACCATTTATTCAAATAAACCTTTTTACTAAAGTCCCATTTCTTTAAAATTTCATGTGTATTTCATTCTAATTTTTCCTAATTTCTATTTCATTTCATTTAACATAATTTCACTTTATCAAAAAATAAAAAAAACTTTATATAACTTTCATTTCTTCTTATGAGAAGTTATTTTTCCACCTACATCTATCCTCCCCTTTAAACCAGTCAATGTTTCCTATTGTTGTTGCTCTTTTGCACTAGACTACTTCTATTGAGAACTGATAATAGGTGCTACACCTATCTCAATATTTTGGAGTTGCAAGGATTCTCATTCATACTTTAGCCTCTCTACATATTTACTAAAATGAAAAATTATAATAAATAGTTATTAGCTTTCTTTTCTATCTTAGTTAATTGCACTATCACTCATTTTCCTACTCAGTAGTATCCTTTTGTATTCTCTATTTCAAAACATCCTTAGTCCTTACAGCAATAACCAAATATTCATATCTCTTGGAAATGAGTTGATATTTATGGTCTAAGTATTTTTCTCAAGCTTTATGTGTTTGTGATATTATTTCCAATTCTTCATTATTATGTACAATGATCTCATTGAACTTTTCTATGTATTTATTGATCACAATAATTTCATCATCCTTGGCTTTCAACTATTCCTCATAGCTCTGTCTTAGGCTTACAATATCTATCTTAGCTTCCTTTTTCATAGTTTCTACTTATTTTTTCATGACTTTCATTTCTTCCTTACACTGGTTATCTTGCTCCTCCTTGGATTGGTGTATCTTTTCCAACCCAATTGTTAACCAGTCTATCCAATGAGTCAAAAAATAAACACTTTTGGTTTAATATTCCCATATTCTACTTTAGATGTGTCTGTTGGAAAAAGGTTGCAAGGTACTTACATCTATGCACACTCTCTGTGGTACTTTGTAATTAGTTGGTATACCCTCTAGTAGCTCCTTTGTTCCAATCACATTTATCACTTCTTCAGCCTATAATTCACATATTGTTTTTCATAAAAAGTAGTGAGCTTCTTTGTTCTCATATACACTTGGGCCCACTGTTCTGCTTTCTTCATTTCATTATAAACCATGGAATTCCATTGCTATAATTGTCCTACATAGCCCATTCTAAAGTGTAGTCATGTAGAATAAAAAATTTGCATCATATTCCCAAAGAATCAATCAACCTGATCATTATTATAGATTCCTTCTTCCTTAGGCGATCCAAAACTATGCAATTTAATAATAAAATGCTTCCCTAGCACTTGAAGTGTCTCTTTCTCTTCCCGTTCCATGTTTAATTTTCTCTCTTTTATTCTAGCTAATCTGGTTGTGCTTCCCTATTTTCCTCTAGATGATCAGCCTGCACTATAGTTTGGTTTTATGATTCTTGTAGACTTTCTTCACTATTTTATCTTTGACTACCACCACCTCTCCTAACAAATATGTTTTTTTTTTTTTGAGATTCTACTATGATCTCAACTCCTTGACCCTTTCTTGATCTTCAACTCCTATTTCTCTTAGAAATACTATGTCTTTTAGTAGACCTTGGGTTACCATAAAAAAACTTGAACTACTCTACATTTGGCATAATTGGTGATGCAAAAAATTCCACTTGTTGTGCCTACTCAACAAGTCTTGGCAGTTATTTCTCCATATTACCTATTACTGTTGGTTCTACTTAAACTTATTCAATTGACTATACCATAACTTCCTACTGCTACACAGTATATACTAAGGGTTTCTATTCTTGTGATATTAATATTTCCTATTTAGAATATCTCCTTATTCTAACAGGCTATTTTTTGCCCTTATTCCTCCCTTATTTCTTCTTGTTGTTGCTCCTAAATCAACTCATTTATTTTTTCTACCTGAGTCACTTCCTTAGTCTCTTAATATAACTCATATTCTAATATTCTCTCTCTTTTGTTTGGGTGTTATTTCTTCCTATGACGCATCACTATCCTCCAATGTGACCAAATTTATTCTTCTTAGGATTTTCTTAATCCTCACTTTTGCTAGAGTGGTCTTTTGTATTGGAACTGCATTGAACCATCTCAATACTATGGGTTCATCATCTGACAACTTCCTTGGAGTAATCAACCTAGGAAATTCCATTTTTGCATAATATACAATATTCAACATAATTCCAATGGCATGGAATACCATCAAAAAATTCTCAGTCTGTTACCTCAAAAAATTCCTAGTATGATAGGACAAGCATGATTCCTAGTTGTACAATACTCCAATACCTTACACATATTGAGGTAGCTAGATCAATATTCTATATGACCTAGTTTTCCTTGATAGTTTAGACATGACAATGTTCATGAAACAACATAATCCATCATTCTTCAATTGGCTCTATTTAATCCCATGAATTCCATGACCGAAAGTCTTGCTATCTTCTTAAATTTTAATAGTTTTTATATCATGATTTTCATGTTCCATTATTTTGCATCCAAGGCCTCCTTTCTTATTATAATTTCATGTTTTGACAATCCAAACATCTGTCAAAATAATTTTCTAAAAGCATCACCTTGATATCTTGATTTCCAATCTTCATTTGCATAATATACAATATTCAACATAATTCCAATGGCATGGAATACCATCAAAAAATTCTTAGTCTGTTACCTCAAAAAATTCCTAGTATGATAGGACAAGTATGATTCCTAGCTGTACAATACTCCAATACCTTACACATATTGAGGTAGCTAGATCAATATTCTATATGACCTAGTTTTCCTTGATAGTTTAGACATGACAATGTTCATGAAACAACATAATCCATCATTCTTCAATTGGCTCTATTTAATCCCATGAATTCCATGACCGAAAGTCTTACTATCTTCTTAAATTTTAATAGTTTTTATATCATGATTTTCATGTTCCATTATTTTGCATCCAAGGCCTCCTTTCTTATTATAATTTCATGTTTTGACAATCCAAACATCTGTCAATATAATTTTCTAAAAGCATCACCTTGATATTTTGATTTCCAATCTTCATAATTCTTATATTCTTGTCTCCATCATAAGTTTCGATCATCTACAACAAATAATCCTTAAAGAAGTCCTTATCAAATATTGAAACTTGTGCAATGTAGCTTACTCCTAATTGCAACAATGTAACTTTCAAAAAATTATTTGGTATATTCTCTTTCCATAACTTTTGGACAAATTCTCTAGCTGGTTGAGTACATGTTATCTCATTCAAATGTATTATTTTCTTCTCTTTTCTTAGATGACTCTTTGTGCCCTCTCTAAGACTAGATTTCCTCCTCCATAATATAATCATGTCCTTGCCTATATGTGTGCTCTATCGGTTCTTACCTTCTGCCATGTTTTATCTCTTTTTCTCTCCCTTGGTATTATTTTCTATGAAGTGGGTTGAGTGAGCATCTAATCCTCTATGGTTCTATTCGTACTAGACACTCACCAAAATTTATTCTTCCACTCATGCTTCATTCGTCATACTTTCTATCCTTATGTCATACACTGATTATGATTGTTCAGTCATTCAGTTGTCTTTCATACAACCAATTATTATCACTTGTATGAAACTTTTTATAATCATATGATAATATTCTTTCATTGTACGATAGCTTTTCACCTTTGTATAGCAACCTTTCTTCTTCATACGACAATTTTACATAGTAGTGTTCTTATAAAACTTTCTTCAATTTGCAAGTGTCTACCCTGCAGTATCGCCTTCAACATATTTATATGATGACTTCTTCACTCAAAGTCATCTTTCTCCTTGGCTCACTTGTCAATGTGACAACTTTCTTCTACCCTACCTTGTGTAATTATCATGATCCTAGACTGCAACTTTCATTGAATTTTTTTAACAATAGTTGCCCTTTTTTGCAAGTTCCATATAGGGTTTTAAAAACATTTAGCCATATTATTCTAACTTTGTATGATTTTTCTTTTGTCCATCTTGGTTTGCAAGTTTTTCCTTTTCTACATAGGCTCCTCGATTCTATATTTATCACTTCTTTTAATTTCTTATACGAATGTACAACCCTTTGTACATCTACAACTTTTTAGTAATTAGAGAACTTTACGATACCCTAACACACTGCATTTCTTTTGCTATGGCTTCAATTAAAATTTTTTGCTGCACTTTGGCCTTTCTGCAACATATTTCTCTTAGTAGAGGTTCTTATTTTCTTATTTTATATTCCATTTAACTATTTTCTTGCATTCCCTCTCACGCATACTTATAACTTTGTATTTGGATAGAATAATAATTATACGTGCTCTTTGGATTACCACATCATCTACATGAATGCATTTATTATTTATTATTTATTATTTATATTTAAATATTTACATTTGCACTTTTTCTTTTGATAATGTCTCAAGTCCACCATACAAGTTGTATGACCAAATTGACTTGGAATTGTATGATGCTTTCTAGTGAGGTGTCATCTCATTGGTCTCTCGATCATATGATCTATATAGTCAACATCGTTGACAAGAGGTTCAGTCATATGATTTCCTATCATATCATACTTTTGATTTGTATAGTACCTTGTTGTACAATCATCATCCTAAAATTGATTTGTACAATATCCTACCCCATAATCTTCCTTGGCTACCTGAATTGTATGGCGCTCTATCGTACAATATCATTCCTCTATTTTATTTGTACAATGCTCTATTGTATAATATTTTTGATCTACTTGACTTGCACAATAATTTGTCATACAATATTCCTCTACTTGACTTGTACATCACTCTGCCATACAATCCTCTTCTTTCCTTTGATCTGTATGACATCCTATTGTATAATTTTTTACTTACCTTGTACAACCATATTTCATATGATTCCTACTTATGCTTCTTAGGACTACGTCTCCTAAAATTAGTGCTTGAGTTCATCTCCTAATTCCTTCACAATTTTGCAAAATTAGTCTTTGGACTTGTACTCCATCATATATTCATTGGCTTATTCCTTGGCCACACATCTATGTCATGGCCCTTATTTTGATCATTGGATAAATCTCTCTGGCTTGGGACTTCCCTCTCCTAGACCCTAGATATTTGAGATCCATCATATTCCTTAATCATCATTGACAAATTTTTCAATTTGAACATGGCCCTCAAGGTGGTCTAGATGATCCAACTTGATGGTCATGCACAACTTAATTATATTGTAAAGGATCTATGAATGGTCCTTGCAGCCCACTTCATTGACCATGTAGCCTAAGGGTAGTAGGAGGGAAATTTCTTCCCCTCAATCCATCGAGAGGGAGACCAATTGAAATCCTCCCTTGGATAGGTATCCTTGGACCACCAAGAAGGCTTGATGATCTTCTTGTGTTATCTTAGTTACCTTTTTGTTCTTGTTCATGCAATCTACTAGGTTCTTCTCTATTTTGGTTTCCTGGGATAATTCCCTCAATTATATAAATATTCTATCTATATTAAACAACATTCTAAATTGTCTACCTTCCTCTAAATGTCTACTGGAACTTCTCATTCTACTCCAAATTTTGGTATACTTCATTATTTTCTAAATTTTGATGCTCCTCATATTCTTCTTGATTATCCTCATCATTTTTTTGTCTTAGTTCCCCTCATTCATGGAGCATTCTTCATTGTCCTCTTCTTAGTTCCACTTCTAAAAAAACAAAAAAACATTACTCTTTCACTTTATAGGGTTACAATTGTGACCCATTAATTATTTTTGGAACCATTATCCCCTTTAGTTTCTGCAACTTCATTGTGCTATTTTCCACCATATTTATTACTTGGAAGGGCCTAAGCCATAATATTTTGAACTTTCCTAGCTTGACATATCTTTTTCCATTATACCTTAGAACCAATTCACCTAATTTTAACTCCAATTTTCTTAGGTGTTTGTCATACCACACATTTCTCTTTTGTTGGGACACTCATATTTCCTACCATTCTATAGTCCTTTTCTCTTCCAATCAAATCAATATTACAAGCTTCTTCTCTAGGATTTTTTGGTCTCCTAAATAGTTTTCTATCACTACCCTCAAACTGGGTTCCAAGAACTCTATTATCACTACTGTCTCTTGCCCATACATCAATTGGAATGAGGTATCATTTATTGTTGGCTTAAATGTTGTCCTATATGACTATAGGACTGCTAATAACTTATCCTCTCAATCTAATCCTTCTATCCTATAGGTATTATACATTATTGATATTGATATTTTTTTTATATCCTTTGAATGCCCATTTGTTTTGGGTTAACATAGAATTTACAATGAATGCAAGATCTTGAACTCAATCGTCAACTTCTTAATTACCTCATTCACAAAGTGACCTCCCCTATCACTTGTCAATTGAAGTAGAATTCTAAATATTGTTATTACTTGCTCATATAGAAATTTTTTTGTACTCTTTGTTGATTTATTTGAGAATGTTCTTGTCTCAATCCATTTCATTAGATATTCAATTACAACTACTACATATCGACCCTTTTTTTTACTCATCCTTAAAAGACACACAAAGCCTAAGCCCCATATTTCAATTAACTTATCTATTTGAGATTAGTGTAATGGCATGAAGTCTCTATGTAACAAATTTCTAGATCATTGGCATGTATCTCATGCTTAAACAAATTTCTTTGCATCGTAATAGAGGGTGGGCCATAATAGCCCTACAAGAAATACCTTCCTCACAGTCACATCTAGTCTCATATACCCTCTGGCTAGTTCTTCACGAGATTCTTTCAAAGTTATCTTAATTTCATTCATTATACATATTCTTAGTACTCCATCTAGTCTCATCTTATATAGTAATCCTGCTATCAACTAGAAAGGTGCTAACTTTATAAAAAAAAAAAAATTCTTTGTTGCTGGTATCTCCTTTGGTAGCACCCTTGTGGATAGATACTCACCTGTGATATTGTATCATGATGGCATAATACTTGTTGTGAATAATTGATCATTAGGAAAATCATTTGACACTCCTCATCCTATAGGTTCTTGTTGTGACCATTGCATGACTTATTCCCAAAATTGGGGACCCACCTTGAATTTTGTTCATTGGGAAATTTTGGTGTCCTTGGAGCGATGATTTTGATAGGTCCCATCATTGATGTTTGCATTGTTGTTTCCAAGGTTCCTTGTTGGTTATGGCCTTATGTTATCCTCTTTTAAATTGTCTCGTTGGTTACCTTTTTTTTTGTTCCTCTTTTCTTTTGTTTGAATTTTTTAGCTTTTAAAACTAAAAAAAATCAAATTTTGAATTAAAACCATGTTTTATAAAGTAATAAAAAGAAATAATTTTCTAAAAAAATATGTGTATATATATTTATATATACATATAATAAAAAATAATAATAATGTAAATAAAATAAAATAAAAATGAAAAGATAAAATACATTTGAAATATATATATATATATATATATATATATATATATATATATATATATATATATATATATATATATATATATTTTATAATATATATAAATGAATAAAAAAAATGAAATTCAAACATCACTTCTTCATGTGCATTTGTGTCGTATTGTAGGCAGGTTTATATAAGCACTTCTTATATGTACATATAACAAATAATTTATTATATTCATATGTTACCATTATGTGGTTTCGTTCATACATGTTCATATGCATAGGTGATTGAGAGTGGACATGGATACACAAACCAAGGATGATGATGCAGGCAGGAGATATGAGCTATGTGGTAGGGGGTAGGGTTCACTTGGAAGATCTAGCTAGAAATGCGGTGTAGATAGTAAGGTCGACCATTGATGACTATGTCTTGGACCCAACGATAATTGGCAGATATGTCAGATTATCAAGGCTTTGACAGATTATCAAGGCTTCAATGATAGCATAGAGGATATGATAACATGGAGAATTATTTGATGATGGTTCTATCAGTACATGGAGAGCATGTTAGGGATTAATTCCATAATTTTAATCAAATTGGAAATATTTGGCTTGAAATAATCCTCAAGTAGCCCTTTGTAGTGAGCGTGAATAACATGGCAATGAATGCTATAGTGAAGCAACAACATCAATGTGGAAATGGGTTAATGACAGTGGATAAAATAAATATATGTGATAGACACAAACATAGGTAGATAATGGGACTCACCATGGGCCAAGAACAGTATGCAATCTGAAGACCCAAAATCATTGGATTATGCTTCCCCCTCGTTGGTCGGTGCATGATTCAATATGTTCATTGTTAGAACCATAAAAGAAAAAGTGTATATGGCTTGGCCACATGTTTTGTTGGACCTTGATGGGAAGCTCTAATTTTTGCCATGTGTTTTGTTAGACCTTGATGGGAAGCTCTAATTTTGGGATCCTGTGATAATATAATCCTTGTGAACGTGAACAAGCCAAAGATCGAAAACATGGTGAGCAAAAGGAAACATTGATTCTGATGACCGATAGGATAGAGATGCGAATATATTTTATTAGCTTTGGTATTTTCTCTGGATACATATATAATGCAATGAAAAATAAGAATTTTAGATGTTCAGAGTTTTAATATCCAGCTTATGGATGGGGATGAACACCGAATAATTGAACTGATCAGTAAACTTCCCAACGTAGACATGGACATTAGACACTAATCTTACTACCAATGACACAAAATTTGAAAGGAATGAAAGAGGGCATTGCATGAAGTTAAGTGTTGATGCCCTATGTTGTTGTCTACATTGTAGCCAAGTTTTAATAGAATGCTACAATGAAATATGTAGCCCCATAGTTAAATAGTTTTAGAATGACAAGCATGTCAACATGTATGGAGATGAAGATTCAACGAAAACGATGATAGGTGAGGACATGTAGAACTTTATTTACGATGATGAGTATGATGGTGGGACCATTTTAAATGACAACAATGTCATAGAATCATTGCAGGGTTTCGCAGGTATCTATGTCAAAATGTAGGTTGAGAAGATAGTCATCAAAGCAACGACTACATTCGCATGAACGACGAGGCCAAAGTCATTGATGTCAAACGTTCGAACAAAGAAGCGCATAGCACCAATTGATCGTTGGTGTAATAGGAATGAGAATCACCATTGATTGGGTTTTTTAAAGGATGTGAAGTGTATTTTTACCTAAAATAAGCATGAAAAAGAATGTATCATAGTGAAGGTAGAGTTCAATAATTAAGAGAATGTTGTGTTGCGATAAATATAGTTGTGTAGATGTTATAAATCATATAACATAAAAAAATAAGGCTTATTTATAATGTGGATATAAATTGCATGAGAATTATCTGGAACATTACCAATATGGTCAAGCGCAGATGCTCGAAAAGTGTGTTATAAAAAAAATGTTTCAAAGCCAAACCTGCGTGTAAGGATGAAAGCGTTAAGAAAGGGAAAATAATAGTTTCACTGAAGCGAACAATATTGAAAAATAAATGAAAATATATTCTAAATTTTTAAAAACACCATTGATGCACATAGGTTGGAGGCTAGATTTTTTTGAAAGCCACATGTTGGAATTTTTAGAACAGGAGAAAGGGAAAATGGTTGGAAGGATTTCAGCCATTGTCTTCATTATGTATGCAGGAAAACATATTTTGAATACAATAAAAAAGCTTTAATGAATATTTTTGACCACATCCATTGGAATTGTGTAATGATGTTTTATGTGTTAGGTCAGTTGCATCATTTAGATAACTTTAATGCATGTTTACTCTTTAGACTCTTACTTTGACCAGTATTATATTGTGTATACGTAGGTCTAACCTGGTTCTTATTTTTGTGTTCGGGATCTAATATTTTTGTAGGATTAGGAAACTAGTTTAAATTAGCTCTCTTTGGTCATTTTATGCATCCTATTTCATGTTTTAATATTTTTATTTTTATTTCTAACCCTATTTTCTCATTTTCTTAAAAATTTGACAATTAAAATAAAAATAAAAAATATTATAATCCCAAAAATAAATCCACAAATGTTTAGAATAAGATTTAATGTTTCATATTATGTGAGTTCAATTTCATTTTGAAGCTATTTTGAAATTATAAAAATTATTTAAAGTTGCTATTTTATCAAAAAAATTGTAATTTCAGAATTGGACATAATTGCACATTTTGAAGGTAAATCAAATTTTAAGCTTTGCATTTCATTATCCAAGCAAAAAATTGACTTCTCTTTATGAAAATCACAATTTCATCAAAGAGGGGTAAAGCAATAAATTGATTTCCCTTTATGAAAATCAATTTCATTAGGATTATTTATTTGAAATTTCAAAGGCTACTACGTTTGCAAAGTTAGGTATTTAGTCATTTTCTTTTCATATTCAAAGCAAGCTATAAATTAATCTCTCTTTATGAAAATTTCAATTTCATTAAAGGGGGATGATTTATGTGGTATTTTAAAGACCATCATAGTTGCAAAGATAGTCATTTAAATGATGTTCTTTCATGCTCAAAGTTTAACAAAGAAACATAGAATTTATTCATCAAGCAATAATAAAATGAATCCAATCTTCATTTCAGATTCACATTTGGGAGATAGATTTTAATTTTTTATTTTCAAGCTCAAAGTAAGGTTTAAAGAAGATAAAACTTGTTTAAATTTACTTAACAAAAAGAAGATAAAATCTACCTAAAACACTCCAAGATAATTTGAACTAAGACTTTACATTATGGTCATATGAGGGCCAATCACATTTCATTTTTTTTGGTAAATTAAAGATTTATATTGCAGAACGGGTTTTAAGGATCCCTGAACCTAGTTACAAAATCAGCTAAGATAGTTGTATCATGTTGAAGGATATACCAAGGAATCCTAGTAATACGCTGACTAATAAAGGCCATAAAAGAGGACGCAACCTTAGCCTTGAATATCCACATATAGTTCTTGAAAATTAGAGAATGAGGACGTAGCCTCAAGCCTGAGGCCATGAGCAAAAAGAGACAAAAATTAAAACAAGAAAATAAAACCAAAAATGTAAATTCATCCATGCAGGGAGGACAAAAAACTAGAGAAATCCTATTAATTGACAAACACCAAGCTCCATGCAGGGTAGCCATAAGCCTAGTAAGCCAATAAAGGAGGAAATCAGGCCTCAACTAAGATTTTGCCTTCTTACTTAGCATCCTCTTCCTCAATTTCCTTAGGTTCATATTCATTAGGTTCAATTTTCATAGCAACCATGGTTGCTTCAGCAGCTCCATCACCTTCTTAACTAGCCTGAATAGTGTAGAAAATATTTTGAAGTCCCTCCCTAATGTCCATGGTACAATTAACCATCACATTCATCATTGCCATGGTGGAAGCAATGATAAAATCCTTGAGTTTTTGTTCTCCTCATGATCATATTTTATTTCAATCACATTAATCTTAGTAGCAAGATTTTGGATCCTTGCCAACTTCCTCACAGGTTCTTTAGTATTGTCAAAACTTATGCTCTTCCTTGCCCTTAATTTAGTTACAACTTCAATGGTATTTTTCTTCTTTTCATCAAGAGACAGGCATTTCGAGGAGGGTTTAGGTTTAGCAGGTTGGCAGAAATAGGGTTAGGTCTAGGACTTTTGGCCATAATGTAAGTGTAAATGACCTTAAACATGCCTTGGTGGTGAGGGAGATCATGGTTTTTCTTATCTCTGCAAGACGAAATGGAATGGTTCATGGAATTAAGAAAAAATAGAGGAACACTAAGAGGATTTATGTCTATGAAGTGGTTAAAAAAAGCAACGTGATAGACCCAGGTGTTGTAGGTGAGTTGGAGAGGAGAGGGCAATCCTCAAAGGGAGGTCCCAGGTTCAAATCTCCACCCTACCAAAAATTTGAATTGGGTATCCAAAATCCAATTGATAATGTTGGTGCGAGCAGGGTCGGGTGTGACTCTCGAGTGACTTTGATGGTGTAGAACCCATTTTTTGTGGTCTCTCATACCAAGGCGACTCCGCAAGGGGTTTTTCACTTAAAAAAAAAAAACAAGATGATAGGTTTTTAGGGTTTTCTCAGGGTCATCAACACAAATAAATTCCAGAATGGGCTTCATAATAAAATTCTAGGGGAAAGTGAGATCACTTCTAAATATGCCAAGGTTTTTGGCTTTTTTCAATATTTTTTCATTGCCTTTGAAGCGCTCCAGTTCGACTTCCCAATTATGCTTGTGACAATGGATGGACTGACCCTTAGGGTTTTGGTCGATAATGGAGGCAAGAAGATGGACATCAACTATAAAATTTCTCCCATGCATAGTGACTGCCCCATTATTCTAGGATTAGAGGAATGCCATGGTTATCTTGAGCTCATACCTGGAGAACATATGGAGGAAAGGAAAGTAGTGTATATCCTTAAGTATCTTCTCTACCATAAAGTTGCATTCAAAGGTGCTTAGCTCAAGGTAATCACTCGACATGGTGGGGGCAATGGGGGACCTGGTAAAAGAAATACTATGCAAAAAAGGAAAGGAGAAGCAGGACATGAATAGGCAACAATTGAGATGGGTGATCATTAAAGGGATGGTGAGGATGAACCAGATGATGGCTAAAAAGGGGTTGAGGAGTAAGAGCTAGAATCAAATCGAGTGGGGAGTTCTAAAATTTAATTGGGCTAAGTGAGGTAGAGAAAGGGAAGGATAGAAATGCAAGTGATGGGGTAAATACAAGTGGAGGTAAGGAGACTCACATGCAGGAAAGGCCAATCCAATCAAGCAAGAATAATCAATAATGCAAAAAGTGGGTGTTGGAAACATGTGAATCATAGGAAAATCAACTGGGATAAGTCTTGAGAATCCGAAAGGAAAAAGCATAATCCACAGCTTTCTTGGGCTGATAAAAACTAGGACTCGAGACTCTAGTTGTACAAAGTTGTTGGATGAGGTGGTCTCCTCCATAGTATGCCATATATGCATTCTGGGAACATGGATTTTAATATATGATCGATCATCTAGAGTAGTCTGGAAGTTGGAAAAATAAGGCCCATAAACCAAGGGTTTCTACCTACGGATCTGCTACCATAAAGAAAAATAATGAAGATTTTAAAAATACATCATGCTTTCGACATTGGAAATTGCTTTCCAGGACCTGCACAGGTTGGAAAAAAGGTGTCAATAACTGATAAAATTGTTAGCATGCATTCCAAAAATATTTACCCATTAATAAAGACATGGATGATGAAAGGTGGTAGGGATGAAGTGATGGAAGGAGAAGGGATAGTGGAAGATGATTTTGGTAGACACATGAGAATTAAGGTGACGGTGGGAAGGGGTGATGGATAGGGGTAGCTGGAAGCTTTGTTGGCGATGATGGTGGAAAAAGTGGAAGGATATGTAGGTGTTAATTTTTTGCTGATTGGACAAACCTTCCCACTTACTATGAAGAATGGAAATAATCACATGAAACAAGATAAGCCAACAAGGATTTATGATGGTATTGATCATGAGGAAAAGGATGGATGACCTAGGAAAATAATTCCTACTGAGGAAGGTCTCTTTGATGTTTTTCTTGATTAACAATGGTCTGAACTTCCTCGAGGATGTCATTATGCCAAATCTAGAAATTAACCATGTTGATCCCAATATTAGCTAACTTGTCAGCAGGCCTATTGGATTCCTTGAAAGTATGCTGAAATATAACTTCCTGCATATTATGTACAAGAGTCCTTGCTTCCTCAATATAGTTCCTGACTCTCCACGAGGGGTTGGAATTTATGTTCTTAAGATAATTGATGATATTGAGGGAATCCCCTTCAACTATAAAATTGGTGGTAAGGTTTTTAACCAAGCTTAAGCCCCTCCATATGATTTTGGCTTCAACAAAATCATTCTTCTTCTCTCCTAGCCCTTCAGCAAAGGCAAGGATGAATTCTCCTTGATGATTCCTCAAAACACCTCCTGCTCTAGCCTTCCCTAGATTACCCTTTGCAACTCCATAAAAATTGAGTTTGAACCATACCATAGAGGGAGGAGTCTAGACTAACTCCAAAAAAATGGATGAAGGTGGACAAAACTCCTCTAAGGATAAACCTAGCTCCCTGCCAAGATCAGACTCAACCTTAGAAGCAGGATTGGAAGAGGAGGAAATGAGGAAGGCATTCTCCAAATTAAAGGCCAAGATTTTAGGAGATATAAGCTTAGGGGTCTTAGGATTTAGGAAGAACACTTTTTTATTTCTTTCGAGCAAAATTTTTTGGAGGAAATGATGGAGGGAGATATTCCAGAGGAACTTGAGGTGGGGCTCATGGAAGAGGGTAGGTCAATGATTGAAAAGGTATCCTATGGAGCAAGGTTTAGCCCATTGAATTTGGAAGGATTGGAAAATGGAGTAAATAATGGATGGAGAAAAGGGGCAATGGATTAAAATGTGGCTTGTGGATTCCAAAGCATTTTGGTAGAGATAGCATCTATTAGGGATGGACATGCTTTTCTTGATGATATTATCAATGGTAAGGATTTTCGCTTGGATGACAAACCATAAAAAGAAATAAATATTAGGGATGAGATGCTTGATTCAAACATGATAAAAGGGTAGCAAAATATCCTCATTATCAAGGAGGAGGAGGTAGGCCGATTTGATAAAAAAATTCTCCACTTTTAGTATGCTCCCAAATGAGCTGATCAAAATGTATGGATGAGGGAATGATGGTGGAAGAAATAAGGGAATTCAATAGGTTGGATTCAACAGGAAGATCAGGGCAAGTAATGGGAATCCATTTAGGAAGCCTACTCTGAGTGATAAAGTCAGAGACCTTGTGACCTATCTTGTCATCAGTGAAAGGTTTGAGTTTGTACAGAATGGGATCATTAAGGATGGGTTCTTGGGTGATCCATGAAGAACACAAGATTATACTGAGAGGGGGGGGTGAACAATATAAGACCTTTTTTTACTTTCTCTATTTAACTTCAACTTCGCAAAGCAATGAACCAATAGCAATATCAAAGCAATGCATAAAGCAACACACAATGAGACACCAATTTTAACGTGGTTCACCCAACATGGGTTACATCCACAAAAATTTTCTCTAAAAACTTTCTCAAAGTTCTTTGGGAATCCTGCCCACTTACAATGTTTATGAGCCTCAGCCCAAAGGAAAATCCTTCCCGTCCTCATGAATTTATAAGCCTCCTGTCCAAAGGAGAATCCTTCCCCTCCTCATGAATTTATGAGCCTCCTACCCCAAGGAGAATCCTTCCCCTCCTCATGAATTTATGAGCCTCCTACCCAAAGGAGAATCCTTCCCCTCCTCACGAATTTATGAGCCTCTTGCCCAAAGGATAATTCTTCCCCTCAGCTCTAGAAATGATACTTCAGAAGATCACCTACCTCTTATTCTGCTAGCACATGGAACTCCTTTCCATAGAAGACCTCCTGTCCTCAATGCTCAACCTCAAGAGACCTTTGTCCTCACTGATCACCTCCACAACAACTCATCAACCTATAATAAACACAGTAAGTCGGTCCAGCACAAGTCTTCCTCAATTTGTCAGATCTGTCCCAAGCTCAACTCATAAAGCTTGAACATATCTGCTGCACATAAGCCTTCTCAAAGACTTGTCAAAATTGTCCTTAGGTTCTTTTCAAAGAACCACTTAAAATCTGTCCTCAAGTCGTCTACTAGGACCTGTCCAAATCAGCTCACAAGTCCTCACTAGAACCTGTCCAAATCAGCTCACAAGTCTTCACTAGAACCTGTCCAAATCAGCTCACAAGTTCATCAAGAAAAACTTGCTTAGCATGAACCCACAAAGAGAATTGTTAAAGACCCAATGTGATTCATCAACCTCATAAAAGCATAAAGAGAATTTTTAGAGACTCAATATGTTCTATACTTAACTCCCAATCTCAATCTCAAAATCTCATAGAAACATAAAGAGAATTGTT
Source organism: Wollemia nobilis (assembly GCA_028583015.1). Lineage (NCBI taxonomy): Eukaryota > Viridiplantae > Streptophyta > Pinopsida > Araucariales > Araucariaceae > Wollemia > Wollemia nobilis. The sequence continues at coordinate 6,929,595 of JAQPPZ010016912.1, read as the reverse complement.
AGAGACTCAATATGTTCTATACTTAACTCCTAATCTCAATCTCAAATCTTATAGAAACATAAAGAGAATTGTTAGACACTCAATATGTTCTATACTTAACTCCCAATATCAATCTCAAGTCAATCTCAATCTCAAAAGAATAAGATAGATGTAGTATACTTTTCTCAAGAACATGAAACACAACCCAACAATTGCCAACCATGCAATATCTCATATAACAATGATACTCATGTTCTTTCCACAACCAATATATTTTCTCAACCAATTAGGGTTTAGCCAACAATGCTTATAGACAAGGTTTAACCAACATCATTTAACTCAACATTAACCTTGAAGCATTCAACCATTCACTACATGAAAAGGAAACTAGTAGACATCCTTTTCCCTCCAAAGATATTTGAACAAAAAAACCACCAACATAAATCACCAATGCAAAGAATAACTTGCTCAAATCAATCTCAATGGAGTAATCCCAAATCATGTATCAAGTAAAGCATTAACTTGATCAAAACAACCTCTATGGAAGCAACTCAACTATCAATCTCAAAACAGCCAACTAAGGGTTTCACCAACTCAAAGCAAGTAGCAAGACTTACTAACATAAACCCTAGTGCAAAAATTCTTTCTCTTCCTCAACCAAAATTATGCATTCACCCAAAAAACTCATCAATGATTTTAATGCATAAACAATCTTCAATATCCAGAAAATGGGATTTACACCAACAAGAATACCTAGTAGACAACCTTTTCACTCCAAACTCAATTCCAGAGAATACACCATCAACAATATACATGGAAGAAATTTCCCATACCTTTTTTTGAGGAAGAAGAGAATAGTTCTTCAACCTGTTACCAACACCACCCTCAACTTTGCCACCAAGTTAGGGTTAGATCATAAAAGTAACCACACAAATATTTATTCCATAAAACACCTTATGACTCCAATCCTTAGAAGTCAACTACCAATAATATAAAGCATACAAACAATATATCCTTTTACACCTTATTTCTCCAAATTAATTAAACCATGCTCAAGAAATAATAGCTTCTAAGAAAATCTCACTCAACAATCAAGCCAAAAATCTCAACCACACACTATAAACCTTATATCTCCAAAGAAGAATTTAACCTTAAAAATAATTTTAAATAAATCTGCCCAACCACTTCTTCTTTAACAAAATGCAGATTTTATTTAAAAAACCTTACCAAAAAAATGCTTCAGAAAACCGTGGGTCAACAGTGCCTTCGAAAAAATCGGAGCACAAAAACTCTTCTCACACTCCACGGTGGGAGTCGAACGCTTGACCTCCCTTCAAGCACCTTCATAGAACAATAGTTGCCACCAGGCTAACGGTGCTAGCTTGAAGGCTAGTAAGAGTCTCCTTCTCCTTAACCCTTTTGCGGTAGATAAATATGGCAAAAAAATGATAGCCGTCGCTTTTATTTCCCAACCTTTGCACAATTCACATTTCTTTAACTCCGTTGCTTTGGACTATAGGTTATGGCTTATATAGCCAAACTTCCATGCTATGCACGACGTCGACGGGAGGATAATTTGAACTTTTTGAATTAATATTATTTTGGTGCCTTCAAAATAACTTTAGGGTTTATGAAACCCTTTTGATTATTTAAAAAATAATCAAAGGTCTTTTAGACCTTAGACCTTAGGTGGAGAACCCATTAAATTATTAAAATAATTTAATCACTAAATCAAATAAATAATTAATTAAAAAACCTTAAGAAGGTTTTATTAATTAAGTTATTTAATTAATAAGTGTCTCTAGCCTTTGCATTAATCTGAGAGTGGTTTTGAGAAAAAACCTTAATGCATCCACCTGGTTTTAATAAAAACCCTTAAACCTGCCATGGTTTTGATAAAAACCTTTTCATCTACCACATGGAATCTCTCCGAAATCTTCTAAAAAATATTCTTTGGAATCTTCAACCTTTGAAGCCAATAAATCCTCTTGACATTAATGCCAGTTCCTTTTGACATCAATGACAACTCATAGAAAAGAAGCTAGGATCTCAAACCCAAAATTGCCAACAATCTCCCCCTTTGTCATTGATGGCAAACCATGCTTCTCAACAATACTGAAACTCAAAACTGTTGTATAGAAATCAGCTCCCCCTGACTTGAGGCTCTCCCCCTTACTCATATATCTCCCCCTTTGTCATCAATGGCAAAGGGTCACCTTTGGGACTTGGGACTAAGAATGAGCCTCTTAGCTTAGTCCCTCCCCCACCTCCTATTGAGGTGATTAATTCCAGGGTGGGAGTAAAACTCCCATTAGGAACTGATCTTCATCAGTTTCTATAGCTGCCTTACCATGTCTTCTCTTGTTTTCCTTGTCCATATTCCTGTTCATGTTCATGTCACTGTTGTTGTTCTTTTTATCATTCATGTTCTTATCCATGTCTTGATTCTTGTACCTTAGAATTTTAGCTCTACACTGTCTAGCTATGTGACCTTCATTGTTGCACTTATAACAACTAACAATGTTATTTCTTTGAGGCATACCTGATCTTTGACTCCATCTATTCTGACCAACCCTGTTCCTATTATTAGCCTTGCAATAAATAGCCTTGTGCCCAAAATGTTTACAAGAGTAGCAATACCCTTGAAAGAAATTACCACCTCTGAATCTTTCATTTACCTTCCTCACTTGATTCATGCAATGTGAATCCATGTGACCAAACTTGTGACAAGCAAAAAATTTGTCATTAAAATTTCCTTGATTTGACCTCTTAGATCCTATAAAATTTCTCCCCTTTTTTTTATTCCTATTTTTTGATTCTTTGCATCTATCACTCAAGGACTCTTTTTTTGAAGTACTTTCCTCACTATCTTCCTTTCATAATCTCTACTAGATTCCCCAACCTATTCCATGTGTTTCTTACCAAAACCAAGACCTGTTTTATCTGTTATCCTTCTTTGATCTTTGATGATTGAATTTACCTTTTTGGTGCTATCTTCAAACCTGTAAAGATTCTCCTTGTACTATTTAGTTTCCTCTTTCAAGGAAGCCACTTTCTGTTCCAACTCTCTACACTCAAGAACCTTAGACTCTAACTTATCCTTAAGTTTTTGTGTCTTAGCTATAGAGAAGTCAAGACTTTCTATAAGCTCATCTCTCTCAATACAACATTCATCCAATTTATAATTGAGTCTAGCATTCTTCTTTCTTTCCTTTTTCAAAGCACTAAGATCACTAACAAGTTCAGCTTCAAGATCTACTTCACCATCCTCTATAACTTCCTCTATTTGTTTGCCTTTTGAAACATCAATGAATTTTTCAAATTTCTTATCACTAGAGGTGCTACCCTTTTCTAAAGCCATACAATGATCTTCCTCACAATTTTATGAAGCATCCTCATACATAGTATAACTAGAAATCAATCCATCATTTTTGCAATCATCCTCAAGATGTCCAAAATTTCCACATCTAAAACATTTCATAAGGACAAATCTATGTTTCTTTTCTTCTCCTTTTTCTGTTAGGAACAACATCTCATTTCCAACATCACTTGAAGAAATTTCACTATCACTACTAGAAAACTTACTTGCCATGTCTAGGTAGAAACTTTTCTTGTGTTTGTGAGAGTACCTCTTTCTTTTCTTGATTTGCTCATATTTATTCTTCCTTTGATGCATGTGCCTTTCAGAATCCTTTCTCTTATAATCCTATTTATCTTCATCACTTTCATCCTTGGCAGCAGTACAGTTAGTAGCATAATGACCAAACTTTCCACAATTGAAACACTTGACATATTTCATACCTTTGTGATTTCTTGAGAACTTGCCCTTCTTGTTGTAATATGCCTCTTCATCACTAGAAGACTCATCACTATCTTGAAGCTCTTTACCCTTGGATTTCTTGGTAGCCTTGAAAGCTACCTCCTTCTTAACATCAACCTTCACTTGAGTTCTCAACTCAAATGATGCAAGTATACTATGAAGCTCATCCTTTTTCAACTTATCCAAATCCTTAGCTTCCTCAATATCAAAAATCTTTTCACTAAATCTATTTGGAAGAGACCTCAAAATCTTATCACAAATATCATTTTCAGCAAGCTCAAGACCTAGTTCCTTCATAGAGTTAACAATATCATCCATACGAAGCATATAGTCATTAATATTTTCTTCATAATTCATATTGATTTCTTTAAACATACATTTGAAGTGTCTCAACTTGGCCTTTTGGACATTTGCATCACCTGTATGAACCACATTCAACTGTTTCCACATTTCACTAACTGTCTTGTAGTGAATCACCTTGGTAAGATCTACCTTCTATAGACCCTTCAGGATTGCATTCATTGCCTTTGAATTGCTATGATGTAGGTGCCTCTCTTCCTTAGTAGAATGACCATGCTTAGGAATGGTATACTCATCCTCAATCACTTCCCAAACTTCATTTCCAAGAGCCATAAGATGAACCTTCATCCTAGCACTCCAAAGCCCAAAATCTGCCCCATCAAGAATAGGTGTTGCATTACCACTTGTAGATTCCATTGTGTTATTTACAATTTTTTCCTTGAAGATGTTAAACTTTCTAAAGGAACCCGCTCTGATACCAATTGAAGAACACAAGCTTATAATGAGAGGGGGGGTGAACAATATAAGACCTCTTTTTACTTTCTCTATTTAACTTCAACTTCGTAAAGCAATGAACCAATAGCAATATCAAAGCAATGCATAAAGAAACACAATGAGACACCAATTTTAACATGGTTCACCCAACATAGGTTACATCCACAAAACTTTTCTCTAAAAATATTTCTCAAAGTTCTTTGGGAATCCTTCCCAATTACAATGTTTATGAGCCTCAGCCCAAAGGAGAATCCTTCCCCTCCTCATGAATTTATGAGCCTCCTACCCAAAGGAGAATCCTTCCCCTCCTCACAAATTTATGATCCTCCTACCCAAATGAGAATCCTTCCCCTCATGAATTTATGAGCCTCATGCCCAAAGGAGAATTTTTCCCCTCAGCTTTGGAAATGATACTTCAGAAGATCACCTACCTCTTATTTTGCTAGCACGTGGAACTCCTTTCCATAGAAGACCTCCTGTCCTCAATGCTTAGCCTCAAGAGACCTTTGTCCTCACTGATCACCTCCACAACAACTCATCAACCTGTACTAAACACAGTCAGTTGGTCTAGCACAAGTCTTCCTCACTCTATCAAATCTGTCCCAAGCTCAACTCATAAAGCTTGAACAAATCAATCTCTACTACACATAAGCCTTCTCAAAAACTTTTCAAAACTATCCTCAGGTTCTTCTCAAAGAACCACTTAAAATCTGTCCTCAAGTCCTCTGCTAGAATCTATCCAAATCAGCTCACAAGTCCTCACTAGAACCTGTCCAAATCATCTCACAAGTCTTCACTAGAACCTGTCCAAATCAGCTCACAAGTTCATCACGAAAAACTTGCTTAGCATGAACCCATAAAGATAATTTTTAGAGACCCAATGTGATTCATCAACCTCATAGAAGCATAAAGAGAATTTTTGGAGACTCAATATGTTCTATACTTAACTCCCAATCTCAATCTCAAATCTCATAGAAACATAAAGGGAATTGTTAGAGACTCAATATGTTCTATACTTAACTCCCAATATCAATCTCAAATCTTATAGAAACATAAAGAGAATTGTTAGAGACTCAATATGTTCTATACTTAACTCCCAATATCAATCTCAACTCAATCTCAATCTCAAAAGAATAAGATAGATGTATTATGCTTTTCTCAAGAACATGAAACACAACCCAACAATTGCCAACCAATGCAATATCTCATATAACAATGATACTCATGTTCTTTCCACAACCAATATCTTTTCTCAACCAATTAGGGTTTTAAAAACAATGCTTATAGACAAGGTTTAACCAACATCATTTAACTCAACATTAGCCTTGAAGTATTCAACCATTCACTACATGAAAAGGAAACTAGTAGACATCCTTTTCCCTCCAAATATATTTAAACAAAACAACCACCAACATAAATCACCAATGCAAAGAATAACTTGCTCAAATCAATCTCAATGGAGTAAGCCCAAATCATGTATCAAGTAAAGCATTAACTTGATCAAAACAACCTCTATGGAAGCAACTCAACCATCAATATCAAAACAACCAACTAAGGGTTTCACCAACTCAAAGCAAGTAGCAAGACTTACTAACATAAACCCTAGTGCAAAAATGCTTCCTCTTCCTCAACCAGAATTATGCATTCACCCAAAAAACTCATCAATGATTTTAATGCATAAACAATCTTCAATATCCAGAAAATGGGATTTACACCAACAAGAATACCTAGTAGACAACCTTTTCACTCCAAACTCAATTCCAGAGAATACACCATCAACAATATACATGGAAGAAATTGCCCATACCTTTGTTTTAGGAAGAAGAGAATAGTTCTTCAACCTGTTACCAACACCACCCTCAACTTTGCCACCAAGTTAGGGTTAGATCATAAAAGTAACCAAAAAAATATTTATTCCATAAAACACCTTATGACTCCAATCCTTAGAAGTCAACTACCAATAATATAAAGCATACAAACAATATATCCTTTTACACCTTATTTCTCCAAATTAATTAAACCATGCTCAAGGAATAATAGCTTCTAAGCAAATCTCACTCAAAAATCAAGCCAAAAATCTCAACCACACACTATCAACCTTATATCTCCAAAGAAGCATTTAACCTTAAAAATAATTTTAAATAAATCTGCCCAACCACTTCTTTAACAAAATGCAGATTTTATTTAAAAAACCTTACCAAAAAAATTCTTCTAAAAATCGCCGGTCAATAGTGCCTTCAAAAAAATTGGAGCGCAAAAACTCTTCTGACACTCCACGGCGGGAGTCGAACGCTTGACCTCCCTTCAAGTGCCTTTGCAGAACAGTTGTTGCCACTAGGCCAACGGTGCTAGCTTGAGGGCTAGCAAGAGTCTCTTTCTCCTTAACCCTTTGGTAGCGAATAAACGTGGCAAAAAAATGATAGCCATAGCTTTTACTTCCCAACCTTTGCACAATTCACATTTCTTTAACTTTGTTGCTTTGGACTATAGGTTATGGCTTATATAGCCAAACTTCCATGCTATGCACGACGTCGATGGGAGGATAATTCAAAATTTTTGAATTAATATTATTTTGGCACCTTCGAAACAACTTTAGGGTTTATGAAACCCTTTTGATTATTTAAAAAATAATCAAAGGTATTTTAGACCTTAGACCTTAGGTGGAGAACCCATTAAATTATTAAAATAATTTAATCACTAAATCAAATAAATAATTAATTTAAAAACCTTAAAAAGGTTTTATTAATTAAGTTATTTAATTAATAAGTGTCTCCGGCCTTTGCATTAATCTGGGAGTGGTTTTGAGAAAAACCCTTAATGCATCCACCTGGTTTTAATAAAAACCCTTAAACCTACCATGGTTTTGATAAAAACCTTTTCATCTGCCACATGGAATCTCTCTGGAATCTTCTAGAAAATATTCTTTGGAATCTTCAACCTTTGAAGCCAATAAATCCTCTCGACATTAATGCCAGTTCCTTTAGACATCAATGACAACTCATAGACAAGAAGCTAGGATCTCAAACCCAAAATTGCCAACAATCCATTTGTCATTCCAAAAATTAAAGTTTTCTCCATTTCCTAGTTTCCACCTTATTCCTTTCTTGATGAGGGTCTTAGAGCTTGTGATGGAATTCTAGAATGCTGACCCTCTGTTAGGAATGCCTTCATTAAATAAATCATTATTCTAGATATAATTTCTTTTGGTGATGGATATCGATGCATTGTTGTCTCTGGAAACCAGCCTCCAAGCTTGTTTGGCAATCAAAGCGGTGTTGAGGGTGTGAATCCTTATAAGACCTATTTCTCCTTTGTGTTTTGGTTTGCACACCTTGTCCCAGGCCATAAGATGAATTCTTTGTTTTTTTTTAGCTCCAATCCATACTTTTTTTGAATTTGCTCTATCCTTGTGAAACTATAGCTAGGGCCCTGAAGATAGATAAGAAGTAAATAGGGATGCTTTGAAGAATAGTGGCAGTTAGAGTACATTTATCGGCTTGGGACAAAATATTTCCTTTCCATCCTATGAGCCTTTTTTGAATACGTTCTATAACATTGTGCCACATGGAATCTGTAGGTAGGCCATAGAATAGAGGAAGGCCAAGGTAAGTTGCCAGAAGGTCAGCTATAGATCATTTTAAGATCCTTACAATCTTTATTTGTATCTACATGGGAGTATTTAGGAAGTGTAGTTTGCTTTTTTTTAAGTTGACTTTCTGACCAGTAGCTACTTCATACATCTAAAGGATGCATTTTATGACTTTTGCTTAAATAAAAGATGTGCTTGTTGATAGAATGGTGTCATATACAATTTTTTTATGGGAGACTGGAGTGGTCTAGGAAGAAGTCTTAATCCCTGTCAACAAACTAGTTATGCATGTAGCCTGGATGGTTCTACCTAATGCTTCAGCTATGATAATGAATAGCATAGGAGATATGGGATCACCTTGCCTGAGCCCTCTGCTGCTCTTGAAATATCCTGTTGTAGAACCATTGATGAGAATAGAGAACCATGATGAGGATATGCAGTTTTTGATGAGGTCAACCCATTTGGGATGGAAACCAAACTTGTGGAGGATGACTAAGAGGAAATTACAGTTCACTCTATCGTAAGCTTTATTCATATCAAGTTTGAGGACACAGGTGGGATTTTTAGTCTTGGAGGCTGAATGAAGGGCTTCATGAGTGGATATGACTCCATAAAGGATTGACCTACCATGAACAGAACTTCCTTGACAAGGGTCAATGGTGGAGGGCAAGATGGTTTTCATTCTAGTAGCAATGATTTTGGTGAGAAATTTATAAATAATATTGCAAAGGCTAATGGTTCTGTAGTCAACTAAAGATTCAGATGTTGGGTTTTTAGAGATGAGGGCAATGAATGCGGAATTGTACCCTTGCAGGATCCTTTTAGAGGATTGAAACTCTTTAATGGCCAAAAAAACATCAGGACCAACGATATCCTAGAAGGTTTGAAAAAAGCAAGGGGGAAATCCATTTGGTCCTGAGGCTTTATCAGGATTCATAGAGAAAAGGATAGATTTGATTTATTAATACTGAAAGGAGGCAATAAGAGAGGATTTGACCGTATCGAATATAATCACATTTTCATTTCTTTTAAAAATCATGAATAATCACTAGCATAGAAATAAAATAATACCAACACAGGCCCCTTGTTCACAATTATTTGTAAACCAATAAGGTATTCCTAGGACTTATTTGATACATCTTCATAATATTACAAGCACACATTAAGTAAAAGGAACCTTGGAGAAATATTAATTTCTTTGCAATAGGGTTTTGTCTCCAAAATCTTAACTTTGAGTGTGGTAATGCAATTGGGCAAAATTACCACTCAACATTTTGGCGCTAGAAGGAGGGTCTGAATTGGTTTACTTTATTTCTAATTAGATGCTATATTGTTCATGTTTACTTGAAATATTTATTTGAAGACATTGGTCTTGGATAACAAGTTTTTATTGATCACATTCATTGATTTGAAAAGTATTCTAATTTATTATGCATTCATGGTAACCTTTTGCAAATTGGAGAATGTTTTCTAATGTCATGGTTTAATTGATGCATATATTTTTGTTGATAAACATGATTATTTATATGTGAAACATTTGAAGATTGATAGTCATTGAATAATTATTTTCAAGATATTTATTTGACTAACAAATTTTGTACTAAGGTTGTGTTCTTTAAGATTCACTAATGGCATTGTTTACTCCAACCAAGGCAAAAATTGCATCTTGGATAGGGGATTATTATCACCATTTAAACAGACCTACCCATAAAATCCCTGAAGGTATAGAAGATTATTTACCTTATTTTAGGCATGATGTATACTCAACTAAGGAACATATTTAGATATACAAGTACATGTTAATTTATTTGTGAATAATGCATGCATATTTTCCATGTAGGTTGTTTTCTAAAGAACACAAGCTTATACTGAGAGGGGGGTGAAAAGTATAAGACCTCTTTTTACTTTTTCCTTTATACTTCAAAATAGTAAAGCAATATACCCAAAGCAATATCAAAGCAATGCACAATATCATCCACAAAGTGACACCAATTTTAACATGGTTCACCCAGAATGGCTGGGCTACGTCCACAAAAATTTTCTCTAAAAGTTATCTCAAAGTTCTTTGGGAATCCTTCCCAATTACAATGTTTATGAGCCTCGGCCCAAAGGAGATACCTTCCCCCAATCAGAATTTATGAGCCTCTGCTCAAAGGAGATACCTTCTTCTCTGCTCTGGAAATGATCCCTCAGAAGATCAACTGCCTCTACCTCTTGCCAGCACGTGGAACTCCTTTCCACCGAAGACCTCCTATCCTCAATGCTTAGCCTAAGAGACCTCTACCTTCTATGATCACATCCACAGTAGCTCAGCAACCTATACCAAACACAGTCAGTCGGTCTAGTACAAGTCTTCCTCTATTTGTTAGATCTGTCCAACTCTTGAACAAATCAATCCTCTGCATACAAGCCTTCTCAAATACTTGCCAACTGTCCTCAGGTTCTTCTCATAGAACCAAGCCACCTTTCTCCTCAAGTTTTCTGATAGAACTATCAAACTCAGCTCACAAGTCCTCTTCTAGGACCTGTCCAAATCTGCTCACAAGTCCCCACCGGAACTCGGAACATGTCCAAAAACTGCTCACAAGTCCCCACTGAAACCTCGTCCAAAAACTCAGCAAGCTCACCAAGAAAAACTTTCTTAGTAGGAAATCACAAAGTGAATTGTTAGAGACCCAATGTGATTTGTCAAACTCATAGAAGCATAAAGAGAATTGTTAGAGACTCAATATGTTCTATACTCAAATCCCAATCTCAAAACTCAACTCAAATCAACTCAGCTCAATCTCAATCTCAAATCTGAAAACTCAACTCAATATCTGAAATGGATAGGATAGAATGTTTTCTTTCAAGAACATGAAACCCCAACAATTTCCAACTATGCAAAGAATCACATAACAATGATACTCATGTTCTTTTCATCATCAATTAGGGTTTCAACAACAATGCTCATCAAACAAGGTTTAGTCAACCAACACCACTCAACTCAACATCAACCTTGAAGCATTCAACCAATCATCACAAGAAAAGGAAACAAGTAGAAATCCTTTTCCCTCCAAAGATATTTGAACAAAATAGCCACCAACACAATATCACCAAATGTAAAGAATAACTTGCTCAAATCAACTCAATGGAGTAAGCCCAATATCATGAATCAAGTAAAGCAATAACTTGATCAAACAACCTCTATGGAAGCAACTCAACCATCAAACTCAAAATAGCCAACCAAGGGTTCCACCAACTCAATGCAAGTAGCTAGACTCACAAATATAAACCCTAGTGCACAAAGCTTCCACTATCTCAAACCAGAAATTATGCATTCACCAAAAACTCTCCTTAAGGATAACAATGCATAAGAAGTCTTCAACAAACTAGAAAATAGGATTTACACCCAACCAAAGGAAACCTAGTTGAAAACCTTTTCACTCCAACCTTATTTCAGAAAAACATACACCAATCATACTCATAAGGAAAATGTGCCCATACCTTTTTGGAGTAGAAGAAAATTGATCCTTAAAGCTGTCACCACACACAACCCTCAAACTTCCAACCAAGTTAGGGTTAGAACCAAGATAAATGAGCATATATAAAAACTTTCCTTAATACACCTTTTAGCTCCTCTTCTTTAAAAACAACCACCAAAGAAGCCAAAAACACAACAACCAAAACTTACACCTTATATCTCCATTTTTAAATTTAGCATAGCAAAAGACTAATCTCAAAAATACAACCAAAGAAATATCCCCTTATTTCTCCTATGTCTTTTAAACAATGCTAAACAATGCCAAAAATCATATCAAGAAAATAATCACACCTTATATTGGCTGCCCTTAAAGAATCCGAAGTTCGTAGCACAAAACACGTTTTAATAAAAACATGACTAATCCATGCACAGCTCCCTCCGCGGGGATCGAAACGTAGACCTCCACCTACGCAAGGCCCAAACATAGCCTTCGCTGCCACTAGCCCACAAGGGGCTTACGAAGTCCAAGACGGACTTCCTTCCACATAAACGGTCAAGCTTTTCGAAAGCTTTTCAAACCACGAGCTCTCCTATTTCGCAACATAAACAGAACATTCGATCACAGCCAAACCAATTAATTGCCTTCGATTTTCCAAGAGGGTTTAACCTTAGGAACCTTCTCATATTTATAGTCCATACGTGGACTTTAGAACACGTCGGCTACAAAGAAAAGTAATTTCGAATTTAATCGAAATTTGCTTTCTAAAGGGTTTAAAAACCCTTAAAGTATTTTTAATAAATTAAAAATAATTTCTCCCTTAATTAATTAAATAATTAATTAATTAAAACCTTGAAGGGTTTTAAATAATAATTAAATAAATAATAAAGAGAACCTCCATTGGTTTTAATAAAAACCATTGCCAATGGAATCTCTCCGGATTCTCTTAAAAATATTCTCTTGGAATCTTCCACCTTTGAAGCCAACACATCCTCTTAACATTAATGTCATTTCCTTTTGACATCAATGACAACTCATAGACAAGAAGCTAGGATCTCAAACCCAAAATTGCCAACAATCTCCCCCTTTGTCATTGATGGCAAACCATGCTTCTCAACAACACAGAAACTCAACATAAACAGCTCCCCCTATCTTGAGGCTCTCCCCCTTACTCATATCTCTTCCCCTTTGTCATCAATGGCAAAGGGTCACCTTTGGGGCTTGGGACTAAGAATGAGCCTCTTAGCTTAGTCCCTCCCCCACCTCCTATTGAGGTGTTTAATTTTGAGGTGGGAGTAAAACTCCCAACAGGCACTGATCATCATCAGTGTCTATAGCTGCCTTACCATGTCTTCTCTTGTTCTCCTTGTCCATATTCCTATTCCTGTTCTTGTCACTGTTCCTGTTCCTATTATCATTCCTGTTCTTATCCATGCCTTGATCCTTGGACCTGTTCATACCACTGTTCTTGTTCCTGTACCTTGGAAGTTTAGCTCTACACTGTCTAGTTGTGTGACCTTCATTGTTGCACTTATAACAAGTAACAATGTTATTTCTTTTAGGCATACTTGTTCTTTGAATCCACCTGTTCTGACTAAACCTGTTCCTGTTATTAGCCTTGCAAAAAATTGCCTTATGCCCAAAATTTTTACAAGAGTAGCAATACCCTTGAAAGAAATTACCACCTCTGAAACTGTCATTTACCTTCCTTACTTGAGTCATGCAATGTGAAGCCATGTGACCAAACCTGTGACAAGCAAAACATCTGCCATTAAAATTTCCTATAAATGACCTTCTAGGTCCTATAAACTTTCTCCCCTTTTTTTGTTTCCTATTTTCTGTTTCTGTGCATCTATCACTCAAGGACTCTTTCTCTGAAATACTCTCCTCATCAGAACTCTCTTCTTTTTGGAATCTCTTACTAGATTCCCCAACCTGTTCCTTGTGTTTCTTACCAAAACCAAGACCTATTTTATCTGTTGCCCTTCTTTGATCTTTGATGATGGACTTTACCTTTTTGGAGCTATCTTGAAACCTGTAAAGCTTATCCTTGTACTCTTTAGTTTCCTCTTTCAAAGAAGCCATTTTTTGTTCTAACTCATTATACTCAAGAACCTTAGACTCTAACTCATCCTTGAGTTCTTGTGTCTTAGCTATAGAGAAGTCAAGACTTTCTATAAGATCATCTCTCTCCATACAACATTCATCTAACTTATCCTTGAGTCTAGCATTCTTCTTTCTTTCCTTTTCCAAAACACTAAGAGCACTAATAAGTTCACTTTCAAGATCCTTTATTTGTTTGCTTTTTGAATCATCAAAGCCTTTTTCAGATTTCTTATCACTAGAGGTGCTACCCTTTTCAAAGACCATACATGCATCTTCCTTATAGTTTTCTGAAGCATCCTCATACATACTAGAAACCAAATCATTATTTGTGCAATCATCCTCAAGGTGACCAAAATTTCCACATCTAAGACATTTCATGATAATGAATCTATGTTTCGGTTCTTCCTCTTTTTCGATATGAACAACATCTCATTTTCATTATCACTTGAAGAACTTTCACTATCACTACTAGAACACTTACTTGCTTTGTCTAGGTAGAAACTCTTCTTGTGCTTGTGAGAATACCTCTTTCCTTGATTGTTGTGCTCATCTTTGTTTTTCCTATGATGCTTGTGCTTTTCAAAATCCTTGCTCTTAGAATCCTGTTTATCTTCATCACTTTCATTCTTGGGAATAGTACAGTCAGTAGCATAATGACCAAACTTTCCACAATTGAAACATCTTATATTTTTCATACTTTTGTGCTTTCTAGAGAACTTGCCTTTCTTGTTGTAATATGCCTCTTCATCACTAGAAGACTCATCACTATCTTGAAGTTGTTTACCCTTGGATTCCTTGGTAGCCTTGAAAGTTGCCTCTTTCTTGACATCAACCTTCACTTGAGTTCTCAACTCAAATGCTGCAAGTATACTATGGAGCTCATCCTTTTTCAACTTATCCAAATATTTAGCTTCCTCAATAGCAGAAATATTTTCACTAAATCTATTAGGAAGAGATCTTAAAATCTTATCACAAACATCATTTTCAGCAAGCTCAAGACCTAAGTCTTTCATGGAGTTAACAACCTCATCCATACGAAGCATGTAGTCACTAATATTTTCATCATCATTCATCTTGAGTTGTTCAAACATACCTTTGAAGTGTCTCAACTTGGCCTTTCTGACATTTGTATCACCTATGTGAACCACCTTCAACTGATTCCACATTTCACTAGCTGTCTTGTAGTGAATCACTTTGGTGAGATCTACTTTTTGTAAGCCTTTCAGGATTGCATTCATTGCTTTTGAATTGTTGTGATGTAGGAGCCTTTCTTCTTTAGTATTAGGACCATGTTCAGGAATAGTGTACTCATCTTCAATCACTTCCCATACCTCATTACCAAGTGCCATTAGATGAACCTTCATCCTTGCACTCCAAAGACCAAAATCTAACCCATCAAGAATAGGTGCTGCATTGCCACTTGAATAATCCATTGTGTTCTTTACTAGCTTTTCCTTCAAGCTGTTAAACTTTCCAAAGGCACCTGCTCTGATACCAATTGAAGAACACAAGCTTATACTGAGAGGGGTGGTGAACAGTATAAGACCTCTTTTTACTTTTTCCTTTATACTTCAAAACAGTAAAGCAATATACCCAAAGCAATATCAAAGCAATGCACAATATCATCCACAAAGTGACACCAATTTTAACGTGGTTCACCCAGAATGGCTAGGCTACGTCCACAAAAATTTTCTCTAAAAGTTATCTCAAAGTTCTTTGGGAATCCTTCCCAATTACAATGTTTATGAGCCTCGGCCCAAAGGAGATACCTTCCCCCAATTAGAATTTATGAGCCTCTGCTCAAAGGAGATACCTTCCCCTATGCTCTGGAAATGATCCCTCAGAAGATCAACTACCTCTACCTCTTGCCAGCACGTGGAACTCCTTTCCACCGAAGACCTCCTATCCTCAATGCTTAGCCTAAGAGACCTTTGCCTTCTATGATCACGTCCACAACAGCTCAGCAACCTGTACCAAACACAGTCAGTCGGTCTAGTACAAGTCTTCCTCTATCTTTCAGATCTGTCCAACTCTTGAACAAATCAATCCTCTGCATACAAGCCTTCTCAAAGACTTGCCAACTATCCTCAGGTTCTTCTCATAGAACAATCAAACTTAGCTCACAAGTCCTCTGCTAGGACCTGTCCAAATCTGCTCACAAGTCCCCACCGAAACCTGTCCAAAAATTGCTCACAAGTCCCCACTGGAACCTGTCCAAAAACTGCTCACAAGTCCCCACCGGAACCTATCCAAAAACTCAGCAAGCTCACCAAGAAAAACTTTCTTAGTAGGAAATCACAAAGTGAATTGTTAGAGACCCAATGTGATTTGTCAAACTCATAGAAGCATAAAGAGAATTGTTAGAGACTCAATATGTTCTATACTCAAATCCCAATCTCAAAACTCAACTCAAATCAACTCAGCTCAATCTCAATCTCAAATCTGAAAACTCAACTCAATATCTGAAATGGATAGGATAGAATGTTTTCTTTCAAGAACATGAAACCCCAACAATTGCCAACTATGCAAAGAATCACATAACAATGATACTCATGTTCTTTTCATCATCAATTAGGGTTTCAACAACAATGCTCATCAAACAAGGTTTAGTCAACCAACACCACTCAACTCAACATCAACCTTGAAGCATTCAACCAATCATCACAAGAAAAGGAAACAAGTAGAAATCCTTTTCCCTCCAAAGATATTTGAACAAAACAGCCACCAACACAATATCACCAAATGTAAAGAATAACTTGCTCAAATCAACTCAATGGAGTAAGCCCAATATCATGAATCAAGTAAAGCAATAACTTGATCAAACAACCTCTATGGAAGCAACTCAACCATCAAACTCAAAAAATCCAACCAAGGGTTCCACCAACTCAATGCAAGTAGCTAGACTCACAAATATAAACCCTAGTGCACAAAGCTTCCACTATCTCAAACCAAAAATTATGCATTCACCAAAAAACTCTCCTTAAGGATAACAATGCATAAGAAGTCTTCAACAAACCATAAAATAGGATTTACACCCAACCAAAGGAAACCTAGTTGAAAACCTTTTCACTCCAACCTTATTTCAGAAAAACATACACCAATCATACTCATAAGGAAAATGTGCCCATACCTTTTTGGAGTAGAAGAAAATTGATCCTTAAAGCTGTCACCACACACAACCCTCAAAATTCCAACCAAGTTAGGGTTAGAACAAAGATAAATGAGCATATATAAAAACTTTCCTTAATACACCTTTTAGCTCCTCTTCTTTAAAAACAACCACCAAAGAAGCCAAAAACACAACAACCAAAATTTACACCTTATATCTCCATTTTTAAATTTAGCATAGCAAAAGACCAATCTCAAAAATACAACCAAAGAAATATCCCCTAATTTCTCCTATGTCTTTTAAACAATGCTAAACAATGCCAAAAATCATATCAAGAAAATAATCACACCTTATATTGGCTGCCCTTGAAGAATCCGAAATTCGTGGCACAAAACATGTTTTAATAAAAACATGACTAATCCATGCATAGCTCCCTCCACGGGGATCGAAACGTAGACCTCCACCTACGCAAGGCCCAAACGCAGCCTTCGCTACCAAGCCCATAAGGGGCTTACGAAGTCCAAGACGGACTTCCTTCCACATAAACGGTCAAGCTTTTCGAAAGCTTTTCAAACCACGAGCTCTCCTCTTTCACAGCGTAAACAGAACATTCGATCGCAGCCAAACCAATTAATTGCCTTCGATTTTCCAAGAGGGTTTAACCTTAGGAACCTTCTCATATTTATAGTCCATACGTGGACTTTAGAACACGTCGGCTACAAAGAAAAGTAATTTTGAATTTAATCGAAATTTGCTTTCTAAAGGGTTTAAAAACCCTTAAAGTATTTTTAATAAATTAAAAATAATTTCTCCCTTAATTAATTAAATAATTAATTAATTAAAACCTTGAAGGGTTTTAAATAATAATTAAATAAATAATAAAGAGAACCTCCATTGGTTTTAATAAAAACCATTGCCAATGGAATCTCTCCGGATTCTCTTAAAAATATTCTCTTGGAATCTTCCACCTTTGAAGCCAACACATCCTCTTAACATTAATGTCATTTCCTTTTGACATCAATGACAACTCATAGACAAGAAGCTAGGATCTCAAACCCAAAATTGCCAACATTTTCATACACTTTGGATGAGGTTATTTTTAATTGGTACATCCACTTACCTCAAAGTTCTATCACTTCTTGGGCTCTGCTAGAAGCAACATTTATTAACCATTTTGGAAAACCGATTGACCCCGTTGTGATAAAAAATTAGTTTGTATTTGTTTGTAAGGAACCTAATGAGTCCATGAGTCAATTTAATGAAAGGTTTCATAGGGTGTATATCAATATGGATACACATTACATCATTTTAGAAGAATAAACCATTCAAATATACATGGGAGCCTTAGACACCTTACTTGCTATGTTTTTATGGGAAAATCTTGAATATCCATCCTTGCCTAGAGCCTACGAGACTGCAATAATAGTAGAACAATGGTATATTTTGAAAAGGGGTGATGTGGATTAATCATCATTGCTTAAACCTAAGGCTCATAATCAGACACCACCCATGAGTCAATTTGAGGTACAACCTCCTCCTATGATGAACTGTTCTTTAGAAGTTATGGATTCCAACCAATACCAACCATATAATCTAGCACCCTTGAATCAAATTATGTCTAAGGTGAACAATCAATGGGATGAAGTTGAATGTCCAAATTTTACAACCACCTTAGATATCATCCAAGAGGAGGTGCAAGTTGCAAATTCAATACCCACCAATGAGGATTGTGATGAACAAGCCCATAAAAGTGTAGAGATTGGCTCAGTTTTGGAAATATATAAACCTTTAGAAAAAAAAGTTCTAGAGTCAATATTTACATAGGAGGATTGGGATAATCTTAGAAAAAGTGAAAGAGAGTTTGGAAAGGAATAAATAGATAAATCTACAGAGTCACCAGAAGACATGATAGAATTTCATCATTTTTTCTCAAAAGATAATTATTATAATGATCAAGAAATCCAACATGATATAAGATATGACTTAGAGTCATTATTCACAAATGAGGATTACATTGACCACATAAATCTAAATACAAGAATTGATTCCTCTATAGAAACCCTTGAGCCACCAAAAATAATTGAAGGAGAATTTGAAGAAGAGTTTCTTGAAGAATCTAAATATTACAAGGAATATGTAATAAAATTTCATCTCATGGGTCTATACGACAATTATTGGAAGAAATATGTAGAATCATTTGTTACTCCTATTGATGAAA
The DNA here is from genome assembly GCA_028583015.1 of Wollemia nobilis. NCBI lineage: Eukaryota > Viridiplantae > Streptophyta > Pinopsida > Araucariales > Araucariaceae > Wollemia > Wollemia nobilis. The sequence goes on along the minus strand of JAQPPZ010016912.1, from coordinate 6,910,518 downwards.
TTTCTATTTCACTTGATATACAAGATGATGAAATTACTATCTTACATGAATATTTTGCAATTCCTGTACAATCAGAAAATAAAAATCCATTGGTCAAAATAGAGAAGATTCTAAGATTCAATCATTTTGAAGATGAGTTTATTGAACACCTTGTTAAAAGAGAAAATGAAGAAATGGAATCACTCACCTTGTTCCATTTTGAGGGGAAAGAAATTGAAAGCCTAGTTTCACCTAAGGACCCCATAATATCTATGTCAACTAAGATAGAGAAAATTTTAGAATCTGAATGGTTTGGGTTTGATATAATTGATGATCCAAATGAAAATGTTGCTCTATTCAAAACAGCTCAACCAGTTGATCAGGAAGATGTGTTACTTAATACATCCCTAGATAGAAAAGATTTATGGTTTGAAAAGGATGGCTATATTTTTAATTGGGTGCCTAATTTTGGTGTTTTTTATAAACAGGTCATGGATGAATATGAAGGGCTATAATATGACAATGATGGATATCATGAAAAAGAAGTTACAAGTTCTCTCCAAGTATTGGTAAATGGAAATGTATCAAAGGTAGAATCCCACATTTTGTGTCCAACCATCTGAATTCTAGGTGAAATTTTACCTATTGGTTTGTTGGATGTGAATGCTATCAATGATGAAATGCCATTTGTGGTTGATAAAGAATTTGAGTTAACTAATCCTCACAACACTAATAAAATTACTTTGATGAGTGAAATGGAAGCAAATTCTTTTGAGTTACTGAATCAAATTTAATAACAATTGATAATGGTATCTAGGATAAAAACTTATAATGATCCTCATTTAATAGATACCTATATGCTTGCAAATTGTTATATAAGTTTGATTAACCTAAAAACATGGAAAATGAATTGGCTTTGAAATTTTTAGAAATAGAATCCTACTTGCAAGATCTCATATTTGAAAAGGAAAGCCTAATTCTAAATCATGATGAATTTGTGAAATCCACACTTTAATGAATTAAAAAGAATCAATTGAAAATCAATTATTGTTTTATCACTTTTATGAATTAAAGCTCCACTATGTGATTGCTAATGGAACTAAATCAGATTGGTGGGGTGAGAGGTAAAATAAGGATTTTTGTTCTCCTTGACCTAATATCATTATGGTTCAATTTTTGTAAAGCTTGACATATATATCATGTTAAATATATTTTAAAGTGTGCCAATCGTATTTGGGATCCAGGGAAATGATAGTCCAAATTTTTGCATCATATTCTATATTATTGTATATAGTTTCAGTTTTTCATGTTTTGGTTTTATCTTTATGTTTTTGTGTTTTGTCCTTGTTTTTTTGTTGGATTTAGTTTGAGTTTTGAGTTTTGTGTTTTGAGGTTGGTCCCTCTATTTGAGGTGATGTTTCATGGTTGCTACTAATGGCCTCTTGATCATTTTTGTGTTCCTTTGTCATGAAGGGTGAATTTCCTATCACGTGGATCAAGGAAAATAGGATGAAGTTGTTTAGTAACCTCTCCTAGATTTTGGGACTAAGATAGTGAATTTTGGAATACTAAATCATTTTGTTAAAGCTACACACAAATACATCATAGTTAAGGGCATGCTTTGAGATATTGAAGGATGAAGTCATTTTGGTTTGCAAATTAAGGTGAAAATCTAATATACTCCATCTCTAACTTCAAATACTCTCTAACCCATGTGGTGCATATTTTTTTGCAAGGCCGTATAAAAAAAAAACAAGCAAAGGAAAACATGCTAAAATCAGTCACCAGGTTTGGATAAACTCTACCAGAGCTATGGATGACTAACTGGTAGTAGGGCTTTGTCTAGACAAAATCTTGTTAAAATAAAATGGGCATTGTAAAATATCAATTAAACCATGGGTAATGTAGATAAACTCTACCGGGGCTATGGATGCCTACTGGTAGTAGGGCTCTGTCTATGAAATTCATTTTAATGAGCAGTATTTATATAGCCTAAATGTTAATCATGTGATGGAGTCTAGATGTTTTTAAGCATGTAAAATAAAATCACTTTCACACACATCAAGCCAAAGCAAATGTTCATGTGTTTCCATTTGAAGTTATCTACCCCACCTTCTGGATGTTACTAGATTATTTGTCTTTATGATATTTGGTTTGTTGGTTATTAGAACTAGGTTCTTCACTAGAAATTCTCAGGAGAATTTCCCGGTAGAGTTACCATTTGTTGTGGCCATTGCACAACTTACCCCAAAATTGGGGACCCACCTTAAATTTCATTTTTTGGGGAGTTTTGGTATCCTTGGAGTGATGATTTTGATAGGTTTCATCATTGATGTTTGCATTGTTATTTCCAAGGTTTCTTTTTGGTTAGTGACTTTCATCATCCTCTTTTAAAGTGTCTTGTTGGTTGCTTGTTGTTTTGTTCCTTTGTTCTTTTATTGAATATTTTGGCTTTTAAAAGTAAAAAAATTCAAAATTTGAATTAAAATAATGTTTTAGAAAGTAATAAAAATAATTAGTTTTCTAAAAAAATATGTGTATATATATTTATATATACATACAATAAAATAATAATAATAATGTAAAAAAAAAGGAAATAAATAAATAAAAATTAAAATATAAAATACATTTGATATATATATAAATGAATTAAAAAAAGATAAATTCAAACATCACTTCTTCATGCATGTTTGTGCCATATTGTAGGCAGGTTTATATAATAACTTCATATATGTCCATATAACAAATAATTTATTATATCCGTACGTTACCATTATGTGGTTTCGTTCATACATGTTGATATGTACAGATGATTGAGAGTGGACATGGATACGTAAACCAAGGATGGTTATGCAGGTAGAATATATGAGATACATGGCAAGGGGTAGGGTTCACATGGTACATCTAGTTGGTGATGCGACACAGACAGTAAGGTGGACCATCGACGACTACATATCAGACCTAGCTATAGTTGGTAGACACGTCAAATTATCAAGGCTTCGATGATAGTGCAAAGGACATGATAACATGGAGAATTACCTAGATATAGTTCTATCAGAATTTTGATAGCACATTAGGGATTAATTCCATCATTTTAGTCAAATTGGAAATATTTGATTTGAAAACATCCTCAAGTAGCCCTTTGTAGTGAGTGTGAATAATGAGGCAGTGAATGCTATAGTGAAGCAACAATGTCAATGTGGAAATGGGACCATGACAACAGATAAAATAAAGAGATGCGATAGACGCAGACATAGGTAGATAATGAGACTCACCATGGGCCAATGATAGTATAAAATATGAAGATCCAAAAACATTGGATTATCCTTCCCCTTGGTTGATCGGTGCATGATTCAACATGTTCACTGTTAGAACCATAAAAGCAAAAGTACATATGGCTTGGCCACATGTTTTATCAAAAATTTATAGGAAGCTCTAATTTTGGGATCATGTGATAATTAAATTCTTGTGAACATGAATAGGTCAAATATCAGAAACACAGTGAGCTAAAGGAAACAATGAATGAACGATAGGATAGAGAGGCAAATATGATGTATTAGCTTTGGTATTTGCTCTGAATACATATAGAATGTAGATATAGATGAGAATTTTAGATGTTTTTAGTTTTAATATCTAGCTTTTGGATGGGGATGAACACTAGAAACCTGAACTAACTAGTAAACTGTCTGATGTAGACATGGACATTAATCAGGACATCGATCTTGTTGTCAGTGATGTAGAAATTGAAAGGAATAAAATAGTGGGTTGTATGAAGTTAAGTTTTGATGCCCTGTATGGCTATCTACATCACAACCAAGTTTTAATAGAATGTTGCAATGAAATATGTAACCCCATAGTTAAGTAGTTTTGGAATGACAAGCATACCAGCACATATGGAGATGAAGATTTTATAAGAATGACAATAGGCAAGGAAATACAAAATTTGATTCACGATGTCGATTATGATGGTGTGACCATTGTAAGGGATAGTGGTGCCATAGAAGAATTGTGGGGTGTCATAGGTATCTAGGTTAAAATAGAGGTTGAGAAGATAGTCATCAAAGTAGCGACTATATTTTCATAAACTATGAGGTCAAAGTCATTGATGTCAAACATTCGAAAGGAGAAGTGTATGGCATCAATTGATCGTCGATGGAACAGGAATGAGAATCACCATGGATTGGATTTTTTAAAGGACATGAATTGTATTTTCACCTAAAATAAGCATGAAAAAGAATGTATCATAGTGAAAGCAAAGTTCAATAATTAAGAGAATGTTGTGTTATGACCAATATAGTTACGTAGACATTATAAATCATATAATGTAAAAAAGTCTTATTTATAATGTGGAGATAAATTGCATGAGGGTTATCCAAAATGTTACCAATCTGGTCAAGCATAGATGCTCAAAAGGGTTTTATAAAAAAAAGTTTTGAAGCCAAACCTGTGTGTAAGGAGGAAAGCATTATGAAAGGGAAAAGAATAGTTTCACTGAAGTCAATAATATTGGAAAAGAAATGGAAATATATTCTGAAGTTTTAAAAACACCATTGATACACAGAGGCCGGAGGCTGGATTTGTTTTTGAAAGCCACATGCTAAAAGTTTTGGAACAGGAGAAAGGGGAAATGGTTGGAAGGATTTCAGTTGTTGTCCTCATTATGTACGTAGATTTTAAATGCAATAAAAAAGCTTTAATGAATATTTTTCACCACTTGCATTGGAAATGTGTAATGATGTTTTATGTGTTAGGTCGATTGCATTATTTAGATAGCTTTAATGCATATTTACTCCTTAGAATATTGCCTTGACCAGTCTTAGATTATGTATACGTATGTCTAACCTGGTTCTTGTTTATACGTTTGGGATCTAATGTTTTTTGCAAGATTAGGGAACTAGTTTACAGTAGCTCTCTTTGGTCATTTATTTTTATTTCTCTAACCCTATTTTCTCATTTTTTTATAAAACTTCAAAAATTAAAATAAAAATAAAAATAATTAAAATCCCAATAATAAATGGACAGATGTGTAGAATAAGCTTTAACTTTTTATCTTATGCAAGTTCGATTTTATTTTGAAGCCATTTCAAAATTATAAAAATTATTTAAAGTTGTTTTATCAAGAATTTTGTAATTTTGGAATTGGACATAATTGCACATTTTGAAGGTAAATCAAATTTCAAGCTTTGCATTTCATTACCCAAGCGACAAATTGACTTCTCTTTATGAAAATCACAATTTCATCAAAGAGGGGTAAAGCAATAAATTGACTTCCCTTTATGAAAATCAATTTCATTAAAGGGGGTTATTTATTTGAAATTTCAAAGGCTACTACGTTTGCAAAGTTAGGCATTTAGTCATTTTATTTTCATGTTCAAAGAAAGCTATAAATTAATCTCTCTTTATGAAAATTTCAATTTCATTTAAGATAGATAATTTATGTGGTATTTTAAAGACCATCATAGTTGCAAAGATAGCCATCTAAATGATGTTCTTTCATGCTCAAATTTTAACAAAAAAACATAGAATTTATTCATCAAGTAGTAATAAAATGAATCCAATCTTCATTTCAGATTCACATTTGGGAGATAAATTTTAAATTTCTATTTTCAAGCTCAAAGTAAGGTTTAAAGAAGATAAAACTTGTTTAAATATACTTAACAAAAATAAGATAAAATCTACCTAAAACACTCCAAGATAAAATGAACTAAGGCTTTACATCGTGGTCATATGAGGGCCAATCACATTTTCAATTCTTTTAAGTTTCATGAAAAATCACTAGCATAGCAATAAAATAATACCAACATAGGCCCCTTGTTAACAGTTATTTACAAACCACTAAGGTATTCATAACACTTATTTGATACATCTTCACAAGATTACAAGCACACATTAAGTAAAATAAACCTTGGATAAATATTAATTTCTTTGCAAGAGAGGGTTTTGTCTCAAAATCCTAACTGTGAGTGTGGTTTTGCAATTGGGCAAAATTACCACTCAATAGTTCTCTTGAGAAAAATTCTAGATAATTTGATATACTATAACATGTTTCTTTCTAGGTCTAACCACTACTAAAAATATAAGTTCCTATAATGTGAAAAGCCACCTACTCACTTTCCTGTGTATGATCGACTTATTAACTAAATACAAAAATATCTGGTGATCAACATGAAAGGAAAAGAGGTTAATTGGAAAATAGTGTCTAAATTTCTAAATGGTATACACCATATCTAGTGCTTACCTTTATATTGTGCTATAGTTTTTCTCTACTCTTGAAAATAAATAACTTGTAAAATAGATAGGTTGATCAAGCCTAAATTGCCCCTCCTAGGCCAATGTACATCCAATTGCAAAATTGGATGCATCTGCATGGACATGGAATTCCTTGTTCCAATTTGGAAATACTAGAATGGGTGTACATACCAACTTTACCTTCAACTCCTCGAAGGCTCCTTGATGCTCCTCTATCCACCTAAAAGGAACATTTCTGGTCAAGGAATCTAATGGGTAGGACACATGGGAAAAATTCTTGATAAACCTTTTGTAATATCCTATAGATCCTAGAAAGGTCTTCAATGAACTCACATCATGGGGTTCTTCCATATTTATAATGACACAAATTTTATCAAGATCTATCTTTAGCCCTTGCAAACTATGTGTCCCAATAGTCAGTGTTATACATAGTGGCGAAACTTCGCCATTGGGGCGAAAAAACCCATTTTTGAAAATTCAAATTCGTGAAATTTTTGAGACCTGGACGTCGACCATGTAGCTGAAATTTTTGAGAAAAAATAAATTTTTGATGTCGGTTAGCCATCCTTTGATGAGAGTATCACAAATATTTTAAAAAATTCACAAGTAATCTCGACTAAATAAAGTACCCTTTTAGCCCTAAAATTTTAGAATTTTTAAATTATCCTGCCAAACTCGCCAAGTATACCTCTACATATAATTAAAACCCTAGGAAAAATACCTACACAATTCATCACAACATCGAAACCTTTTCTGCCACTGACAGCAACAAATTCAACAACTGAACGGAACAGTGTCTTGTTCTGCTACTAGACGAAACTAATTCTACAACCAACCGAAACAATTTCCTACTATGTAGTTGGACGAAACTAATCTTGAAACTGGCCAAAACTGTGTCCTACTCTATAGTTGGATGAAACTAATTCTACAATAAACCAAAAAAATGTCCTACTTTGTAGTTGAATGGGACTAATTCTGTGCAACCAGATGGAACCTATTGTGCAGTCGAATGGAACCTATTGTGCAACCAACTGAATGAAAACTTTTGTGCAACTGGACAAAACCTTTTGTGCAGCTAGAAGGAACCTGCTATGCACCCGATCAAAAACTTTTGTATCTGTAACCTACAATCGAACGGAACCATTTCTAAGTCTGGACACTTTCGTGCAATCAGATGGACCTATGTTTACCAGGATCATTTTCTACCTCCGATCGAAACCAATATCTTTGCATATGGACATACTATATTTTAGCACCAGGTTCTCTATCACTTCTCTACTTTTCTTTATATTGCCATGTTTTGCTTGTTATTTTTCTAGGTTTTGAATGTCATTGCTCTGTTGAGTGTGTTCCATTTTTTTCTCTATTTTGTCATTTCTCTGTTGAGTCTGTTCCCTTGTTTTCTCTATTTTGCTTTGATTATTAGTTTTAATTAAGATATATTTTTTATTTCTAATATTATACATAAGTAAATGCTTTGGTTCTCTATTGACATATTGATGCTATTTTTCTCTGTTAGAGTGCTTTCACTAGAATAATAACTAGTGGCATAAACTGATAAATTCACAATAAAGAATGGTTGGAAAAAAATTATGTATAATTTACTACCCAACAAGTGTTTATTCTATTTACAATAATATCTAAAGGCCTCTAGAAAATACACCCTCTTTAACATTATTTTTTCACTAGTAAATTGTCACCCTTGATGGAAAGAAGGGCACCAAATCTTCTGCTGAAAAGAGTATCCTCAAATATTTTAGCCAAACTTTGAAATGTGACGAGCCAAGGACATCTGTGCAAATTCAAGGTACAAATTATTTTTTACTTCCCAATATGTGCTTGATTGACGATTTGTATATTTTTTTGTAATTTTTTTCATCCAATAGTGATAAAAAATATTATGGTATCCTACTATGCAGAATACCCTATCGATCTTAATATGCCTCCACTTGAAGATATTCCCCAAGAAGAGATGACTTTCATTTAAAATCCCCTTAGAAATGATATCCAACGAACACCTAATGACAACACGCAAAATGACATCACAATTGAAAATGAAAGTGATAAATCAAAATCATTACAAGCATCAATTGAATCTTCAACCAAAAATTCCAAAAAAAGAAAAGCATCTCTCTGGATACTTGGAAGGGGATTTAGGAAAGAATGGGCAAAAATATTTCCCTGGATTGAGCCTATCATGACTGAGGATAACCAAATTGATGAAAAAAATGTAGATGCAAAATTTGCAGTTGGAGACTTGGTAAGGATCATAGGCTTCAAAACAAGATTGATACAATTGAAAAACATGCTGGAAAATGTTATGTTAAAGTTATAAAAAGTAATGATGAAGTTAGTAAAGAAGTTAAGTGGAAGGATGCATTAGAATATATTCATTTAAGATATGCTATATAATATGACAATCACTTAAAGCAAAAACAATCTCTTGTTGAGAAAGGTGGAACAATTGGAGCCCAATTTGATAAATTATAGAAGACTATTTTTGCTTCAAAAAGTAAGCAGTTTGCCATTGTTTACAATATTCTCAAGAAAGGTAGACCAATGTTTGATTTTATGATTATAAGCAGCTATTATGCCTTTTTAATGTGCAAAACCTTCCTAGTTCTCATTGGTCAGACCAAAGTGGTTGGGAAATGGCAAAATGTTTATCTTTGGTTGAGAAAGAAGACCTAAGGCAGCAAGTAAAACTTGCCAAATTCATTTCACTTTCTATTGATGAGGTAACAACTATGGATAACACTTCTTGGATTTGCATGCATGTGTACACATTTCAAAATCATGTTAGAAGACCTATTTTTTTGGGAATACATAAGATGTTGGAAAGTTCAAATGCAAAAAATATTTATAATGTTGTTAAAAGTTTAAAGAATATTGCAAGAATGAATGATATAGACATTGCAACAAAGTTAATTTGTGTTGGAGCTGATGGAGTTGCTATTATGTAAGGTCATAGGTCTGGTATGTGTGTTCGAATCCAAACCATAATTGCACCATATATGATCCCCATTCACTGTATGGCTCATAGAGTAAATCTTGCATATAAAATTATGAGCACATTTTCAAATGTTGCTAAAGTTGAAAACTTTGTTCATGATATTCATTCTTATTTATCATTAAGTCCCAAAAGATTTACAAAGTTTCAGCAATTTGCACTAGGAGTTACAGAAGGGAAAAAATTGTTAAAATATGTGGATACAAGATGGATTTCACTGTTTCAACCTGCTCAAAGAGTTTTGGCATAATATCAATCACTGACAGGGTTTATGCATGTAAATCACATAATAGTTGATAAGGCAAAAGATATTGTGTTCTGTTTGACTGACTTGGAAACACTTTTGACATTATGTGGCAGTCTTCCAATGTTAAAAGAAATGAATAGATTAATTAATCTTGCACAAGAGAGATCTATCTATATCGTTGATTTTATGAGGATGAGAAAACAAATTTGCATGCTTCTTGATTCATTATATGTGTCTAATGCATATTTTACAGAGCCTGTATTTGATATTTAGAATACATTGATAAATGTGAACAATATAAAAAGCTTTTTGAAATTTGACATCAATGATCATCTATTTATTAATGTTCATGAAAAGATGATACATGTTTATTGTTTTGAAAGGAAATCAAGTATTGTAGTGGAAGATTTTGAAGAAGTTCCTGTAACACTTAATAGATTTCATGTTGTAATACAAAAAACAAAGAGTAATTTGTCAAATATAGCAAAAAATTTGACAAGTGAGATAATATAACGATTTCAGAGTGATGAGTTGCTTGAGTCCATGGGTGTGGTTAACCCAATTTTTTGGGGGCCTTATACTGAATACAGTTATGCAAATAAGTTGTTTATTAAATATATGGGTAATCTCATTGACTATTTCAATAAGAATGTGGAATTCAATGGTGTAGCAATTAATGGTCTACTCAATAGTGAACTTTTGGAAGAACAATCATCACATTTTGGAAGATCAATGGTTTTGCAAACATCACTTATGATAGATATCCATGAGATTGGTTCCACTACATGTTTGTGGCAAAAATTAAATCCAAGCACAGTCTTAAAAGATACTCTAAGTGAATGTTAGGAGGGAAAACTGAAGGGATTTTTATTATTGATAAAAATGTTACAATATATAGGCATAAGCCTATATTCAACACATGACACTTGTCAAGAGAAACTGACAAGTGTCAAGGAAGGCATAGTGCACTTTACTTTAACTCTAACATTCCCCCTTAAAGTGCACTATCCTAACTAAAGAAAAAACAAAGCAAGTCAACATTAGGTAACATTCCCCCTTAATGTTGACTTCTCTAAAAAGTAACCTATCATCCTCTTTTTCTTTGGTCTAGGCTCATGCTCTTTGCGCTTGGATCTCCAACTATGAATAATGCTAGATCCACTGTGTATACATCTCGGTCTGTTGCCTCAAGGTCAGCCACTTCAACGGGTTTGTTGCCACTAGGTCAGTCGTCTAAGTGCCTCAGGGTCATCATGGGTGCCTCAGGGTCAGCCACATCTGGGTCTGTTGCCTCTGTAGGTCATCCTCAGAGGATGTTTCCACTCATATGTCACTAACTAGATTCACCATGAGTATGAAATCCCTCCTCATGGTGAACTCAATCTAGAAGGTGTCGGTCTCTACAGAAAATACACCTAATGAAAGGAAAAACGAGCCATATAAGAGTGTCGGTCTCTTTCAAAAATGCACTCAATACAATAAAAATGAGCCATAGATCAAAATAGGAGAGAAGAAGAAAATAAGAGAATCTTCTAAAGTGTCTTCGTCTGTAGTCTTCAGAAGTAGATCCGAAAACAACCTCGGATAGAGTCTAGGGTGTCTATGTCTGTAGTCCCTAGTATAAGTGTCCTTATGGTGACCAAGTCATCCCATCGAAATGCATGGGTAACCAGTCGCTGCATTCGCCAAGTGTATAGAAATAGTCACTAGGTACAAGGATCACAAATAAAATTACCTTAGGAGTGTCGGGTACAACCGAGAGTGCACTCCAAGGTATAAGAACTTTGAGGCTAAAAAACTGAACTGAAATAGCCTCAAAATTACAATTTGACACCTCCATTGTGTTCGTCACGGAAAAACGTTTCCAACGACTATAAATACCCCTATATTCCATCATCAAAGGGGCCTTCATCATGTGAAAAAATAACATCAGGCAACAAATAGACAATATTGCTGAATGACAGCATAAAAAAAATAGACATCTCAAGTTTCGCTCGGACACGTGTCCCTTGCACTTCCACTTTTAAGTGGAAAAAACATTAAAGATGGCCAATGAAGCCATATAGTCGGCCATGCCTTCCACATTTAAAAATGCTCTTAAAAAACATTTCCCCATATTAAAAAATATCCACCATCATTTTAAAAAACAAAATTTACCCTCTCTGTATGGCGCTCTCTGTTGTCGACGTGTTGCGGTACCCGTCCGCCTTCGCGAGCACTGCCACCACCTCTCCATATGGTGTTCTCTGCTTTCCCCCTTAAAGTGCACTTTTCTTCGGGGTGCAATGGTAGTCCCACTCAAAAAACTCTGCCAATGCTACTCGTCGATCTCATCATGACAAGCACGCCGGTAAAAGAACAGGATCGTGACAGTATACTCAAAATTCAATTGTGTATGGATATCGACAACCAGGTTGCATTTTCCTATGCACGCGCTCAGCTAACCCAATAGATGTTGCTCGTCTGACATGGAAAAAAAACAAAAAAAACTACAAATCCATATTGGGCACTACCCATTTGCCCCTTCTCCAAATGTCTCTTTTCTCTTCTTTACAGTAAATTGGAATCTCCTCATTTCAATTCATGACAAGCACGCCGGTAAAAGAACAGGATCATGACAGTATACTCAAAATTCAGTTGCATATGGATATCGACAACCAGGCTCCTATGCACGCGCTCAGCTAACCCAACAGATGTTGCTCATCTAACGTGGAAAAAAAAACAAAAAAAACTACAAATTCATATTGGGCACTACCCATTTGCCCCTTCTCCAAATGTCTCTTTTCTCTTCTCTGCAGTAAATTGGAATCTCCTCATTTTAATTCCAATTCATCTATCCTACCATTTTTCTTCCAATTCCAATTCATGGCAGGGAAAATCTACGAAAATGCTTTGGTGGCGAGGGCGTTCGCCAAGGCGGGGATCGATTACATGTTCGGGGTGGTGGGCATCCCCATGACGTCATTCACCAAAAACGCGGTGAATGAGGGGATCTGCTTTCTTGCCTTCCACAATGAGAAGTCGGTGGACTACGCCGCCAGTGCCTATGGCTACCTCACTGGCAAGCCCGACATTCTCCTAACCGTCTCTTGTCCCGACTGCGTCCACGGCCTTGTCGGCCTCAGCAACGCCATGATCAACACCTGGCCCATGGTCATGGTTTTTAGCAACAGACACCTACAAAGACCATCAATCTGCCATCTATGAACACGGCAAAGCCTCCTGCTTTACCACCAATAGGATTCACGAACATTGTGATGAATACAGTAGCACAATTTTTTTTTTTTTAATTCTGAGAGGAGGAAGGGGAATCGCGTCTGCGGGTCTTGTTTCATCCACTCCAGATCGAGTTTGTTTCATCCACTCCAGATTAAGCGCCCGTCATCTGATGCGGTTGTCTCTGTTGATGAGAAATGTTCGCCATGCCCTCCTTACCACAGGTAAATTCGGACCAGGTCAAGGTGCTCCACTATAGCCGAGATCGCCGCCACTGTTGCCTCGCTGTGCATGTCCACCACACCTCACCACCGACATGCCCGTCCATGGCACCTTGCTCTGCATTGACCATGTTCTCAAAAATATGAGATCTCAACGGTTCAAATTCACAGTAAAATTTTTTTACGGATTCCACAGTCGGGAGGTAAACGGTCGGATCGAAGGAAAATAGCTGCAATTGCTAGATTTATTTTGAGGCGACGACCAGAAAGCAGGCGAAGCATAGGATTGTTCATCAGCCAAGTCCCATTTTTTAGTACAGACACTACAGGTAGCAAAGGCATATCATGGCAATAAGAATCATCGTCAGCAGCATCCGAGCAGATTTGCTACGCAAATACAAACCCTTGTTTGTTGAACCCCGCGCTAACACCGTTGGACCCAAGAATCTATTCGTTGTTCCTCTAAGTAAAAAATATACCCGCAATGCAGTCTCCTCAAGCGGACATTAAAATAGACTTTGGCAAATCATTCAGACTTTAGCAGACAATACATTGCCATATATGCCTACAACCTATAAAAAAAAATACCCCTAAACAAAGTTGCAAAAAAATAGTTCACCATTAATGGTATCCCATTTCTGCAGACGGATACATATGGGGAAAAATAGATCTAAAAAATTTGGGGACAACCATTAATTTTCAAGCTATCTAGTTTTTGATCCATTTAAAAAATGGAGAGCATACTCCCTAGGCTTGGAAAAAAATGGGGGAAAAAGATGAGGGGGGAATTTCCCGAGGGAAATCCCCCCTCAAGCTCACAAGGCCAGAGAAATCCTGGAGCTCTGATACCAAATGTTAGGAGGGAAAACTGAAGGGATTTTTATTATTGATAAAAATGTTACAATATATAGGCATAAGCCTATATTCAACACATGACACTTGTCAAGAGAAACTGACAAGTGTCAAGGAAGGCATAGTGCACTTTACTTTAACTCTAACAGTGAATACTTTTGTTTATATGAATTATGTGAAACGATTATTTTGGGGTTAGTAAAAGATGAAAGAGTTTTAAGTGCACTTGCTTTTGTTAAATCTAAAATCTACAACAGACTTGACAAGAATTTAGAAAATTATTTATGAATTTATGTGTCCTCATATTAGTTGGATACATTTTCGTATGACAGGGCATTGGAATACTAGAGTTCCTTGGTAGACAGAAGAGGAATGTTGAATATGATTGATAACGATGATGATGATGCTTTCAGTGATCAAATGGTGGAGACACAGATTTTTGGACAAGCTGATATGTTCCAGCTTCCATAGTGATAATTTTCCATGATTTCATTGACAATAATAAACACGAAGTGATTTGATAGCAAATTTCTCAATATTGTTCCAAATTTATATGATTTCAATGAATTGTTGTTTTAAACCATATTATTGTTTTAAAATTACATGGCTAAAATCATTTTTTATAGATTGTAAAATTTTATGTTTGGGTCATAGTGTCTCAACTCTCATTTCATGGAATATGATAATAACGAATTGACTTGATAGCAGATTTCAAAATATTGTTCTAGATTTATATTATTTCAATGAATTGTTTTTTAAATCATGTTATTGCTTTAAAATTACATGGCTTAAATCATTTTTGTAGATTGTAAAATTTTATATTTGGGTCTTAGTTTCTGAACTCTCATTTCATTGACAATGATAAACACAAATTGGTTTGATAGTAGATTTATGTATATTTTTCTAGATTTCTATTATTTAAATGAATTATTTTTTTAATAACTTTCATATGCATCATAACTTTTTCAAACCAAAATAAGCTATTGCAGTCCTTTTAAAACATTTTCAAACAAAACTAGATATTGCATCATAACTACAAATTAGATATTAGATATTGCAGTCTTTTTCAAACCCAAATTATGTGCATCATATATTTTTCAAACTGACATTAGATATTGCAGTCTTTTTAAAATATTTTCAAACAAAGAAATTCAAATTAACTAGTTCAGAAATATTTATATTATATTTTTCAAAATTAGATATTACAATCTTTTTAAATCAAACATAAATTACATGAAATTTTCAAACATAATGTTTCTTATCAACTAGTACAAAAAGAAACATAACATTTTCAAACAAAAATTAATATATTGCAATATTTTTTTAAACATTTTCCAACTCATATCTCAAATTTTACATATCAATTACAAACATAAATTCCCAAATATTAGATAACATTTTCAAACTCAAATATTACATAACATTTTCAAACCCAAATTTTGTGCATCATAACTACAAATTAACTATTTCAAAAAGACATATATCACATCTTTCAAACACTTTAAACCCAAATATTACATGCCATTTTATAACTCTACTACATAACATTTTCAAATTGAAAATAAATATTCCAGTCTTTTTAATACATTATCAAACATAAATTACATGATATTTTCAAACAGAATGTTTCATATCAACTAGTTCAAAAAGAAACATATTACATAATTCAAACATTTGTAAACATAAATATAACATAACATTTTCAAACAGAAATTAATATATTGCAATATTTTTTTAAACATTTTCCAACTCATATCTCAAATTTTACATACCAATTTCGAACAAAAATTCCCAAATATTAGATAACATTTTCAAACTCAAATATTACATAACATTTTTAAACCCAAATTTTGTGCATCATAACTACAAATTAACTATTTCAAAAAGACATATATCACATCTTTCAAACACTTTAAACCCAAATATTACATACCATTTTCTAACTCTACTACATAACATTTTCAAACAGAAAATAAATATTCCAGTCTTTTTAAAATATTATCAAACAAAAATTACATCGTTCAAACATTTGTAAACTCAAATATAACATAAAATTTTCAAAGAGAAATTAATATATTGCAGTATTTTGAAAACATTTTCAAACTCAAGTCTCAAATATCACATACCAAATTCAAATAGAAATAACATATTTCAGTCTTTTAAAAACATTGTCAACATTTTCAAATTTCAATTTTTTGATTGGTGCATGGATGCTTCACTAGTGTTTGGAGTTGTCGTTTCTTTTCCTTTATCATCTTCTGTTTCTTCTAGCAGTGCTCCAACTCTAACAAGGTTGTCACGTACTTTCACAATACTTGACACACATGCAGCTTCTTCTTTGTTTGGATCTTCAAGTATTGTTGGAAGTGTTTCTTTCATTTTATCAAGCACCATTTCTGGATCTTCATGCAACTTCTCTCTGATGATTTTTTTTAACTTATTATTTTCTACAATATTTGACTGCATTTTCTTTTTCATTTCCATTGATTTCATCAAACATGATTTTGCTGTAAGAATATTGACATCCATGCTCTTAACTTGTGTTTTCAAGTTTTCAAAGTTTGACTACAAAACAAATTGAAAACTTTATTCAAAAGGGATACATTGAAATTATTACAAATTTTCAAGAAATATAAAAATGTAAATGCAATAGAAAATTGGAATATATATAAATTTTTTACCTCATCCAATTCTTTTGCAGCCTCAACAACTGCAACCCTTTCCTTATCGGAAGCCCATAAGTTGTAAAATGCTTGGGCTTCAACATTAACATTCTCCAATCTACCAACAACAACATTTAAGACATCATCCTCATAAATAAAATCAGATTTAACTATTCTTGAAGTAGCCTATTTTAGCAAGCCATCAAGTTTTTCAGGTTCATATTTGACTAAAGAATAAATAGAATCTCTTTTTTCATAATTTTTATATTGGGCATTAATTTCCTTAATAAGGACCTTTGCCCGATATTCCCATTCTTTCAACTCTTGCAAATATTTCAAAACAAACTCCTAAATTGTTGACTCGGTACTGGTTGCCAATGAAATATTTTCATTAAAATTGACAACATCATCCTCAGTTTGAGGACCTTGAGGATGACGGTTGTCTCCTTGGACGGGTGGTTCTGATGTCTGCTGAGCTGCAGGGACTTCTTCTCATGCTCTATATTTAAGCACATCTATTGCCCTAAAGCCTTCAATCGGGCCCTACATCATGTAATCATCATCAAGAGGAATATTGTCCAATCCCTATCTAGAACATTTAGGTGCCTGTGAATTTGAAGAAAATGTAAACTGAGAGAATCCAATTCCCACCAAACTTGGTGTTGGTCTTTGTGATGTCTATGGTTGTGAAATCCCATGCCCAAAATTTTGTGAAGTGGCTTGTGAAAACAAATGTTTTCCAACATCGACTTGCCCTCGCATAGGCTGAGGCTGTGACTGTCCCTGTTGTTGATTGCATGTAAAGGGTGACTATCCCTATTGCTGATTGCATGTAACCGATGAGTGTGATGCTTGTGGAGGATGTGGTGGTGGCATATGCCCTCTAACTTGTGATGTTACTACTTGATCACGAGAATCAACTAAAAATAGTAAAAAAAAATTGTTATAATTCTGCTTAAAATAAAAAGAAATCTAAATTTTAATTAACTACACATAGAATCATAGATTTACCAGATGAAATGTGATGCAATTGTTCTACATTGGGGGAGGGGTTGGCCACACTAGATTCAGCTTGCACATTTTGTGCAAACCTAGGTGTACGAGACACCCCATGAGTAGTTGCTTGCCTAGCATGTTTGTGTGACCTCTGCATAGTAACAGGTGTTGCTTCAGAGCTCGTATCTTCAGAATCACCTGTTTGCTCCGGCATGTGACCCCTATTGGCAGCAATTTTTTTAGTCCTTGAAATTTTTGCCTTCGCCTGCATATAGATGAAAAAAATTAAAAAAATAAATATTGTAAACTATAAAATAGTATGTCAAAGACAATGATGTAGTTATTACCCTCAATTCCTCTGGTGTCATGGCAATAGACAATAGTTTTGAATGCATAACAGTTGGTATAGGAGTAGTTGATAAATTATGAAAAGACTCAAAATATAAAGCTAAAATATAATTTACACTACCCACAATGGGCTGAGTCTTGGGGGGCTGAGTCTTGGTGGTTGCAAGTTTGACCGCGTGCAACTCAGTCCTGACTCGATCAGAAATATATGTACACCAATCAAACTTTTCATTTTTTTCAGACTGAACAATATAATACAGTGCCCAAAACAGAATTTTTGGTCTTCCCAATAGAATAAGCCTGGCCTAGAAAAACTCAATAATGGCCTTCAGATTTTGATGGTTAACATCGTTAATCACTAAACCTCTTTTTGTTTTGGCGTTAGAAGCTGCATAAAAAAATTCGATGTCAATTTAGAAATTTAAAACATTGAAAATTAATAAAATACATTTAACAAGATTTATACCTACCAAATCTTCTGATGAAAGATCGTAATTGTTATCGAGGTGTTCTTTGTCATCTAGAGAAAGTTGTGACCTCGACGACACTTGATTAAAACCAATAAATGGAAGACCTATCAATCTGTGAATATCTCCAGGGGTGATGCTGAAAACAATATTTTTAGATCGTAGATTAATGCTTACAGTACCCCTGTCATGGTCATAACCAGATATAATATGCTGTAGGAGCACTTTGTCTATTTTGAAATATGGCATGGAAATGAGGGTTGATAAACCTACCTTATACAACCACTGAAAGTTCAATCCTTGGCATTGTCATGAGATCTGAAATCAAAGTGCACGCAAAATTCTTGAATTTTGGTTGGATTGTGGAAGGGGTATCCATTGGAAGTAGTTGGAAGTGGAAGAAAAAGGATTGGGAATGGAAACTGAAAGGTCGATCAGAAAGGTTAGCTCTGGTTGTAGCTGTCGTAGAAAAGAAATGGGAAAATGACTTGTTGATGCCCTTTTATAGACTTGAAACATATTTGACACGTGGAAACATCGTATTAGACATGCAGGACGGGACATGCAGTATTAGACATGTGGAAGTACGATGGCGGTCGGACTAAACTATGCTATCGGTTCATAATATGCATCCGGTTTAATGATGGAGCATAGTATGCATCCAGGGCATCGGGTGGTTGCATATTATGCAACCGGTTTAATGTCGGAGCATGGTTTACATCCGCTCGACACCCGAACGCATAAAATGCACCCGTCCGACACCCGAATGCATAATATGCTCCGGTTTTAAATCGGTTGCATAATTTGCAACCGTTCGATACCCGGATGCATAAATGCATCCGCTTGATGCTCGGATGCATTTATGCATCCGATCGGTGCTCGGATGCATTTATGCATCCGCTCGATGTTTGGATGCATTTATGCATCCACCTAGGACATGCATAAATGCATCCGCTCGGTGCCCGAATGCATAAATGCACTCGCCCGATGTCTGGGACCATTGTACCGTCGTGACATTAAATGCATCCATCCATTGCATCTGGTTCATGGTCATAAAAGGCCAAGATCCAGGACAAGACATGTTGGTCTTCTTCCTGATGGGTGTAGTTGATTTCTTGCCTACTACACCCGTCAGAAAGAGGCCACCCTTCTTGTCTTGAATCTTTGCCTACTTTACTATGAAGGAATTTTCTTATTTAAGCTTTGAAATTAGAGTACACTAAATCATGTGGGATAAATAGTTATGTGGGATAGATAGTTATGTGGGATCAACTTTGCCAATATTGCATGTGTTTTCCCCCTAACAATGTCAATAGCGATAAGCTACGTCATGCTACAATCCTTATGTTTACTAGATGCCATATCATATCTCTTACTCGAATATTCGGTACTTATTATGCACCCGGCTCGAGACCATTTCATGTTTTGCAACCCGTTCGAAACCGGATCATATTATGCATCCGTTCCATGATCGGACCGCAATTCGCATCCAATATTTTGCCAAGATTTTAAACATAGTCGGTATATTTTTGGCCTGGTCTAGGAAAAACTTTAAAATTCGCCCTTTTTTTGCCAATTTTTTGAGAAAAATTAAAATCATTCGCCATGCCAGCATACATGCAGTTCGACAGATTTCACCGTCGTTTCGAAACAGTTTCACCATTTTTTTATAAGTACCTTTCGGGTCCTACCTCTTATGCATAACCCTGCCAATAGTTTTTCATATGGTACCATAAAGTTACATTTTTCTATATTTAAAGCTAAATGAGTATTCATACATAGATTCATGCACTCCTCAAGTGCTTGTAAGTACTCATCCTTCCTCCCATTTGTCAACCAATCGTGTAAGAAAGCTTTAAACTTTATTGTTGATATTTGTTCAAATATATACAAAATAATCCTTTGAAATGTGGTAGGGACATTAAACAATCAAAATGAAATCCTATTGTCTTTAACTTGTCATCTTTTGTGATGCTTATCGGATTGTAGTCAGAAAACCCATCCAAGAATGAGTAAATTTTGTGTCTAGCTACTTCTTCCAAAATAGAATCAGTAAAGGGGATTGGGAAGAGATCCTTTATTGTAATTAGACTTATAAAGTCTACATATATGTGGATCTATTCAAATCCTTCAAATTAATCATAATTGGTGATATCCACTCGCTTACTGTAACTTTTTTTTTCAGCAAAAAAACCCTTACGGGGCCGCCTTGGTCTAAGAGACCATGAATAAGGGGTTCTACATCGTCAAAGTCACCCGGGGGTCGCACCCAACCCTGCCCACACAAACATTATCAATTGGATTTTGGGTACCCAATTCAGCTTTTTGGTAGGGTGGAGATTCGAACCTAGGACCTCCCTTGGAGGATTGCCCTCTCCTATCCAACTCACCTACAACACCTGGGTCGCTTACTGTAACTTTGAAGATTATATCGACATCCAACATCTTTTCAATTTTTGCATTAACCAAAGCTACGTACTTCGGGTTCATCCTATATGGCCTTCTTATTACTGGTAAGGCTCTTGGGATCAATTGGATCTAATGTACACACCACTCTAGAGGTATCCCTTTCAAAACTTTATATGTCCATGCAAAAACCTCCTTTTTGTTTTGGATACATAGGGAGTTGGTTACATTGCAAAAACCTCCTTATACTATAGAACTTTTTTTAAAGTTTTTGCTTTCAAAATTGGGTCTCATACATCTCTGTAATGGATTATCCTTGGTTCTTCTTTACTTCCTAAATTTACATCAACCATATTAGGTGCTTCATATTTGATACTTTTTGGCTTGTTCATTGTCTTTACCACATCTACCAAGAGTGCTAGTGTTTCATTTATCTCAACATCAATTGTATGTTATACAAAAATTTTGGGCAACATCCATTTTCTTCTTCTTCCTTAGGATCAACCTCCTTTATATCAATTTCATCATGGATTTCTTTGGTCTCCTTTTCTTTATACAGAGGTAGGTGGGTGAAAATATCTTATACTCCATTTTCCAATGAAGAAGCCCACTATCCAACTAGTTTTCATCTTCACTACATTCTTCTAGGTACAACATTCCTTCCTAATTTGGTTCATGTGTACTATATTCTTTTGAAGAACTACCCAATTCA
Organism: Wollemia nobilis; assembly: GCA_028583015.1. Taxonomy (NCBI): domain Eukaryota; kingdom Viridiplantae; phylum Streptophyta; class Pinopsida; order Araucariales; family Araucariaceae; genus Wollemia; species Wollemia nobilis. The sequence goes on along the minus strand of JAQPPZ010016912.1, from coordinate 6,889,152 downwards.
TCCATCGGTGTAATATCTTCACTCACAATATAATTTTTTAGATTAATCATATATTTATGTTATCCTTTATTAAATGTAATTTGATCCTTTTTCCACTTATGATTAACTTTGGCCATCCTTAGCCATTCTCTTCCCAACAATACATCATATGTTGGATTTTGCATCGTTGTCACAACAAAATCCATGATGAACTCTTGACCTACAATTTTTACCTTTTGAGCTATTAAGACTCCCTTCATCTTGATACTATACTAATTTTCATAGTATAACTTGAAATTTGATGACCATATAAATGGAGCCCCAATCTCCTTCAATGTTTGCTTTAGGAGCACACTCACACTTGAACCTCTATCTAGAATTACCTACTTCAACTTATGATCCAATATTTCTATATGAATTAATGTTGGATTTTTTCCAATGTCAATCATTAAGATGGTTGGATCAATAAACCTATCCCTCATTTTAACTTATTTTGGCTAGCTTTGTAGTTCTATCACCCTTTGTAGCTACAAATATACTTCTATAACTATATGTAGCATTGGTATAGTGCTAAAAAAGCTTACCATCTTCACTTCTACTATTATATTCAAAACTTGTGCTGCTATTTCATAAGTTGATGCCTTTCCCTATGATCTCAATGGCTTCTTTAACTTGTTTTATTTGTCTAGCCTATCTTGCTTAGCCTTCTTAATTTCCTCTTCTATTGCTTTCTATATTTCTTGCCATCTTCCTTTTTCTATGGTAGGATCAGGGTATTGATCATTATTTCCTTGTCCCTTGGTAATCATAAGTACATATTTACTCTTGTTTCTTCTCTACAAGAGACTCCCCAATGTCAAGAAAATTGACATTCTATGAGTTGCTCGTACTTGCATTCTTTGGATAATTCACCTCCTTATGATTTCCTATACCACACCATCGATACATATATGGTATATTATTTCCTACTACTTCTCCTTCTTAAGGAGTGGGATAATTCTATGCAAAATATCCTCATTTTTAACAATTTATACACTAAATTATCGGTCTTCCATACAAATCATACTACAATCGACTTTGGCTTCCTTGTCGATTTCCTTATTGGTATTGCCTACCTCAATAGTTATTCCTACAACCACTAATAATCTTGCCTTGTCCATTCCTAGAGGTATTTGGTTTTTCTTGCTCTTCACCTACACCACCATAATTTGGTGCCTTGTGCCTCTTAAATTGAATGGACACTCATTGATCGCATGTCCCAGTACCTCACATATATTACAATATGTGCTCTTTAGATAATTTACATTTGTATAGCCTTCAAAATTATAGTTTGAGCACCATATGTCCTTTTTCTCTTTTCTTACTTTCCCTTAACCTCCTTAATCATCTTATCATTTTTATTTTTCATGGATTGAATCATATTCTACCATTCATCCATATAATTATCAGAATCATCACTTCTGATATGACCTCCTATTCTAGTTATTGTTTTCTTAGCTTTGATCTCAAAGTTTTCTGCTCTTTCATAGGCTTCTACATATGTATAACATGGTATGATATTAATTTCCTTCTTATATCGAGGTAACAATCCATCAATAAACCATATTTTTACCATTCTATCAGTTATTGACAAGTCCATGTTATCCATAAGTTACTTTAATATTCCATTATAAATCTTAAAATCTTTATCATTTTTTTGTGTAGTAGAATAAATTTTAGTTAAAATCTCCATTTCGTCCCTTAGAGGTCTAATTTTTTCTTTAAACTCATCTACTAGTGTATTCCATGAGGTAAAGTTTTTTGTACTTTCTCTTTTTAGGTACCAATCAATTACAATTCCTCACAATGTGGTAAGAAATGATTGTAACCACTCTTTAGGTCATATAACATTGTTTGCTTTCCAAATGTTTGTGCAAGTGCCTATCTGCCTTATAGAATCTTCTTTCCCCTCTCTTTTAAATGGTAGGTATTTTTTCTTTTCCACTCTATTTGCAACATGTACTATTGGTAAGTGGTTATCCTCTCCTACTTCTTCATCAGTTGACAATGGCTTTAATGGTATTTTAGCCCAATTTTCCTCCATCCTTGGTGGGTCGTTTGGATTTTATTTTTGGTACTTTAGTCCTAGGTACCTCATCCACTCATGGAATATCTTGTCCCTCTATGTTTTATTCAAATAGTCTCCTTCCAAATTCTTGTGCACTTCCACTTTATGGCCTTCTTCATGAATATAAGAATTATGGATCTGGTCTAATCATCCAAACACTCATGTGATGTTGATCTAGTGTCTAGATCTCATCCTTTACACTCCTTAGTAACTACTACCCTCTGTATTAGGTGTTACCATCCATACTTCATCTCTTTGTACACTTTCCATATTGGTATCTTCACTTATGCAAACATTTTCGTGAGCTATTTGAGGTACTTTGTCCTCCATCATTAAGAGCAATGTTTGACACCTTTTTTTGTCCTCCTCTTCAGGATTCTAAACTCATTTAAATATTGTTTCCTCCATTTATCTCAACTATAGTACTTTATTAGTTACATTCCTTATTTGATTGATCCTCATGCTTCTCTTGATGAACACTTGATCCCCTTCATGACCTCATCTTCTACATCCTTGCAAAAATATATCTATCATCCACCTTTCTCTTGTCACATGTGCTAATACTTACTTGACCCTCCTCACTCTGGTAATGGTAACAATGATAAATGTAGCACGAGTGGCGGTATTCCTAGTAATGATATGGAAATAGATTTATGAACTGAACAATACTGCAATCATGAGACTATGGATGCAGTCATACGTCATGTCTTGAGATTGTATGATCTCAACTTATATGACATAGCCTATAGTACAATATAAACTATTGTATGATATAATCCTTTCTATAATCCAATCCTTTGTATGGTCATATGATCCAATTTATCACACGACATAGTATTTTGTACAATACCATAAAATATAGTCCTATAAATCCTTAATCCTAGTGTACAACAATGATTTGTACAGTAGTCACACATAGAATCACAATGCAATAATTAATTTTCTATGTGATAATAATTCTATATTTTCCTTTGTATTATCTAGTTGTCATATGACCTATTGGTCATGTGACCTGCAACTATTGTAACTATCACAATCCTTTGCAGTCTTCTTTGCAACTTGCAATTACTAGAAACCCTATGGTAATGCAAAAACTAACATTACTATAGATAAAAAATGGATTGAACACTCTGTAATACTAATAAAATATAACATGCAACATCCAAATAATCACATCCATTGGTAATAACAAAGACTACAAATACTTGCAATGGATGAATCATATTATGGTTAAATGGTTGTTTTAACTATTAGTAAAATAATAATACGATGTCTCAACAATCTATAACAAAAATATCAATATGAATTTATTATATTATTGTATTCAAAACTTGTTCTTCTAGTTCATAAGTTGATACCTTTCCCTCTAATCTTAGTGGCTTATTTAACTTTTTTTATTTGGCTCGCATCTCTTACTTAGCCTTCTTAATATCCTCTTCTATTGCTTTTTACACTTATTGCCATCTTACTTTTTCTATGGTAGGATTAGGGTATTGATCCTTCTTTTCTTATCCCTTGGTAACCTTAAGTACATCTTTCTTCTCCTGTTTCTTTCCTAAAGGAGACTCCCCATTGTTAAGATAATTGACATTCTGTGAGTTTCTCGTACTTGCCTTCTTCAGATAATTTACCTTCTTATGATTACCTAGATCACATCATCAACATATATGGTACATTATTTCCTATTGCTCATCCTTCTTGAGGATTGGGACAATTCAATGCAAACTTTCCCCATTTTCAACAATTTCTACACTCAATTATCGATCTTCCATCCAAATTATACTACAATTGACTTTGACATCCTTGTTGATTTCCTTATTGGTATTGCTTGCCTCCTCAATAGTTATTCCTATAATCACTATTGGTTGTGCCTTGTCCATTCCTAGAGGTATTTTATTTTTCTTCCTCTTCACCTACACCACCATCATTTAGTACCTTGTGCCTCTTAAATTGAATGGAAACTTGATCACATGTCATAGTACCTCATATATATTATAATATGTGCTCTTCAAAAAAATTAGATTTGTGTGGCATTCAAAAACTTACAGTTTGAGCACAATATATATTTTTTCTCTTTTCATACTTTACCCTTAACCTCCTTAATCATCCTATCAATTTTATTTTTCATGGATTGAATCACATTCTACCATTCATCCTTATCACTATCAGAATCATAACTTTTGATATGACCTCCTATTCTATATTTTGTTTGCTTAGCTTTGATCTCAAAGTTCCTTGCTCTTTCATAGGCTTCTACATATGTAGAACTTGGTATGATATTAATATTCTTCTTATATCGAGGTAACATTCCATAAATAAACCATATTTTGACCATTCTATCATCTATCGACAACTCCATATTATCCATAAGTTGCTTTAATCTTCTATTAAAAATCTTAAAATATTTATCCTTTTTTTTTAATAGAATAAATTTTAGTTATAATATCAATTTCATCCCTTAGAGGTCTACATTCTACTTTAAACTCATCTACTAGTGTATTCCATGAGGTAAAGAGTTTTGTACTTTCTCTTTTTAGGTGCCAATCAACTACAATTCCTTACAATATGGTAAGAAATAATTGTAACCACTCTTTCGGTCATCTAACACAATTTTATTTCTAAATGGTTATGCAAGTGCCTATCTACCTTACAAAATATTCTTTCCCATCTCTTATAAAGGGTAGGTATTTTTGCTTGCCCTCTCTATTTGTAACATGTACGATTGGTAAGTGGTTATCCTCTTCTACTTCCTCATCACTTGATAATGGCTTAATGGTATTTGAGCCCAATGTTCCTCTATCCTTGGTGTCTCTTTTGGATGTTATTTTTGGTACTTTTGTCCTAGGTACCTCATACAATCATGGTGTCTCTTGACCCTCTATGTTTCCTTCAAATAGTCTTCTAAATTCTTGTGCATTTCCACTTTGTAACATTCTTCATGAATATAGGAATTATGGAACTGGTCTTCTCATCCAAAAATTCATGTGGGGTTGATTTGGTACTTGGATCTCATCATCTGTGTTGCTTAGTAAACTCCTCCCTCTCTCTTGGGTGTTATCATCCATGCTTCATATCTTTGTACACTTTCCATATTGGTATCTTCAATTATGTAAAAATTTTCTTGAGCTACTTGAGGTACTTTATCCTATATCATTAAGAGCAATGTTTACCACCTTTTGTTGTCCTCGTCTTCATAACTCCATAATAATTAAAATATTGGTTTCTCAATTTCTCTCAACTATAGTACTTGATTATTCAAGTTCCTTCTTTTAGTGATCCTCATGCTTCTCTTGATGGACACTTGATCCTCTTCATGACCTCATCTTCTATATCCTTGCAAAAATATATCTATCATTCATCTTCCTCTTAGTGCATGTGCTAATCCTTACTTGAACCTCCTCACTCTGGTAATGGTAACAATGCTAAATGTAGCACGAGTGGTCCTAGTAATGAGATGGCAATATATTTATGAATCGAATAATACTAGAGTCATGAGAATATGGATGCAGTTATACATCATGTATTGATATTTTACAATATCAACTTATTTGATAGCCTATACTACAATACAAACTATTGTATGATATAATGCTTTGTACAATCCAATCTATCATATGATATAGTATTTTGTACAATATAGTACAAGACGATCCTAGAAATCCTTAATCCTAGTGTACAACGATGATTTGTATAGTAGTCACAATACATAATCACAATGCAACAATTAATTTTCTAAGTGGAAATACTTCTATGTATTCCTTTGTACAATCTAGTTGTTGTATGACCTATTTGTCGTGTGACCTACAACTGTTGTAATTATCACAAAAATTTGTAGTCTTCTTTGTAACTTTAAATTATTAGCAACCCTATGGTAATGTAAACACTAATATTTATATAGCCAAACAATGGATTGAACACTCTACAATACTAATGAAATACAACATACAACATCCTAACAATCACATCCATTGGCAATAACAAAGACTACAAATAATTGCAATGGCTGAATCATATTATGGTTCAATCAATGATATAACTAGTAGTATAATAACACTACAATTTCTCAAAAATTTGTGACATCAATATCAATATGCAGTCCTTATACAGGTATGCATTCATACATGACACTCTTCTCCATATGCCTTACCAATCGACTCTCTCCATACATGCTAGATGATGCAAAATGAATGAGGGGGTCTTTTAATGCTTTCCTAGGTCGTTCCAAGTGGTTCTTGATACAAAACACCAATTACAATTGCCACCTCGTATCTAGAATTTGCATGAATTTATCAACTTTTCCTAAGGTATAAAGTATATTTTTATTAAAATTTCATTTCATGTGCATTTCATTCTAATTTTTCCTAATTTCTCATTCATTTCATTTAACATAATTTCATGTACATTTCATCTAAATTTCATTTTATTACAAAATAAACAAAATTTTATACAATTTTTATTTCTTCTTCTTCTAAGAAGCAGTTTTATTGCCTACAAATGCCTTATCTAAAAGTACTACTCTAAAGTAGCTAATCATTTTAACATCAACAAAACACTTACAATGTTATAGCAATATTTTTACTATCCTCGCATGCACTATGATGTAGAGTTACACATGAAATCATATTTTTTTATAACATTTCCAATCCAAAAAACAAAAAATTGGACATCTACTCATTAGTACTAGTCCTTTAAGGATACCAAAATCCATCAATATGGTCTTCTCTCAGGTATCCTTCAATTAAGCTATATAATGATTGCATATTTATTGTGGTTAACAAGTTCTAACTAGTTCATTGTAATGCTCTTCTTCTACAAGCTATTTCTAGTGGTATATTCCTATAATTGATTTTTTTCCACTCTAATACTTACTTTAAATATGGATATTATAGTAGCATGCAAGAAAATATGTAAATGCTACTCAATTAATACACATGTTTTTTCTACACAAATGGGTTTATTTTAGTATCTTGGAATCCATTGTATTAAATTATTGTTCCTAGTTTTCTAATTTATTAGAGAAATACCTATGGAATTTACTTAACATGTTCCTAAACTACTTGACTTCTCTTCATTCAGAGATAAACAAATAGACCAAATTACTTAATAAAACTTTTATACACTTAGTATTTACAATTAGGATTATCCTTGCACTGAATATGATAATTCTCCTTATGTTCAACATTTATATAAACTATATTTACACAAATTCATAGGTCACAATCCCTTTCAAGAATTCTTTATGTTACAACCTAGTGTTATATTAGACATAGCCTTTCCATTTCTTATCAAAATGTAGATGCCTACTTAAGCCAACGAAATGGACCAAATTGAGTGTATTTTGTACCATATCCAAAAGAAGAGAGAAGAGATATTTTCTTTCTAATAACAAAATTATAAGAAGAGATATAATTGAACATTGTGCTCCTCATAACTTTTAAATTAGAGATTGGATTTAGATCCTTCTTAAAAAATAATAGTTTTTTAGGACCACACTTAAAGATCAAATTATTATATTATGAGTTCATATACTATTTAATGCATAATAGGAGAGAACATTTTGTTCTCGTTGCCTTACTAGGAAATGCATATAATATTTATCGTAAAGCTACTCAAGTCTTACATTCCACCTTTGCTTGAACCAACGATTGTGCAACATCCACCAGACATTGTTTCAAAATAGTAAAGCTCAAAAATAGTGGATCAATTGATGAAATTTAGTTCAAAATGCACCCACCAAATAGACCACACTTTTTTTAGAGTTATAAAAGCTAATTAGCTTGTCACTTGGTCAAAGTGGTATACACTTGAGAAAGCCAAGTGTTAATTTTCTCAACTAAGGTTAGACAAAATAAGGAATATCATTCCTCAAATAAGGATGAATAGTTCAAGTAGAGTAGGAGTGATCTTAGTCTCATTACCATCTATAATGATCCTAAATTGATACCAATACAAATACAAGTCTTGCAATTAAGTACCACACTTTATCAAAACATCAAATTTTGACACTACACAACACCAACCTTTCACCCATAGTAATCCCATCCATAGTTAATATTAAATATAATTATATGTATTTGATATAAAACTAGAACATATAATTTTTTTTTTGATAAGATGGATGAAGGGGTTTTGAAAGGTGCCCCAAACCTTTTACAAGAGTGGATCAACCAACCAACTGGAAACAAGGAATAAAGATATCAACATAGCAAACCAAAAAGGATCCACAAAATAGACAAACAACAAAGCTACATAATAGCCAAGTAGGACAAACAAAAATTTTTCCAAGGGATCCCTACTATCGTAGATCAAAGCCATTTGAAAACACAAATTATCTCCTCAAGATTTCATTATCTATTTGATTTAATCCATCTGGGAAATCCTCCTACCAAATTGTGCATCTTTCCTGCAAAAGTCCCAAGTTTGCTAAAAAATATGTCGATCTATTTCCCTCCCTATAAACATGCTTAATCTCAACCACTTCGAGGGTTAAAATCTATCTTTGGGTTTCAACAAGTTCATTTGTGATCATCCAAGAAGGGACCTGAACACCTTTGAGCATATTAATGATATTGAGGGAATCCCCTTCAATAATTACCTTCCTACCATTCAAAATTTCTAGTTGACAAACCCCTTGAAAGAGAGCTCGTGCCTCCACAAAATGATTGGTCTGACGATCTAAATTTTTAGTGAAAGCCAACAAAATCCTCCCATCAGAGTCTCTAACCAATCCCCCCACACCGGCTGGTCCTAGATTCCCTTTAGAAGCTCCATCAAAATTTAGCTTCAACCAACTAGGAGGAGGAGGTTCCCAAATAGTAGTATGTCTAGTAAGAGCTTCAAGGTGATGTTTGAGAGAATAATCTCTAAATCCAAGAGCCGACTCCACCACCAACTCCCCAATGGAAGTGACCTTATCTAAAGAAATTGCATCCACATTCTCAACAATGGCAGCAATAACATGAAGTACCATGAACTCAACTAGATGGGAGATATTTTTAAAGGCTCTAGAATTCCTCTCCTTCCAAATATACCACCAAACATGAGGTAAACCAAAGGACCAAAAATCTTGAATATGCGAAGATAGAAAGGGAGACCTCCATTGAATGATCAAGTCAGACAACAACTTTGAGAAAACCCAAACCACACTAACGGTCCTCAGGAACTAGGAGAAGATAGATTGAGAGAAGGGATAATCAGACAATAGGTGCATAGGTGATTCTTCAGCACTACCACATAGGTAGCATCTATTTGGGATAACCAATCCCCTTTTCTACAAATTATCCAATGTGAGGCACTTCCCTTGAGCTACCAACCAAAATAAAATATTAACTTTGGGGGTAAGACCCTTCAACTAGATATTACTAATGGGAAACTAGGGATCAAAGGGAACATCTAATAGTAGGTAGGTTGACTTAATAGAAAAGCAATCATCCTTCTCATCCCCCACACCAATCTATCTGGCCTATCTTAGTTAGGAATAACCATCCACTTTAGGATGTCCATCATATATTTTAATACAATTTCTTCTTCCTATGAAATCCCTAGAAAAACAAATGGTTTCTAGCATTTTCTATCATTAACAGAGATAATGAAGTCACATACCTTCAGCCCGAAATCTTGGCTTGTGATTGGTTCCACTAGACTTAGGTGAGGATATGATTCTAATGGTCTATCAACTGCCCATGTGTCTTTCCAAAAATCAATGCTCTACCCATTACCTAACACCCATCTTCCACCCTTTATGATATCAGAGTGGTTGTTAACAATGTTGCGCTAGAATGTTGAGCCAAGGGTAGGACTTGGGTCTATGAGAAAATTACCAGTGTTACCTAAATATTTGGCTGCCAATATTTTAACCCAATTAATATTATATTTTTGAACCAATCTCTAACCCTATTTAGCTATTAGTGCTCTATTTAATATTTTCATTCTTCTTAAGCCTAGACCTCCCAACTCTTTCCTACTGCACACCTGATCCCATGCCACAAGCGAGAACTTCTTCTTCTCCTCAGAACTAGACTAGAGAAAGGATCATTAAATTTGTTCAATTTTTTAAAGAATATTTCCTAGAATCTAGAAGAGAGAAAGGAAGTACATTGGTATGCTCTATAGAGTAGACTTAACTAGCATAATTTTACCTTCTTGGCTCAAAAGCACCCCTTTCCATCCTACCAATTTTCTTTGAACTCTTTCTACAATTGGTTCCCATAGAGAAGTCTTAATCCCCCTTTGAACATTGGCAATCCCAGATAAACTAAAGGAAGGGAGTCAATCTCACATCCCAAGATCTCAACAATTTTCCTCTACCTATCGAGAGGAGTATTCAGGAAGAACACCTTACTTTTCCTCAAACTCACTTTCTACCCAACCACTCTTTCATAGTCTTGGAGGATCTCTTTGATAGCTCTAGCCTAAGGGATTGAAGCTAAAAAGGATAATAATGTATCATCAACAAATTGGTGGTGTGAGATCGGGTCAATGGCAGTTATAGGTTTGATTCCCACTACTATGGGATTCACCTTTAGAGCTCTTCCCAAAGACTCAACCAATAAAATAAATAGATACGGAGACATAGGATCCCCTTGATGAATACCTCTACAACTGCTAAAGTAACCAATCGGTGATCCATTAACTAAGATTGAGAATTTTTCTGATGATATACAAGCTCTGACCAATCTAATCTAACAAGGCTTGAAACCAAATTTCCCTAGAACTCTAAGCAGAAAGCTCCATGAGACCCGATCGTATGCTTTATGCATATCAAGTTTGAGGAAAGTTCCTGGCCTTCTACTTTTATCTATAGAATGAATCAACTCATGCACTACAATAACACCATCCAAAATTTGTCTGCCTACTACAAATCCACTTTGAGGATGGTCAATAATTATCGAAAGGTATACTTTGAGCCTGTTCACCATAGTTTTAGTGAGAATTTTAAAAAGTGTATTATAGAGGCTAATGGGCCTAAAATCAGAGAAATATTTAGCACCCATCGACTTTGGGATAAGAACTATAAATGTTGAGTTTACATCAACCAAAATTAAATTAGACTCCTAAATTTCCCTCATAGTTGAACATATGTCACCACCTACGATGTGCTAGAACCTTTGAAAGAAAATAGGAGGAAAGTCATCTAACCTTAGAGCTTTCAGACCACCCATAGAGAAGACAATGACCCTAATTTCCTCATCCTAAAAGGGAGCACAAAGGTCTTCATTCATATCATCTAAAACTAGGGTGGGGATGTGGTGCAGTAGCCTCTCTTCAACTTGAAGATCCCTATCATCCCTAGAGTAGAGGAGGGTTTTGAAAAACTTGATCGCTTCTTCCCTGATTTCTATAATATCCTTCGAGATAACACCATCTGATTTCATAATTTCTCTAACTCTATTATTGCTCCTATGCCTTAAGGTGGATGTGTGAAAGAATTTTGTGTTCCTATCACCTTCACAGAGCTAGAGGGATCTTGATTTTTGATACCATAAAATTTCTTCATCCACTAGCACATTATGGAAATCTGCTAATAATTTTCTTTCCCTATGTCTGTCCCCTTCAGTCACCTCTCCTGACTCCAAATTTAATTCAACTTCCTTTAACTATTCAACCAACTCTTTTTCCTCTAGAACACATTCCCAAAAATGTACTTGTTCCAAACCTTAATATTAGCTTTAACAAATCTGAGCTTTGAAGCCACTTGAGAAATAAGAGGGCCCAAAAAACCTTGAGACCACCATTCCAGAATTTTGGATTCTAAGCCTTGATGTTGTAACCACATTGCCTCAAACCTGAAGGGTCTAGGAAAAAACTAGAGTTTGGGACTTTTTCAAATACTAGAGGATTATGATCGGACCCCACTTTGGGGAGAGAGCAAAGGGATGCATCTCCAAACATTGGAAGACCTTCCTTGGAGACTAACACCCTATCCAACCTAATCTGAATATTCTGATTGCCTAGATGCCTATTACTCCAAGTGTATTTAGACCCCTTCAAATCCACATCCATCAACTCTTGATTATTAATAAATGCAACAAAATCCTCCATACTTTTAGAACCAAAATCACTACCACCCTTTTTATCCAAAGGGTATAAGGGGGTATTGAAGTCCCCAATGAGAATCCAAGCTTCCCCTTGAAAAATTCTCTCATAGAGCTCAAAGACTCCCATAGAATATTCCTATTAGGGGTTGTATTAGGGGCATAAATATTAGACATAATCCATCTCTACCCAGAGTCCTTACTACAAAATAGAATATTAATCACTCTATCATAAATAAATAGAATGGATCCATCCAGTTTCTCAGGGTCCCATAGACAAAGAAGACCCCTAGAAGCTCCATTGGCAGAATTTGCTGCAAAACCCACCTCCTTCCAAACTAATTTTTTAACTACCTCTACATTAGAACTATCCATCTTAGTTTCTTGAATAAATATAACATCAGGTCTTACCTCTCTCCTGAGTGTTGCCAAAATTCGTTGCTTGGAGGGCCCATTCAGGCCTCTGATATTCCAAGATAACAACTTCATCTTCGAGATTTGGAGCCATTATTCCCACTCGAAGAACCGAGGGAGCTACAAAATATGTCAAGTTTTAGTTGTTTACCTTTGCTATCCTTCTCTTTCTCAAACTTCAATTGGGATTGGAGTCCATCAACAATTTTTGACTCTACCTCATGGATCCTCAACACTTTGTTAGAGGGTTTCCCTACCTTACGATTACCTCCGACATCCATCTGACCTTTTTGGGTACTTCTGGTTTTGGGTCTAGAATTGGCTGTGCTTGAAGAGCCTACCCCTAGGCATGATGACCATTTCAACTCGAGCAGGGTTGGCGACTCCTGACCAGGAGCCTCACTAGGCTTCTAGGGGAGCAAAGTTCTTCTATGACTGGCTCCTCAGAGAGTAAGCTTTGATAGGAGTTATGAAGGAACTCTAAAGGGATTAAAGTCTCCATCACCAAGTCTTCTAGGAGAACCTGGTCCAGACTTCTACCACTAGATGGGTTCATATTCTGGACCACCACTTTGCCAGACTCATTAACATCCACCACAGGGACTTGGTCCATTATCCTTTCCTCTGGTTTAGGCTCATCCAAAATCAATTCATGTTAGACTGGCTTAGAAGGGGCCCCCTGTTCTTGGCTTAAACTAATTGGCCTTTTGGTCTCATTCTTCCTTTGGGTACCCCCACCTGGGGCCTTACGAGAGCACGACCCAGATGAGTGACCATATCTCTTATAGGTAGAACATCTCATGGGTCTGTTCTCATAAATAATCGATTGAATCCAAGGACCCTATCTGGACACAAGCTCAATCTAGCTAGGTAAATCAACCTTTAGGTCCACCATGATGCACATTCTAGTAAAAATCATCTTGGTCTTGGCTCTGGTAGCTGATTCAATCAAGACCAGGTCCCCAATAGCTTTAGCTATGCCTCACAAAATATCTTCATGCCAAATATGAAAAGGTAAATCTAGGAGTCACACCTAGAGGGGGCCAAGTTCACCTTTTGCATCTTGGGGTTGAAGTTTGGACCCCATTTTCATAGAAAGAGACCCCTCTTTCCAAAGAACTAGGGGCCTTCACCTAAAATGTGCTTCGCATCCTCCTCATAGTTCAGTTTGATGAGGAAGAAGGCATTAGATATTGCAACAATATCAAGCGACCCTAGTGGCTTCCATTTGATAATTGCCCAATATCGAATAGAGTCAATATCTGGTCTACCACCTTGGAACTTGTCGACCAGGTTCCATGACCCTTCCTCCATAGTCACATCCAAGAGTTCATCTGACACCACCAACTTATTATAGATTGGAGAAAGGTCGAAGAGGGGTTTTGAGAGATGAGGTCACAAGCCTTTAGTGGTAACCATAGCAAAGGAGGACACCCCAAGGTTAGAGGGGTGACCAAGCCTTGGGGACCCACTCATGGGTACCCTAGAGGACACCCCACTATGATCGAGCACACCTTTTTCCCTTTCCTTCCTGACCAACCCCTCGAGGGTCGCACCTTCCTGCTGTCCACCCGACCCTCCAGCTCCTTGTAGAGCACCAATGCATCCATCTTCCTACCAACCACTAGGTCTTTCATATTCTTGCTAACCATCAATGCTTTCTTCCATTGCTACCCTAACACTACTGCACTTGCCTTCGCTACCCTAGCACTATTATGATACTATTAAAATATTTTACTATTTTTCTTTCTACCTTTGCTGCCCTAGCACTACTACACTTGCCTTCATTGCCCTAGCACTATTGCACTACTTCGTTGCCCTAGCACTATTGCACTATTAAAATATTTTTACTTTTCTGCCCTAGCATTGTTGCACTCACCTTCGCTACCCTAGCACTGTGACATTATTAAAATATTTTTACTTCGTTGCCCTAGCATTATTGTGACACTATTAAAATATTTTTACTTCACTACCCTAGCACTATTACATTCACCTTTGCTCCCTAGCACTATTGCACTTACCTTCGCTACCCTAGCTCTTCTACGACACTTGTAAAATATTTTTACTTCACTACCCTAGCACTGCTACACTCACCTTCGCTGCCCTAGCACTACTGCGACACTATTAAAATATTTTTACTTCATTGCCCTAGCACTACTATGACACTATTAAAATATTTTTACTTCGTTGCCCTAGCACTACTGCACTCACCTTCGTTGCCCTAGCACTGTTGCGACACTGTTAAAATATTTTTACTTTGCTGCCCTAGCACTGCTGCACTTGCCTTCGCTGCCCTAGCACTATTGTGACATTGTTAAAAAAATAGAACGTATAACTTATTACTCTAGCTAAAAATAATAATAATAATAATAAAATTATCAAATATTTACTTTTTAATATAATATTCTTTCATACACTTAATTTATATGTTATAAGTAGTTAAGATCATGTAATAATACAAACACATAGAAAATGTTACATTCCATTTTAATTAAAATATAATCTCATTTTTTAGATACATAGAGGAGTTGGTTACAACCACACTATTTTTAGTAACTGTCAAGCATAGGGTTCAAACCATAGGGGCTGCTTCTAACAAGTCTATTCTACCTCATTATTGTTGACCTAACGTGAGGAAGACCATTGGTCACTCATGATTTCTATTGTCATCATCAGTTTAACATGCACTCAAAAGATTCAGAGTAGACTACTACCTTTGCAAATTGATACCCCTAAAGTTTGAACCCAAGTCTCTTCTTGGTAAGTGCCTAGCCAAACAAACAACTACCAATCCACCTAACGTTTAAAAACTTAAAATATAATGTTATTACCAGCGCTTCTTATCCCATTTTTTTTTTTTAAATTAACATTTTAATCGTAAGAAAAAGTAGATGCATATTAATATATTAAAATATGAAGGGACAACTTTCTCCTCATAGTTGGAAATGACATCCAAGGTTTTCAGTGCCATGTAAACTCTCCTCGTGTTTAATACAACGCCACATACACATATGATATGTAATCTAGTGTGAAAGCACCTTCTAAAGTCTCATTATTATGTAATTTTTTTTGGATTTGGATAGTATCAAAAATATTTAGAATTTATTTTTAAGTTTTAGTATTTTTATTTTAATCATGACTTTTATAAAACTATCAAAAATTAAACAATAAAATAATAACACCTTGCATATCAAAATTTAAACCTTATAAATACAATGTTTATTAAAAAAAAATTTATTATATAATAAAATATAAAATATTAGATTATTAAGAGGGGTCTTTAGAGGAGTCATTCACGTGTTAAGTATTTACTTCAAAAGTTATACGAAAGATGCTCTTTTTAAAAAAAAAAAGTTTTAATGTATTTGGTAATATGTTGAAAACAACCTAAAAGATACTTTAAAGGCTTATATATATATATATATATAAATAAGACTTTAAAGTATCTTTTAAAAAAATTAATTATAAATTAGATTTTTTTAATACATTTATTTAAATAAATTTTGAGTCATTTTAATATAAAAATATTTTTAATAAAGTAGATGGTTTTTAACATCGATGAGGTTAAGAGTTATTTATTAAATAAGAATGTTAAGACTTTATTGTAACACTATTTTTGTAATTCTCATATGATTATGTAATGACCCCCTTCCAATGTGGGGACCCCTTTATAATGTTATTTTGTAATACTTTGTAATGGTATGTGGCAAGTGAGGCGCCTAGACAAGTGGGGCCATTTCATGTAACCGTTATCAAGAATGTAACCAATGTTTGGTAGAAGATTCTAGCTCGAGTGGCACCTTGCATGTAAGCCAACTCTTGAGCATTGGGTTAGGGTTGCATGAAGTGTATCTTTAAAAGACATGGGTCCATGAACGAATGTATCTTTTTACAAATTAATGAAAGTATTGAAGGAGGTTGCCCCCTCGAAGAGGCCTATGATTCTGTGTTGTTTTGTGAGATTGCTTTAATTCTGCATTTACATTTTGTATTGCAATATACTGTTCTTTCATGAAATTTTATTTTAATTGCAATATTTATGTGAATGAGTTTATTTTTATTAGAAGGTTCCTAACAAGTGGTATCAGAGCACTTTCCAAGGCCGAGTTCCACTATGACTGCGATAGTTCTTGCCCTTCCATTTTGACTATTAGGTATAAATTTTCTATGTTTTCCATTTTTTGCTTGTTTCTTTACTAAAAAAAATAACAAAAACACAACCTTTTTTTCTACAATAGTTTATTAGGTTAGAAACCCTGTGTCGAGGGTTTTAAAATATCATGGAGGAGTTGTCATTATTGGCTAAGCTAGATTGCTCATAAAGCATCTAGTGAAGTGAGGGGCGATCAGGCTCCAATACCCAGGCCTCAGACAACACCTGTCTATGGAATTGAGCTCCCATGTATCTTTGGGTATATCAGGAGACCACCTAGGATTAGGAGAAACCTTTAGCCCTAAGAATATTTTTGGCCTTGTATTATCCATAGTACACCAGACACAACATCCAAAAATATCACCCTCCCGTACTGTTAGAGAGGCAGGTAGTGTGCTCAAGGGTATGCATGGAATCCTCCTTGAGTAGTGGCCTAAAATATTGGTCCAAGCACTATCGTTCATCACTACGGTATAATAGAGGGCCTATGGGTAGTACATACACCCTGGCTTAGAATACCTAGTTCTATTGAAAGTTTAACCTACAAAAAAACTTCCTATTCTATTGAATGTTAAACCTGCAACCAAAAATCCTACCACAAAAATTGAGCATACGGAGGAGACTTCCCTATCACAAAATTACTACATGAACAGACGAAAGAAGTTGGAGAGGAACATAACAATCAAGACAAAAATAGTCAGAGTTAGTCATAGTCAGGATAGAGTTTATCAATGTCAATAATAGTCAGGTATAAATTTAGTCTAAGACAATAACAATCAGGATAGAGTTGCCAGTTGCCAGTGTCAGTAGTAGTTGTCTATGATAGTTATAATTCATAGTAGATAGGAAATTGTCAGTGATAGAGTCAAACCAGATAGTCATCAGTATAGGGAACCATAATGTTAATGGTAGAATAATGTAATAATGTTAGTAAAATATAATGAAAATAGTGTCAATAACCGATAGTGCAGAGATAGTGTCATAAGGAGTTGTCTAACAAGAAACCAATTTTTTGAGCAAACCAAGCCTCTAAGAGAAAAATTGATAACACTTAAAGACAACACTTCCCTAAAAAAATTTGAGGTGCCAAAAAATAGTGTTGTGATATATAGCCCATTGCGATCGTCTCGTCGAGCTGATCATTTTGGTATATAGCCTCCATGCACTTTTTTAGGGTGCCAAAAAATATCATTTTGGGGCCTAGTCCATTACGATCATCTTTTCGAGCTGATCATTTTGATATATAGCACCCAAACACTTTTTGGCTCATTACTAAAAATAGTAACTCCTAGAACAATACTTCTATTTTTAGTAAGTCAGTAGTAGTGGTTCAAATTCCACCAAAATGGCTAGTGGCACTAGAGGACACCAAAAGGAGATAGAACAAGCCAACTTTGTGGAGCAAATACATACCACAATTAATAACCTTCTCAGTGACACTAAACAAATGAGGGATGAAATACAACTTTTGAGAGGTGACTACATAAGCTCCAAAGCTTCATTTGAAGAATGATTCCTAGAGGTTGATGAAAAACTTAAGGATGGCCCAAAGGTGTTTGAGCATCGTGACATTGACCCATCAGGTAGAGGAAAAGGAATCCATAAGGATAGGGAAGGCTTTCACTCTCTTTTTGACCCTGATACTCCCTTTAAGATGCCTAAATTAGACTTTCCTAAGTTCAATGGAAAGGATGCAGATGGGTGGTTATGTCGAGCAGATCAATTTTTCAAACTTCACAATATCCCTAAATATTTGTGGATCACTATGGCATATTTCAACTTTGAATCTGAAGCTTTACAATGGTATCAATGGTTACAACACACAGTTCTCGACCCTTCTTGGGAAGATTTTGAGTCACAATTACTCACTCATTTTGGCCCTAGTGAGTATGAGGACTTCATAGGAGCATTAACCAAACTGAGACAAACCTCTATAGTTCGTGACTACTAGACCCAATTTGAGAAATTGGCTAACAGGACCAAGGGGTTGAATGAAGGATTTTTTAGAGTTGTTTCATCAGTGGCTTGAAAGATGATATCAAGGCTGAGGTCAAGATGTTCAAACCGTAAACTATGATGCAAGCCATAGGATTGGCATGGTTGGCCAAAGAAAATTTTTTGGCTCAAAGGAGGTCACCTAAATTTCCATAGGCCAAACCCTCATTTCCTTCCAAGTTCACACCCAATACTGGAAATAAATCTACCCCCTACAAGCGCTTGACTATAGAAGAGATGGATGCCCAACGTGCACAAGGTTTATGTTATAATTGTGATGAAAAATATTCACCAGGGCATAAATGCATCCAAAAGAAGCTATTTTTGTTGGATGTAGAGGAGTTAGTAAGCAATGAACAAATTGATGATGAAGTAGAACCATCAGAGGAACCACCTCAAGATGAGGGTGAAACACATGAAGAACCACAACAAAAAATTTCTATCCATGCTCTTGCAAGAATTACTACCCCTCAGACAATGAAAGTAGTAGGCTTTTTCAAAGGCCAATGTCTTACAATTCTCATTGATTCAGGAAGTACACACAACTTTATTGATCCTCGAGTCACCAAGCAAGCCAATTGTTACATACATGCATGCAACTCCTTTGAGGTTATGGTGGCAAATGGTGGGACTTTGCCTTGTAAAGGAAAATGCCACAATGTTAAGTTGAAGATAGGGGATTATGAACTCAAAATGAATATGTTTGCTCTTCAACTAGGAGGATGCAATATTGTGCTAGGAGCTCAATGGTTAGGTACTTTGGGAACCATCACCTAGAACTTTGTAGAGTTATGGATGCAATTTTCATAGAATGGTAAGTCCTACACTCTTCGTGGTTCACAAGCAGGATCTCCCCAGATTATCAGTTCAAATCGTATGGAGAAGTTGTTAAAAAAATCTTCCGTGGGGTAATCACTCAGATATTTGCAATACAACCACCCACTTCCACAGAGGACAAACTCCCAAAATATTTGCAACTCGTTCTGACTAAGCATGATGCAGTTTTTGTGGAACCGACCAAATTACCACCCCGTCGCTCCCATGATCATGCAATCCCATTGGTACCCGATAGTGTGCCACCTAACATCAGACCTTACCAGTACCCCCATGCTCTTAAGTCAGAAATAGAGAAATTAGTACAAGAATTGTTAAAAGCTAGAGTCATTCGGCCTAGTAATAGTCCTTATTCTTCTCCAATCTTATTGGTTCAAAAGAAATATTGGTTCAAAAGAAAGATGGGTCCTGGTGGTTGTGTATAGATTTTTGTGAGCTCAATAAGCTCACCATTAAGGATAAATTTCCTATCCCCATGGTAGATGAATTATTGGATGAGCTGCATGGTGCTATGTTTTTCTCAAAGTTAGATCTTCGCTCGGGTTACCATCAGATACGACTCAAGGAGGAGGATATTCCCAAAATAGCATTCCGCACTCATGAGGGCCATTATGAATTCTTGGTTATGCCATTTGGCTTAACAAATGCACCCTCCACATTTTAGAGCCTCATGAACAACATTTTCCACCCATTCCTTTGAAAATTTATTTTAGTTTTCTTTGATGATATTTTGGTTTATAGTCGCTCTTGGGAGGAGCACCTCATCCATGTGGATCAGACTTTGCAGCTTTTGGCTCAGCATCAACTTTATGCTAAGAGGTCTAAGTGTTCTTTTGGGTTGATCGAAGTAGAGTATTTGGGACACATTGTCACCAAATATGGAGTTAAAGTTAACCCTAAGAAGATTCAAGCCATTCAAGATTGGCCGAAGCCTCACACTCTTAAGGGCCTTCACGAATTTTTGGGACTCATAGGGTATTACCACAAATTTATCTACAACTATGGAAAAATCATTGCTCCTTTAATGACCATGTTAAAAAATAATTCTTTTACTTGGATAGGCCCAGCTGAGCAGACTTTCCTTGACCTAAAGCATGCTATGACAACCACTCCAGTCTTAGCAATGCCTGATTTCTCCAAACCTTTTGTCATTGAAAGCGATGCTTCGGGCAATGGCATTGGAGTTGTGTTGATGTAGGAGGGATGACCCTTGGCCTTCACTAGTAAAGTGCTTTCAAGTCAAAATCTAGGTAAATCAACTTATGCAAAGGAGATGCTCACAATTCTGCATGTAGTTACTCACTAGCGACCCTATCTCATTGGGCGTCATTTTTCCATCAAAATAGACCACCAAAGTCTCAAGTACTTCCTAGAGCAATAGGTTGCCACCCTAAAACAACAAAAGTGGGTCTCTAAACTCATGGGCTATGATTATGAGATTACCTATAAAAAATGCAAGGAGAACATTGTGGTTGATGCACTCTCTCACCAATTTGAGGCTCAAAGTATGTTATGTCCCCTCTTCACCCATACCTCAGTGGATTAATTCTCTCCGAGAGGACATGCTCAAGGACTCAGGATTGCAAACTTTGATTGCCACACTTCAAACAATGCCTACCTCATGTCTAGGATACAATTGGGATGGACAAGATTTGAGATATCTCCAATGCCTTGTTATTCCCCACACTTCTCCACTACGAGAACTCATCTTGAAGGAGATGCATGCTTCACCAACTGCAGGCCATTCTGGGTTCCTCAAGACCTATGAAAGGATTAAGCATACTTTCTTCTAGAAGGGAATGAAGAAGGACATTCAAATTTTTTGGTAGAGTGTGACATTTGCCAGTGGATGAAAGGAGAAATGGTGCATTCCCTGGGAACTCTTCAGCCCTTGCCTATTCTAGAACAAGTATGGATAGATATTTCCATGGACTTTATTGAAGGGTTACCTAAGTCTGGTAGCAAATCAATTATTTTGGTGGTAGTGGATCGTCTCATGAAGTATGCTCATTTTTGTTCCCTCTCCCATCCCTACACCGCCTCAGTAGTAGCTCAAATTTTTCTAGACTCTATTTTCTACCTTCATGGCATGCCCACATCCATTGTGTCCGATCGAGACCCTACCTTCACTAGTCATTTTTGGCAAGAATTATTTAAGTTGTAGGGAACTCAACTCAAAATGAGTTCAACCTATCATCCACAAATGGATGGTCAAACAGAGATTGTAAAAAAATGCTTGGAGACCTACCTTCATTGCTTTGCCTCTGATCATCCTACATAGTGGATGAAGTGGCTTCCCTTGGTCGAATGATGGTATAACACTTCATATCACACCACAATCAAGGTTACCTTTTTTAAAGTAGTTTATGGTTGACCTCCATCAACACCTTCTTTCTACATTCTAGGTAGCTCCAAGGTCCATGCTATTGACACTACACTTAGCCAACATGTTGCAGTCCTTCATCAATTGAAGATGAATTTAGAATTGGCCTAGAACTAGATGCACCAACAAGCTGATCAACATTGTTCTGAGTATAGCTTTGAAGTAGGAGATATGGTTTTCCTCTACTTGTAGCCATATAAATAATCCTCACTCTAGATTCATAGGTGCCAAAAACTCATTGCCAAATACTATGGCCCCTACCAGGTCTTACAACGGATTGGTGCAATGACCTACAAATTGGCCCTTCCATCTACATCAAAGCTCCATCTTATCTTTCATGTATCATCTCTCAAGAAGGTTGTGGGCAATCAGGTATAAGTTCAATCTACTTTACCCAAATTGGATGAAGAGGGTTCCATCTTGCTCGAGCTAGAACAACTGTTGGACCATAGATCATGCACTCTTTGGAACTATGTAATCACTAAGGTTCTTGTTCAATGGTATGGACTACAACTAGAAGATGCTACTTGGGAGTCTCTCCAACAGCTCCAACACTATTTTCCTCATCTACAACTTTGAGGACAAAGCTTTTTGAAGGGGAAGGGCATGTTAGGACCCCATCCTAACACTATTTTTGTAATTTTCATATGATTATGTAATGACCCCCTTCCAATGTAGGGACCCCTTTATAATGTTATTTTGTAATACTTTGTAATGGTATGTGGCAAGTGAGGCACCTAGACAAGTGGGGCCATTTCATGTAACCGTTATCAAGAGGCTCATGTAATCGATATTTGGTAGAAGATTCTAGCTCGAGTGGCACTTTGCATGTAAGCCAACTCTTGAGCATTAGGTTAGGGTTGCATGAAGTGTATCTTTAAAAGACATGGATCCATGAACGAATGTATCTTTTTGCAAATTAATGAAAGTATTGAAGGAGGTTGCCCCCTCGAAGAGGCCTATGATTTTGTGTTGTTTTGTGAGATTGCTTTAATTCTGCATTTACATTTTGTATTGCAATATATTGTTCTTTCATGAAATTTTGTTTTAATTGCAATATTTATGTGAATGAGTTTATTTTTATTAGAAGGTTCCTAACAAATAACTTTACAAAGAAATATTTTTGACATATTTAAAATTTAATTCAATCATTTTTCTTTCTGTAATGTTCATATTTTGCTACTGATTTTGATGATAATTTTTTTTTCTATTTTTTTTCCCTTTTAAAAAAAAAAAAATTAAATTAAAAAAAATTGAATCTAGATAATACTTATACAATTTATCTTATTATACTTTTTTATTCCATTTAAAAAAAATAGTTATACAAGGTGAAACCATGCCACCCATATGATGCCATAGTTATATTATTGTAATATATCAACAAATTGGGTAATAGTATTATTTAACAATACATATATTACTCAGTGGCGTAAAAGGTTTAAAATGATTGTGGCATGGTGGTTATAGGGGTGGACTGCATGAAGATCTATGTAGCGGCTTCCAGGGTAGACAACGCAGAATACTATGGTGGCCATAAAAGCTGGACAGCCTACCCGGATTCGTGGCGGCTACCGATTCCGCCATGTAAATACAAAAAAAAACAATACATATATTACTTTATATAATTTGAATGTAAATTTATTTTAAAATTTCATGTTGTTGACCATTAAAAAATTTTATATTTTTAATAATTTTAAATGGTCAACGACATGAGATTTTATATTATTATATTTTTAATCCCATAAAACATTTTTAGGTGGGATGAACAACTCTGGCGAGATTGCGGATTTTCAAAATTTTGAAGACCAGAAAGATGGAAGGATTTTGGTGCAAGGAAGGTGACAACTAATCTAGAGGATGGATGGGACGATAAGGACAAAAGGTGTGATAGGATTGAGGGCCTTTGGGGGGAAGAACCTCCTGAAAATGGACCCCCTCACTAAGGGATTTAGGAGGGACCCATAATTGGTGCCCTTAAGGAAACCTCATTTTTTTATGTTGTTCGTCGTGGTAGGAATAATGATCAAGGTTCTTTTGCCACCCTTATCCTTGATGGCAAATACATAATTATTCCTGATAGCATTGTTTTCAACTACCTATCAATGGAATCTTTCTCGCTTGTCAGGAAATTCATTGAAGGTAGGCCTGACATGGAAACCATCAGAAGGTGGGCATTTTCAAAATGGAAAACTCTAGGAAACATGGAGATTGTTGCTTTATCTAGAGGATTTTTTGCCATCAAACTAAGCAACCACGATGATGCAAGTCACATCTTAACTAGAGGACCATGGTTTTTGGGTAGAAGAAGCCTATTCATTCATAGGTGGGCACCATATTTCAACCCAACAACTCAGAGCATTAATTTTTCTCCTATATGGGTTCGCATTCCTGACCTCCCTTTTCACCTTTGGCATGAGGATATCCTCCAAGCAATTGCTAGAGTGGTTGGTGAGTTGGTCGCGATTGACCCTATAACTCGAGCATGCAAGAGGATGGTTTATGCATGGATTTGCGTTAACACAAACCTTGATTCCAAACTTCCCACATATGTCAACCTCAAGTATAAGTCATATTGCTAGAAACAACCATTGGAATACGAGAATAAACCTACCTTTTGTGTGGAATGCCATACCCAAGGACATATCTAAAACTAGTGCCCTACTCTCAAACTTTAGGAAAATAATAGAAAGGATTTTGAATAGGTGACCAGTGATCGACCAAGTAAAGGGAACCCTATTTTTTGAAACCAAGGAAATAAAAACCAGATGAACAAAGGATTTTTTAGACAACCCAAAAAGGAGCAATAGTATAATCCAGTAGGAAAAGGACTTCAACAACAAAGTACAACAAAGGAAACTTAAAAGGCCATCATCCCAGACAAAGGGAAGAAAATTTTGAATTCTCCTCTAGATTTTGAATAGGATAAGGTAAGTTCACTCTTTGCCTTTCCAAACATATTTGGTATACTTGCTGAAACAAACATAGTTCAAGAGGGGGATGGGGAAATTCTTTCAGTCCCTAATTTTGATCCTCCTTCTCAAAAGAGCCCCAACAAGGGGGATTCCCCTACAATATCGGGACCATATCACCCCCTTGAGGATAATCATGAAGGTCCCAACAAGGAAAATGAAATAGGAAGCCCTCACCCATTACCAGAGCAGAACATCAATGGGAACTCAAGCCCCATTCTACAACAAATTTTCCCGAATAAGTTCAGTCCCAAACAAACAAGAAGCACCAAAAAGTCCCCCATAGATTGTGGTAGTGAGAAGAAAATGGGTAGGAATTTACAGAGGAGGAAAGAAATAGAAGAGGACATCACCAATGGAATACAAAAAACCCTCTTTTATTTAGTCACAATTGTGCCAAAAGGTGAAGGCAAGAGTAACAAACCTCCCCAATCTCAAGGACAGGGAGGCAAAAATATTTCCAAATATTCTAGATGAAATTTCTCTCATGGAATGTGAGAGGACTTAATGAACAAGCCAAGCAGAGACTGGCTAATTCATTGAGAAATGAAATTAACCCCACTGTTTTCATAATGCAAGAAACTAAAATTGAAGAGAAGGTAGCTACTAAAGTTGCAAAGAGAATCTGGAAAAAGGGTGAAGTAGTTTTTAGTCATGCCAATGGATATTTCGGAGGACTGATGTGCATTTGGGATCCTTGTAAACTTGAAGGGATATTGATCCATTGAACTGACATATTAACAAGTATCATGTTTCATGAAAAGGAACTGGATACTTCATGGATACTAACCAATATTTATACCCCCAACACTCTTCTGGGTAGAGTTGGTATTTGGGAGATGCTAAGTAGACTAAAATATTCCTTTCCTACCATGCCATGGATTTTAGTGGGAGATTTCAATACTCCCCTTTATCCTTCGAATAAAAAAGGAGGAAATGGCTTACCCCTCAAAATCATGGAAGATTTTGATTCTTTCATAAATTCCAATGAACTCATGGATGTCAACCTTAAAGGTGCTAAATTCACATGGAGTAATAGGAGAAGTGGCTATCAGCACATCCAAGTCAGACTGGATAGATTTCTCTTTTCTAAGGAAGCAATTTTGTTGTTTGGAGATGCTTGCCTTCAGGCCCTACTAAAAATTAGGTCTGATCACAATCCTCTCTTACTTGAAGTAGGGAAAAAACATCCTTTCAAAACCCCATTCAGATTTGAAATTATGTGGCTCAATCATCTTGATTTGAAAAGCATATTACAGGAATGGTGGCAACAAGAATTCCAAGGAACTCACTCTTTCAAGCTTACCCAAAAACTGGGGTTCATTAAAGAGAAACTCAAGATATGGAACAAAGAAGTATTTGGTAACTTATTAAAAAACAAGCAATTCATAAAGGATAGAATGGTAGTGATTGAGAGAAAAATCCAAAGGGGTCATGTTGACGATAATACCAAGGATGAAGAAAGGAAATTGCTATCTGATTTTCATAATATTCTAAAGTGTGAAGAAAATTTTTGGAGGTAAAAATCCCAAGCAATATGGCTCAAATATGGTGATTCCAACACAAATTTCTTCCATGCTTCCACCTTATGAAATAGGAGTTCAAACAGAATTAAAGAATTATGGAAGGATGATGGCACCTCCACTAAGGACATCTTTGAAATTAGGTTAGTGGTTGTTTCCTATTTCAGTTCTCTCCTTGGAAATCCTTGTCCTTTATCAAAATTAGCCAAAGAGTCCCTACTCTAGCACATTCCCAATTCTATTAGCCCTGATGATAACTCCAGGTTAATTTACCCTTTCTCTAAAGATGAAATCAAGGATACCCTTTTTTCAATGCATCCTGACAAAGCTCCTGGACCGGATGGGTTCCCGCCAAGATTTTTTTAGGATTGTTGGGATATTGTAGGGCCTGATGTCTGTGTAGCTATTAAGGAGTTCCAGACTTCCAAATCCATCCCACGCAGGTTCAATTCTACCTTCATAGCTTTGATTCCTAAAGGACCAACCTCAAATATGATGGCTAATTTCAGACCTGTTAGTTTATGCAATGTAGTTTACAAAATCCTCACTAAAGTCATGGCTAACATATTGAAGGACATTCTTCCTAACATTATTGACCCATGTCAAGGAAGCTCAGTCAAAGGTAGATCCATTTTTAATGGAATCATAACCATTCATGAAACTCTACACTCTGCATCCCAAGTCAAGAAATTCATTTTTATTCTCAAATTAGATATGAATAAAGCTTATGACAGAGTCAATTGGGACTTCCTTATAGCTATCCTTCTTAAGTTTGGCTTTCATCCTGACTGGGTTGATCTCAATAAAATATACATCACCAATCCTTGGTTTTCTATCCTTGTTAGTGGGTCGACTATTGGGTATTTTTAGAGTGTTGGAGGATTAAGGCAAGGAGATCCTCTATCTCCTCTTCTCTTCATTATAGCTACTGAATCCCTTGGTAGAACTTTAAAAGTAGTGTGTAGAACTGGACTCTTATCTAGTATTAAATTGGCATCGCAACTCAACCTTGTGACTCACCAACAATTTGTGGATGATACCTTAGTAGCGACTCAGGCTTCAGTTTTTGAAGCTAAGGTCATCAAATACATCCTTCTCCTCTACGAACAAGTTGTTGGTTAGAAAGTGAACTTCCACAAAAGCAAAGTATTTTTCCTCAACACTCCTATCCAGCATCAAGCAAAAATAGCTCAAATCCTTGAGTGTGTCGTTGCATCCTTTCCCACTACTTATCTAGGTCTCCCATTGTTTGTTGGCAATCCTGTTGATTCAATGTGGAACAATGTTATTGAAAGGATCCAAAAGAAACTTGTTGGGTGGAAAGGAAACCTTCTCTCCCAAGTGGCCAAAGCAACCCTAACTATGGCTTACCTCCAAAGCATCCCTGTTTACTTCCTCTCTATTTTTAAAGCCCCTACGAAGGTTTTTTCTAAAATAAAACAACTCCAGAAGAGATTTCTTTGGTCAGGATCTGAAAACAAGGATAGATTCCATCTAGTATCCTGGGATAAAGTATGCAGAGGCAAAATTTTTGGAGGTATCAGGCTCAGAATAATTCAAAAATTAAACATTGCTTTGATGGCTAAACAAGCCTAGAGAATTGTGTCCAATGATAGCTCAAAATGGGTCAACATTATAAAAAGGAAATATCTTCAGGCCTCAAATTTCTTGGATGAGAGGACACCAACTAATGGATCAGCTTTCTGGAAATCCATGATCCATACCAGACCTCTGGTGCACAAAGGTCTCAGATGGCAACTGGAAAATGGTGAAAGTATTGACTTCTGGTATGATAAATGGATAAGAGGAACACCACTCATTGAAGATCCAAGTTTCTCAATTCTCAAGAACTTCACTGATATTCACCTAGGATGGAAAGTATCAGATTTCATATCCCATTCCAATTCAAGGTCATCCTAGAAATATTTCTCTTGTGAATCCCATCCTTTGGAATCAACATCCTTGAATGCTCTCCTTAATACTGTGGTTATCCCATCTAGGCTTCCTATGGATCACTTTATTTGGGAATATTCTGAAAGTGGGGCTTTTACAGTCAAATTTGCCTACCATATCCAAATCTAGGCCCCTATTTCTTCTTTCCCTTGCCATATGATATGGCCCAAACACCTCATCCCCAAAATTTCCTTTTTTTCTTGGTTGGTCTTTCAAGAAAAGATCCTCACTTCTGATAATATTTTGAAAAGAGGGTTGTTGATCCCCAATCATTGCTACCTATGTCTTTTGAACTGGGAGTCTATTCATCACCTTTTCTTGGGGTGCCCCTTCTCCTTGTCCATCCTTGATAACCTTTTCCAATTCTTCAACATCCTTTGGGTCAAACTGCAGTCCTTCCTTGACCTTTTCTTCCAATGGCCATCACCGTTCCACAACTCTCGACTTAAATCCATTTGGAAATTTTACTTCTATCACTTCCTCTGGAAATTTTGGCTTGAACGCAACAACAAATTTTTCTCCAATACTTGCAAGGATCCTTCATCCATAACTAATAGAATAATTTCCTTTGCCAAAGAAAATGCCCAGCTTTCCCCTTCCACTAATTCCACCATCTCCAATTTCGAAGCCTCCTTACTATTTTCTCTAAACATACCCCTTCAAGAAGCTCTCTCTTCTAATCCTCCCAAAGTTAGGATCAATACCAAATGGATTCCTCCTCAGGAGGGTTGGTTGAAGTTAAACTTTGATGGTGCAGCAAAAGGGAATCCTGGGTTGGCAGGAGCAGGAGGTATACTTCATGATCACCATGGTGAAGCAATCATGGCATTTGCTAAAAATTTGGGGGTTCAATCTAACCATTTCATTAAAGCCAGAGCTTTGTGGAGAGGATTATCGCTATTTCCAATGAATTCCAATAGGGTGATTATCGAGGGTGATTCCCTCAACATAATAAATTATATGAAGAATTTAGAAAATCCTTCTTGGAAAGTCAAGATCTGCATGGAAGAAGCTTGAAAAACTATAGCGCATCTATGGGAGCCAATTATCCAACATGCCTTTAGGGAAGCCAACAAAGTGGTAGATGGTTTGGCCAATCATGGCACCACCATCAATGGCCTAGTCACATGGTCTAATTCCCTTCCCAAAAAATCCTAGAACTGGTTAATGTGGATAAAGCCTCCTTCCTCCATAATTCATGAATCCAGTTTCCAATGTCCAATCAATGAGGTGGTGTTGTTGGATGACACTACTATTTTTAACATGCTCATCCATTTCTCCTTGGTCTGAGTGTAAGTTGGTTAGCGCACTTCCTGTTATTGTTGATCCACCTTTCACTAGGTTCTTGGTCCACCTTTCACTTCCTATCCCCATGCATATTTGTTCCCATTCCCTGACCTTTGTGCCTTTCCATATCCTTTTGCCTTCTCGAAAAGCCATTATCATACTTCCCATATCATTCCTCTTACCTTACGATCTTGTCATCTCCCCTTTCGATACTCACATCCCACCTCACTTGTTTCTAAAACCTCCCACACACCCTCCATCCACCACCACTATCCACATTCACTCTCCCTCACTTCCTATTGGTGGACCTGGTCTTAGGTGTGTTTCATTCATTGGTAAAAAGAAGGGTATGATTTTGAATTTCACTTGCAACTTTAGGCCCATTGAAAAATATATAATTGAAGAAATTCCTAGGGACTCTTCTACTTCAATTTATCCCTCCAAGGAAATATTTGCATATCATCACCTTGAAATCCAACATAGTCGTTTCCCGAAGCTAAAGAATTTCCACCCTAAAAAGCGGTTGTCTCATGGGTTAGATCGCATTGCCCTAAAACCAAATTTCCTTCTCTCTAGCGATTTTCCTTAGCTCAGGTTTTCCCTTTGTGCTAAGATGAATTTCATGGAACCCGATACCTTGGTGGTGGACACGATCGTAGAATCCATCCTCATCGATCGAGGATTTTTGGTATTTTTTTAGAAGTTCTCTAGGAATGATTATGAAGTGACCATGGCCTTCTTGAGCAGTTGGGAGGAAGGGTGAATCACCGTTAAAGGAAATTTTATTGTAGACACTAGTCTACTAGCGACCATATTTGGGTTACCTATGTCGGGAAGACATGTACAATAGGAAAAGCATAACTGGGATGTGGAAATCAAGGAATTTTTAGATAAACCTAAAATGTTGAAGCTAGAAAAAATAGGAATGATCGAGAATAACCTTCCCTCACCTTGGAATAAGATTATGAAGCCATAATGGATTTTATTATTATCTACAATCCTGAAAAGCCATTTAGGAGATTTCATCTAGCCTTCATCAATCATTTTAGAGATATTAATGTAATGAACATCCTGAGTTTCTGTTCAGGTCCATGAATTATTCTATCAAAAATTGTAGTAAAAATAAGGGTGTAAATCTCTCTTCCCACCAAGGATTGTTCAAGGTTATTTATAACCATCTTGTTGCCCACAACCTTGAAATCTCACTATTTGAGTCTACTTATTCTTTGAATTCTCCCCAAGTCCATCCGAATGAGAATATCCCTAAGGATGATGACACCTTAACCCCTGTGTCAACTCTAACAAGGAAGAGGAAATCTATTGAGTCTGACAGGGATGCTGAGATGTCCAAAAGAAATAAACCTAAAATTGAGGAACTAGTAAGTGTAACTAGGAAATCAATTCATCTCTGGAATAAGTTATGCCAGAGCCAGAGCATGCACCAAGAGCTGGACTCCAATGATGATGAGGACCACACAATGGAGGCCCTACAAAAAATGTGTTCAAAGGGACCAATGTGGAAAAATTGAAAGAGCCAAACAAGCCAAAGGAGATCTATGGGATGGAATATAGAAGCAAGGATGTGGTCAAGAATAGCAGTAAGGATACTACCTAGGAGTAGTATTGAGGATGGGCTGGAGGATTCGTTTGAGGATAGGCATTGGGATATTTTTTGTAAACTTGGGATGCTCAGGCCTTTTTATTTTTTTTGGGATGTTTGTGCTCAAGCAGATGGCCCTTTCTTGTTTCATTTATTGAGTCTAGCATAAGCCAATATTTTTTTTTAAAGGTTTTGGGACAATTTCAAAACCCATTTCAATGAAAATATAAATTTTACTTACCAAATAAAAAATTATTATATTTTTAAAACTTTTTACACAAGATTAAATCGTGCCTTGTATATTATAACATTACCTATATTATCATGATATTTCACCAAATCACATAGTAATATTTTTTTATTAATAAGTTAAGAAGGGGATTGAAAGAGACCCATCCCTTTTACATAAACTTCCTTACAAGAAGATCATAAATTGTGAAGAAAACATGGTACCAAGTCTATCTGAACTAATAACAATCATAAAGAACCAACCTAAAGCACCTAATAAGAAAGATACATACTACATTGCCAATAACAATAATAGCTAGACAACCATTGACTTTACATACATAACAATCTGCCACATATTAATTGGGACACCCATAACAATTTGCCCTAAGAGCTAAATCCTAAAATTTAGCTTCTTCCAACTGGAAATTTAAAATCATTGGGCCAATTTGGCTTCTCATTAGCCAAAAATTTAATAAGTTGAAGTGAAAAATTATCTTCCCATATAATAACATCTTGAGCCTCCACCCCCATTTCTGCAAATAAATCTATAGCTCCATTCTCCTCTTGATAAATATGCTTCAACTAAAGGTTGTGATAAGATTGCAGGATATCTTTCATCCCCACAACCATATCTATAATGCTCCAACTAGCTTCTTGTCTTCCTTTCAAAATATTTATAAGGTTTAGGGAGTCCCCTTCCACAATAATGTTTTTATAATGACCTTATTTGATTAACTTAGCCCATGTAAAAAAGGCTCAAGCCTTAGAAAAATGGTTGGACTAGATGGATAGAGGTTCAACAAAGGCTTGCACAATCATCCCCCTAGAATTCCTAAAAACTCCACCTACACCAGCACACCCTAGGTTCCCTTTTGTAATGCCATCCACATTCAGTTTGATCCACCCATAGTAATATTATTTAATAATTATATATAAATATATCACTTGATAAAATTTGATAATGCTTATACAATTTATCTTACTTATTATATTTTTAATATTGTATTTTTTAAAAATTAGTTATACAAAATGAAACCATGCTGCCCATATTATGCCATAGTTATATTGCTAATATATTTCAACAAATTGGGTAGTAGTATTATTTGACACTTATGCATTTATTATTTGATAAAATTTGAATTTAATTAATGCTAATAATATTATTATTCAATAGTTGTACATATATTATTGAGTAATAGTATTATTTTTCTTTCTATAGTGTTGATCTTTTGCTATTGATTTTGATGATAATTTTTTATTTTTATTTTCAAACAAATTCTAACATTTAAAAAAAATTGAATATAGATAATGCTTATACAATTTCTCTTATTATATTTTCAGTATTGTATTTTTTAAATATTAGTTATACAAGATGAAACCATACCATCCATATTATGCCATAGTTATATTAACTTAATATTTCAACAAACTAGGTATAATCATATTAACTTAATATTTTTTTTTTTGGTAAGTAAGAGAATATTTATAATTAACACCGGGTTTTAACTGGTTGACCCAAAACCATTTTACAAAATAGGGTCCACTGACCAACTGGACAAAGGAGAAGCCCTAAAAGTTTAAACTGACAACAAAAAGGGCCAATACCTACTCTTCCAATAGAATACAACCAAACTAAACTATGGAAGCCTAATATTATGGCCATCAGAAAAGAAAGACGCAAAATAGAACTAACAAAGACAAAATCCACTTTGAGCCTTCCAATCTAAAATTTTTCATTATCTATCACCATTGAGACTGCATGAGGAAGATTTTCAGTCCACGTGATCAAATTTGTTGCTACAATGCCTTCATTTGCTAGCCTATCAGCTGCCATGTTTGCTTCCCGGAAGGTATGCAAAATTATGGCCTCAGGTCGATCATGAATTAGAGCCCTTGCTTCGTGGATGTAGTCATCAAATCTCCAAGGAGCTCTCTTAGTGTTCTTTAGAAGATTTATAATAATAAGAGAATCACCTTCCACCAAGAGTTTCCCTGGATAATTCTCTGCCACCTTTAGGCTCCTCCAAACCGCCCTCGCTTCACCCACATTGTTAGTTTGAGCTCCAAGATGTTCAACAAAAGCTACAAGCACCTCACCCTTGTGGTCTCTAAGTAAGCCACCAGCCTCGACTTCACCTGGGTTGCCCCTAGATGCCCCATCAAAATTTAACTTAATCCACCCTAGGGGGGTGGGGTCCATGTGATCATGGTTCTAGGACAGACTTGAGGATGATTGAGGCCATCAGTGAGAGGTAATTTTAATGACTGGCCTAATGAAGCTTCAAAATGATTTGGAGGTCTAGATGCTGCAGGCACTAAACAAGCATTCTCATTAGCATATACTAAAAATTTTGACAGGACAGAGGATGACTGAGAAACCTTATCCAAGAAGGCCCGACGATTCCTTTCCAACCATATCTGCCACAAGTAGTGATGAAGGCAGATCTTCCACATATAGGAGAAGGCCACTGGACAAATAATTCAAAAATAGACTGAGGATGGACCCAATAAATATGAAACACTTGTAACAGACCTAACAAGATTGAGACAGAAAAATTACAATACAAAAAACAAATGATCAATAGACTCCCACTCAGACATACAAAGATAACACCTATTAACAACAATCACACCTCTTTTTATTAATTTATCCATGGTGAGGATCTTATTTTTGTTGGCCAGCCATGCAAAAAACCCAACCTTCGGAACAATGCTTTTGGGCCAAACTTCCAAGTGAGGGAAAGTAGGTTCATCATTATCAATAAGCTTCAGATAAGCGATCTTGACAGAAAATTCCCCATTGTCCGAAGCTTCCCGGATAAGTCGGTCCTCAAGAATGCCAGAAGGGAGTAAAGACTTTATTAATTCATTCTCCAGTATTATTGATGCCCTGGTAGATCATTGTTCATTATTGGCTTCCAAACCCTTCTATTGTTTGACAAAGTAATAAAATCTGCAACTTTGGTACCAAAAACTTCAATTGTCCAAGCTCTAAGGGTTGAAAGGATGGGGTCTGCAGAGAGGGGATAGTCCTTTAACCATTTGTGGTCCCAGAAATCAATGTTTCTTCCATTTCCAACGTAGCCCTTTATTAACTTAATATTTCAACAAATTGGTATAGTTATATTACCATAATTTCTCAAAAAATTGGGTAATAGTATTATTTGATAGTTAAACACAAATTACTTAATAAAATTTGAATTTAATTTCCTTTTTAAAATTTTATGTTGACCATTTAAAATTATTATATTTTTATGTTATATTTTTAATTTTTTTACACAATATTAAACCATGTCATGTATATTATAACATTTCCTATATTATCATGATATTTCATTGGACCACAGTAATATTATTTCAATATATATATATATATATATATATATGCTTGAGAAAAAGGTCCCCCACCCTTGACGAATCACAACTCTCATTTTTAAATCTTAATATTTTACAAATATATTCAATTCCCATCTCAATTGACATGTTATAACTAGATACATACATATTTTTTCATAAAAAGTTTAAATTAATGATATTCATTTTTTTAATCTTAAATTTTTTTGTAACTACAAATGTTCAACATCTTTTTTATTGGCAATTTCCATCTTGTTCATCCATCCATCCATATGAAATTTTGATTAGTGATGGTCTTTGATGATGCCAAACTGTCATTGTGCCACTTGAATATCCATAATTGCTTTGTTGGCTCCATGTTTTTGTTGCTTTGCTTTGATATTTTGAACAATTGGTCCTATTATTCCCTAATGTTGTTGCACCCCTTTTAAATCCAAAACATTATGCTTTTTCTGCCAAACACTTCCATACTTGATGCCTTTCTAGATCCATGTAGATCTAACACATTAATACCTTAAGCCACACCTCCAAAATTATTGCTTTTCAAGGTGATGTGGGTGCTGCCAATGTACTTCAACCTTAACTTGATATTTTGTTTTATTTGATTCTTCAACAATTTTTTTTTTTTTTAATTTTTTATAATATGATTCATTATATATATATATATATATATATATATATATATATATATATATATACGAGGCTAGATAGAGCCCTCCCATGACCAATTTAGGAGAAAATAATTATGGTCAACACTTATGTGAGAGTGGTCGCATAACAATATATAGATGTCATGTCTTTGTCCTAGCCCATGAAACCTTAGTTTGATTTTCAGACCTCCGAAATTCCTCCTCGTGTTACTTGCATTCCAATCATTCAAAATGCTACTGTAATAATGCAGGCCTCCAGTATTCCTCCTCTAAAACCTTAAATTAAAATTTATGTATTTTTAATATATATATTGTGTTTTATTAAAAAATATTATTAAATATAAGGATGAAAAATTTGTATATTTTATAATTTTTTTTATAATTTTTAATTTTTAAGTAAAAATTAAATCAATGATACCTCAGATCTTCTCAAATCAAGCAACCCACAATGAGTAGCCACCAAGGGTTTTGGCAACAAGTGGCTCTCCTAGGTTGCAGGGGCTTGGCTTCTCGCTAGTCAAGTTGGTGTGAGGTAGCTACCTAAAGTTTAGGATTATTACTATGAGACCATTTAATTCCAATTCAAATCACATTACTTACCATAAAATCTTTTATAATACAACTTGACCATGTAATCAATCCTTAAAAAGAAAAAATAATTATCTATATATAAATAATAGAAGGTCATTAATATTTGAATTTAAAGGATAGTAGAGTATTTATTTAAGTTTATTTTAACACGACTCATTGATCCATGAGGGTACGCATTAAAATAAACTTAAATAAATACTCTACTATCCTTTTAATACTATTTTGGCAATTGTTATTGGCATTTTGTGGGCTGTTTCTGACACTCTTGTATACTCTTAACCACAATGGTTAATGTATTGGTTTACGGGGTGTGCTAATCCCACCCACCCTTTTTTGTATGATTAAACATTATTTTATTAATATAATGGCTTTTTCATTAAAAAAAATAAAAGTTTATTTTAACATAATTTTATTTTTATTTATAAATAAGAATGATATTAAAGAGTTGATGATGAAGATGATAAATATTATATTTTTTATAGTAAAAATAAGGCCATTAATATTTGAATTTAAAGTATAATAAAGTATTTATTTAAGTTTATTTTAATAAAATTTTAATTTTATTTTTAAATAAAAATGATATTAAAGAGTTGATGATGAAGATGATAAATATAATATTTTTGATAGAAAGTTAAGGAAATTTTTTTAAGTATCCATCACAATACATATCTAGGTATATATAGCATATTTTTTCTTCTTAGTAGTTGACCCCTCTTCAAAGAAATCCCCTTATGTATTAACTATATTCAAAATCTCTTTCTCTATCAATTGATATAGAAGTCCAAAAAAAATAATCCCCACTTATTAGCATGAATGTTTCCAATACTGAAATTATTCTTACATTCTGATTAACTTGATCCCTACAACTCTCATTAATAAATATTGAATTTGAAACTTTCACCTCATTTTGGACGATATTTAAGGTAGTTGTAACCTCTATATAGTCAATTTCATCATGTTGCTTACTCACATTAGTCATCATGGGGACCACCAATCACACAAGGTTCGTACCATCATCGTCTTTTGGCACCCACTTAGAGGATTCAGAACAGACTAATACATTTTCTAAATGGCACCACCAAGGTTTGAACCTATGTATCTTATTGATAAGTACCCAACCATACTAGCACTTACCAATCCACCTAGCCCTTGGGGATGAAATTCCTTATATCTCCCAAGTTAGAAGTTTTTAGAAAGATTATATATTTGCAAATTAGTTTCACTAACATTATATCCTTTTCAAAATTTGCAAATAGTTGAAGCACTAAAAATAAATATTTTAATGTTTCTAATTTCTTCTTTCTTCTCAATTTAAGTAATGTGTTTTCTAGGGTATATTTTATTGCCTTATAACTCCTACTAAATATCCCTAGATTATGAAAGTTAATATTAAACTTATTATGTATAACCTTATTACTCATCAAAAAATTTGTAAAAGATAATAAAAATTTAATGTTACCTTTATAATGTGTGTTGTTCTCTATGATATGCACATAATTGAACCGAAAAACACCTTGTTTTCTTCTCCAAAAATAGTATGTTGGTTGGTGATATTTTTTATTTTAAATTATTTTTCACAATATTCTCTCTTATACCTTTATTTTGGTGCATCCTTGTGCACTTTTGATAAGGATTCCTTGGACTTTGCTACTGCTTCTTCCATAGACTCTATTGTTACTGCTATTATAAATTCAACTTTTGAGTTTTCTAATGGTTCTTCAACATGTTTCCTTAACATAAATACTTCTTGCTTCTCCTTGGATCCTTAATATTTTCCTTCTAAATGCGACCATAAATTTTCACATTGTCATCTGCATTTTTTCCTTCTCTTATATTCTCTTTGTTGATTTATTTTAGTTCCCTCTGAAACCTTTTTATTTCTTCTTCATATCCTTTTATGGTGACCTTCAAACTATCTAGATTTTTATATTGCTTCCACTGACCAAGAATACATGCTCCATTTCATCCTAGGTGAATTTCCTTTCCATAGGAATATTTGTCAACCAATCATACACTTCCTCTTTTAAAACATAAAAAAATTTACATATCAAAAAATGGTCACTATAATAGAGATATAAACTTCATCCAATATTCTTGAGCATCCATATCATCATTTCTAGTGAAAATTGGTAACTCCATGATTGCAACCCCTAAAAATTCCAAAAACAGCTAGGGTTTTGAAAAAACAACTAGGTTTTTTTAATTTTATTTTTTGATCTCCTTTAATCCTTGCTATCATCGACAAAATAATTTAAATGTAAAATAATTGACATAATAATAAATGCAACCATCCATTATGACTTTGCATTAATTCATTATCAAGCTTTTCCTCCAAAGGTTTCAACACTATTGTACAGATTAATGTTGATGTTACAAAGAAGTGTGGATGGCTTCGATGGTGATAATAATACTAGTAAATTATTTTATCAATAAGCTATTGAAATTGGAACTCAAATTGCTTTTATTTACCGATAATATTCAATTTGCTTCTCTTTTTTGGTAATATTCTCTTCTAGTAATCTCCTCTTGCCCTTAATATTCTCTTATAAATAATCTTCTCTTTTGCATTCATGCCCTCTTACTGTAACTAAGCACCAAGTATTCTAGATTGTATTATCTCAAAGGATCAAGGTGGTTTTCTTTGTGGTAAATAAATTCTTGATGGTGTAATAATTGCACAAGAAGCCATACATTCTCTTCATTCTATGAAAAATCTAAGTATTACACACACATATGTATATACATACATACATACATACATACATACATACATACATACATACATACATACATACATACATACATACATATATATATATATATATATATATATATATATATATATATATATATATATATATATATATATATATATATATATATATATATTACTTGATAAAATTTGAATCGATATCTTTCTTAAAAAATCATGGATCTTTGGATAAACACCTTTTTTAGGATAATTATGACTATACCTTGAAAGTTATAGATTTTAAGGTCACTCATTTGGTATCATGGACCAAACACATTACTATGGTTTTTCAACGAACCCTATGCTATCTGGAGCCTGAGCTCGAGTTTAAGCCCAAGCTAGTAGAATAAGAGATAAATTATTTCATGAGGGGAGATATTTGATACCACCAAATAATATTATTAGATATTGTACTTGGAGTGCATGATCGGTGGTACCTGACACTCCTAAATATTATGCAAGAGAATTTCACATTGAGGGAAGGAGAAAATATTATTCTTTCCCAATGTTCAATGTGCCCAAGGTTTTAAAGATGGCATTTGATAAGCACTATGTAACCAAATATTGACAATGTTAAATTGGTAGGAGTAGTAAGGACGATTTGACTATCGTATTTATTGAATGGATAAATGGATGCCAAAATCACACTTATCTATGATTGGTTGTGTGTAAAAACCCTAAAAATCCAACCAACTAGAGAGAATTTTTTTGTATGCCCATCCCTACACCATACCTAAGCCTATCTAGGTAGGTGCATTAAGCATATCACAAGTAAGCCATCCCTCTCATCTTCGTGATGAGCTAACTTACCCCATTTTTTCTAGTTAAAAGGGTGCACCAATCCTCACCTCCTACATAATCCAATCTATGTAGGTGTGCTAAGCCTAACTTAATCACACTATTCGGCTCTCCATGATGATTTACCTCTTGCCTTCTATCGCTTTGTGTGATAGTCAACTTACTAGCACTACAACCTATTCATTTCCTTATCACAACTACTAAGGTTTACCCTGACCAAAGGAACCCCATAATCCCTTTGGTTCAACTTTCTTTCTCTCATCCTCTAATGGTCAAATCCCTTCTTTCCCATTAGTCCCCTAATGGACAAAGCCATTCTTGCCCACTAGTTCTCTAATGGATAAAGCCTTTCTTTCCCACTAGTTCTCTAATGGAAAAAACCTTTCTTGCACACTAAATTTGTAATGGAAAAAGCCTTTCTTATCCACTAGAGAATTAT
Source organism: Wollemia nobilis (assembly GCA_028583015.1). Lineage (NCBI taxonomy): Eukaryota > Viridiplantae > Streptophyta > Pinopsida > Araucariales > Araucariaceae > Wollemia > Wollemia nobilis. The sequence continues at coordinate 6,849,106 of JAQPPZ010016912.1, read as the reverse complement.
GGATCTCTAATTATGAATACCCTCTATATGACTAGACTAAGTTGATTATCTTCCAAACACAACTTCCATATTAACCATTAGTGGTCATGAGCCTATGCTAGATACCAATCACATGTGACCCATTAGCCAATGCATATATTCATGGATTCCCTTCTTAATGTAGAGTAACCAAATCCATAACAAGTTAAATCTAGATAGCAATAAGAATCAATATCATAAGATATCAACAATCCAATCACATATGACACATATTTTATCCTAGGAAACCCTTGTAGAAAAAACCCAGTCTTAAATATCCTTGATCCATTTATTAATGATGAATTTCATAATACAATTATTAGAGGAATTCTTTGGTTCCTTTTCTAACTCACTATTACAATTTATGGGAACACAAGTGTTAGAGTATATTACATTATTTAGGTACATGTCAATGTACCACCTTTGGTACATTACTAGAGTAGGAGTTTACTTTAGAGTAAGGTTTAGTAGTTACTTGGAGAAGAAGTAATAAATACACAAGTGTCAATGTGCAATGATGTAAATATACAAGGATTCCACTTGTACATGAGTCATAGGAAAGGTAGTTAGGAAGATTAAGGGCCAAGTAACTTATCTTCTTATATATGGATCCCATGAGAAAGTGGAACAAATAGATATATAGATATAGAGTGTGGAGATATTACTATGGAGTGGTGAGAAGGTATAATGTAGTTTCCATTAGAATACTAGAGTATTCATTTCCTCCATTATATTGCTATTATTTTTACAACTTTCCATTAATGATATTTCAACATTATTGCAGAATTCCATTATCTTACTTTTCTACATATTTTACATCTTGTGATTGCTTTCTACCATAACATACATTATCACAAGATAATAGTGGTATCAAAGTTATGGTAGATTATATATGAATAGGAAGAGCCACAAGAGATATTGAGAGGAGAGAAGAAATTCTCAATTCCAAAATTTTTGAGATTGCATTTGGCTAGAGTCTTTTCATAGAGTTACAAAAAACTCATGAATACTAGGATAAAATCCATTCCATTAGATTGGCAAATCAACTAGTGAAGATTCATGACTTAGAATCTCTTCCTTTATAGTCCTAATACTTTGTTGTAGGAAAATGGAGACTCAAAGAAATTTGGGAAGCTTCCTACAAAATAGCTAGGAAGAATATCATCTTCAAAATCAATCCAACACCAGAAGCAACAACGAAATAAGAGGAGATTTTAGGAACCTTAGTGAAGTCCTATTGTAGACCTGTGTAGTGCAAAAGAATAAAATACCATAGAAGCCTTGTTATAGATTCATTGAAGAGACTCCAGAGAATATTCTAGGAGAATATTGGAGGTTGGTGATCTCCATTGGAAAACTGCAAGTAGCAAATTGAAGAGACTCCAAAGAAGAGTTCAAGAGAAGATTGGAGGTTGGTGATCTCTATTGAAAAAATTCAAATAACAGATTGAAGAGACTCCAAAGTAGAGTCCTAGTGAAGATAAGATATTGGTGATCTCCATTGGATATTGAAGACTTCAACTTGAAGAAATAGAAGAAATAAAAATGAGAAGCTGAGGAGATCTACAAGATATCCCATTGAAGAATTTCTAGTTTTGGAAGAGATAGATAAGGACTAGAAAAATTCTTGTTCTCGAAGTAGAAACTTTTAGAGATTCAAGAGGGAGATATCATTGCCAAACTTCCATAGTAGAAGGTTGAAGAAAAGGTCTCATTGAGAAGACTAGAGAAGTTGCAAGACTAAAGATCTTGGAGAGGTCTCAAGGAGAAACAAGTAAAAGGTTTGATGAGCCTCATTAAAGGATTTATTAGATGAAATAATTGGATAAATTTACTACCAGGGAGAAGATATCGATAGTGAAGGAATTGGGATAGTTATCACGATATAATAACAATCCTAAAGGAGAAGTATTTGGTAAGAAATTTATCAAATTTTGAAGGAGACTAATGAATACCTAAATATTTTTATATTCTTGAGAATAAGGCCCTATTTGAAGTTAGAATTCAACAAGGAGGTTGAAGGAGAACATAGATAAAATAAGCCTACCAAATCCAAGAGATTTGGAGATTACCTTTCATGGCTAAGAAGGCACATTTTAGAGATAAGGGTTTATTGAATCTACAACAAAATACTGAAGGTTTCATAGTTGTGATTTACTACCATTCTAGATAGCAAATTGGTGAATACATTCATCAAGATCTACATCATCTGCATAGATAATTAAAATATAAGCAACTTAGGTACAAAGAGTTCATTACTTGAACACTCATATTTAGATTGTTACTTATCTTCATTAAGAATATTATTAGAATTAAAATTGCAAGCAAAAGAGCTCATATTATAGTCTTCAAGAGTTTGCAAAAATATTATTTTAAGGTTATTACCTACACATCAAAATAGAAGTTGGATATATTTTGACAGAAAGAAAAAAATCATCTTTCTATTATTTAGTTATAACAAAGAAGACTATATTAGATTGCAAAAATTATAGAGCATTTGTGAATTCTTTAAGAGTTATCATTAGTGCATATTACAAGTTAATTTTAAGGAGTAATAAGGAGATTATAGTTGCACTATATTAGTTTATCTTAAAACTTATTAGAAGTGCACTAAGGATGTTTAGTCAAAGTGAAAATTACTATAAAATTAAGCCACTCTAAGGGCATATTAGCTGCATGGTTATTAGATTGGATTCATTGTTATATTAACCAAGCAAAGGAGAGAGTTTTATAGTAAAATAAGACAACATCAAATCATCCCCTACCTACAAGGAATAATACAAATAAATTTCCATCAGATTCAGTAGAAAAAAAGCTTGCAATAAGAGATTTGAATATCTTAGATAAATATGCTAATCAAGGTATTATATTCTATCTATTGTAAAGCTATTTACATTAGTTGCTTATGCAATAATATCTTGTACTACGTAGCAAAATAGGACAAAGTTTGAGTGTCTCAAGGACACGTCAATGCCAACAAGACTCATCATAAAGTGGATAGTAGAAGGGTACTATCTGAGTAAGGTAAAAGAGTCAACAAAAGGTCCATATTACAGTGTCTAAAGATACCTCTATCAGCCTTGAAGTTGAGCATCCATAGAAAGAAACTTGAAGCTCAAGTTATTCACATAAATTATTTGTTATCTACTATATAGAATAAGTAGGATATCTATATTAGCTATCGTCTACTACACATTGCAAAAGCAACGCTCAATATAGCATATTAAAACACAAAAGGTAAGGTATAAGGTGTAATACCTAAGATTTCACTTGGATAAATAATCCATCGAGAAGGATCATTAAAATAAACCCTAGGAGTATCATTGCAATGCCTAGAATCATCACAACAGGAGATAACATTTGGATAGCACAACTTGCACTCCTTGGAAAGAGAAAAAGTTATCAAAAGCATTAAAAAAAAATGGAAATAAATTGCACTTGTTGGTAAGATAAGGTTTATAAGGATGTTGGAGACACCTCTACATGAAAAATAAGATGCAATACTTATCACAACTATGGTTTTTGTTATTCTCTCTAACACATATCTTGAACGGTAATGCTCAAGATAAAATAATGCTCACCATGGAAGCATTTAGAAGCATCATTCAAAGGATGAAGGGAATACAATCATTTCAAGGAATAAGTGTTACATATTAATGCTCATAAGGATACTACAATGGTTTTCCACCACCTACATACCTAAGTAATGATTGCACCAAGTGTCAAAAACATCAAGGTGGAATAGTAATGTACCCAGGGACAAAACTATTAATAGGTAACATTGGAAGGCACTCCATAGATGATTTAATATATGTAGACATGAAGGAAGAAGCACGTAGTTACAATATTGGAGAATTGATTCACAGTAAGGTCAACGTTTATTTAATGAGGTTGAAAAATTTGATGAGATATCCATTAAGGAGGAGCATTGAATTCTCAACGTTGTCCATCAAACACATGCAAAATATTTGTTGGAGGAGCGACAATCAAGGAATATCATGCACAACATTATAAAGGTAATATCAAACTAATTAATTTCTTTTTATTAAGGTTTAAGAGGAGTTATAAGTTGAATCATATAAATATAAGTTTACTATTGTGTTGTAGTAATATAAATAAACCAAGCATTAGTTAGTTATAAAGCAAGTTCATATTTCAAGGTATAATCATTGAAGTGCATATACATATTGCAGTATTTGTAAATAACCAAGTAGGAGATATAAGGTTGTCAACTTTGATAAATTAAAATATTAATTTACAAATATTATTATCATTATTTTATAATATTCCAAAGTAGGGAGTTATAAGGCATTCTGCACCAAACTATAAATACTTGGAACTTAGAAAATTAAATTATTGAATAGAGAAGCAAATCTATTGCTTACGTATAGAGTTGGAACTAATTGGTTACACTTGTCTCATACTCATATTAAGGAGACAAAAATAAATCCAACTATAAGAAATCCATTAGAGTATACTTAATAAGGAGAGATAAGGTAAAATTGAAAGTTTATTTTTATTCTCAAATCATTTAAAAATCAACTCATAAGGTGTTATATTACTTGCTAAGCATTTTATCTAGCATATGGTATATTTTATTCACTTGGGAGGCATAAGGAATACTACACTACCTAAGCCTTGGTTAAGCTTTATCAAACTAGTTCACATATCTTAAACTAGGGAGTTATAAGGTAGCCTACTAGGACCACCATGACTACAAAAAAATTCATCCTTACAAAATCTCAATTATGTAAGGGTCCAAATTACTTCTCATGGAAAAACAAAGTGAGGGCTATTTTGATATTTAAAAAAAAAATGGAAATTGTCAAAGGAACAAAAACTAAACCAACTTCACGTGATACAAAGATTCAAAAGTTCAAATAAAATGTTATTAAAGCATTAATGATAATAACTTTTTCCATCATAGATAAAATACAAGCTTACATTAGTTCAGCAAGAACATCTACAAAAGCTTGGAAAACCTTAGAGAAAATATTTGAAGGGAAAATAAAGCCACTATCTTAAATATTCAAACTCAATTACATTCCCTAAAAATAAACAGTAGAGAAAATATAGAACTATTTCTAAGGAAGGTAACAAACAGTAAGAGAAAACTATTAACCATAGGAAAAAATGTTGAAGATAAATTCCTTGTTCAAGTAACCATGAGAGCACTTCCAGATAGCTACAAGCATCTAGTTACATCTTTAAAGGTTCTAAGTAAATATACATTATTTGATTAACTAATCAATATTCTTAAATACTATGAGGTAGAAAGCATAGTGAAGGATGAAATGACTAATACTGCATTGGTTTCAAAAGATACTCCACATGGAAACATAGCTCATATTCAGAGGGATGAAGACAAGGGAATAATAGATATTTTCAGATATGTAGAAGAAAAGGTCATAGCACTAATTATTGTAGATTCAATCCAAGAAACCAGAATCAAGGAAATCATATGAACTATGGAAGCCAACCAAATAGGGTATTCCAACCAAGGTAATATCAAAATACTCTAGGTCAACAACAATTTAATTGTCAAAACAATTATCTACAATTGGAATATCAAGAAGGGAATTAGAGAGGAAATCTAGCTCAAATAATTGAACAAATTGAGTAATTGTAATATCCTACAAACAATCACGAAGTCAAATCTCTTTTAGCAAGGATAGTTTTTTATGAAAATATTAACTACTTGCTTGAACAAGTTACAGAAAACAGAAGAGGAGTGCACAAACTCCAATATTATGAAGAAGATCCATATTGGATACTAAATTATTCAATACCCAAATAATGTAATATAGGGGGTGTTAGAGTATATTACATTATTTAGGTACATGTCAATGTACCACCTTTGGTTCATTACTAGAGTAGAATTTTGCTTTATATTAAGGTTTAGTAGTTACTTGGAGAAGAATTAGTAAATGTACAAGTGTCAATGTTGAATGTTGTAAATGTACAAGGAGTCCACTTGTACATTGAGTCATAGCAAAGGTAGTTAGGAAGAGTAAGGGCCAAGTAATTTATCTTCTTATATATAGGCCCATAAGAAATAGGATTAGATAGAGATATAGAGATAGATTGTGGAGATATTACTATGGAGTGGTGATTAGATACAATGTAGTTTCCATTAGAATACTAGTGTTTATTTCCTCCATTATATTGCATTGTACTATTTTCATAACTTTCCATTAATAACATTTTTCAAAATTATTACAGAATTCCATTATCTTACTTTTTTGCATATTTTACATCTTGTGATTGCTTTCTCCCATATCATACATTATCAAAAGCTAACAATAAGGACCCCATAATCCTTATGTCCCATACTATGAATTGGCCTATTAATTCACATTTCTTGATACATGAGAGAATCCCATAGTTCCCTTGGATGAACTCCATGTTCATCCTCCTAAGGATAACTTCTTCCTTTGACCTAAACTCAAGGAATATATTCCCTCCAAGAGTTTAATGTAATCGTACATCAACCATAGAACTGTGTACACAACAACTCATCAGAGAGGACCCCATAATCCCCTCTAATGAATCCTCATGCAAACATACCTAGGATATGAGGAACCTTCTCCTACTTTCTCCAAGAAATGAGATATAATATCCACTATTGCATCTCAAGTCCATTCCACTAAAGGACCATAATATCCATTATATATTTTCCAAGTCGGTTCTACTGAAATGAAACATAATACCCGCTACTATATTTCAAGTCTATTCCATTAAAATGAAACATAATATCCACTACTATATTTCAAGTCTATTCCATTAAAATGAAACATAATATCCACTACTATATTTCAAGTCTATTCCATTAAAATGAAACATAATATCCACTACTATATTTCAAGTCTATTCCATTAGAATGAAACATAATATCCACTACTATATTTCAATTCTATGCTATTAAAATGAAACATAATATTCACTACTACATTTCAAGTCCATTCCATTAGAATGAAATATAATATCCACTACTATATTTCAAGTCTATTCCATTAGAATGAAATATAATATCCACTACTATATTTCAAGTCTATTCCATTAAAATGAAACATAATATCCACTACTATATTTTAAGTCTATGCTATTAAAATGAAACATAATATCCACTACTACATTTCAAGTCTATCCCATTAAAATGAAACATAATATCCACTACTATATTTCAAGTTTATTCTATTAAAACAAAACATAATATCCACTACTATATTTCAAGTCTATTCTATTAAAATGAAACATAATATCCACTACTATATTTCAAGTCTATTCCATTAAAATGAAACACATTATCCACTAACTTATTTCAACTCTATTTAATCAAATAAAATACATTATCCACTAACATATTTCAACTCTATTTAATCAAAGGAAATACATTATTCACTAACATATTTCAACTCTATTTAATCAAATGAAATACATTATCCACTAACATATTTCAACTCTATTTAGTCAAATGAAATACATTATCCACTAACATATTTCAACTTTATTATCAAATGAAATACATTATCTTCTAACATATTTCAACTCTATTTAATCAAATAAAATACATTATCCACTAACATATTTCAACTCTATTTAATCAAATGAAATACATTATCCACTAACATATTTCAACTCTATTTAATCAAATAAAATACATTATCCACTAACATATTTCAACTTTATTATCAAATGAAATACATTATCTTCTAACATATTTCAACTTTATTATCAAATGAAATACATTACCCACTAATGTATTTCTAATTCAAGTTAATCTATTACTCTATTTTTTATTCCATCATTGGTCTATCTGTCATATGAGTGCTTAATTAATTTAATAATAATTTAACCTATGGCTCCAATATCCTCCATAAAACATTCATCGGTCTCAAATAGCAAAAATAAGCAGCATAAGTCAAACACAAACTACTCATTGGTTAGCAAGGGTCGATACTTAACATAGATAGCCAACATAGGTGGACCACACAAGAAACCAATATATATGGCCAACACAAGTAGAGCCACCCAACATCTCCAAATGGTACTTAATTAGTGGTCTATGTGGAGCCACCTTTACTACCCTAAGGTAGTCAAAACAAGAAGGGATAGGTTCCCTTCTTAAGGCACAAGGGTGTCAATTCACATCCTATGTGGGATAAAATGATGAGCACTATCTCCAATTGATATAAAGCTCATACAAGAATGATGACATGTTTTGATATGCCATTGGACAAAGGTATGAGAATTATTCCTAAGGTTTTAGGTTTAATAAACAACTAAAATACAAGTAAATCAACCCAAATACAAGCCTTTTGAAATAATAACCATTAAGGTTTATCATTTCAAATCTAGGGCCATAGATTGCACCCATGTCAGCAACCTAAGAGGGGTCAATGGAAGTTGATAGAGAAGGGAAGGGGACAATAAATATATGCCCTCAATCCCATGGATGACCTCCACATAGGTACAATGTCAAACATAGACATTGAAGTACAATATAATAACACAATGGTGAGGGTTACATCTGGTTCACTAGTGTTTCACAAGTGGTGCCAAGTAGGATTGATGTAGAATGCCAACAACTTGATACATGGATGTTCAAGCATATGTAGGCACCCACAACCATCGTCTCATGCATTGGCCAATGTTGTCAAATAATGCAACATTGTAGAATGCCACACATAGGTGAGCGAAGGTCACCACACCAGATAAAGTAAGGAGAACTCAAAAACTCTAGATGTTTGGGCTATCACAAGGTTGAAAGAATACCGAGGTGCTATTTGCTCAAACTATAGAGGGTAACTAAACATGAGCAATCTTGATTTCACCTTACATAGAGATTTTAGCTCAAACATAGGGAGATAAATAATGGCTTCAAATTTGCATAAGGTGACATATCAAAGCAAAGTCTAAATATTCAAACATAGAACTTCTTAGGCCTTAAGACTCCAAGCTATTTAGAGATATAAGTGCTACATATGAAGGTGAAATATTACATTGTTAGAAGAATTATTTGAAATAGAAAGGAGGGGCCAAAGAGCTCAAGCCAAAGTGACCATATGTTCAAAAAAATAGACCCGATCCAAGATTATTCAAGGCTTGATTCAATAAAGTAAAGGATATTATTTTAAGAGGATAGTAAGACTTAAAAATTTAACTACAAGAGTAAGAAGATAATATTAACAAGATTCCAACCTAGTTTTTACTTGAATTTGAGACTGTAAATATTTTGCTTTTCTTCTTGCAATTCTTTTTTGATCCTTCGTAGCCTTCTTTTTATTTCCCTCTACTTTCAAAGATCCCATGTATAATCACCCTCCTCCTTTTGGGTTCTCTTCTCCATTTTAACTTCCTCTAGATGTGTGCACTATACCAATGAGGATGAGAGCCCATCATCTTTCTTCTAGTTGACAAGCAGGTGTGTACTCACCATTAAGGCTAGCCCTCTTTTCTCAGTCCCACTAACATGAGCTCATTAATTCCATAATATAAAAATAGCCATATTTCAAATGCTTTTTGAATACTTACTTCATTTGGAAATTCAAAAGAGGCTCACACACATAAAAAAATATTCAAACACTCATGAGCCTACCACATTAATTGAATCTATCATATGCATTAACAATTGTAGACACCTAAAATATATCATATTGAGGATAATACCTATATGGACTCCCTAAAGACCATATGACCCACCTTGGGTAACCTTAGGGATAAAAAAATGGATTTTACCACTCAAAAGGGGATGTTTCCCTTTGTAACCCTAGCCAATTCTCCAAGGGACGACCCCTAGAGTCTGCCCTACCAAGGGATGGCCCCCTCATAGAGGTCACCCTACCAAGGAAAAATACTAGTTGAGTTCATCCTACCAAGTGATAGTCATGCTAGAAGCAAATCCAAAAAAGAGTGAGATATAACGAGCAGTTGAAACCACTAGTTAAACCCACACATGATCTCACACCACAATTTTGCATGTGCATGAGCCCTATTTAGGCAAAAATCATGACACAATTAGTTCACATGAGATCTTGTAGAAAATTATTTTCTTTCTCAATGTGAACTGATTCTTTACTTTGTCATGCGTAGGGTGCACTATTATTATATTACTTTCAAGGAATCTATATAATAGTGCTCACCCCTCTTTCAAAAAAATACAAAGATTTCAAATTTTGAGCAATGAAGTGCTACTGGATTCTGACCAAAAATCCAATAGCTTTCGTGAGAACCAAAGTGTTATCATCTCATGGTGTAAACTCAGCTACAAGAGACCAACAAAATGGACTTCAATCACATAACACAGATGCAATATAATGGAAGAAATCTACAAATCGATGTTCTTCTCATTGATGAACACCAAAAATGCTCATTTTATATACACTGTTAAGGGGCATCATTACTGGTTTAATTAGCATATAAGATCTATTTTATATAACTTATGCATATAATTGATATAAAATCCAATATTATGCTTGATTAGTGTTTTTAGTGGGAAATGTGTATAAATGCAGGTGTTGGTACTAATTTGGTGTTTTACAGTCTACATCCACTTGGACCTGGCATACTTTTGCTTTCGAAGACTAAGGCATGAGAGCAGGTGCCTTCCTCTTCAAGGAAGGTGCCCAACAGAAGTAGGTGCCTTCCTCATAAAGAAGGTGCCTAGTAGAAGTAGGCACCTTCATTATAAAGAACGTGCCCAGTAGAAGTAGACACCTTCCTTATAAATAAGGCATCCAGTAGAAGTAGGCACCTTCCTTATGAAGAAGGCACCCAACAAAAGTAGGTGCCTTCCTCATGAAGAAGGCACCTCCACGCCTCCATACTTTCCAAGATTGACGAAGAAGGCAAGTGGGACCATGTTGACTGTTGACTCCACGTCATATTCACCAAGTTGGGATAGCTACCAAAACACATGAATATATAGAAGATATTTTATTCTATGCATTTAAATAAGATAATTCTATTATTAATCGATCAACAGGAAAACTTTGTAAGGTGAGCATTTCTCCTCATGCTCATGAATCAATCGAAGCAACGATTTATCGATAAAATGATATGCATAACAGACAACATGAAGAATTAGATCCATTAGCGACTAAGGAGGACAACCATCCAAATGGATCCATTATTTCTAAACATATTCTATTCTAATAAAAATAGAATACGTCTGATTTATCCTATGGGTAAAATTAGTGCGTGACTATTATTATTAGTGCATGCTTGTTAGGATTGATTGGCTGTCCTATTTTTTGCGTATCTATTGTAACTGCAACTCTAAAATAGACTTGTCTAAAAATATAATAGAGGAATACGGTGCATTGTATAAATGCACAGATCTTCCTAAGAGAAGACAACGATTAATTTTAATAGAAGAACTATTTTTTTTACTTCTTGTCAAATTTATCAAGAGTGTAATTCCTCTTACCTGAGCAAGCTCTACACAGCTAGTTGGGCAGACTATCTATAGGATCTTGGGCCCACTCCTTGCAGTAGTCTTCCCCTATTTATTTCTATTCTTTATTTTATGTAGATTAGTTTATTTATTTAGTTCTTGCTTTATATAATTTAGTTGTGTGTGTTTATTTCTATGCATTTATTTTCGTAGTTTTATTTCCAGCACTTAGTTTTAGTTTGTGATTTATTTATTTGATTTTCTACACTTAGTTTATTTAGTTTGGTTGAAATCAAAATGCACAAACTTCTCCCACAAAACTAAATAAGGTACAACCGGATTCCTTCCCCAACACTGTAGGAATATGCTATGTGTGACACTCATAAGTTTATGAACTTACCGAATTGATAATTTATGGAAGAGAAATGAATGTTTTTTGGGACATGAATTTCTGCTCACCATTTTTGCGCCATTTTCGGGGAGTGTCAAACTATAGTTTTAGGATTTATGGTTAGTTAGAAAGCTTATTTGAAATTACTAGTAAATCTTTTATCTGAGAAGCATGAGTCCACCAAGGGTCCTTTCACAGGACCAAAACAATTGTCGGTAAAGTTAAAGCCAAATCCTATAAGCAACTGTTAAATTTACCAGCTTCTTAGGTAAATTTAGGAATGAATATGATGTACCATATTAAGTGTAGAAGTAGAAATAAAATGTGTTGTTGAAAAAAATTAGAAAATTTTGGCAATGAAGGATTTCCATCATGTTCTAAATGGTTTCAAGAAATCAAAAGAAATAGCACAACCCAAGTCTGATTGAAAATTTTTAGGGATGTGTTTTTATACAAAAACTATTGGGAAATTATGCCTCCAAAAGCTTAATTTTAATGATTGAAAAATTTTTACAGGCTTAATGCTTTGCAACATATTGGTAAATTCTTTTATGCAGGAAAAAATGACAGAGCATAATTTAAAAAGAACACCTTGTTATGGAGTATGCTCTTCACTTGCGCTTAAGGTGACCTGGTGAATCAGAAACTAGCATTTGTTTTTTTTAAATACTATTATGCCAAGTTTTCTTCTGGTCGCTAGCCTGTAGATAATCATTTTCCAGCCTACACATTTTACCATTACGTTGAAAGAGTTTGGTTGAGAGGCCATGAAAGAAAATACTCTTCTCATGCTACAGTGCATCAAACTAGTTGATCAAGAAGGATATGATTTTTAGAAGACTAGTTTAGATGTAGGCATGGGGCAGACCCCACCTTCATTATTGCCACTAACAACACAATGAAAACTATTTACAATGTTCATTAAAAAGAGAAAAAATATATATCTTCTATTGAAAAAGGCTCCAAGTTAAGAGCAACTAAAAAAATAATAGAGTTTTATTTTGCTACTTGTTGGAAGAGAGTATCCTCTTTCCCGAGGACCAACTTGGTCCAAAATGGAAATGAGAAATCTCCAACTGGTAGCTAAATAAAGCAGGGGAGAGAAAAATAGAAGCTTTATTTTTGTTACTTGTTGGAAGAAAGTATCCTCTTTCCCTAGGACCAGGTTGGTCCAGAAGGGAAATGATAAATCTCTAACCGGTCACTAAATAAAGCAAGGGAGGAGCCTGGAAGTAATCAAAAGATTAAATTTATATATATATATATATATAATGAAAAAAAAATGAAAAAAATGAAAAAAAAAATAGTTAGAATTTTATTTTAATGCCTTTAGTTTAGATTTTTCTTTTATGTTTTGCAGGACAACATGAAGTGCGATGTAGAAAAATAATGAGGTTTCTATGAAAATTTCACGAATTGAGATTTATACATGAATTTTATAATAGCACTATATGAACTATCTTATGTACCTGATTGTGTAGCATCCAATCTAACAAGTGAAAGCTACAAAAGTTTTGCCTTGGAAACATTGGCACTTGAAGGCAGGCTAAGTAACCCTGATCAAGTGAAATGCTTCTAACCCAAGGTTCTTATAGAACTTTAGGAATTTTTTTCTGCAAGGTGTGTGAGTATTACAACCTTAGTAAATTATGAGCAGATTCAAAGATGCTACACCACGTACAAAGTAGAGTACCGAGATAATATTCGAGTAACGGTCAACGAGCTCCATTAACAATCACCTCAAATTTGTGAGAGTGGATTAGACATCGGCATGGGGGAGAAACCATACCATACCAGTAGTTTGGATGAATTTTTAATCATTCGTTAAAAAAAAAAAGAGAAATAAAAGAAAAAAAAGAGAAAAAAAAAGACAAAAAAAAGAGAGAGAAAGAAAAAAAGAAAGAAAAAAAGGGGGAGGATACGTGAAAAATAAAAATAAAAAATGAAGTGAAAGATGCCTTGATCATCAAGAAGGTGCCTTACGCATGAAGAAGACACCTTCCTCATGAAGAAGGTGCCATACAATGGAGGCACCTTCCGCATGAAGAAGGTGCCATACAATGGAGGCACCTTCCGCATGAAGAAGGCGCCATACATTGGAGGCGCCTTCCGCATGAAGAAGGTGCCATACATTGGAGGCACCTTCCACATCAAGAAGGCGCTATACATTGGAGGAACCTTCCACATTAGGAAGGTGCCACACATTAGAGGCACCTTTTGCATCAGGAAGGTGCCATACTTTGAAGGCACCTTCCATAGTAAGCATGTGCCTTCCACAGCAAGTAGGCGCCTTGACATCTAGGGTGCCTTGACATCAAGGGACAAAAAAAATAGGAATAAGTGATGAGGTGCCTTGATGGCATATAGTAGAGGTGCCTTGATCAAAAAAAAAAATACGAATCTTCCCAATGAAAAAAAAAATACGCATAGAACATGTCCTGCTTAGCATAAAATTTCTTTTTATTTGCTTTGCAGGAAATCATGAACCACATGCAAGTTGCAGGCATCCTGAGAGCCAAGCACTAACAGGCATAGATTCATGACTCCTTTTTTACTACTTTCATGTGTGTAGGTAATCATTCCCTCTTAATGCAATCTGAAAGCATCCTAAGAGCTAGGGCCTCAGGCACATGTATGATTCATGTTTTCCAATTTTTGTGTGAATAGTTTTGTAGGACATGACCGTGAACACAATCTGTAGGTAGAGTTGGCTTAAACTAGGCCTAACAGATGTGACATCCCATGCCCTACAATTAAGAGTGTGGTACAATGGAAAAGGTACTTACTTCCCACCAGGAATAGAGTGCCTATAATAAGTATAGTATAGTTGTACCTTTTTTCCACCTAAAGGAAGGTACCAATAATCGATTTTATTATCCCTTGGATGGGGATACCTATTGTTTAGTGTGGGACCTGACGTTCGGAGGGCTGTAGACCTATTGAGAAGAGGGACCTATTGTTGGCGATGAGGGCATCACCAATTTAAGAGAGGAAGAATATATATATATATATAAAGGCTGCGATGTTGGATTTGTTAAATCCACACCTACAAAAGAAAGAAGAACAATGATAATTAGTGGTGTGGAGGAAGAAGGCAGTCAGAGAGAAAAATAAATAAATAAAATCTCCAAGAGCACCAACGTGAAGATGTCTCACACCACCAGCATCATATACATCAAGTTCTATGAAATTCACCCGGGTATGTACTGATTTTCTTATTAATTATGTGTATAGTTATTTTAAAATTATTTCTATGCTAATACCAGCCGATGCTTCCATAGTTTTTCAAAATCTCCCATTAGAATTCAAAAACATGACATGCCTTAGATATAAGAAAAAAAAAGAGGTTATGGCATCTATGGGAATAAATTTAGCATCATTTTCATTGTTGCCTCATGACAATAGCAGCTGGCTTGAGCGAACACATATAAATGATGCTACTCTATATCATAAAGGAGGTTATGGATATGCCAAATACATTTTAGATGTGGGTAAAAGTAGTAGCTGGTGACTGCACTTATTTTAAACCAATTTTGTCTCACCAAATATGACCAATGTGCAACATTGGAAAATGCCAGTATTTATAAAAAAATTAGTGCATTGGTCATTTGCCTTGAATAGTATGGTCACAATTTAACTATTTTCCACAATTATTAGTCAATATGTATTTTTGACTTCTATTGGTGCCACAATGCTCAATGGGTGAAGAATAGTAGCACTCAATGGAAGAAGAAGAAAAAAAATAGCAGTGCTGAATAATAATAAAAAAAAATGTAGTGCTGAATAAAAAAAATAGTACTGAGAAAAAAACATAGTAGTGCTCAGCGGCAAAAAAATAAAGGTGCTGAAGGCCATTGAAAAAAAAAATAAGAAAAAGAA
Organism: Wollemia nobilis; assembly: GCA_028583015.1. NCBI lineage: Eukaryota > Viridiplantae > Streptophyta > Pinopsida > Araucariales > Araucariaceae > Wollemia > Wollemia nobilis. Next base: position 6,833,423 of record JAQPPZ010016912.1, on the reverse strand, counting down.
AAGAAAAATATATATCTCGGGGGTTGTTGTCACAAGAACATGACAATATTTAGGCATGGTCAGCCTACGAGAGGGATAACTTTCGCTTTTGGTGCCATGAGGGTGTGGCACATGTTAGGCATGGGGGGGATGATGAGCACCAGAAATGTTCATTTTATATACACTCTTAAGAGGCATAATTACTAGTTTAATTAGCATATGAGATGTATTTTATATAACTTATGCATATAATTGATAGAAAATCCAGTATTATGCTTGATTGGTGTTTTGAGTGGGAAATGTATATAAATATAGGTGTTGGTACTAATTTAGTGTTTTACAGTATACATCCACTTGGACCTAGCATACTTCTACTTTAGGATACTAAGGCATGAGAGTAGGTGCCTTCCTCTTCAAGGAAGGTGCCCAACAGAAGTAGGTGCCTTCCTCATAAATAAGGTTCCTAGCAAAAGTAGGTGCCTTCCTTATAAAGAAGGTGCCCAACAGAAGTAGGCACCTTCCTTATAAAGAAGGTGCCCAACATAAGTAGGCACCTTCCTTATGAAGAAGGCACCCAACAAAAGTAGGTGCATTCCTCATGAAGAAGGTGCCTCCACGCCTCCATACTTTGCAAGATTGACCAAGAAGGCAAGTGGGACCATGTTGACCGTTGACTCCATGTCATATGCACCAAGTTGGGATAGCTACCAAAACACATGAAGATAAAGGAGATATTTTATTCTATGCATTTAAATAAGACACTTCTATTATTAATCGATCAACCGGATAACTTTGTAAGGTGAGCATTTCTCCTCATGCTCATGAATCAATCGAAGCAACGATTTACCAGTAAAATGATATGCATAACAGACAACGTGAAGAATTAGATCCATTAGCGACTAAGGAGGACAACCATCCAAATGGATCCATTATTTCCAAACATATTCTATTCTGATAAAAATAGAATATGCCTGATTTATCCTACGGGTAAAATTAGTGCATGACTGTTATTATTAGTGCATGCTTGTTAGGATTGATTGGCTGTCCTGTTTTTTGCGTATCTACTATAACTGCAAGTCTGAAATAGACTTGCCTAAAAATGTAACAGAGGAAGGTTGTGCATTGTATAAATGCACAGATCTTCCTTGAGAGAAGACAACGATTAATTTTAATAGAACTATTTTATTTTACTTCTTGTCAAATTTATCAAGAGTGCAATTCTCTTACCTGAGCAAGCTCTACACAGCTAGCTAGGTGGACTATCTATAGGATCTTGGGCCCACTCTTTGCAGTATTCCTACCCTATTTATTTATATTATTTATTTTATGTATATTAGTTTATTGCTTTAGTTCTTGCTTTATTTAATTTAGTTGTGTGTGTTTATTTTCTTGCATTTTATTTTCATAGTTTTATTTCCAGCACTTAGTTTTAGTTTGTAATTTATTTATTTAATTTTTTTTACTTAGTTTATATAGTTTGGTTGAAATAAAAAAGCACAAACTTCCCCCACCAAACTAAATAAGTTACAGCCAGATTCATTCCCTAACACTGCAAGAATATAATGTGTGTGACACTCAGAAGTTTACGAACTTACCGGATTGATAATTTATGGAAGAGAAATGAATATTTTCTGGGACATGAATTTCTTCTCACCACTTATTCCTAAATTCACACCCCTTATCCAAAAGAATACAATCCATCATATAGTCATCGAAAACCAAAGAAACCCTAAAAACGCTTTTTTCTAAAAATTGCTAAAAATAGAAATGAGGGTGGTTGCATCCAAATTCGGTGCACACATCCCTATTACAATAATGAACCTTACTTTAAAATATTAGGTCTCAACTTAAGGTATAAAAAAATATAATAAACTTTTAACATTCAAAAAAATCCAAAAAACCTAGGAACCTATTCTAAAAGCTAATTTTGGGACAAAATATGGAGGAGTTAGGTCTTGAAAGTATGTGTTTTGGAGGTTCAGGTGCATCATATTTGAGCTTGATGTAGAACATGTATATGAAACCACCTGTTAAATTTCAAGGCAAACGGGTGTACGGTTCACAAGTTATGGCTCTGGCAAGGTGCATCATCTCGATTTCTTATGAAGTCCATGTGGCTATACTAATCCAAGGGATAAAATTGAACATCTTGTTCTCCTATTCAACCTTGCATACTTGCTTCAGATATTGATACATATCCACCAAGTTGCTACAAAAACACATCCAATCCACTGACAAACCATAGATCAAACCTAGGAGTCATCCTCACATCGACCTTGAAAAACATTTTTAGGTTGACGGCCATCTCACTCAGAGATGGCCCATAGGCATAGTCATCCCACATAGATATGGCCCCTAGTATTTAGATATGGGTCCATATTTATTTATGTAATTAGTTTTATTAGCATTTGTATTTCTTGCTTTATCATAGTTATATTTTATTCTACGTATTCATTTACCAGATCTATGTTATTTATTGCTTTCAATTATCATTACATTCATATATGCTTTTAATTGCATTGGTTTTCTTGTGTTCAGAATTTAAGTTTCTACAGGAAGGAAGAGCACAAGAAAAGGATATCATCACCCCTCGAGGAGATCACAAAGAAACCCTTATTGAGATAGTTTGTGTATGCAAGAAGAACCATGCGTAGTGCACCCATTTGTTCATGAATGTAACTTATTGTATCAAAGCGGTAGCGAATCCCTAAGAGGGATCTATTTTGTAACCGATCTAAGAAAAAAATGATTTATTAATAAAAAGAGGTATCATTTTATTATTAACTATTTTCATTATAGTGGTTATGATTTCTATGTTTGCACTTTAATTTTATTGTATGATTTGCATGGTTTTTCTTGGATTTCAATGGCGATCATGGTGGGATCCAATCCCTTATTTTTATTTTATTTGGCTGATTGTTTTTTTTTTTTGTAGGTTTTAGAATTTTCCATCCCTACCTGAGATTATCCCTATTATATTATCATCTTTGCATGATACAACTCTACTTAGTGATATTTTTTCATAGAGATAACCTCTACCTAGAAATTATCCCTTTAGAAGGCTGCCCCACAATAGAGAATAGAAAGTGCAGGTAGTGGAAACATCATCAAATATAGGCTCTCAAGGTAAGTACCTGATCTACTTCTCTATGTTTATAAACAAATATTTGTAGAAAATTTTAAGGTACAAACATTAGATAGAAAAAATCATAGGTGTTGGGCTCTTTGTTTGTGACTGTCTGTGGTCCAGATAACCCCTTTCTATGATTGTATCTATATGATATGGTCCTGTTGGTGACCGTCTCTATGCAGAACGATCCCTATTTGAAGTCATATCTATCTAATATGGCTCCCTATCTACTGCACATTGGAATACTTGCTTGTTTCCTGACCTTAGGCTAATCATATAGGATTCTGTATATTTTAGATTTCTAAAAGTAAAACATTTTTTACTTAGAAATCTGAAATTAAATAACCATTTTTATGCATTAGTGAAAGATCATAGAGTGCTAGATTATTTTTCCTTATTTTTCATAAAAATAAAATGAGCCCCACACATCACGTCCCATTTTAACAATGATGAGTTGGATTTCAACACCAGTCATCGATCAAGACCAGCAATGATGGGTTTCATCTCTACCTTGTTGGCTTGCATGTTTTTACTTCATCCCCAATTTTGGCCAAGGCCAATCCAAGAACTATCAAAGGTAAGGACTGGTAGGACCTGGGCTCCCTCATCGGGTTTGGATTTCATCACTAAGCCCTAGTGGGTTTCACATCTTGGACTTCATCACCAATTCAATGTGTGAGAGCATACAGGTAAAAACCTTAAAATAAGTCAAAATCATCAATGAAAAAAAGCAAACACATAAAAGAGAAAAAAAAAAAACAAATATAAAAACACACCAAACAGTTTAGGGAATCATACCTAAAACTTAAACGAGATAATAATATTGTTTGATTGTGTTTTTCTTTGTTGTTTTTTGGGTAATCAAGACCATGGTAACTACGAGTGATAAAGCTCAATCAAGGACTAGTATCGTATAAAATTTTCAAGGAGGCATGGAATGCCTCTACATCAGTACAAATGACATGGCCATCCTTGCATAGCATCATCACAAAAAACCCCAAATACACTTAAGCCCTTTGGTCACATCATCACAAAAATCCCCAAAGACCCTTAAGCCCTTTGGTCACATGAAAAAAAGGCTCCAAAGGTACCCAACTTTTCTTTGGTCACAATTAAAAGGCTCCAAAGGCACTTAACCCATTTGGTCACATAAAACTCATAAAATTCAAGTGAATCTCGTATCTAGCGATTTACTCTATACACATGATGATTGAAACAATTGGTTGTCCATGCAATTTAGTAGGATGAGTAAATTACAATAAGATCAATCACAAAAAAGAAGTAATAAATGGGTCCTAATCAAGATTATAATGGGGTCTTGCACCCTTTTAACTTTTGTAATGGTCCTAACAGACCCAAATAAAATCATCTTGGTCAGGAGACTCATCGCTTTTATCATTTTTCCATTTTTTCATTGACTCATTGCTTGAGGGGGTAGTCATATATCACAAAATTCATAATTAAGTCAATAATCAGACACTTAATCATGCAAGTTTTATTCATTCAAGAATCATTTTCAAAGATAATCATGCCCTTATTGCTTGGGGTAGATAACAAGCAGAAGTTTAAAATAAACACATAATAAGAAAGCAAAAAAACTACCCATTTTGTATCCCTAAAGGCTAGAGGGCAGATGAAATTTTATCTTCCAAAAATACCCCACGTGGCTACAACATAGACTCAAGATTATCTCCTAGTGATCCAAATTTTAACCAAAAAAATCAAGTTCTTCAACTTTTTAGAAGCAATGATTAAAAAATGCATGTTCCTTCCATTATTGAGGAATTTAACATTGATCATATCAATGAACATCATCAACCCTCAATTTGACTTTGGGTCATCTATTTTTGCTTTGTGTTGTGTTTTCACACAATGCATCCTAAAAAGGGGTATCTATAGACACCTAAAATGCATCATATTGAGGAGACTACCTATATGGACTCCTTGAAGACCATATGACCCACCTTGGGTAACCTTAGGGCTAAAACAATAGTTTTCACCACTCAAACAGGGGATATTTCCCTTTGCAACCCTGACCGCCCCTCCAAGGGATGATTCCTAGAGGCTGCCCTACCAAGGGATGCCCCCCATAGAGGTCACCCTACCAAGGGATGGTCCCCCCATAGAGGCCATCCTACCAAGGGATGGTCCTAGTTGAGGTCATCCTACCAACGGACATTTGTGCCAAAAGTAGAGCCAAAAAAGAGTGGGACATAACATGTAGCTAAAACCACTAGTTAAATTTATGCATCATATCATGCCATAATTTTATGTGTGCAGGATCCTGATTTATGTAAAATAACATGATGCAATCTGTTTGCATGAGATCTTGTAGAAAAGTATTTTCTTTAAAAATACACATTGATCCTTTGATTTTTCATGTTTGGGGTGGCACTATTATTAGATTCCTTTTTAGGAATCTATATAATAGTGCTCACCCTTCTTTAAAAAATTATTGAGCTTTCAAATTTTGAGCAATGAAGTATTTCTATATTTTAACCAAAAATCTAATAGCTTTTGTGAGACCCGAAGTGTTATCATCTCGACTCCCTAAGAATGCCATGTGGTTGGACTACTCCAAGGAATAGAGGTTAACATATTGTTCTCCTGTTCAAACTCGTATACTCATTTCAAATACTAATCCATACCCACCAAGCCACTACAACAACACACCCAATTTGTTGACAAACCATGGATCAAATCTAGGAGTCATCCTTGCATCAACCTCAAAAAATGTTTTGACTTGCGAGTACTACTATCCTGCACAAATACAACCCCTAGGGTTTAGATCTGATTCCCTATTTCTTTATGTAATTAGTTTTATTAGCATTTGCATTTCCTGATTTAGCATAGTTATATTTTATTCTACGCATTCATTTACCAGATCTATGTTATTTATTGCTTTCAATTATCATTACATATGCATATGCTTTTAATTGCATTGGTTTTCTTATGTGCAGGATTCAGGTTTCTACAAGGGAAGAGTACAAGAAAATGACATCATCACCCCTCGAGGAGGTCATGAAGAAATCCTACTCAATATGGTTTGTGGATGCGAGAAGAATCATGCTAGTGCACCCATTTATTCATGAATGTAACTTATTGTATCAAAGTGGTAGTGAATCCCTAAGAGGGATATATTTTGTAATCGATCTGAGGAACAGTTGATTTATTAATAAACAATGTATCATTTTCTTATTAATTTTTTGTCAGTATGGTGGTCATTATTGCTATGTTTGCAAATTAATTTTATTGTATAGGTTGCATGGTTTTTCCTGCATTTCAACAATATTAAACTTTCTTTTCCAATTAATTCAATAATCAATGTCTAAGCTAATATTGAATTGTCAATTTAATAAGGTAATGGTTAATTATTTTAATTTAACCATTATACTCATAGACAATATTAAACATTATCTCTTCTAATCAATTTAGAAAGCAACAACCAATGCTAATATTAAATTGTAAGCTCAATAAAGTAATGGTTAATTATTTTAATCTAACCATTATTCTCATAAGGTAATATTAAACTTTTCCTTTGCTAAACCATTAAAAATGATATTTGAGCTATTATCAAATTGTTAGCTAAATGATGTCCATATGCAAGTATGGTTAGCCCTACAAAACCATAAAAACTAGCATCATCATCATTATGAAACAAGATTGAATGTTATGACATATCCTTACAATTTCATAGCACCAACCATGTTAGTCATTAAAATAGTAAGTTCAATTAAATTGTCTTCTCCTCAAGGGTCCTACCAAGGCCCGTTGTGACATTGTGTATGCCTCTAGTCATAATTTTTTGATAAAGTAAATGAATGCCCATACCACACTTAAGATGAATGGTTGAGTTTATCCCTATTCACAAGATTATATAAAGTAGTAAGGTCCAATTTTACTAATTTTTTATGATTGCTTGTATGTATTCATAGTCATAATTGTTATCAACAGTAGTGTGTGTCCCATAAACAACTTTGATGTTTGTATAATGTGTGTATCCTTATTCATTTGTGTTGAATAATCATGGATAGTTGAGTTTGTCACTATCCATGGTTAAGTTATTTTGAGACCATTTCCACTAAATAATCATAGTGAGGCCATTCCTACAATTTCTTGTTATGAAGAGTTGTGTGTGTCCTTATTCCTAATTAATAATCTGATGAGGTTATTCTCACTAAAGAAACATAGTGAGGCCATTCCTAACATTCCTTGTTGTGAAAAGTTGAATATGTCTCTATTTGTACTCTAAGTGTACTTGATGAACTATTAAATATGTTCTAGTTCATCATATGGTTATTGTTAGTATTCCTAACCATGTTTCGATTATGACGTAATAAGAGAGGAATTACATATGATAAAAATTAGTTGAGTGGTTAGAACCACTCACACAAGAACCATGTGAGAACTATTAGTTGGCTAATATTTCCACCAGCTACAAAAAACACATGGTTAATATGGTTGCTTTATATTGAGGAATGTAATTTGTATTTAAACAAGTATTTGATAAAAAGAAACATATAATCTTTGCAATCATCAATATCTAGGGTGTCCAAAATCTCACCATATAAATCTATTTTCTCACATTAATATATTTTAAGGTATTTTCTTGATCTACTATGTTTTAAAATTTATCCAATAGTCTCTCCAGTTTGTGATCTTGTCTAAAAGATCAAGCGTGATACTATATATTTGTATAACTACATTGGCATTTTTTCCTTAATGGCCTTGGATATTTGTTCTAGCATGAGGAGCTATCCATAGTTGGAGAATATTTTTTACAATCTTGTAATCATCAATTGTTGCACATCCTTCCTCACCTTTTAAGTAGATATGTTTTAGAATATCATATGTAACCCTTGAAGTCTACTTTATTTGTTAGGTATATTTTTTAGTTACATAGTTACTATCTTCTTGTTTGAAATATCTATATATTTTAACTACTCATTGGACATTTTATACAACCATAGGAGAAATTTGGTATACCTTAGTTTAATGTCAACTCATTTTCTACCCATTCAATTGTTATTGATGTTTAATTAAGTAGGCTTTGCATTCATTGAGGTATATTAAATATACTTTAGTGTGGATGATCTTGACATGTATTTGGTCATATAGGGACTTAATATACTCAACTATAAATGTTTTAATTTTTATATTTTGCTTTTCCTTCTCCATATTTCATTCACCATCTTTAGCTTAAAAATCTCCTCATATATATTTTCACTCTCTTTCAATTGTTCTAATTGAAGCTACAAGCCTTGTTTATCCTTTTTAAATTGTTGCTTTGATTAGTTTTTTAATGTGCTACTTGTAATTTCAATTTTACCAATTTTTTCTCTATTTCATCATTCTTTGTTGCCTATAACTTTAAAGCATTGCTTTCCTTTTTAAGATCTCTAGATCTTGATACAATTGTGTTACTTCTATTTGACAATATTCTACTAGTTGTTTTAATTCTTGTGAATTGTATTTGGTCTACTTTGTATATATATATTTTGTTTTGTAAAATGTTGTACACATATGAAAGGCATGGATTTTTGCAACTATTTACCAGTTACATCATCTAGAAGGGATCAACCATTAAGAATTCTAATTTGGACATCCTAGTAGTATAGTCAATTGAAATAGTTGTTAACATACTTGGGTCTACTAGAATGGCTAAGAAAATAAATAATTTGCTTCTCCTTTTTTATAGTTGTGAGTTCAAGATTGTAAGCATTACAAAAGCTAATTCTCTTGTATTGGCAATATATTTCTTAGTTTATTTTCCCAAACCATGCATAACATATGCTATCTTATTTATGTATTTATTTTCGAGGATTTATATTATCTACCAAGGGAATGTCTAGCTAACCTCCATGGTTGATTGTTTCTCAAGAGTAGTGTATATTTCCTTGGTCATAATTGGTTATGCTTGGAAATATGTTTTTATGATACTTGCAAGGAGTTGTGAACTAGATATAGCGGTAAAAATATTTTTGTCATGGTGTTATAGATTTTAATACAAACTATATTAAAATGGGAAATGATATATATGGTGTTATGGACACATGAGGTGATGCAATGTAAAATATAAAGTGGATATAAGTTGAGTGGTAGATGCAATTAGAGTAGAATATGGAGGGGAAAACTATGAAAAAACATTGTATGTCTATAATTGTTTGTAGGGCAACCCTAAATTAGCGTAAGTGAACCTATTAATGATCCAAAATCTATGATTATTAGTGGTGATATGGATGTACTATAAGAAGTAATATGGATTTGAGAAGCAATATGAGAAGAAACATGAGAGGGATAGAGAAAAAGTTAACCTAACAAAGTCTAAACCCTAAAGATATTAAAATCATATTTCTTTTAACTAGGACAACTCTACATCAAAATTGCTTTTGATATAATTTTTTTATCACTAAGAACACATTTGTTATGAATTTGGACATGAATTGGATTTGGCTGAGGAATGATCTAATATCCTTAATTCATGTGGATAATGATAACTTATTAAATTAATTTGATATTATCAAGATGTATTGCAAGACCATCTTTAGATACCACATGACCTAAGAGTTTTCCTTCTTGTACCACACATATAGACTTTTCAAATTTAATAATGTTCCATACTCTCTACACCTATTTAAAATCTTATATTATAGAAATTTTAGTGTTTTTTCTTAGTTGCATCCTCTAAATTATTTTGTTTTATGATGAGCTTAAATTTGCTAAAAATTCTAATGTTTTAATGTTCATTTTTTAACTTTTCTTGAGTTTGTGCAATATGCTTCTACCATAATATTTGCACAATTTAATAACCTACAAGCATGATTTAGATGGTTACATTGAGGTTTAATGCATAATATACCAATGCTTACTCAATTTGTATTTATTGCACCATAAAAACACATTATCCATGTACCATTTGATCCTTAGGTCTCCTTACTAGTTAATTTTAGGAAATTGGTGGGCCCTTCAGATATCAAGTAATTATCAAGTTCTACTTCTTGAAACTCACCTTTAGATCATCATATTTATAAAATATTTGTATTATCATATCAATACCCAAAATAGGATCTTTTTCAATAGTCTATTAATATACATATTCAAACAATTCATTCTAGTTTACCACACCATCATCATCATGTCTTTTGTTGAGGTAGTTGCATGTGGGTTAAATTTCTATCCTGATGGTCTACTTATACTTAGGCACCTTCATGTGAATATGATCTATCACCAAGTATATTTCTCCTAACAACTTCTTGGTACATTCTCTTAAGAGTAGCATCCCAAATCAAGGAGGTAGGTCAACCACAATGACTTTGTACAACTACTAGCTTAGGATATTTTTCTATTGTTATAATAAAATATTTTAAGACCCCTCTGACATTCACCCTATTCCCATATATTTGAATAGTATTTTTTGAAATATTGGTATATGATAAGTCCCTATTCTTACACACAACCTTTGGAAAATGTTAAAGTTACTCTTGAATCCATTATACAACTCCTTAATAAATAATTCTCAATGTTTAATACTATATAGAATGATGATGGTTTCAATGCCATAGGCTTTGGTGTATTTAGTATATTAGTAACATTGAATTAGATATCTAAAGGGTATTTTGCCATAAAATTTTGTTATTTCATGAGGTTGGGCTATGCTTATAGTGATGGCCTATTTTTAGTTTTAGCATAACTACTTTCTTCATCCTTGAGGTATTCTTGGAGGACATTCCATTTACAAGACAAATATGAGGCTTCAAACATTCTAACTATGGTTAGTTAATTATTATCTCTTCTATAATATTGAATCTAAATTTGATAGTGCTACTTTCAATGCACATAATAAACTTCTTGTACTACCTTGTAGTAATCACACACCCTTCATTGGTTAAATACAAGCACCTTAAATAGTTTTTGACTTCTTCCTACAAATTTTCTCTTTTCTTTTCATTTTTCTTACCTTTATACTTATATTTATGTGTCATATCCTCTTGTACTCCTTTCACTTTTTTCAAATTATTTTTCTCTTTTTATTTCATTCTTCTTTTTATCTAAAGCATTAGTTTATTGTACCATCAATGGTACCTTTTTAATGTTCTTTTATGCTTCTTATTACCTAATTGCTATAGATATTTTATTTTTTATATTCAATGTTGGCCTCTCCATATTCTTAGTACTTGTAGTGAATTCTAACTACCCTCATAGATTCCCTTTGAGTAAAAACTTGAGATGGCCTAAATATAGGTAGATTAGTTAGGAAGCAAAGGGTAAGGTCCCAAAATTTTAGATCAAAAGTTTTGATAGGTGCAAAAAATATAAAATTCCAAATATCAAAAGTTTCAAAGGTTTGAGGGAAAAGTAAAATTAAAATTTTCAACAATCCACAAAGCATAGAAGATGTCTAAATATAGGAAGAAAAGTTTTGACTAACATTGTACATCTAAAATTTCAAGGTTAGATGATAGTCAGAGTCTTTAGGCTAGTAAACCCATGCTCTAATATTTTAGGAAACCAAATTTGCATCAAGGTTCCCTTCACCAAATATCTACATGAATGGTCGCTGGACCCCCACACCCCTAGTCGAGATCATAACCCTAGACCCCACATATTATTTTGAGGTGTACAATCTTATGAGATAATTATATCATTTCCTATAAATAAGACATGACACTCATGGAATAAATTGGTGCATTAAAGGTAGAAGTGATAGGAGCTATACTAGGAGAAAATATTGAGCTAAGTGATATTAATCTCCCATGCTTAGACTAGGAATCCATAGAAAGGGTATATGGAAATAATAGAGGCAAGAGAACATCTAAGGACTCAAAAAACTCAACATTAATGATCTCAGATCTAAATATCTTAGGACACATCAATTTCAATAAAGACATGGCTTGGCATACAAATGAATAGTCATTTTAAAATCTCTGCACAATATTGGAGGGAAAATCTCCATGTTATAATGTAAAAATAGTAGTAGTATGAGAATTGTAAAGGATGCACAAGTTTACATCTATAAATATTGTAGCTTTCCTTGCATTTATATTTATATAGTATTCAGCTCTTGAGTGACTTATGGGCAAATAAAACTCTTACTTATGGCACAATATTTGTAAAAGTTATTTACATATATATATTGGAGGCCTACACATCGATTTTTTGAGTAGCCATATGTGGTTCTCATGCTTTATATATTTTTTAGTTTTACTTGCATATATGCATGTATGGGAGGCCTATGTGTCTATTGTTTTTGGATAGCCATTTATGGTTCTCATACTTTGACCTATCTCTTTATGCATATGTGTGTTGGTAACTCTCATTTGGGCTTATCTATGTTGAGGAGGGAAAGTGTTCACCTATGTCACAAATAATTCAGGCATATGGTGCAGGAAGATCTTAGCGGATATTTGGTACATCACCACCTTGGTATCTTAGGTCTTTGTTTCTTTGCATTTACTTTATTTTATCTCTTGCATCCCTTTTCCCCCTAAGTTCATATGTGCATATTAAAAATTATACAACCTTGTAAAAAATCCCAAAGGCCTTTGATTGAGTTGAACCCCATGCTCTCAACTGAGGTCTTGTTGTGTCACTTTGCACAAGGCATAATTATTTAAACTAGGATTATATAAAATAACAACAATACTATAGTATCGATGCCAAGTTTAGTTTACTTCTTGGTTGGGTATTGTTCTTCAATTTCCCTCCTTTTATTTCTAGTTCCACCTTATTAAGTAGTACATACAACACTATCTTCAAAAGAGGAGTCTTCATCATCCTTAGAATTTCTAATATTAACAAAAGATATATTATTGGGATTTGGCAATGTTGGATCTAATTGTTGTATGGGTACAATAGGTAGATAAATTATCTAATTTATTACAAGTGGATAGTGTAGGAAACTTTTTCCTACAAATCTACTTCACTCCAAACTAGACTAGTTGGAAGTGGGACAGGCCAAACCTATGCTATCAAAATGTGCTTTCCATATTCAGTAAAAATAAAAGATATTCAATTAAAATATAGAAAATCTAGAATCCATACCCACCATTAGATCTTCCATCTATGGTTACTGCTCATATTCACCTAACTTAGTCACATCAAGGGAACCAAGGCCCATGAGCTATTGAAATTCAATCCAACAAACTATGTTATCCTTCCAATGGAGAAGAGCATGAACAAGGAGGGAAGCTCTAATAAAAGTCAAATTAGGGCATGTGGCAACCAGTTGATAGCATAATATACAAAATAATTAGCACTCCAAGGAGAAACCCTACCATTAATCAAAGGATATTCCATCCCATCAAATGACACATGGTAACCATGCATGTACTAAGAAGAGTAGGTGAAGTAGCATTAAATAAGGCATATTCCAATGGCTATAAAGCTTGAATTTCATGGCTAAGACTACCAGAGCCAATCATATACCAAACATGGCCATCATCCACCATACATGTGAGCCTACCCTATCCACCTATGCTAGTCAAGGAGCCCATGACCATCATGTCAAAAAAGTGATGCACCATAGAAGAAATATGATGGAGAAGTAATGGTGTAGCCACTCCAATGTTGGAATAGAGAGTTTATTCAGCCACATTCAATCATCCAAAGGTCTAAAATATTTCAACATTTATGGCCTTGGATCTAGAGACCTCAAATTTGTTGTAATGGAAGTTATAGAGGGATTTCTCGACTGTAGAAATTGAATATATTTGTAGAACTTTTTCATAGAAATTTATAGGGAAGGCACCCTCCTCTTGACTATAAATAGGTAAAATTTCATTGTAAAAGGTATTGGAAGTTTTTTCTTGTGCATGGCACCTAACCTTGCGGGATCTTCCTTTCACCCTTATTTCCTACTATACCAAGGGGAACAAAAAAAAATTCTTGTTCCTATAGAGCATCAAACCCTCTGGACCTCATTGTATTGTAATTATTTTGAGCATTTTACTAGAATACATGACTCATTTTACTATGTCCTCCTCCTATTAGGTTGTTTTGATTCTTGACGATGTGTTTTACTTGATTGTGTTTACCAGCCATAGGCAAAAATTTTTGTATTCAACTACCACTTCTTGTAGTAAAAAATTAGGGGTAATAATTCTTTAGCACATTACCCCCATAGCTTAAGACTTTAATTTCTTGCAAGTACTTTACTTTTCCTACAAGTATTTACTTTACTGTTCTTTTACTTTTCTTTCAATTCATTATTTTCCCAACCTTAGCTCATAGAGGTCACTGTGTGTCAATAACTTAGGTTCAATGAGAAGCCAACCTCAATTAAAAACATTGAAGATCACCCCATAGGTAATTATGTCCTTCTATCAATTACACTTACTACTATTTCAATCTACATGAGGCATGGGTACATTCACCCTATTAGGTCTCCCCAGCCTAGCCTTAGTGGGTGTGTTTTAAGATGATAATATTTTATCTAGCATGTCTAATGGGATGCACTTGTATTTTCATCCCACTAAGATTTGAAAGTTCAAACTATGACTTCAATGAAGGTCATAGTATTTCCACTTGAAGAGAAGCACCTAGGTGATTTACTTGGTGACTTTGCATGATAACTCAAATTGAAAATAAAACCTTGAAGAATTCATTTAACAAAAGGTAAAACAAGATTCTGGTGGAGTATTTGTCTCATCAACTTGTTGAAGTAAAATATCCCCACCTAGTGACTCCATTCTCTAGGGAAAGAATCAAATTTATATGAGTGGAAGGCCTATAACTAGAGCATTTACCAGAGCTTATCAACAAGAGTTGATACCATCTTTGAACCAGAAACATGGTAGCCATAGTACATTAGCCTCCTAAAAGTTTTTCAATATGGAATGATAGAGGTCCATTGATTCCATGAGTTCCACCTGATACCTAGTACCCAATTCCTACCTCAATTGTCAAATCCTTACCTTACTTCTTAGGAGAAGATACTATTACTTTGATAGAGCATTTAGAAAACTTGGTAAGCTTATGCACTAGGAATTTAATTAAAAATCTAAATATGGCCCTGAGGCTATTGGTGGTTTCTTTTCAAAGAATATTTTATGAATGGTACCATAGTATTAGTCCACAATTAGTCAAAAATTAGTACCGATTGATGGAGCTCCTGAGAAATCATTTTATATAGAATGTAGATGGATCATTCCTCTTGAAATAATTCATAACAATTTAGAGGGTACCTACAAAAGCAATGGATGATTTCAATATCCATTTCTATAAGACTTGGAAAAGGATCCTTGAAGATATATAACCTCTCTTAGGTATGGAACTCATTTACTACTTAAAAGCTTTTAATTTTGAGATTGGCATGATGGTCAAGTCTAAGGGTGGCACTTCACTATCGAAGGCCTATGGGATAGACATCCAATATGAGAAATACCTAGTATAAATAAGAAGGCTATGTTCTAGAACACTTCCACTATTGTTTCCCTCCAATAAACACCCTACCATTATTGTCTGACCATACAAACCACCACTAGTATAACTCATCCTCCTGCATACCTAGATGAAAATCAAGTTTCTACCCCTATAGAAGCCAAAATGGATGAAATTTTCAAAAATATGAGGACCTTCACTAATGATGTCATAGCCCTCAAAATATATCCTAACATCCTGAGGTTTCCATACTAAATTTACCTAAATCTATCCCTCCAATAGGGAGACTTGGATTTTTTATTAGCCCTAACTACTTATCATAAGTCCTTATTTTTGACCAATAAGAATCTTGGTCATCCTTACGCCCAAAATCAAAAAATAGTACATGTTTTGGTCCCAATCCACCAAGTTGCTATAAGCTCAGCTAGGGACCTGGTTGCCACTCAAAACAACTAAGTTGAAGATCCGAGTGGCTGATACCATCCCACTCTTGAATATTCTTCCTCTAATTGTTATGTTAGAATGGAATCTTGGGCTATCAAGATTTCCTCCTTCAAACATAATGACAATCATCCTTCTTAGTTGGAAGTCTAATTTTGAGTTAGGAACCTATTACTTATTCTCCGATTGTGACATCATTTATTAACCTATCAACCTTAGAGTAGATATATGTTACCTGGTATAAAGTGGAAGTATACACCGTGTCAAGTAGGCCTCTTAAGCGAGAAGTCTTAAGTATAATTAAATTATAATATATGGTCCAAAAGAAGGGCCATAAAATAATACAAACACCTAGCTTGACTAAGGCTAGACCTCAAAGGAGAAAAGAAAACAATTGAAGTACCCCTCTAGTTCAAGTTGCACTACTAAATTAGGGTTGAGCAATCTTGATAGTGATAAGAATTGTCCCTAAACCACCAAGGTAGATTCTTAAAACTCTTTCAAGACCACCTCCAATGAAAGAAAGGACCAAGATTACAACAATGTCAACCATTCTGAGAGCCCCTTTTTTTGGAACCTTCAATATGGTGGAGCATCCGAGGAATTCTATAGTAGCCATGCCCCTTTGGGAGGTCCTCTCTATTCTAGAATAGATAAAAAATTTAGAAGAGGCCCTGAAGAAGTAGAAGGAGTTGAGTAGATAAGGAACATACATTGTGCTATATATTTTAGGCCCAAAGCATCCCAAGCCTTCATCATTATACCTAACCCTAATTTGTGGAGATCAACTAATACACAACTGTATAGTTGATTTAGGGTCTAACACTTTGATAATGCTAAAAAATATAGTAGATGCACTTGGCCTACCACTATAACATACCAAAAACAAGATGGTGTAGTTATATGGCACTCAAGTGCTAGTCTTCAGGCTCATCCAAGGCCTTCTCTTGGTACTCCAACCCCAACTTGATGGTTCACAAAAACATAATAGTGATCAATCTCCTAACCTCATTTAGAATATGTATTTCAAGATAATTCATCGCTAATATTAGATGATACCTATTTCTTGACTAGATCCACACGTTGCTCCAAACTAGATATGGGATCAAGTTCAAAATCTTGCTAGAACCTTTCCACATGCACCACATAGAGTAGATACCTTTCAAAAGGGAAGAGAATAAGTAGGCCTATTTATTAGAATTTTTGGACTCTAACTACTCTATTTATGAGATACACCCATACATTATTGATGACTACCTAGAGAAATGGACATACAATACATAAATATTAGATCCTAATAAAGCAGTCGAGCTAGCTAGCATGGGATAATTTATCACTAGGTATTTTTCTCTATACATAGTGTACATAACAAAAAAAATAACACACACACATAAATATATATGCCTAGAATAAGGCTTGGGGAAGTATGATCAGAGGAGCTATTCTAAGCATGGAGTAGGTCACTCATCCTTTTATGGAGGATGACCCCATTCCCCTTTGATTAGGAATATTTTGCTAGGGATAACTTTATCACTCAAAAAAGGTAAGAAGACCACTTCAATATTAGGGCTAAGCACAAACTATGATAAAGGACCAAGCAACACCCATCATCAAATACAACATCATAAATAGCCCAAAGGACCAAAAAAATTGATGGTGCATGAACCCAAAATAGATTATCAAAAGACACTAGTGCTTGGAAATTGCCTAGGGAGAGGTGCCTTAACAACATACCACATGGTATGAGCTTGAGATGACATGACAAATGATATATGGTGAATTCCAACTAGATCCCAAAGACACAAAATTATGTTATATGCTTGTAGATCATCACATGCCATATTGAGGGCCTATTGAATGGATGACAAGATAACTGCCACACCCAAACACCAAAAGAAACAATAAAGAACTACAAATTTAATCTATGACAATATATATAAAAAAGGCCCTCCTTGCCTCAACCTCATGTATTTTTACTCAAAGGGGATCCTCCCACCATGGATTAAACATTTTGAGAAAAATATTATACTAAAAAGAAAGACCTACAATTGCCACAGTACATTTGATACCAAAGATACCAACAAATAAAAATCATCGGAGGAGGTTTTTGATGGAATTGAAACTTCTCATGTCATGAGGTAAGGATAACCAAACTAATTTAATGAGTAAAATAAATATATCCTTTGTGGTGGTATCTAATCCAACCTATTTTACAAAACAGGATATGTAAACCCTTTTGGTGGTATCCAAGAGGGCTTGGCCATCAACTGAATTATAAAATACTTGACATCTTCAAACATATAATCCCATAAGGGGAGTGGAAAAGGGAACAAAAATAATATCCCTATGTGATAGTATCTCAAGATAATATGTATTCTAGTGTAGTTGCAAAATAACTTGAGCAACACACTTAGAGAAGGAAATAAGAAAAAGATCTTAGAATACAAGGTTGAGGTTGGTAAATTTTTCAAACCTTATCGAGCCATGTAGAAATATCTACTCTAAATTAATGGTAATAGGGTAGGAGGTTTGTAAAGCATTAGCCTCAAGATATCAAATATTGGATAAAATCAAGGTCATGGGTAGAAGTTAGAACTTCGTATTTCCTTCTCACTCCAAAAGGGAATGATTGTTCAAGAATTTTGGACCTAAGTTGATTGATTTTCTATGTCGCTTTCTTATCCCTCCACTTGTACAATGTTTTATATTTTTGTAACTTTACAAATTCCAAGTTTTGACTCCACACCCAATAGATAAGGCCAAAGGTCTAGTTTCACTCCTTCAATAGTATAAGAAGCCTTGGGAGCTACCAAGCCCCACTTCACTCCAAGCTAGACTAGTTGATAGCAAGATAGGTCATAGCTATGTTGTTGAAATGCACTTACCACCTTTAGTTAAAACAAAATAGCTTCAAGGAAAATATGGACAAGCTAGAACTTATGTTTGCCATTATATCTTCCATCTACGATCAATGCTCATATTCTCCTTGACCCAACGACATAAAGGGTACAAAGGTCCATGGACCATTGATTCTCAATATAATGACCTATGTGGTCCTTCTGATGAAGGATAGCATGATCAAGAAAGGAACATCTAACTGAATCTAAATTATGGAATGATATGGATTAAAATCCAAATAAAATTTATTCTGATGCCAAAATAATTTATAGGTAAATTTTGCTCAATATACAAAGGATCTCCAAATCTCAACAATATATGGAATATAACATCCTGGAATAACTTCTTATCATTCCTCCCCACCATAGAAGCATTGGAATACAATAATTTTATAATAAAGTGGGAGATACTATGGGAATGTGCAAGTGCCCAAACTACAATCCTCAAACCGATGAAGAAGATAGAGATCATCTGAAAGGATCAACATACAATTTCCTCAATGGAATCATTACAACGCTTGTGAATGGAGTACCCACAAGTAAAAAATGCTCAAAAGGGCCATGGTATGCAATATTATCTACAAAATTTTGTGTACCTCACACCATTCATGCTCCAAAACTAGAATCATGCACCTCAACTAACAACAATACCCTCCTACCAAGCAGGCATCTTGAAATTAGATTTGATTCACTATGAGAAAAATTGTAACATACAAAGGAAAAAGGCACAAATCATTGCAAAGGATGTCACAATAAATATTGTCTTGTCAAGGCACCCACTATGGCTGAAACACTCAAATCCAAGGTTAAAGTAATTGTAGGAAGACAAGATACATATGCTAAAACAAGGCATATAATTGAGTGTCTTGTACCACCGAACTTGCACTCCAAATTAAAAATCCATAAATGTTTCATAAACCCAATTTGGAGGATGAAAAATACAACTCAATCCTCAAAATACATCATGACAAGTAGATATTAATGTTGAAAAACATACAACTTGATTATGCACCTAAATACAAAGATTATAAAAAAATTATTAATTATTATAAAAATATTTAATTAATTAATAAGGTGCATTAAATTTTAATTAATTAATTAATTAAAAGTTTTATTTTAAATAGTTTTATTAATTAAATTAAAAATAAATTTGATCCAAATGAATGGCACCAATGCAACTAAATTTTCCATAGCCAATATAGTAGAATTTTCCAACACATGGTCAATCCATAAAATGTAGCCTCACACCACCAAAAAATCAAGTTGACTTCCTGACAACATAGATGCCATTTACTTTTGGTTAGCCAATTATCTTAGCCTTTGTAGTGCCTTTTAAAATGCTAAATATGTGGCTACCCCAAAAATTTAGGATAAAACACATGCTACGATAAAATATCCACTGTTCGACGCCCTTCAATGGAGGGCCAAGTATCAACAAAAAAGGTCTATAGACTATTCTTGTGACACCCAATTACTAGGTCAACAAATAGTTGATCACACTATCATCCAATTGAAAACTTTCCACTTATCAAAATATGGAAAGCTTACTCACAAATGAATCTCCACTAGGTGTAACCATCAGCCACTATTGGATGGTGTAGAGACCTAAAATGTGTCATGTTTAGGAAAATGCTCATATGAGCACATTTGAAGACCATATGACCAATTTTGGACCTTTCCAAGAGCAAGCAATGGTCCTAACCACTCAAAATGGTAGTTTTAGCCCATCTAAGCTTAGATTTTGTAGGATAGAGTGACCAAATATTAGTCGTTGTAGGCTAGAGCGACTAGACCTTAGCTGCTGTAGGCTAGAGTGACCAAATATTAGTCACTACAGATGATAGTGGCTAAACCATAAAAAGTATTTTATCGACAAATAGGCCCAATCACAGGTGGAAGTGGCAGTCTGCATGCAATAAAGGTGAGCATAATCAACTTTACATTCCCCTTCATGACCAGTTCACATGGAAGACTTGAGTCTAAATTTAGACTTCAGTTAATTAGTCTTTAAACATAGAAAATATAAAAGCTTTTCATGCTAACATTCACTACACACGAGGGATTCAATCCTAGGGTTTTGCACATAGACCTAGGGTTTCACACACTTTCAAAGGTACAATCCTGAGAGCACCAAGGGATCCATAATCATGAATTCTAGGACCTTTAAAATATTTTAGCAACCTTCTTTGAGAGAGATTTTATTGGAGAGCATACACAACAAAGCCCTATAATATTGGAGAGCAGATTCGAGCACCCTTGAGGAGTGACAAAGTGCTAGCTGACTAAGAGGTGATCATCCATTCACAGACATAAATAATTTCAACATCGACAACAAGCTTAAGATCCAAAGCCTTAGAGAAAGAGAACAGGTTTCACTCTAGCGATCACTGTCTTGGACAGTGGCCCATAGGCCTAGCCTAGGGTTTTCATATTTGCTTCTTGTATTCTATTATCCTTCAAAGAGCAAGCAGTGGTCCTAACTAATAAAAATGGTAGTTGTAGCCCATATAAGCTTAGTTTTTGTAGGCTAGAGTGGCCAAATCTTGGCTGCTATAGGCTAGAGTGGCCAGACCTTAGTTGTTGTAGGCTAGAGCGGCCAAATATTAGTCACTGTAGACAACAACGACTAAGCCATAATAAGTATTTTGCTAACAAATAGGCCCAATCACGGGCAAAATTGGTAGTCTGAATGCAATAAAGGTGAGTGGGAGCAACTTTACATTCCCCTTCATGACAAGTTCACATGGGAGACTTGAGTTTGAATTTAGACTTCAGTTAATTAGTCTTTAAACATAGAAAAGATAAACTTCTCATGCTAAGATTCACTATGCATGAGGGATTGAATCCTAGGGTTTTGAACATAGACCTAGGTTTTCACACACTTTAAAAGGTGGAATATTGAGAGCACAAAGGGATCCATAATCCTAAAGTATAGGACCTTCAGCATATTTTAGCAACCTTCTTTGAGAGAGTTTTTTTTGGAGAGCATATGTAGCAAAGCCCTGTTATATTGGAGAGAATATTTGAGCACCCTTGAGGAGCGATGAAGTGCTAGTTGGCTAAGAGGTGATCATCCTTTCATAGACAACAATATTTCAACATCAGTAACAAGCTTAAGATCCATAGCCTTGGAGCAAGAGAACATGTTTCACTCTAGAGGCCACTGTCTTGGACAGTGGCCCATAGGACTAGCCTAGGGTTTTGATATTAGCTTATTGTATTCTATTCTCCTTCATGTTTTCATATGATTAGCATAGACTTGCATCATTTACTTGCATTCATAGCACTAAGTTTCATTAATTGAGCATATTTCCTTTCATTATCAAATATATTGCTAATAGCCTCATCCGAGGAGGCAATCTCAGATATCTAAGTGTGTGTTGTTATTTCATTTCTTATAGGGCTACAGGTTCATCGGACAGATCCACAACATTCGGAAACACAAAGATCCCTCTAGGAACCAAACCTAGAGAAGGAGGCATCTATAAGCCCTCATACAGTTCTGTGTGCATCACTGGGAAGCCTACAAAAGTGCATTGCCACTTGCAAGGAGATATTTTACACATCTACTACCCTCTTTGTTTAAAATCATGTATCAAATGAAGGGTATCCCGTAGAGGGATTTATATGTAACTGGATCTTGGAAATATCAATACAAAGCATTCATTCATTTATTTCTTTGTATTTTGGTTATGTCTTCTTTACGCCTTTCATTTACTGCATATTAAACATTAAATATTAAATAAAATTGCAAATAGAGTAGTGGACGGTGCACCACTTCCCCGGGGTCGCTACAGATGGATGTTTTAAAAGAGGTGAAATATTTTTTTTTAAATACAAAATAATCATGTGTCCCATAAATATGGGACTAAAGAGAGAAAAATGAATTCAACTTTGCACTAGCAAATAAATGTCAAACTCCATATGAACACCACCACCTATCCACCATGTAGAGGATTTGGATGAAATTTTAGCAACTCCACATGGATTAACTCTGTGCACTAGTTTTGCATGGATTGTCAATTGAATTGTTGACCAAGAAAATTGAAGAGGCTATGGACATGGCCCTCTTGTCCACTAACAACTACTATTGCATGGTGTTTGGATGATGATCATGATCTATTGGAGGTAAAAAGATATTGTGGGTAATATGCCCTTATGGGGCTCACATTTGCATGGAGTTTGAACCACATCTAGGTTTGAATGAATTTTGTATACTACCTCTACTAAGGTAGTGATGCTTTCATCACAATAAAACTATAAAACAAAGGGATATAACAATGGATAGTGTGGTCACAAATAATCATAGGTAGTTATGATATTATCTCATAGGTTCCCATATTTGATGAAAATAGACACAAGAACTGTAGACACCTAAAACACATCGCTCTTAAGAGAACTACTCATGTGGGCACATTCATAGATCATGTGAATAAACCTTGGGACCTTCCAAGTGCAAGCAATGGTTTTCACCACTCAACTAGGGCAGTTTTAGCCCATTCAAGCTTGGTCACTATAAACCATAGTTGCTGGATCCTAGCCACTAAAGCTTAGAGCAGCCAGCCATGGCTGTTGCAGATAATAGCAACTAGATCCTAAATAGCAAATTGCCAATAAAAAAGCCTAATCTTGGGTGGAAGTGGTAGTTTGCATGCAATAAAGCTGAGCGGGGATAACTTTGCACTCCTCCTCACGGCCAGTATACATGAAAGACTCAGTTCTAGATTTAGACATCAGTTTAACTGGCCCTCAAGCAAAATAAAGACTAAAATTTTCATGCTAACATCCAGTCTACATGCAAAATTTAGTCCCAAATTTAGACATTAATCTGGGCCTTCATCCCATTATAAGGTGCAAACCTCAAAGCACCACAGGGAACCTGGGGGACCTTTCTCAAGCCTTTGAGAGACTTTTCTGAGAGAGACTTTGAGCAACCTTTGAAGAGTATTTCTTGGATAGCATACATAGTGAAGCTCTATCATATTGGAGAGCTAAGCACCCTTGAGGAGTGATGAAGTGCTAGTTGACTGAGAGGTGATCATCCATGCACATACAAAAATCATTTAACATCAGCAGCGAACCTAGACACGTAGCCTTTGGATCAATAGCGACAAGTTTCATCTTAGCGACCACTGTCCTAAACAGTGGCCTGTAGACCTAGTCTAGGGTTTAGGCATTAGTTTATTTTATTCATGTTTTCATATCATTAGCATAGATATGATTCATTTATTTGCATTCATAGCACTAGTTTTATTTCATTTACTTTCATTAAGTATATTTATTTTTATTAGTAGATTTAATACTAACAGCCTCATCTAAGGAGGTAATCTTAAACATCTAAGCGTGTGTTGTTATTTCATTACTTATAGGGCTACAGGTTCATCGGACAGATCCACAACATTCAGAAGAACAAAGATCCCTCTAGGAACCATATTTGGAGAAGGAGGTATCTATAAGCCCTCATACGAGTTTGTGTACATCATCGAGAAACCTGCAAAAGTGCATCACCCCTTGCATGGGGATATTTTATATATTTGCTACCATCTTTGTGTAAAATAATGTATCAAATGAAGGGTATCCCGTAGAGGGATTTATATGTAACCAGATCTTGGAAATATCAATACAAAGCATTAATTCATTTATTTCTTTGTATTTCAGCTATGTCTCTCTTTTATGCCTTTCATTTAATGCATATTAAACATTAAAAGATCAAATAAAATTGTGAATAGATTTGTGGATGGTGCACAACTCCTCGGGGTCACTACAAGAATAATAGTGGTTATGTGGGAAAAATGGATCAGTATAGTAGGCACAAATATCTACAGAGGTGGTTTGCTTAGATCAGGCCATGAAAAGTGGTTGCTTGTGATGAATGTGGCATTTATGGGGCCACCAACGGAGGAAAATGATGATATAATGGGACTACTTTGAGGTAATAATTAAGGGGTTGGTGGTAGAGGCTCATCTTCCTAGATTGATTGCATGGACAGATAGGGTGTGCCTATCGTGGGCCTTCACCTCGTACGTATAGAGGGCCAATAACACTACCTCAAAGTTCACCACTAAATTAGCCTAGGATGGTTTCATCGGAGCCATGGGGAGGGCTAGGCTAGATTTTGAAGGTGTTGTTCTAAAATAGGGATAAACCCTTCATTGATTATTACACCAAGATGGTCTCCATGTTTGGCAAACTTTGTGATTGGATGAGCCACTCATCTTATAGTAACATGATCTTCTTGATACAATTGTCTAAATAAAAATTTACCTCTAGCAATTCACAATAGTGATTAGAAAGGAAGGATAAATGAAATTTTGAAAGGGAGAGGGGAAATTTCCATGAGGGAAATCCGCTCAGAGTTTAGGATAAAAAAGGCTCTGATACCAACTAATATGAATTAAAATCTAAATAAAATTTATTCAGATGGCAAAATAATTCATAGGTAAATTCTATCCAATATACAAAGGATCTCCAAATATCAATGAAATTTGGAATATAACATCATGGAATAACAATAACAAATAACTAACTATATATATTAAACTAACAAAAGTGATCTATATGCTAACAACGTAGCAATTTAGACATCCACATGAGATTATAATCTCACATAACAAAACATGTATTATTTAAAATAAGCCTAGAATAAATAAATCCTAAGGCTACCCTTATCAGGGAATGTGGTGACCAGTGGAGAGCTTGAGAGAGGAAAGAACTAAAAATTTAAGGATAAGGCCTGTCATTAGCCAAAGGATGTTTCATCCCATCCAACGATATGTGGAAACTATGCGCACAAGAAGAATAGATAAAGGAGAATTAAAGAAGGCATTTTCCAGTGGCCATAAAGTTTAACTTTCTTGACCAAATCTATCAGATCCAATCATACACTAGCTATGGGTATTTCTCACAATACATGTGAGCCTACCCTATCCACCTTCACCAATAAGGGAAGCCATGATCACTGCATTAGTATATTTATGCACCCTATGAGAAAAATTAAGGAGAGGTAATGATGCAACCCCCTTGACACAACAACATAGAGCAAAGTCAGCCACATTCAATCAACCAAAGGACAAAACAATTTTAGTATTTATGGCCCTATATCCAAAGACCTCAAAGATGTTGTCAAAAAGTTATATAAATATTTATTAACTATAGTAATATAATATATCTACAGGTCTTGTGCACAAAACTTTTAAGGGAAGGCACCCTCCTCTTGGCTATAAATAGTCTTGATTTCATTGTAAAAGGTATTTAATTTTTTTCCTTGTGCTTGGGACTCAATCTTGTAGGATCTTCCTTTTACCCCTTTTCCTACTGTAATAAGGGAAACCTAAATATTTTATTGTGACTATGGGCATTGAACCCTCTAGGCCTCATTTTATTGTAATAATTTTGAGCATATTAATGGAAGCTATGACTAATTTTGCTCCATTCTCCTTCTCTTGGCTTGTCTCAATTCTTGGTGGTGTGTTTTAGTTGGTTGTGTTCACTAACCATAGGTGATATTTTTTGTGTTCAATTTCCACTTATTGTAGTATAAAATTGGGGGTCCTAATTCTTTGGTGCATCACCCCTATAGCTGTGGACTTTACTTTCCTACAAACACTTTACTTTCCCTGCAAATATTTACTTTACTATTCTTTTACTTTCCTTGCAATTTATTATTTTTCTTGGCCTTAGCTTGTGGAGGTCATTGTACATCAAGAACTTATATTCAATGGGGATACAACCTCGATTAAAAACCCTAGAGGTCATCCCATAGGTATTTCTTCCCTTTTTTCAATGGTGCTTCCTATTATTTTGCTCTGTGTGAGGTGCATGCACATTCATCCTGTCGAGTCTCCCTGGCCCAACCTCAGTGGGTGTGTTCTAAGATGATAATAGCTACTTTTCTATTAACATAATTTATGCTAAATTTATGACTTGATGAGCCTAATAATTTTTACTATACTTCTTAATTTGCATGTCTCATAGCCATGGGGATTCCATCCAACTTTGCAGGAAAAACACGATAAGTTATTATCCTTCGAATTCATATTGACCATGTTATTTTTTATTTGGTTATCTTGTTGGCTAATATATTATCAAGAAATTTTATAGTTTATGAGATAAGGGCTATTCATTTATTGCCAATTATACTATTACCATCTACTATTTGGCTGCAACACAATTTGCCTTTTTTTCATATTGGTGTTATTTATAATTACTTTCCATAAATCCATCTCCATCATTTGATATTTTAGCATGTTATATTTATCTTGGATTTGGGATAAAGTAGAAGTGATACTATATAATTGAGGAGTTGGTAAAGAATAAAGTTAGGATTGAAAAGAAATGGAAGTAGTTCTTTACCCTGAGAGGGTCACTATGTTAGGGAAGTTGGTTTATGGGTAGGTGGTAGTATTAGAAGGTGTTTGGGCATTTAGAATTGACACACAATAGGGGAGGTCAAAAAAATTATAGATTCTATGATACATATGAATTTTAATACATAGGAGGGGTAGGCAATAATTTCCCTACTCTAGTGAGTATATCTTCTACATGGGACACCTCTTTGAATGTTCTAGCTAAAGTAACAAAATTAGAATTACTTTACTTTCCTACAAACACTTTACTTTCCCTACAAATATTTACTTTACTATTCTTTTACTTTCCTTGTAATTTATTATTTTTCTTGGCCTTAGCTTGTGGAGGTCATTGTACATCAAGAACTTATATTCAATGGGGATACAACCTCTATTAAAAACCCTAGAGGTCATCCCATAGGTATTTCTTCCCTTTTGCATTTTCTAGGTTTCTTTTAGATTTGATCTAGGTGCTACTAGGAATAGTGGACCTCTGCCTATAAGGTCTACCCTAGTCTCCAATGTTCTAGGCCATTGTGTTTGGTTTGGTTTCATGTGGGCCAATCAATGGCTATTTTCATCACAAAATAGGAGAGTGCATTAAAATCATATAGACTAGTTATAGATGCATTTGTCTGAAAATGAAACGCTATTTTTAGGTATTGTAGGAAAGTAGTCATGAATTATGGTTGATGCATCACTTTATATTTCAAAATATAAAAATAATCACACACATTCGCAAGTGCCATTTTAAACATTGGGGAGTTGGATTTCATCACCAACCTCCAATTCAGTCCGGTGACATTGGAATTCACCTCCTTCCACTGGCTTGCCCCCTAGATATCCTAGAATATAGTAAGATACTTACTTATAGTGGTACTATTTACCTATGTTCAAACTGTCTCCCACTATTAGAACAATCATTGGTTCAGAGTGGAAGAGCTAGGCGAACCCCCCAATGGGATTTAAGTGGTGTACCCTAGTCTCTTTTTGATAAAATCATGTTTTGCATGGATGTTCTTGGTTCCCACTATGGATGCATCCCCTCTTTCTAAATCTAAAGCAAGAGCAAGAAATCAAGAGCAACAAAAAATATAAACACACTAGAACCAGTTTTAGGACACATTTACTCCATAAAAGAGATAATCATACTGTCTTCTTTGTGTTTTTTGTTAAGTAGGACCAAACCCTAAGCCTAATTTTTAGGAAAATTTATTGAAAAACAAAAAAAACTACTTTTTTATTTTGCATCCAATGGATCGATAATTGTGCAAATCGAAGCTATAATGAAAAAGTTATTTTGGTTTTATTTTTACTCTATTTTCGAGGCTAAAAATAGGGAAAAATTGCACTAAAACAGTCATAAAGTGGGCTAGACAACTCCGAAGAGTACCAAATTTGTTATTTTTTCTTAGTTATCCCCTAGGGCACTTCTCCAAAATAATTTGAGTCCTAACTCTTCACGGTTCAAAAAATCATGAAAATTCCTAAAAGTGGGCATTTCCCCAAGGGCCCCAGTTGGCCAATTATTTAAATACAAATTTTTTACCCAAAATTAAAATTTTGGAGTTATAGCTCATTGTGATCATCTTGTCGTACTGGTCACTTTGATATATGACACCCACAAACATTTTCGAAATTCAAAAATTTTATAACGAAAATCATGGCTGAGAGACCTCCCATGGTGAGCGAGACCTCCAATCTAGAGAGGGAATCAGGTTCCATATCTACCACATATCATTACACTAAGAGTTGAAATTAGCCCAATGAGGGGCAAGAGAGAGGGAAGAGAGTTTTTGACCTTGTTGTGCAATTTAAAATAGGCAAGAACTCTCGCACGAAGTGGCAGAGGCATAGACCCAGCACAACAAACCAATCAAATCAGTCACATGGGTCACATACAATTCAGAGAGAACAAATTCTCCAAGATCAATTATATGAGTGGGATAAAATTTATTTGAAATTGACTTCCAAAACCATATCCATAGAATATTTTGCATCTAGAAGCTCACAAAGCATGACTACTAAACACACCACTCAACCTGGGGATGCTTCAAAGAGACACCACAAGTCTCATATGGAGTCTAATAATAGAGACACTTATCAACACACTAAACAAGTTACCCTAGCTAATAAGAGCAAAGAGATAGCAGAAACCTCTTCGAGGAATCTATAAATCAAAACCACTAGAATAGGATTAGACAATCATGAGTCTTCTATGACAATGCAAGCTAACCACATGCACCGACCAGAGAGTGCCTTGTGCAAAGAGAGAGAGCTTTTGGAAGCTCTCAAACATGAAAAACAAAGAGAAATACTTTTATGCCAATATGAGCAATGGTTAAGAGAGCAAGCTGAGTAACTAGCTTGTAGCAACCAACAAACAAATGGTAATGATCATCAAAGAGAGCAACACACTGACTCACCAAGAGAGGGGTGCATTAGGCAAGAAGAAATCCCACAAAAAAACCACCACTCAAATCATGAACAAAATCAAACTGGTGGGGAAAGGGTAAACATGATAAATCAGGATCAAACAGATCCTAAATCCCCTCGTAGGAGGGAATATAATAGAGCAATACAAGTGGATAGAGGTTTATCTCCATTATCACAGTGAGTGGGTCTAAAAGAAAGGAAGCTCCTTGCTCCAAAGGCATTCCAAGAACTCATTGAGAAGATCAAATTCTTTGAGAAGCAATATGTGGCTAGGAACCAACCAACACTGAGTAAGATACACAACCAACCATTATGCCCATCAATTCCTAGCCCTGCATATCCTAAGCACTTCGAGATGCCTAGGTTGGAAAAATTTAAGAGTGAAGAGGACGCACAAGAGCATGTTACCAACTTCATAAATGCATGTTTTAATCTTGAATATAGTGATGCTCTTATGTTAAGAACCTTCATTATGACATTTTTGGGTGCTGCCACTTAATGGTTCAACCAACTGCCCAAGCACAACATATCCACCTTTGAATAGCTAGTGAACACATTTTTAAAATGTTTCTCTTTTGGTGCTATAAGAAGGTGAATCTCTCAGATCTGGACAACCTAAAGTAGTATGATGATGAGCCAGTCATGGATTATGGGGAAAGATGGAGAAAAATCATGGAAAAGTTGTCATTTTTCATCTCGATCGAAGAACTAATCTAAATGTTCACAAAAAGTTATGCCAAACACATCTTGTTACTATTGCAACTACAACAGTATGATACATTCGAATAAGCCTTGGCTCAAGCCAAGCTTATTGAAGATATAAATCTGGAAGAAGGAGACCTAAAGCTCCATAGCGAGAAAGAATGGAACAAGAGCACACAACATCAACCACAGCAGGCCGAACCTATGCACATCAACTAGATTATGTTAAATTTCCCAAAAGCAACACAGACCCAACAACAAGAAAACTATCAAGCTCAACCTCCAAATATGCATTACAACCAACACAACATGAATAAAGGTAGGGGCAAATAGAAACAACCCCCTTGCAACTATATGCCATTGCCTAAATCCTTGGCGTCAGTTTTCAACCACCTTATCAAGGCCAAGTTTTTAAAATTTCCTAAGGAGCGCATCCTAAATCCTAATTTCCCCAAACCTAAGGGGTATAGGTAAAATCTCTATTGTTTTTATCATTGGCAAAATGGCCATGATATCCAAGATTGTGTTGCATTCAAGAATATAGTGTAGGATATGTTGGATAAGAATGAATTGTAAAACATCAACATATTCAAAAATCTTCTCCCCAATCATGGGGCCAACAACAATCAAGTTGAGCATGTTAATGAGGTGCACATAGCCCCACCTAAATAGGGTTTTATTGATGTGATCAATACTACAATAGGAAGCAAAATATGCCTTGATCAACCCAACATATCAAAAAATTTAGCTAAATCTGATAATCTACCATAGTACATACCAACAATAAGTTCAATACACTTACAAAAGGACCCTGTTATTGCCTTTCATGAGTGGGAGATCAAGACAATCTCTCAGGATGAACCTAATCCCCCGCTCCACATCATAGTAAGCATTAATCAAATTTCATACAAGAGAGTCTTAATTGACACTAGGTCATCCATCAACATCATTATAGTTGCAGCTTTAAAGTATTTAAATCTACCACCTTCACACATTAAGGACACAAAATTTACATTGAGGGCCTTCAATGATGCTACTTACCCAACAATTGGCACAGTAATCCTACCTATACAGGTTGGGATAAATATGATACCTACATTATGCCATATCTTGGAAGGTGAGAGGCAATACAACATATTTCTAGGCAGACCATGGATGAGGGATATAGAATGCATGTCTTCCATAGTACACCAAAATCTAAAATTCATACACCAAGAACAAGTGTATGTGGTCCCCCATGATCCTGAGCCATTCAAATATTACAAGAATATTGATGAGACACAAGAAAAAGTGCCTTCTCAGGAGTTTGTGGCAATGGTCAATAGCAAGGCAGAGGACCAAGTGACTCTAAAGTAGATAAAATAAGATTTGGAGCAATCAAATGTTGCTTCCCTAGTAAGTGGGTAAAAACCATTGGAATTAGTTACCCCAAACTCATTTCTCACATCGCCTCCTCAAGAGCAAGAGAAGGTATTTTACCCACATCAGATTGGGGATATTCAAGCTGGCATAGTTTAACACTACGAAGTGAAACGTAAACATGAACTAAATTATAAACATGAGCATGTGGATACCACTAACAAAGTGTATCATCATGAAGTATCCACATTTACTCAAAAAAATAAAAGGGTGAGTTACAGTTACCTGGTGGATCTTTAGCACCTACTTTATCACCTCCTTCAATAGACAATGGTGTTTCCAACCAATTGCTAGAAATACACATGAAAGTTGTATCGATATTGGAGCATATGCAAAATCACATCTATAATATAGAGGCACAAATGGAGAAACAAAATGAGGCATTACACCCTATCATGAACCAGCTTGAGAGCCTAGAGTTACAAAAGCAACCCTCATCTGAGATCAAACCACCTCTTGTGCATCCACAAGAAAAGCCTCAACTAGATCAAGCACCAACTTGACTGCCTCAGCAACCTAGCAAGCATCCCTCATTGTCTGAGACTGCATTATCAATTTTCAATCGATTAATTTTTGCAAATTCCATCACCCTACCGGAGGTGCAACCTTTAGATGGAAATCATTCTAAACCATGAGGGTATGAGGAGGAGTCACACTCTTTATATCATAGGAAAAATAGGCATGATATTCAATCATGTCGAGGTTTCAAAGCCAATGTGACTTTTCCTCATACGAGGGTATGAGGAAGAGTCACTATTTATATCATAGGAAAAATAGGCATGATATTCAATCATGTTGAGGTTTCAAAGCCATAGTACACAACATGCTCAACAAAAAGCAACTTCAAATTGTCAACCAACAAGTGACCATAGTCAGCAATCCATATCTTGCACTGAAAAGACAAGAAGAGCCCCTTGAGCCAACAAATGACATACCTAGGGCTCAACCTGGTCCTCATAATAGGCCAAAGCATGCTAAAAAATCAAAGCAGTAACAATGTATTTGGACTCCTTTAAATGATTCTGTGTCTAATATTTTTCAAAAGTTACAAGAGGCTAAGGTCATCAACCATTTATACCCAAATAGATCTAAACCTAAGGGTTATAGGTAGGACCATTACTATATCTATCATAGAATATAGGGCCATGACATTTGAAATTGCTTTGAATTCAAGAATGTGGTTCAGGACCTATTAGAACGAAATGAGATCCATCCATACGATTCACTCATTCCTCCCTGCCCAAACAAGGACACCTCACAAAGATCTCTACCCCAATTGGGAGAGTTTATTTCCATCACTATTCCTAAGCAGGTTGATTACATTGCAGTGGACAACTTGTGCACTATGGGTCTTAAAGGTAAAATACCTTCCCCATCATCCACATCAAGTTCAATGAGACAAAGTGAGGGTTCTGAAGGTATCACATCTTCCTCACTCTCATTTAGTGGCACACACATTGGGTATATCTAAGGCATCGCACCTTCCCCCCCATAATATATCAAAAATACAAAAACATTCAAATATATCAAAAATATAAAAACAATATAAAACATAAAAATACAAACAAATCAAAAAATAGTAAAATCCAAAATCAAAATGCTCCAAGGGTATCTTTATGTTGCTTGGTCAAATTTAATCAAAATACTCCAAGGGCATCTTCATGTTGCTTGGTCACCTTAATTTTAAATGCTCCAAGGGCATCCCCAAGCCGCTTGGTCACACCCACAAAAATCCCCAAAGGCATATTAAGCCCTTTGGTCAAAAATACACCAACAAAATTCAAAAACATTCAAATAACTTCAAAGTTTCAAAAATAATAGAAAACATTAAAATAAAAAACAAATCATCAAAAAGGCTCCAAAGGCATCTCCAAGCCATTTGGTCAAACCACCAAAAAGCTCCAAAGGCATATCCAGGCCATTTGGTCAGATCATAAAAATAGCTCCAAAGGCATCTTAATGCCCTTTGGTCAAATCACAAAAAGCTCCAAAGGCATCTTAAAGCTTTTGATCAATTCACAAAAGGATCCAAAGGAATCTTAAAGTCCTTTGGTAAAAAGAAAAACATAAAAGCATAAAAACAATTTAAAATCAAAAGTTCAAAAATATGTATAATAATCAAAACTCAAAAACAATTGAAAGCATAAAAAATACAAAAACATTTACATCTTACATTTGCATCCATATAGTTGCATTACATCAAACATGCATATCCATTGCATTTGCATATGTTATGATCACATTCTTGCAAATGATGCCATCATTTCTCTCACAACCACAAATACTCAAATCCACCTTCATCCATTCATCCATGTGTGTAACTGTGTTTTTCAACACAACCATATCATGTTGCTATAAGGAATAGGCTAAGATTTTTTGGTCATTCAACCATATCTAGTGGTCTTATCAATTTTTATGGGAAGCCATCTTGATAAATAGAGAGTAAGGTCTAATCATGATAATGCCTTAGATATTTAGGATCCCATCACTAATTAAAACACTAAAATCCTAGTTGGTACAAGGGAAATATGAAAGCAATAAAAGTGGTCTAGGTTACCTTAAGTGAAAGGGATCTTCTTTGCTTATCCCCCTGTGCGACCGATTCAAAGGTTCTAAGAATTGGCAAAAGTATAAGCTTCACCGTACCCAATTAAATCCCTTGCTTAAATAAAAATGAGCAAAAATCCTAAAACAAAGTGTAAATTCAAGATCCCAAAGCACAAATTCAAAGTATTCAAAAGCACAAAAGCAAAGAAATTAGTTATTATCATCACTACATGAATCCTTTGTTCAAAAATAAAAATCATCAATCAAAATAAACAGTGATTTTCATCACTAAAAATGAGCAAGTATCCCGAATAAAATTAAGAAAAGAAGGGAATGGAGCTTGAATCCCTAGAATTCTTAGCATTACACAAAACTGGAAGGAGACATCCTTATGCATGACAATATTTCCATTACATTAGCTTTTGTCATTTGTATAGACCAATGTTTGAATGTGGATGAGATAGCTTTTGGTAACACAATACTGCATAGTGGTATAATCCAACTAAGTCCAACATAAGGATCAAATGAACACTTGAGGATCCCCGATCTTAGCAATGGGTTGAAATAATACCACCTTACATCGAAGGAAATGCTTGAGTTCTATCTAAATACATTCATTTGCACACATAGGGATAATGAATATCTAGGTTCATAATGAAAGCCTCACTTTTCAAAAGTCTTGTATGGTCAGTACATAGATTTTGATAGGGTAACTAGAGTGTTTGAGTCTCAGGAAAAGCCTCAAAAATTCCTACATAGCAACAAATCATATCATCAATCACATCATCAATTCTCTTTATGATATTTTGTGAATTAAGAGGTATTAAAAAAGTAGGCTAGATATCGAATAGATGTCAAAAATGGTGTTTACACGACCACTGACTATTTTGAATCCTTTAAATTACATAAGCTTATCAAGAAAGCACATACATTCTGCACCATTACATTTCACATATGGATGCTTAAATAATTAATTCTTATGCTTAGAATGATTATTTATAGTCATGATTGTTATACTTTCTGTGGTATCATCCAATAGATTGTTAAAATCATATCATATGCATTCCTTATTTTTTAAGTGATTAAAGCATATAGGTTCATTTACATCATATCAACATCATGTAATTAATGCATCACATTACATATATCATCTATCATATCATATCACATAGATTAAACACATCAACAATTAAAACAAATTAAACATGCATTTAACACAAAGCATTGCATCCATATATGCATACATCACCATAGTGCATCTATACATCTAGATCGTAACATTCAACAAACATCTATCATGTAGTTAGTGCATATCATCAATACATTGCATCCACATAGCATGATCAAATCATTATCTAGACATTTCATTCATCATTGCATCCATAACATAAAATCCAAATAAAAATATTTTTGTGCATCAACTGGGGCATGTTGGTATCATACCTCCCCTAATAAATTATCAAATAGAGCAACCAACTTACAAAAATCCCCAAAGAGCATAAGCCCTTTGTTCAACTTAATAAATGCCCCAAAGGACATAAATCCTTTGGTCAACTTACAAATTCCCCAAAGGACATAAGCCCTTTGGTAAACTTACAAATGCCCCAAAGGACATAAGCCCTTTGGTCAACTTACAAATGCCCCAAAGAGCATAAGCCCTTTGGTCAACTTACAAATACCCAAGGACATAAGCCCTTTGGTCAACTTACAAATGACCCAGAGGACATAAGCCCTTTGTTCAACTTACAAATGCCCCAAAGGACATAAGCCCTTTGGTCAACTTAACAAACACCACAAAGGACATAATCCCTTTGGTCAACTTACAAATGCACCAAAGGACATAAGCCCTTTGGTCAACTTAACAAAAGCCCCAAAGAGCATAAGCCCTTTGGTCAAACCAAAAATCCCCAAAGGGGATAAGCCCTTTGGTCAACTTAAAAAATACCCCAAAGATCACAAGACCTTTAGTCAACTTAACAAATGCCCCAAAGAGCATAAGCCCTTTGGTCAAACTTAACAAATTCCCCAAAGGACATAAGCCCTTTGGTCAACTTAACAAATGCCCCAAAGAGCATAAGCCCTTTGGTCAACTTAACAAATGCCCCAAAGAGCATAAGCCCTTTGGTCAACTTAACAAATGCCCCAAAGGACACAAGCCCTTTGGTCAACCTAACAAATGCCCCAAAGGACACAAGCCCTTTGGTTAACTTAACAAATTCCCCAAAAGGCCACAAGCTCTTTGGTCAACTTAACAAATACCCTAAATAGCATAAGCCCTTTGGTCAACTTAATAAATGCCCCAAAGGACATAAGCCCTTTGGTCAACTTAAAAAATTCCCCGAAGGACACAAGCCCTTTGTTTAACTTAACAAATGCCCCAAAGGACACAAGCCCTTTGGTCAACTTAAAAAATGCCCCAAAGGACATAATCCCTTTGGTCAACTTAAAAAATGCCCCAAAGGATGTAAGCCCTTTGGTCAACTTAACAAAATCCCCAAAGGACGTAAGCCCTTTGGTCAACTTAAAAAATGCCCCAAAGAATACAAGCCCTTTGGTCAAAAACTCACAAAGGCACCAAAGTATCACAAACCTTTGGTCAACTCACAATATGGCCATAGGTGATCTATATTTTTGCTCCGCGCTGTGCTTTTCCCACACAATGCATCACAAAAATGGGTATTTGTAGACACCTAAAATGTACCATGTTTACGAAAACACTCATATGAGCACATCTAAAGACCATATGACAAATTTTGGACCTTTCCAAGAGCAAGCAGTGGTCCTAACCAATAAAAATGGCAGTTGTAGCACATCTAAGCTTAGTTGTTGTAGGCTAGGGTGGCCAAATCTTGGCTGCTGTAGGCTAGAGTGGCCAGACCTTAGCTACTGTAGGCTAGAGCAGCCAAATATTAGTCACTGTAGACAACAACGACTAAGCCATAAAAGTATTTTGCTGACAAACAGGCCCAATCACGAGAAGAAGTGGCAGTCTGCATGCAATAAAGGTGAGTGGGAGAAAATTTGCATTCCCCTTCATGACAAGTTCACATGGGAGACTTGAGTTTGAATTTAGACTTTAGTTAATTAGTCTTTAAACATAGAAAAGATAAACTTCTCATGCTAAGATTCACTATGCATGAGGGATTCAATCCTAGGGTTTTGAACATAGACCTAGGTTTTCACAAACTTTAAAAGGTGGAAGCTTGAGAGCACCAAGGGATCCATAATCCTAAATTATAGGACCTTCAGCATATTTTAGCAACCTTCTTTGAGAGAGTTTTTTTTGGAGAGCATATGCAGCAAAGCCCTATTATATTGGAGAGTAGATTCGAGCACCCTTGAGGAGCGATGAAGTGCTAGTCAGCTGAGAGGTGATCATCCATTCACAGACAACAATAGTTCAACATTAGTAACAATCTTAAGATCCATAGCCTTGGAGCAAAAGAACATGTTTCACTCTAGCGGCCACTGTCTTGGACAGTGGCTTGTAGGCCTAGCCTAGGGTTTTCATATTAGCTTATTGTATTCTATTCTCCTTCATGTTTTCATATTATTAGCATAGACTTGCATCATTTACTTGCATTCATAGCACTAAGTTTCATTAATTGAGCATATTTCCTTTCATTATCAGATATATTGCTAATAGCCTCATCCGAGGAGGCAATATCAGATATCTAAGTGTGTGTTGTTATTTCATTGCTTACAGGGCTACAGGTTCATAGGACAGATCCAAAAAATTCAAAAACACAAATATCCCTCTAGGAACCAAACCTGGAGAAGGAGGCATCTGTAAGCCCTCATACAGTTTTACGTGCATCACTGGAAAGCCTACAAAAGTGCATTGCCCCTTGCAAGGAGATATTTTATACATCTACTACCCTCTTTGTGTAAAATCATGTATCAAATGAAGGGTATCCCGTAGAGGGATTTATATGTAATCGGATCTTGGAAATATCAATACAAAGCATTCATTCATTTATTTATTTGTATTTTGGTTATGTCTTATTTACGCCTTTCATTTACTGGATATTAAACATTAAAGATCAAATAAAATTTCAAATAGAGTAGTGGATGGTGCATCGCTTCCCTGGGGTCGCTATAGATGGATGTTTTAAAAGAGGTGAAATGTTTTTTTTTAAATACAAAATAATCATGTGCCCCATAAATATGGGACTAAAGAGAGAAAAATGAATTCAACTTTGCACTAGAAAATAAATATCAAACTCCAAATGAACACCACCACCTATCCACCATGTAGAGGATTTGGATGAAATTTTAGCAGCTCCACATGGATTAACTCTGTGCACTAGTTTTGCATGGATTGTCGGTTGAATTGTTGACCAAGAAAATTGAAGAGGCTATGGACATGGCCCTCTTGACCACTAAAAACTACTATTTCATGGTGTTTGGATGATGATCATGATCTATTGGAGGTAAAAAGAGGTTGTGGATAATATGCCCTTATGGGTCTCACATTTGCATGGAGTTTGAACCACATCCAGGTTTGAATGAATTTTGTATACTACCTCTACTAGGGTAGTGATGCTTTCATCACAATAAAATTATAAAACAAAGGGATATAACAATGGATAGTGTGGTCACAAATCATCATAGGTAGTTATGATATTCTCTCATAGGTTCCCATATTTGATGAAAATAGACACAAGAACTGTAGACACCTAAAACACATTGCTCCTAAGAGAACTACTCATGTGGGCACATTCATAAATCATGTGAATAAACCTTGGGACCTTTCAAGTGCAAGCAATGGTTTGCATCACTCAACTAGGGCAGTTTTAGTCCATTCAAGATTGGTCACTATAAACTGGAGTGGCTAGATTCTAGCCACTAAAGCATAGAGCAGCCAACCATGGTCGTTGCATATAATAGCAGCTAGATCCTAAATAGTAAATTGCCAACAAAAAAGCCTAATCTCAGGTGGAAGTGGTAGTTTGCATGCAATAAACCTGAGCGAGGATAACTTTGCACTCCTCCTCACAACCAGTCTACATGAAAGACTCAGTTCTAGATTTAGACATCAGTTTAACTGGCCCTCAAGCACAATAAAGACTAAAATTTTCATGCTAACATCCAGTCTACATGCAAAATTTAGTCCCAAATTTAGACATTAATCTGGGCCTTCATCCCATTATAAGGTGAAAACCTCAAAGCACCACAGGGAACCTGGGGGACCTTTCTCGAGCCTTTAAGAGAATTTTTTGAGAGAGACTTTGAGCAACCTTTGAAGAGCCTCTCTTGGATAGCATACATAGTGAATCTCTATCATATTGGAGAGCTGAGCACCCTTGAGGAGTGATGAAGTGCTAGTCGACTGAGAGGTGATCATCCATGCACATACAAAAATCATTTAACATTAGTAGCGAACCTAGACCCATAGCCTTTGGATCAATAGAGATAGGTTTCATCTTAGCGGTCATTGTCCTAAATAGTGGCCCGTAGACCTAGTCTAGGGTTTAGGCATTAGTTTCTTTTATTCTATTTTCTTCATGTTTTCATATCATTAGCATAGATCTACTTCATTTATTTGCATTCATAGCACTAGTTTCATTGCATTTGCTTTCATTAAGCATATTTATTTTTATTAGTAGATTTAATGCTAACAGCCTCATCCGAGGAGGTAATCTTGAACATCTAAGCGTGTGCTATTATTTCATTACTTATAGGGCTACAGGTTCATCGGACAGATCCACAACATTCAGAAGAACAAAGATCCCTCTAGGAACCATATTTGGAGAAGGAGGTATCTATAAGCCCTCATACGAGTTTGTGTACATCATCGAGAAACCTGCAAAAGTGCATCACCCCTTGCATGGGGATATTTTATGTATTTTCTACCCTATTTGTGTAAAATCAATGAAGGGTATCCCGTAGAGGGATTTATATGTAACCGAATCTTGGAAATATCAATACAAAGCATTAATTCAATTATTTCTTTGTATTTCAGCTATGTCTCTCTTTTATACCTTTCATTTAATGCATATTAAACATTAAAATATCAAATAAAATTGTGAATATATTTGTGGATGGTGCACAAATCCTCGGGTTCACTACAAGAATAATAGTGGTTATGTGGGAAAAAATGGATCAGTATAGTAGGCACAAATATCTAAAGATGTGGTTTGCTTAGATCAGGCCATGAAAAGTGGTTGCTTGTGATGAATGTGGCATTTATGGGGCCACCAACGGAGGAAAATGATGATATAATGGGACTACTTTGAGGTAATAATTAAGGGGTTGGTGGTAGAGGCTCGTATTCCTATATTGATTGCATGGACAGATAGGGTGTGCCTATTGTGGGCCTTCACCTCGTATGTATAGAGGGCCAATAGCACTACCTCAAAGCTCACCACTAAATTAGCCTAGGATGGTTTCATCGGAGCCATGGGGAGGGCCAGGATAGATTTTGAAGGTGTTGTTCTAAAATAGGGATAAACCGTTCATTGATTATTACACCAAGATGGTCTCCATGTTTGGCAAACTTTGTGATTGGATGAGTCACTCAT
This sequence comes from Wollemia nobilis, assembly GCA_028583015.1. Lineage (NCBI taxonomy): Eukaryota > Viridiplantae > Streptophyta > Pinopsida > Araucariales > Araucariaceae > Wollemia > Wollemia nobilis. The sequence continues at coordinate 6,792,624 of JAQPPZ010016912.1, read as the reverse complement.
CTTATAGTAACATGATCTTCTTGATACAATTGTCTAAATAAAAATTTACCTCTAGCAATTCACAATAGTGATTAGAAAGGAAGGATAAATGAAATTGTGAAAGGGAGAGGGAAAATTTCCATGAGGGAAATCCCCTCAGATTTTAGGATAAAAAAGGCTCTGATACCAACTAATATGAATTAAAATCTAAATAAAATTTATTCAGATGGCAAAATAATTTATAGGTAAATTCTATCCAATATACAAAGGATCTCCAAATATAAATGAAATTTGGAATATAACATCATGGAATAACAATAAAAAATAACTATATATAATAAACTAACAAAATTGATCTAGATGCTAACAACGTAGCAATTTAGACATCCACATGAGATTATAATCTCACATAACAAAACATGTATTATTTAAAATAAGCCTAGAATAAATAAATCCTAAGGCTACCCTTATCAGGGAATGTGGTGACCAGTGGAGAGCTTGTGAGAGGAAAGAACTAAAAATTTAAGGATAAGGCCTATCATTAGCCAAAGGAGGTTTCATCCCATCCAAGGATATGTGGAAACTATGCACACAAGAAGAATAGGCAAAGGAGAATTAAAGAAGGCATTTTCCAGTGGCCGTAAAGTTTAACTTTCTTGACCAAATCTATCAGATCCAATCATACACTAGCTATGGGTATTTCTCACCATACATGTGAGCCTACCCTATCCACCTTCAACAATAAGGGAGGCCATGATCATTGCATTAGTAAATTGATGCACCCTAGGAGAAAAATTATGGAGAGGTAATGATGCAACTACCTTGACACAACAACATAGAGCAAAGTTAGCCACATTCAATCAACCAAAGGACAAAACAATTTTAGTATTTATGGCCCTATATCCAAAGACCTCAAAGATGTTGTCAAAAAGTTATATAAATATTTATTAACTATAGTAATATAATATATCTACAGGTCTTGTGCACAAAACTTTTAAGGGAAGGCACCCTCCTCTTGGCTATAAATAGTCTTGATTTCATTGTAAAAGGTATTTAATTTTTTTCCTTGTGCTTGGGACTCAATCTTGTAGGATCTTCCTTTTACCCCTTTTCCTACTGTAATAAGGGAAACCTAAATATTTTATTGTGACTATGGGCATTGAAACCTCTAGGCCTCATTTTATTGTAATAATTTTGAGCATATTAATGGAAGCTATGACTAATTTTGCTCCATTCTCCTTCTCTTGGCTTGTCTCAATTCTTGGTGGTGTGTTTTAGTTGGTTGTGTTCACTAACCATAGGTGATATTTTTTGTGTTCAATTTCCACTTATTGTAGTATAAAATTGGGGGTCCTAATTCTTTGGTGCATCACCCCTGTAGCTGTGGACTTTACTTTCCTACAAACACTTTACTTTTCCTGCAAATATTTACTTTACTATTCTTTTACTTTCCTTGTAATTTATTATTTTTCTTGGCCTTAGCTTGTGGAGGTCATTGTACATAAAGAACTTATATTCAATGGGGATACAACCTCGATTAAAAACCCTAGAGGTCATCCCATAGGTATTTCTTCCCTTTTGTCAATGGTGCTTCCTATTATTTTGCTCTGTGTGAGGTGCATGCACATTCATCCTGTCGAGTCTCCCTGGCCCAACCTCGGTGGGTGTGTTATAAGATGATAATAGCTACTTTTCCATTAACATAATTTATGCTAAATTTATGACTTGATGAGCCTAATAATTTTTACTATACTTCTTAATTTGCATGTCTCATAGCCATGGGCATTCCATCCAACTTTGCAGGAAAAACACGATAAGTTATTATCCTTCGAATTCATATTGACCATGTTATTTTTTATTTGGTTATCTTGTTGGCTAATATATTATCAAGAAATTTTATATTTTATGAGATAAGGGCTATTCCTTTATTGCCAATTATACTATTACCATCTACTATTTGGCTGCAACCCAATTTGCATTTTTTTCATATTGGTGTTATTTATAATTACTTTCCATAAATCCATCTCCATCATTTGATCTTTTAGCATGTTATCTTTATCTTGGATTTGGGATAAAGTAGAAGTGATACTATATAATTGAGGAGTTGGTAAAGAAGAAAGTTAGGACTGAAAAGAAATGGAAGTAGTGCTTTACCCTGAGAGGGTCACTATGTTAGGGAAGTTGGTTTATGGGTAGGTGGTAGTATTAGAAGGTGTTTGGGCATTTAGAATTGACACACAATAGGGGAGGTCAAAAAAATTATAGATTCTATGATACATAGGAATTTTAAGACATAGGAGGGGTAGGCAATAATTTCCCTACTCTAGTGAGTATATCTTCTACATGGGCCACCTCTTTGAATGTTCTAGCTAAAGTAACAAAATTAGAATTAGAGACCATTAAAGCTAATTTAAACTATAAAACTTTTATGTAATACAACAATGCTTGATTTAATGAGGATGCATATTTAGTAGAATTAAATACAAAGTATATTATCATCAAAGACTGATAATGACTTCAAAGCATCTAGAATGGGGGAATAAACCATTATATTTGAAGGACCCCAATAAATCCAACTAGGGAGTTATCCTAGGGCCTCACAGGAACAAGTACTAGATTATATTAAGGGAATTGCTTATATTATATTAGTAGAAGATGCATAACTTGCCTATAAGGTAGGTCTATGTATACTTATAGAGGTGGAATATATGGAGCAATTTGTTATTATGGCAAACCCTACAAATTTTTGGGGGCATAGTAATATTATAATAGAAACTAATGATTTCAATTGGTTTTAGTATGCTTGTTTTTTATTAGGTATAGCTTATATTTTTTAAATGTGAAAAATATTTTATAAGCTATGCTATGGGATTTGTTGATTAATATAAGGTATATACTACTATAGATTCTATAATGGCTAACTGGCTCGAGGTAACATTTTATTTGGGGATATACTCTAAGATCCTTTCTCTCCATTTGATTAGGCAATGGTTACATGTTTTGAGCTATGCCTTGGTTTGAAACTAGAATATTGATTTGACCTAAATCATTACTAGTAATGGTATTAAGTAGATTTCATTGACCAAAGGTTGGGAGTTAGTTTGAAGTAATGGGATTGTTACTTGATTCAATTAATGATTGGATCAAAGTGGTAGTCATTGAAAAATTATTTTGAGTAGAATATTCTAATGATTGACATGTTTTGACTTGAGTACTCATGGATATTGGTGGTTAGAAGGATTGGTTACTTGGAACAAGATGCATACTAGCTACATACCTTATCTAATTAGGGTGTTGTTCTACGTTAGATAATTTTTGTGATGATAAATACATTTCATATAAGTGATTCTTAATTACATTTGTAATGGTGGTTCCTATGGAATCCCAAGTTTGGGTGGTGCCAGGAAAGGCATAAACAAAATATGGAGTCTAATTGATCAAATTTAGCTCTTTCAAAAGGGATGAAGATGTAGGATTTTGACCTTGATTATATGGATTAGTCATTTGAACTTTTGATGGAGTTAAATCCATAGTCATTTCAAGAATTTTCCCTTCATATATCCATATGACAAGTTACTCCTTTTTCCCTTTTGCATCCTCCTTTAACATGGGATGAGTTTAACTCGATAAATCTCTGTGGCTAATTGTTGCATTTTTTAGCGTGTCTTTGTAATTCTAATTCTTCTCATGCATATACCTATATTGGAAGATTCTTTGGGTTAGAACACATTATTTTGAACAAAGGAGTGAATCATTATATAATGAGTAAATAATTTCAAAAAATTTTAAGAAAAATTCAACAAAAAGTCAAATAAAATCACTCAAACCAATTGCTTTCAAATTTCAAGTTAATTACTCTTCCAAGATAAATTAGAAAATTTTCCTTATTTGAGTGAATTGTTTCTATATTTTGGGCAATTTGCTTTTGGATATTTGAGCAAATTGTTTCTCTACAACTATTTACAAATGTTTTGTAATTTGCAGTGATCGAATTCTAAGAAGTGAATTGCTCTACATGGATGGAATCATGTTTTTGATGAAGACTTTAATTTTTTTTTCAAATATTAAAAAATTGCTTTTCATTACTGAAAAATGTAATTTGGCACCAAAATCGAGGAAACCTAATTAATTTTATGAAATATTGATGTCACCTCATGAAAATTTTAATATTTTTCTAAAGTTTGAAATGGAGTCACCATTCATAAAGCACAAATACAATTGTATGCAGATTTTGAAATATATTCAAAATTAGGTTAAAACCTAAACTAGGCATGATTTCAACAAGGAAATTAAGCACTTTGTACCATCATACATGGTAAAAAATATTGAATTGCAAAAATTCTAAATTCTATTACTCTAACAACCTCTAAATTTAAGTTTAATCCCTACTATCCTTACTAAAATAATATAATCTAAGTACAAAAAATAAATTCTTGGAAGGTAGGGATGCAAGGTATTAAATTAAATTTACATAGAATAAAATATGACTATAAAATAACGAGTGTGTATGATCAGTCAACATATGATAAAATAAAATAAAAATAATTTATTCCTATGCATGTGAAATTGAAATATTAAGAAATTATAGGAGGATAAAAGAGTAGTGTCCTAATTATCACAACTGCATAATACAAAAGAGCAAAGCCATAATTGAAAATAATTTTTTTTTGCACAATCAGTTACTATTTCTAAAATTAGAATCATTATAATGTAGGTCCCACAAAGTGTAGATCCAATTATTTCAAAGCTGAAATATATTTATAATGGAGCTCATGGATCCTATTTGTAGAAGGAATTTTACCTTAAGTTGCCTTGGTTGAGAAATTCTTACTCCTAGTAAAAGTAATAATTTGGGAGCATTTTGAGCAAAATGACACACCTTCAAATGTCTCATATCTCTAATTAAACATATAAATAGCCTAGGAGCCTTCTCAAATGAGTTATGATTCCACTCTTAAACAAAAAACCATTTTCTAAAATATCTTCCTTGATATCTATGCACACTTGTATTACTTCAATTATCAATGAGGGATTCACTCTTGAAAGGGGAGTGAGATTATCGATTTTATTGTAGGATTTGGAATGATATCCCTAATGGATGGATTCTTGGGGTATAACCAAATTAAGATAGACCTTAAGGGTCATTAAAAACCATATTTCATCACCTCATTGGGAACCTTCTACTACCAAGCCATACACATTGGGATAAAAATTATAGAATCTACCTACTAGTGAGCCAAGATGAAATGATGCATGATATCACATAAGATTATGTCGATGATATTTTTGGCTAGTCATAAAACTAAGAATACCATGTTTAGGATTGAAGATATAGTTTTGAGAAACTCAAGGAGTACAAAGTATACCTAAAGCCTAAAACAATGCATCTTTATGGTAACACTAGAAAAACTATTGGGATTCATTATATCCCAATGGGATATTTGTAGACACCTAAAAGTCGCATTTGGTTGCAAGTTCATCCTTCACGATTAATTAAGTCACAAACCTCACAAAATTGCACTAATTAAGCCTAAAACACCTTGTATTTACAAAAGGGCTATCCCTAAGCCCCTTTAGGCCATCTAAGACCTTTCGTGCACTTAATCATGGTCCTCATGAGACCTCCATAAAAAAATCTAATCATGGTAAACCTAATCCTAATTTAAAATTCACTTTATCATTAAAGTGCACTTTATGACTTAAACATGATTAATTAGGGATAATCAATATTAAACCTAATATTATCCTCACACATGTGTGCACCCATAACTTAGTTAAAATATTTAAAATATGCTTAACTTAATCACAACCTAACCTAGGATCTACCTAATCAGGGTTAACCTCAAACCTTGCTCACACGTTTGCACATAGGATATTTCTAATATTTCTCTTCAGGGCATGTGAAGGAATGACTCGCCTTCCACTTCATCCTTTTAACCTCATCATGGTTGGAATATAAACCAGGGTTCATGCCACCTCATAAAGGACACCTCACCCCCTAGCCTTGGCCCACTTTATAAATAGATGGCCATTTTCACCATGAATTAACTCTTACCTTTTTGGTTTACTTACCAAAACTCTACACAAATCACTCTAGACTATTATTTGTCACTTTTTGCATCCATAATACATCAAGAAATAGTACCAAGAGTTCACCCGAATAGAAATCTACAAAATCAATCAATAATAGTCTCATTCACACACTATCATGTGAACCCAAGCTAGAGGTTCGCACACTGCCATGCAAACCTGATTTACAACCATTCCAGAGTTATATATAAGGTAAGTATCACTTTTTTATAGTTTCTACAACTTTAGATTTACTTTTCATCATGTTTTCCTTTATTTTTAGCATCATTTGTCTTCATAAATGTGGAATCTGATCAATGATAGGTCCCAAAACACATTAATCCATTTTTGCAGGTCCAAATAGGTACAAAAGACATTTTCAAAAACCCAAGTGATGACACATGTGGAAGAATCCCATCTACATTGAGGGCACTAGAAGACATCAACAAATGCATTATACTCACATTGAGAAAATAAGAAAATTCTTCTTTAAAAAAGTTTATGTTGTAACCCCATTTTTAGTAAATAAAAGAGCATTCAACTATTATTTCATTAGTTTTGGAATGGTGAATTCCATGTGTTACAATATAGCATGCCCAGTGGGACACCCACAACCTATTTTAGATTAGCTTCACTATTATCTAATCCACTTTATGGTCTAATTTTATGTGTTGCAAGCACTATAAATCTAGAGGAGGGTCCATAACAACCTCGAGATACACTTTAGGTCTTCTGCTATGAAGTCGTAGCCTTATATGCCCAATTTACATATTGTTGCATGACCCTATAGATGGCGTTCACACACCACTGTGCGAACCTTACCAAATAGCTTTAGAATAGGTCCTTATAGTGGTATATCTATTTTTATTGCTTCACAAGATAATACATACACAAGCAAGATCATCCAGTATACTTGGCATTAGGTATTTTACTCAGAGCAATGGTTTTTCAACAACATTAAAATAATATTTCAGGTTTCTTGTTACAAAGCACCTAATCAAATTTAAAATCCTTTTTTCAAAGCACTAGATTAATTTTTAAACCTCTTTCAAATCACTATATTAGAAATTCCAAATCCCTTTTCAAAGCATTAGGTTGAAATTTTAAATCTCTTTCAAATCAATAGATTAGAAGTTTCAAATCCCTTTTCAAAGCACTAGGTTAAATTTCAAATCTCTTTCAAATCATTATATTATAAATTTCAAATCCCTTTTCAAAGGACTAGGTTAAATTTCAAATCTTTTTCAAATCATTAGATTAGAAATTTTCAAATCTCTTTCAAATCACTAGATTAGATTTTCAAATATCTTTCAAAAACACTAAGATTAAATTTCAAATCTCTTTCAAATCACTAGAGTATATTTTTAAATTTCTTTCATAACACTTAGATGAAATTTCATCTCTTTCAAATAAATAGAGTGGATTTTCAAATTTATTTCACAAACACTTAGATAAAATTTTCAAATCTCTTTCAAATCACTAGATTAGATTTTCCAATCTATTTCAAAACACTTAGATTAAATTCCGTAGAGATAAACATAACTGGGACACAAAGCTCAAGGAGTTTGAGCAAAGATCAAGTTTGTGCAATGTCATAAAATTGAGAATGATCAGAGATGATTTACCCACCCCCTGGAAGGAGGTCATGAAATCAGTGATGGAATATATTACAGTTGATGATCCAGGTTCACTCAGGAGTCACATAGCCTATGTGAACCACTTCAAGGAAGTGAAACCTCTCAACATCCCTAAATTTTTATTTTTATCTATGGATTATTCCATGAATGCAACTTGCTCAAATAAGGACACAGGTTGGCCCTCACATCAAGGGTTATTTAAGGTAATCTACAATCATTTTTTGGATAATTTTCCCAAAGAAAATGTGGTTTCGTAGGAGCAGCAAGCAGATTCCAAGAATACTATGGAGGAGGATACATCCTTTACCCCATCCTCAAGTGTTCATGGGTCCAAGAAGAGGAAAGCGAAATGAAGCTCTTTGGATGCTAATAAATTGGTAAGGAAGAAGGTCAAGGTGGAGGATCAACCCACCCCTACGAGAAGCTCCCAATGCTTAAAGGAAAAATTTATTCAGAATCAAGGAAAAATGCATGGTTCCACTGAGGATGAGTTCGAGGATCCTGTGGTTAAGATACTTTAGGAATACATCATAAAGACTACTACTTCTACCATAGCCCATATGGAAAGTGTTGTAACCACGAGCATGACAACCATTATCCAAATGAAGAAGCACAAAAATAATTTGAACTTGCTATTTTTCTATGATAATTTCTCTGAGGGTCACCCAGAAAAGAACTCCTCGGGAGTTAGCACTAGTGTCAAGGAGGAAAACATGGTGGAAATTGCCAAGGAAGTGTTAAAGGAAACTCCTAAGGATTTTGACAAGGATGACACCAAGGATTCTGCTAATGTGTAATTATCTACAGTTTATCTGTTATTTTTGGGTTTTGTCTTGTTGGGACATTTTATTTCTTGTTTCATCCATTTGGTCTATTTTTGTTTTATCTAAAAGTCTTAGGCTTTATGTGGATGCCATGAGGTTTTTGTGGATGTTGCATCCTTTAATCCTACTTTTGTACTAAGGCACTAGAGTGCCTTTCAAATTCCCCCATCAATACAATTTTGTTAACATACCAAAAAAAATTCAAATCTCTTTCAAAAACACTTAGATTAAATTTCAAAAACACTTAGTTAAGATTTCAAATTTCTTTTCAAAGCATTAGAATAAATTTAAAATTTCTTTCAAAAACACTTAGATTAAATTTCAAATTTCTTTCAAAAAAACTTAGATTAAATTTCAAATTTCTTTCAAAAAAACTTAGATTAAATTTTAAATTTCTTTTCAAAGCCTTAGATTAAATTTTAAATCTCTTTCAAATAACTAGAGTAGATTTTCAAATTTCCTTCACAAACATTTAGGTTAAATTTCAAATCCCTTTTCAAAATACTAGGTTAAATTTTAAATCTCTTTCAAATCACTAGATTAGAAATTTCAAATCTCTTTCAAATCACTAGATTAGAAATTTCAAATCTCTTTCAAAGCATCTAGATTAAATTTTCAAATTCCTTTCACCAACACCTAGATCAAATTTCAATTTTCTTTTGAAAATGCTTAGATTAAATTTCAAATATCTTTCAAATTACTAGATTAGATTAAAATTCAGATCTCTTTAAAAAAAAACTCAATAAAATTTCAAGTCTCTTTCAAATCACTTAGATTAAATTTCAATTTTCATTTCAAAGCATTATATCAGATTTTAGATTTCTTTCCAACACACCTATATAGATTTCAATTTTTTTTGTCCAAACATCTCATATTTGATTACTTTCAATATTTCTAGAATAGCTTTTAATTTCAAAAGGCATCTAGGTTTAGTTTCTTTTAAAAAGGTATTTTGTGAGATTTGCTTTCATATCATCGATAGTTAACTCACCAACACAAACTCATATTTCATACACAGTGGTAAGATTGGACTTCATCCCCAATTCCCACTTGAGACTATTGATGTTGGAATTCACCTCCTTCTACTAGCTCACCCCTTAGACACCATTGTAGCCCCCAAAAGTGGTTTTTCAGACTTCATCATTAGAATATCCTCTACTCTTGAGACTGGTTTTCTAGAATTTATCACTAAAAGCAAACTTCAGAGTGGGATCGGATTAGATACCTTTGTTCACAAGGTTTACATAATTTATGAATAGGTAATTGTCATTCTTGAATAAACCCACCCAAGGATGAAATGACCGCCCAGTTGGTCCAGTAGAAGGTCTTAAATAGTGCCACCTATTTTTGTAAGAGGATTTTGACTCATCAGAGCATTATTTTTTTTTTAGCGAAAAACCCCATGTGGGGCCGCCTTGGTCTAAGAGACCACAAACAGGGGGTTCTATACCGTCAAAGTCACCCGGGAGTTGCACCCAGCCCTGCCGCACCAACATTATCAATTGGATTTTGGGTACCCAATTCATCTTTTTGGTAGGGTGGAGATTTTAACCTGGGACCTCCCTTGGAGGATTGCCCTCTCCTCTCCAACTCAACTACAACACCTGGGTACTCATCAGAGCATTTTTAGTCTTCCCCTTTGGATATCATTTTACTGTATCTTAGTCCATTTAGTTTGCCACTCATCTATTGATATAATTTTCTATTTTATGCATCCTTGGGTGTTGCGAGAGGTTCTGTGTTTGATGACATTCCTTTTTAGAGTCTCATTTCTTTCCCAGTGTCGTGTCTTAGATAAGGTACTATCACCAAAATATAAAAAACAACAAAAACATTTACTTTTATTTTCTTATAATTGATTCCAATAGTATTCTTGTATTACACTCACAAAAAATGGCTTAAGCACATTCACTTTCTAGCTAACCCACTTTTGGATATCCATAGTCTATAACTATCATTTTTTTGTCATGTTTACCCTCTATTGTAGGTTCGCATAGTAGTGTGTGAATCAGGTTCTCATAGCACAAGTTTACAGAATAGTGTGTGGACTTTGTTCCAGTACACAAAAACACAAAAATACATAGAATTTTACATAGAACACACACACCAGTTCAAATTTTTATTTTTGAACAGTTTTGAGCACTCAATCATGGTACACATCACCATGCCTATTTTCACTCATATTAAATCACGTGAGAAAGTGCACCTTGCTAAGGAAGTTGCTTGCACTACCTCCAACTAGTATAGTACTCCATCTTAGTTCATGGGGATCCTTATATGGTCATACCTGATAATCTCACTACTATTGAATCATCTTACTCGCATACCATGATCCAAGGAGAGACTTCCATTTAAAGTAACATGCCTACCACATCCACTGGTGAGGATCATCCTCTTCATCCTTATTCCCTTACACTCAATATACCTTCTACATTTTGTGATCATGTTATCTACACAACACTAGGAGATCCAACTCCATATATTATTATTGGTGAAGATACTCCACCTACTTCACCCACATATTCTCATTCATTTATTTAGGATCCATCCCATTCTCTTCTCAATGATGATCCCTATTTACTTTATCATCTACATCCAAAGGCCATGTCGTCTACCCCCATAGTAGGGGTGATTTTAGATCCTCAATCATCCACTCCTGGTACTCATGCACCTTCATCATAGTCAACCCTACAATAGTCATCATCACAACAAAAATACACCTCACTTACATCATCTCATCCATACACTTCACACACACCACAACAACCACCTTCACAACACTCGTATCTTCTATATTTAGTTCAAATATCACAATTACCATCCCAATAACAATAATTTATTTCATCACAACATCAAAAGGTCCCATATTCACAATTAAAGCTACAAGGGCCACCTCTTCAAATTTTCTAACTAAAGTAACAAAATTAGAATTACAGACCATTAAAGATAATTTAAACTATAAACCTTTTATGTAATACAATAATGCTTGATTTCATGTGGATGCATATTTAGTAGAATTAAATACAAAGTCAATTCTCATCAAAGACCGATAATGACTTCATAGCAACTAGAATGGGGGAATAAGCCATTAGATTTGAAGGACCCTGATAAATCCAATTAGGGAGTTGTCCTAAGGCCTCATAAGCACAAGTACTAGATTATATTAAGGTAATTGCTTATATTATATTAGTAGAAGATGCATCACTTGCCTATAAGGTAGGTCTATGTATACTTATAGAGGTGGTATATTTGGAGCAATTTGTTACTATGGTAAACCCTACAAATTTATGGGGGCATAGTAATATTATAATAGAAACTAATTATTTCAATTGTTTTTAGTATGCTTGGTTTTTATTAGGTATAGCTTATATGTTTTATATGTGCAAAGGGTTTTATAATCTATGTCATGGGATTTGTTTATTAATATAAGATATATACTACTATAGATTCTATAGTGGCTAACTGGCTTGAGGTAACATTTTATTGGAGTCTATACTCTAAGATCCTTTCTCTCCATTTGATTAGGCAATGCTTACATGTTTTGAGTTATGACTTGGTTTGAAACTAGAATATTGATTTGATCTAAAGCATTAATAGTAATGGTATTAAGTAGATTTTATTGACCAGAGGTTGGGATTTAGTTTGAAGTAATGGTCTTGTTACTTGATTCAAGTAATGATTGGATCAAAGTGGTAGTATTTAAAAAATTATTTTTAGTAAAATATTCTAACGATTGATATGTTTTGACATAAGTACTTGTAGACACCTAAAACATGTCATGTCGAGGTGACTACTCATATGGGACATGCTAGAAGACCATATGGAAGACCTTGGACAAATACCAAGGTATAGCAGTGGTTTTAACCACTCATTTGGGCACCTTTGCCTAGTCAGTGCTAGCCGTTGTTGACACCCATGGTTAGCAGAGCTGACCGTGCTTGTCAGCCATGGTCAGGCCTCAAAATTAGTTGGCCTTTGACCAAGTCAAATTTGGTTCCAAATGGCCAATTGGTTGTGGATTGGAGCAGTTTGAGTGAGGAAGGTTCTAGATATTTCCATCCAACAAACTCTAACTACCCAATCTTGATCTTGGCTTCCTCATGAAGCTAGGACATAGCCCTCCTAGGTGCTATAAAATACCCCTCCAAATTGGGGAAAAGTTTGAGAGAAGTTTTCAATTGTATGCGGTGAAGCCCTATCGAGATAGACACTCACTTGTGTTCCTTGAGAGAAAGCTTTGTTATTGCAATTGAGAGATCAAGATGACAATTCAAGCCATGGAGGCCCTAGGAGGCTAGGAGAGCCAAGAAATGCAATTACACCCATTTCACATGCACTTGGAGCAATTCAACCACCAAATATATCAGAGGACATAGAGGTGACCCTTGACCATCAATTTGGCAAGAGAATTCAGAGATCTAGCCCTTGGATTTGAGGACAAACACATTTCAAGCCTCGCCATGGTTGTCAACCATGGCTAACAGTGCTCACCGTGCCTCAGAGCCATGGTCAGGGTAGTATCACTGATTTCCTTGTTTTCTCACCGTAGGAATTGTTAATAGTAGTAGATTAAGCATAATTTAGGTTTAATTGCATTTTTAGAGACTTTTGACCGGTAGAATTAGCTTGTTTAGTTGTCTTGCTTTCAATATTGTAACTAGGATACTAATGGATCTTTTTCATGCTTCCATGCTTTCAAATTGATAATTAGACCATTAGATAGATACATATGATTTTCCTTTACATGATTCATAGCATCTTTTCATGTTTTTCAAAGGTTTATTAGCTTTCTTGCATTTTCTTGATTATATGCTAGTAATGTCATGTATTCTTATGATTTCCTCAAAAAGCCTCATCAAGAGAGGCATCCTTTATTACTGATGCTTCTTGTTGTTTATTGAATGCAGGATCAATAGGGTTTTGGGATTCAAGGCAACAAATACCTCTAATCATGGAGAAGAAGGTCATCGACACCTTGGAGCAGTTCATGTCATCTTGAAAGGCATTTTGATCGCATCTACCCTTGAGAGGGATTAGATACTATTGTAATTGATGTATCAAATGGGTATCCCTAAGAGGGATGAATCTGTAATTTGACTCCATTGAAATTAATAAAGGATTCCTTGTATTCATTTTATTTCTTGTTGTCAATTTATGCATGCCTATTTGTGTATTTTTCATCAATTGCAATAGTTAGACTAGGTGCGAGCCTTTTTGGTGGTTACATAAGGTGATCATGGTGGGAACTTCCACATTAAATGCCATAGAATACTAACTTGTGTGGTTTTTTGATGATAGGTGCTAACCATGGTTGACAACCATGGTCAAAATTTGTCACCGCGGTTGACACCCATGGGCAATAGTCTCAGCCATGCCATAGAGCCATGGTCAACATCTGACAGGTCGTACAATAGGGAGCCAAAGCTTAATCGGATGAGGATCTGAGGTAGGATCCACCTTTCTCTGATTTTCCCTATTTCTCTATCTGTGTTTTTCTAGAAATTCAAAATTGCTAGCATAATTAGGGAATGCGACAAGAAAGTAAAATGCATTGAGTCCCTAGGTCTTTTCTTAGGTTCTACTAGTCGCTGCTAGGAACAGCGGACCTCTGAGTGTAGTCCACCCTAGTCTCCAGTGGTCTAGGCCCTTCTTGTATGCTAGTTTTCTTGCATGAGGCCCATCTAGTGGCCACTTCATCATCGTCATTAGTGTGCATTTGCTTTGAAAATTCATATAGCTTAATCATGCATACTTCTGAAAGTTAAAACGTTCTTTTTAATTTGCATAGCATGTAGAAGAGTCATGAGTGTTGTTTTATGCATTTAATTTCATGCAAAATAAAAGGAACCACACACACCATGACACACTTAAACGCTAGTGAGTTGGAAGTCACATCCAACCACTAGTAGGGTTCAACAATGGTGGTAGTGATTTCCATCCATTGGCCCAACTCCCTCGATCCTTTTGTTACTAGACCAATACTGGATCCAAGATGCCATCATAGCCCATGCAAAATAGCATGTATTCCTCTTCGAAGGGGTGTATCACTGCACATGGGTGAATTGGGTGAGGATTGAGAGGACTTGTGCTCCTTGCCTGAGTGTGGGTTTCATCTCCACATTTTGGGGGGTTTACGTGACCGTGACTTTCATTTCCGGTTGTCGAGCTGCGAGTATATAGGTGAAAGCCCTTTAACAATTGAGTATATCATCAACATATTTGAAAACATGATGAGAGTTACTTATTGATACAAAAAATTACAAAACACATCAAATAGTTTAGGGTTCACTTTAAATTTTAAAAGAGATAATCACCATTGTTTACTTTGTTTGTTTTAAAAATTACATAAGAGATAATACAATATCATGGTGGCTACATGGAGAGGCTAACCTGGATGTAGATCCGAGGTCGAGGCCAAAGCTCCACCCAATGCACAACAAGACACGCAACACCCTCAATCACAGAATCCTCTCGAACATCATTCGACGAGTATTAGAGGGGACAATTCTACGTGTGAAGATCTTGTTGGGAATACCCCGGTATGAGGAGCTACTAGACACTCCTCAAGACATATATCAGAACATGGAGCTTCCCAACATGGGGGTTCTGAGCATATCAACATTTACCATGATCGCACTCCACGTGCATCCATGGGATCTACTGAGGAGTTTGTAATTGAGGGATCCAGATTGGTACCCCTTCATCCTGTGTCTAAGGGAGGCTTGAGGCCCCCAACATCTGAGTATAGATGAGGTCAGGATCCACCCATCCAGGGGAAAATAGATAGGGCCACTTCCGAGCATAGGCCCGCTCAAACTCCCAACAAGGGTGAGCCTTGTAGGATCACCATAGATGTGTCTAAAGTGGGAGCCAATGGTATGCCACCTCATGAGCCTTGGCATAGCAGATAGTTGGATGGTTTGGGTAAATTTCTAGGATAGTTAGGTTACAAGCCTACTCCTACGCCTTCTCATCCTATGAGTGTGCATAGTGGTAGTACCATTAGAACTATCAGAGAACCTAGAGAATGCTCCAAGCATTCTCGAGATATGCATGCCCCTGCATCCCATGTAGGCACAGAGCATAGGCAACATCTGGATGTGAATGTCATCTTCATAGATAAGGGCAAGAGCGTAGCAGATCAGACCATTGGGGGACACACCCACAAATCCGCTCGAATAGAGCGCACACACCAGAGGCCACAAATGGCTGATCACGTAGATAGATCTCATAAGCTGATGTCAAAGAAAAGACATCAGATTCTCCAAGACCAATTGGAGGATGTTCATGCAGAATGGGAATGCCTCAAAAATGAGAACACTCAGAGGTAGAGGTTCATAAGACAATGCTTATATGAATAGTGAATGCATGAGCAATGCATCCTTGATCAAAAGGAGCATGTTGAGAGGGAGGATCGACTAGCCAGTGTCGGTTTACACCCCCATAGTGAGCATAGGGAGCGCATTGATAGATGAGCTGCTTCATAGCCCGATTTGCACCCTGAGTATATAGATACTCATACTCGCTATACAACCCAACACAGAGATGGGTGCCCTCCATTCGAACATCATGGGCATAGGTAGTATGAAGAAGAAGTGGGAGAGGAATTAGATCAAGAGTATCCTAAAATCTCCCAAGTCGAGGAGGAGGATGAGCCTATTCCTTCACCTCGATCGAAGAGGAATCTACCTCCGAGGGTGCCTCCAAGGCATTCCATAGAAGAGGAGTTCTTATCTTCATAGGCTTATAAAGTCTTGGTAGAAAAGGTCAAAGCTATAGAAAAGCAAGGGATAACTTATCAAAATCCAACCTTGAATAAAATTCATAATGAACCTTTATGTCCATCAGTGCCTACTCCACCTTATCCTGAGCATTTTGAAATGCCTAAACTGGATAAGTTTAGAGGAGAGGAGGATGCTCAGGAGCACATCATGAGATTTTTGGATGTATGCTTTCATATTGGAAGCAATGATGCCCTGCTCCTATGGACCTTTATCATGACCCTCTTAGGCCCAGCCTGGGAGTGGTTTAATCAACTCAAGAGGTATAATATCACCAATTTTGAGCAATTGGTTGATGCATTTCTTGAACGCTTCTCCTTTGGCATCAAGAAGAAGGTGAACTTATCTGAGTTGGCTGCTTTAATGCAACATGATGATGAACCAGTTATGGATTATGGGAAATGATGGAGAAAGATGATGGCAAAGCTGCCATTCTCCATCCCTACTTTTGAATTAACTAGAATGTTTATGAAAAGTTATGCCAAGCATATTTTATTATTATTATAGTTGCAGCAATATCAGACCTTTGAAGAGGCTTTGGTGCAAGCCAAAGTGATTGAGGATATCAAGTTATAGGAGGGTAACTTGAAGCTTAGGAATAAGAAGGAATGGAATAAGAGAAGCACTGAGAAACAACTAGCCAAGCTGGCCCACATCAATCAGGTGGCTTTGAACCTTCAGAAAGGGGATAAGGGGTAACAACAATGAAATTATCAAGCCCAACCTCCTCCTGCAGTATGAGTAGTGCAACAACTATCAAAAGGGTAAGAATAAGGAACAATGCCCACCTCACCAGTTCACACCATTGTCGGAATTGATGACTATGATATTCAATCAACTATGTGAGGCCAAGGCCATACGCTTGCCAGAGATCAAACTGTTGGACCCTAATCAACCCAAACCAAAGGGGTATAGGGATGAGTTGTACTGTATCTTCCATAGATCAAAGGGACACGACATCGAAGTATGTTGGAGTTTCAAACATTTAGTACAAAATATGATAGAAAGAGGTGAGCTAACTATGGATAACCCTCAAGCACCAGATAATCAAAATATAGGAATTTACAAAAATCCTCTACCTAATCATGAGGTACCGAGGAACAATATTGGCCAGGTCAATCAAGTGCGAATCGAACCACCAACCCATGGGTTCATCAGAATGGTCAATGTTGTCACTAGACATGCGAGGTATGAGAGACCAAATCAACCTCTAGCTCCCATTAGAGTACAAGCTGTACCTCCTCCAAGGCCAACCCAAAATGTGCCAGGCCCACCAACTAGACCGATGGTGACAATCAAGAGTAGGTTAGTTCAAAATCTACAGATAACTCCAACAAAGTTGTCAATTTATGAGCTGATTTAGTAGTCTCCCAAGCATAGGGAGATGCTTATGGACATTCTAAGGTCCATAGAAGTATAGTCCTAGGATCCAGAAGCATTCACACACTTCATGGGACATGTACAATAGTTCTAAGAACCGGTCATACAATTTCATGATCATGAAGTCAAGACGGTTTCCACTATCATAGCGGACCCACCGCTCCATATCATCGCATGTGTAAATCACATACCTTTCAAGTGGGTATTTATTGATATAGGATCATCAATCAACATTATCATGACCAAGGCATTGACATATTTGAAGTTGCCAAAATCACATATTGTACCTTCCACTTTTACCTTGAGAGCATTCAATGATGCGTTATGCTCTATGGTAGGTACCATAGTTCTTCTGATCTAGGTTGGACTCAAGACCATCCCTATGATGTGTCATGTGATTGAAGGCACCATGCAATACAACATCCTTTTAGGGAGGCCTTGGATACGAGAAATGCATTGTGTCCCCTCTATTCTCCATCAATGTATCAAATATGTACATGAGGGGCAGGTTCACGTGGTGCCTTCCGATGAGGAACCATTTAAATATATGAATCTAGCAGACTTGTCGAGGGATTTTGTGCTCCCCTCAATGCACCTGGACATACGGCCTACATCATCGATCAAAGAGCTAGGAGGTAAAATAAGAGAAGTGTGTGCTAAACCAACAAATTCTGTATCTCAATGATCGAAGCACACAACAACTGCTTCTACTAGACCATCTGCATCTATGATGCATCGAGATGATGAGAAGCTAAAAGCTAAAATGGGAAAAAAAGAAGTTGATGCCCAAACTAGTTGTGATCGAGGTTCCTACTCCCATGGAAGTAGAGAATGCTCTAGTAGGAGTCAAAGAGGCACCTCAGCCTACTTCACCTGCATCTTTAGTAGGGTCATCTACACCATAGGTGACCATTCACTTGGTTAATCCTAGATTGGGGGAATATATTGTGTAGAATGTGACATTCACTCCAATCATCGAGACTGCACAAGACATGGGCCGACCACAAGCCCATCATTTTCTTGTAGGGATGGTGGTACCACTAGGGGTACCTCCTAACCAAACTAATTTTATCTATGGAGGGCTCGACCAGCTTGCATCTCACACTTCCATGGATGAAGATGATGATGAGCCATTCATCGTGAATGTTCATTATCTTTCTAACCCAGAGTATGCCTTGTAATATTTTGAGCGTTACCATTGGCATGGTTATGGGCTCAGATTGTTTGAGTAGGGGCGTAAGAGGTTGTATGAACCTCAGTATCAGTTGCCTATGGATAGGTTTGGGTTAGGATACCATATGGGAGGATAGGCTGAACTCCTCATGGTATCTTTAGACCACTTGTACCTTAGTCTGGGGGGTGAAGTTGACTTCAATCCTTATCACCCTAATCCCACCTCTTGTCGAAGGGATAATCGGATAGTGTCTTATGTCACTATAGGACCACCTAAGACATATCATGAAGATATCTTGGTGGAGACCGGTCTAGAGCATATACCAAGAGAAAACTTGGGTGAACAAATCCATGCAATGGCCAATGACATAGGCCTATAGATGCAGATCGCTAGTATAGCGATAGATGCTGAGTCAGAGGATCACTCTGATGAAGAGAGTGTAGAGTCCATATTTGAGATAGGTGGACCGAGTTGCATATATGAGAGTGATGATGATGGTGATTCCTCAGATGATGAGCAATATGAGGATGAGACTGAGTTGGCTTATTTGGGCCCTCTTAATTTATGTCATCTGTTACCTTCAGAGATAGTCATTGAGGATAATCAATCCTTCATGGATGATAGCAGTTATCAAGAGTGGGCTTTCATGGGGCCCCACCTTCCCAATCACCCGATTCTAGTCGGTAGTGGTGAAGGTCTCTATTATGATAGTGATGATGAAGATGAAATAGAGAGAGCCTATCTAGGGCCTCCCTACTTATATCATCATAATGCATCATACACTACAATGGATATGCATAGAGATATCAATCTTCATCCGCACCTTAGAGGAAGACCACCTAGTTTGGATAGGATTTATCATATGGTTTTCCCTAACCCATTAGCATTTAGAGAGCTCCTTGAGCCTAGCGATCCTGTTCTCGAGTCTATTCATAGATCGGATCTAGAGATCCCCATACCCCTAGAACCACATCTTGGGGATGGAAGTTATATCAATATAGTGTCACATGCACATGGTCCTAGAGATATGATCCATTCCATCAATATGATCTCCATTGATTTGACCACTCCACTTCATAATCCAGCCGATCCTTCCAAACCATTGCACCTAAATGTAGATGCTATTGATTGGGATCACGTTGACTCACCACTAGAGCCTAGATATTTCTTCCCTAATGAAGAAATGCTGCAACCTTTTCACTTTGCGCTAGGCTATGCACATGATGTTTATCATGTTGAGGATGCTTCCAATGTGGAACCCATAAACCCAATAGATGACATCCACTTGATCCCTACGCCTCATCAGCTTGAGGAGGGATCCCACATGTTAGTAGAGGAAACCTTTGAAGTGGATATCAGTGATGATCCCACCAATCCAAGGAAGGTTAAATTTGGAGAAATTTTATCTCCTGATGAGCGTGCCAACCTCATCCCTCTACTGAGAGAGAGACCTACTCTCTTTGCTTGGACTTACAAAGACATGCCAGGTCTAGATCCAAAATTGGTTACTCATAACCTTTCGCTAGATCTTTCAAAGAAACCAGTCAAGCAAAAACTTAGGAAGATGCATCCGACAGTAGCCTTAATGGTGAAATATGAATTGTAGAAGCTATTAGATGTAGAGTTCATCATTTCCATCGACTATCCAGAATGGGTATCAAACATGGTACCTGTAGGAAAACCTGATGGAAGGATCCATATTTGTACGGATTTTAGAGACCTCAATAAGGCAACACCAAAGGATTCATTCCCATTGTCCAAACATAGATGCTCTCGTAGACGCAACTATGGGTCATGAAATGCTCTCCTTAATGGATGGTTTTTTTGGTTACAACCAAATTTAGATTAAGCTTAAAGACCAACATAAAACTAGTTCATAATGCCATGGGGAAATTTTGTCTATAAGGTTATGCCATTTGGTCTTAAAATGTTGGTGCTACATATCAGCGGGCTATGACATATATCTTTCATGACTACATGCATAAGATCTTGGAAGATTATATCGATGACTTATTGGTGAAGTCATTGTTGTGTTTAGAGCATGTTGAGGTCCTAAGAAAAGTCTTCGATCGCCTGATAGAGCATAATGTCAAGTTGAATCCTAAGAAGTGTGTATTTGGTGTAACTTCAGGAAATCTCTTAGGATTCATCATTTCAAAGTGAGGCATCAAAGTTGATCCAACAAAGGTAAAGGTAATTTTAGAAATGCGTTCACCCATGAATATCAAGGAATTAAGAAGCCTTCAGGGCAAAGTAGCATCCATAAAGTGATTTATCACATAATTATCGGATAAATGTCGACCCATGAATCGACTACTACACAAGGGGGTCCCATTCAATTGGGATGAGGACTATCAAGCAACCTTTGCTGAGATCAAGCAATACCTAGTAACACCACCAATACTAGCTCCACCAAGACTAGATGAGCCATTTCTACTATATATATCGACAATTAACTTTGCATTAGGGACCATGTTAGCCCAAAAGAATGTGCAAAACAAAGAACAAGCCATATATTACATTAGTCGAACCTTGGTGAGTTATGAGCTAGGATATGCATATGTGGAGAAATTATGTTTAGTAGTAGTGTTCACTACAAAGAAATTGTGACATTATATGTTAAGTCATATGACATATGTCATATCAAAACAAAATCCTTTGTAGTATATGATGAGCAAGACATATCATAATACACGTACTACAAAGTGGATCATGCTATTGATAGAATTCGATCTGGAATTCATTAGCCAAAAGTCCATTAAGGGATAGGTCATAGTTGATCAACTAGTTGAGGTACCTCTAGAAAATAGTAGGCCCCTCACCATTGAGCTTCATGATGACGCAGTTTTTGCCTTATCAGAAGCACTCGAACTCGAAGAACTGGATAATAAAGCTGATATGACCTTGTTCTTCGATGGTTCGAAGTGTGAGCAAGGGGGTGGTGCAGGAATAGTGTTGTTCATGCCACAAGGTGCTCCTATGCCCTTGTCATTCAAGTTGGATTTTCCTTGCACTAACAATAATGTTGAATATGAAGCCCTAATTTTGGGCCTCCAAATAGCTATCACCATGAAGATTAAAAGGTTAAATATCTTTGGTGACTCCCTTCTCATTGTTAACCAAGTGAAGGGACTTTTTCAATGTCGATGTCCCATTCTGAAGTCTTATAAAGATCTTGTTGATAAATATTTAGCTCAGTTGGAATGGTATGACATCGAGGCAATCCCTCATTCATCGAATAGATTCATAGACACTATGGCATCTTTGGGATCCTTAATCCCTCAGAATCCATCTACTAATTTTACTACCATCCATGTAAAAATATTGTCACACTCTATTGTGCAATGTGAAGCTTTGGATAACAAAGATTCGATCAACATGATTCATGTAGAACCAAACCATGAGTGGTTCTATAGAGCCAAAGACTTTCTCAAGAGAGCACCTTGGGGGTCATTGATCTCACAAGGTCCTATGGGGAATGGTACTACCATTCACCATAAGGTTGTTTCCTAGTCTGCATTTGTGAATGTTAAACCATAGGGGGAGCATGTTGTCTTGTCAGTTGAGGTCGAGGTTTATCAGAACTGGATGTCATAGATATACGACTTCCTTAAGCTTGGTGTAATCCCTCAGGGATTATCATGCATGCTATGAAGCACACATTTAAATATAAAGTGACAAAGTATGTCTTGTTAGGAGATATTTTGTATCATCGAAGCTACGATGGAGTTCTCCTTCATTGTCTTGAGCCCCAAGAATCATCTTGGGTAATTTTGCAAGCTCATGATGGTACATGTGATGGCCATTTCAATGACATGGCTATCATCAAGCGCATCCTTCACATGGGTTATTATTGGCCCACTATGGAGAAGGATTACAATGTGTATGTCAAGAAATGCATTAAATGCTAACATCATGCTAATCTTGCACACCTGCCATCATAGGCCTTATAGCCCATTCAAGCGGCTTGGCCATTTGCTCAGTGGGGTTTAGATCTCATCGGTAAGATCTCTCCTCCATCATCGGGCTGACATACATTTATTATTATGGCTACTGAGTACTTTACTAAGTGGGTGGAAGTAGTCCCATTAACAATGACAACTGGAGCATGTATTGATGAGTTCATACTCACCAATATCATAAGTCATTTTGGGATTCCATCCAAGATAATTTTGGATAATGGAACATCATTCAAAAACAAAACTGTGAGAGCTTTGACATTTAAGTACAAGATCAAACATAGTTTTGTGACTCCATATTATCCATAGGAAAACGGGTAGGCTGAAGCCTCAAACAAGATAATGGTATCCATATTGAAAAATATGGTACAAGAACATCATAAATATTGGCACATCCAGCTGCCCCTTGCATTATGGGCTTATAGGACTAGTATTCAGACACCCACTAGGGCAACTCCATTTTCACTAGTATATGGTGTTGAGGCCATTATGCCCTTAGAGTTGGAAATTCCAATGTTGCACGTCGCATTGAAAGAGTTCATCGATGATGACACTGCATGGCAAGCTCACCTAGATCAATTGATGCTACTTGATGAACATCATGTGAATGCCCTTGAGCATCTCCACATTTATCAAGAGCGCTTAAAATGAGCTTACAATGATAAAGTCCATCTGAGAGACTTTGAGGTTGGTGATCTTGTGTTGAAAGAGAACCAATAAAACTCAAATTTACCACTAAAAATGCGAGATAAATTTATGGCTAATTGGTTAGGTCCTTATATCATCTCTGAGAATATTGGACCTGGGACATACCACTTGACATCGTTGGAAGGGGTTGAAGAGCCTGAACCTCTCAACATCCTTCATCTTAAAGTGTTTTATGCCTAAAACCATCAAAAGGCCCCAAAGGCATCTGTAAGCCCTTTGGTCATTCAAAAAAAGGCTCCAAAGGCATCTGTAAGCCCTTTGGTCAAATCAAAAAGTTATAAAATCCAAAAAAATTTGGAAAATATCAAAATTCAAAAACATTGCATTACATTTCATTTTCCACATGCATTTCATTTTTGCATTGCATTAGGCATATCCATCCATTGCATTTGCATTAGAATAAGTTGTGTTTACAATCTTACAAATGACACCACATTTGTATTTCAATCATGCATATGTGCACTATCATCATCATTCACCACCCTTGTGAGTAATTATGTTTTTCAACACAACCCTTCTTGTTGCTATGAAGAATATACTAAGGTTTTCTGGTCATTCAACCATACTTAGTGGTCTTCTCAAGAGTTTGATAGAAAGATTGCTTTGCTTTTGTAGATGAGGTCTAGTTTGTATAGCCCTTAGCATATCATAATCCTATCACTAATCAAACAAATTAAACAATCCTAATTAGGACTAGGGAAAGATGAATGCTACGAAGCGGGACCAGGTATCCTGAGGTGAAAAGTTTATTCTTGCTTATCCCCCTATGCAAACGGTTAGGGAAATATTGGCAATTGGAAAAAGGACAAGCTTACCCCCTACCCATACAAATCCCTTGCTTACAAATGAAGGAGCAATATCCCAGAATGATATCCCTGAAAGATATCCCAAAGTGAAACTCCCAAAGTGAAATATCAAAGTCAAATCAAATCAAGATCAAGTTTTATCAAAGAAATCAAATCAGTATCAAATCCCTTGCTCAAAAATAAAGTACAAAATAAACTATGATTTTTATCACTATAGTACAAAAATAAATAGTGATTCTTATCACTTTACATGAGCAAGTATCCCAAAAAATTAAAGAAAAGAAGGGGGCGAGCTTGAATCCCTAGAATTATCAGTACTACCATACCTTACGCATGATGATATATCTGATACATTAGCATTTCACTTTTGTGCAGACCAATGTTTGAATGTGGAAGAGCTAGCTTCAGGTGTCCTGTATCACCTAGTAGTCTAGTCCAACTAAAATCTAAACCTAGGATTGGATAGACATTTGAGGATCCCCAATCTTAGCAATGGGCTGAAAGAATCCCGCCTGACATCGGGGTATGCTTATGCCTTATCTAAATATACTCATTTGCACACATAGGGATAATGAACAGTTAGGGTCTATCCTAGTGAAAGCCTTATGTTTCAGAAGCCTAGTATGGTCAGTATACAACTTTTGATAAGTCAACTAGGGTGTTTGAGTTTCATGGAAAACCTCAAAAATTCCCAAATAGCAACAAATAATTTTCAATGCAATCATCAAAATCAATTTTCTTTTATGAGAGTTTATTTATTAGAACTATTTATAGTATAGGATAGATACCGGATGGATGTCAGAAATGATATTTAAATGACCACTGACTATATTATGAATAGTATTCTAATCTACAAAATCTTATGAATAGAAAACATACATCATTGCATCTCACATATGGGTGTCCAATTGATCAAATCATATAATAAGATATAGCAATTACATCTCATGATTGTTATACATTCGATGGTGTCATCCATCAGATTTTCAAACTCATATTGCATTTATACATGATGTTTTAAGAGATTAAAGCATACATATCCATTTTAGAAAAAACATTATCAAAGAAACAAAGAAATTATGCAATACATACATGGCATAGATTATGTCATAACAATATAAATTAAATGCATACAAGTATAGTAAATTAAACATGCATTTAAAAAACATATATCACATTCATATACATTCATCATAAGTAGTCTACCTACACATGTATATCATTGCATCTCACATCATCCATACATCACATCATATAAAATAAGCATTACATCTAAACATTGCATCCATATGCATCTCATAAAACATAAAACAATAAAAATAATAAAATTGCACATATAATGAGTCTCAATGTCGGATCATATATATTTTTTTTTTTTTTTTTTATGTGTGTGTGTGTGTATCAAAAAATAATAATAGACAGTACACTAGCATGTGTCAAAAATACCCATAGGCTACATATGTGTAGGTCCTCGACCTTACACTCAAAAATGGTACAATAACATATGTATGATCTATACTAAGTAGCAATGCTTGCACCCACATACTGAGAGGCTCCATCATCGCCTCCACCATCCCTATGAGTCCTCCTTGAGCTGGCACCTAAGGTCCTCTCTGATCTATGTGATCTATGACTAGAGCTGGCTGAGGACTAGCCTGTCTCTTGAGTATGAGTCCTCTGAGACCCTAAAGCTGTGGGCATCTCTAGAATCTCACCCCCTAGTAGTCCAATCACTCCTCTTAGAGTAGATATGTAGGTAGAACTCCATGCATTATCATCAATATGCTATTGCACCAGGGCTCGAAGTCTCCTGATCTCTACTCCCTGGTCCAACCCTGCTAACTCCTGTGCTACTGGCTCTACTGGAACTACTGGTACTATTGGAGTAGCTAGAGGTACTAGAGCCACCTATGATGATGAGGGAGCTCCACTCCCAGACCTGAGTGCAATAATATATGTCATCATCATATCAACCTGAGACTATAGAAGAGTGCACTACCCTGTAAGCCATTGTATCTCTATATCTATAGATGCAACCTTCACCTCTAGGGTGGTCTTCTCCTCCTTGTAGTCTCACCATCGAGTCTACCCTATTATCAGTCTAGACTAGAGATCCCCCACCTTTACCTCAAGAGTGGCAATGGTGGTATCTCGATGTAGCAGCTACATCTGTAGAGAGCCTACCTGAGTCTATAGGCTAGCAATCTGGGCCTTGAGCTACCCAATCTCATTGTCTGGTGTGGCCTCACCCTCCTCCAGAGCATCACCCTCCTCCTCAGCTGGTGGTGCCTCCTCTGTAGCTCCCTCACCCCATCCACCCTCAGTCCTCTATCGGACTCGATGACCTATGAGGATCTACCTCTACACCCTCATCACCCTCTATTGCATCATCTGGGACCCTACCCAAGGGGCCCTCAAAACCCTACCATACTCATAGTGTCCACCATGTGTCATAGTCAGGAGTGGTCCCTGCATCTATCTACCCTGACTCCTGGAATTCATCATCCTCCTCACCTAATGGAGTAATCTTGGGCCAAGTCAAGTCCCTCTCTAGGTGGAGGTGATGGTAGATAGTCGACAGCTCTAGTATATCCTATTTGATGCCAAACTATCTCAGGATGCGAGAGTAGTAGAAGAACTCCTATACCTTGGACTTACATTCGAAGAGCCATCTATCCCTGCATGCTCGATGTAGCTGATCATCAGCCTCCATCCATGGAGGGTAGTCTAGGTAGGGGTGCCACTCGATCTGATTGGCTTGTAGTGCTACAAACCATCCAATATAGTGCGTCAGGTCCCCTGCATATGATCTACTCCTAAAGCCCTCCTACTCGTGAGGCCAGCATGCAACATAACACTGATACCTCTCCTCAATAGTGCCAATCTCTAATGGCAGGTTAGTGGGATGCTCGATCTTGATATGCTACCACCCCTAGATCTATAGTAATAAGCTACATCCAATACCGACTCTACTCCTCTGGGTAATCTGGTACAACTCATTATAGAGTTGCACTAACAATGCACTACCCTAAGATAGGATCAATGGATGATTAATGGGACTCATGAGGACGTCTAGAGTCCTAGATAGGAGGTTCTAGGGGAACCTCATGCTAGAAGAGTCAGGCAAGATGACCTGCATGATCAAGTGCATGAAAATGGTTGCTCGCTCAGTGAAGACCCATTGTGTATGCCAGTACTCAATGTGGACCCCTCCGTGGTCCGAGTCTCACTCTACCTCCTCATTATGATACCCAAATATCTAAGTGAATATAGTCCTCTTCACCTCATTCGATGATGATGTGATGGCCTCACCATCTAGAGGGATACAAAATATGTGGTAGACATCCTCCAAGGTCACTATCATCTCACCTATCGGTAGGTGAAAGGTATTGGTCTGTGCATCCCAACGTTGGGCCAATGTAGTCATGTAGGCCTGGTCGGCCATGATAGTGGGGAGGCATAAAACATAGTCGAATCCCATAGCCTCGAACCACTCTTGGTCCACCTGAGAGAGGGTGTCATGCAGGTTGCGAAGGATCTCAGACTCCCTCGCCCTCGTAGTCAAGGTCTAACATAAAGAATAATAAGGCAAAAATAATTAAAAATCAAACCAAAATCATCAAAAAATGACTTTAAAATGACAAAAAAATTAAATCAAAAGTACAAAAAATTGAAAAATATACAAAAAAAAATGGAATAATGCACTTCAAAAAATCAAAAAAATCAATTAATTCTCCTAAAAATAAAAAAAAATTGAAAAAAATTAATTTTTTTTCTAAGGTTGTCGAACCACGGTTCAGACCCATGATCGGGATGGCGGTCAAAATTTTGACCATTTGAATTTGAATCCCATCATGGCTGATAGTCATGGTCCCCAAATTGATAATTGGGAACCATGCTTACCAGTGCGGCTAGGAAAAATGACCTTTTTAGGGTCACTTTCCATCTCGAGACACCCCAAAATTAAAAATCCCTCCCCTCTAAGCTAACCTAAGCTAATCCTAACTAGGGTGAGGTTCATTACCGATAGTTTAGTGAGGTTAATTTAGCCCATTACTTAATGAGGTTTATTTTAAAAATTGGTAAAAGCAAATAATGAGCGAGGATGTGTGCTTCTACCTTAATAGCATCGACTCCTCCAGGTTGGTCTGCCATCGGTGTGGATAAGGGTGAGGTCAAAATGTGGCAGCGTTCCATATCAGTTTTGTCTTCTTCCCTCTTAGAGCTCTCAAATTTGCAAATGCTACAGGAAATAATGAAATTTTTAAATTGCAAAAAATCCTTAAATATTTCCAATTTCGGCCTTGACCGCGCTTGACAACCGTGGTCCCCAAATTAGGGTTTTTCGCCCATGGGTCTGACCCGTGGTTAAGAAATTTAAATTTTTAGCTGCTGTTGTCAAACGCGGTTAGAAAACTATAATAAAAGATCAAAAATCCCACCATGGAGAGCTGTTAAATGATAAATTAAAAATACCCACCTGACCAGAATTGTAAAAAAATTCACAAAATAACAAAAAAAATCAGATAAAATCAAAGCCAAATGCGCCTTGTATCTAGTCATTTACCCTATACACTTGGTGGTTGCAGCGACTTGCACTCCATGCAATCCGACAAGATGAGTAAATTACCATAAGGACATTTGGGGCAAAATCTATCATTGGTGAAGTTGTGCTAGGGAGGACTGTGGAGGCACCGCATCTCCTAGCATTAAAATTTTGATAGAAGGAAGTTCACATTGTGATTCAACTCATGCCTAATTGGAATTGTTATCATTTTGACTCCCTAAGAAGGCCTTCATGGCTAGACCGCTCCATGGGATAGAGATGTACAATTACTCTTAATAGTTGCAATCATAGCTGATTAGGCCTAATCAATTATCAAATGCTAAATCTTATTTTGTTTCAAAGTCATTCATAGTGGTCAAGCGACTCATCACTTCATTTAATTGTCCTACCCTCATCGACTCATCACTTGAGGGGGTAGTCATAATATCATAATGTCATAATCAAAGTCAATAGAAGATCCCTTGATCGTAGATCTCTTGATCTTGTCAAAATTGCGTTCGTCTTACGAATCATTGCCAATGACTATCATAAGCTTACCCTTTGTTGGGGAAAATAGCAAATATGATAGTTTAGTTTGTAGCTCTCTTCCTTTCGGTTATATAGGCTCGAACTCCTATTGTAGCACCAAAGCTACCCGAATGTCTGATGACGAGTGCAAACTCCTACAAATTTAAGCCTTCCATCTAGTTGGAAGCAATGATTCTAGGATGCGCATCCTTTTGCTGGACCCTGAGCATCTAATGTTGATCAGACTAATGATCATCATCCAACCTACGACATCATTTTAGGAGGTCTATTTTTGCTCAACATTGTTCGATCTCACAACGCATCTCAAAAGGGGCATCTGTAGACACCTAAAACGCGTCATGTCGAGGCGACTACTCATATGGGACATGCTAGAAGACCATATGGAAGACCTTGGACAAATACCAAGGTATAGCAGTGGTTTTTTACCACTCATTTATTTATTTTTTTAATTAGTTTTATTCATTGTTTTTGTTGGTGGTGTTGATGGTTTTTTCACTACTGGGGTGGGTAGAAAATCAATTTGGCCTTTGACCAAGTCAAATTTGGTTCCAAATGGGCCCAATTGGTTGTGGATTGGAGCGGTTTGAGCGAGGAAGGTTCTAGATATTTCCATCCAACAAACTCTAACTGCCCATTCTTGATCTTGGCTTCCTCATGAAGCTAGGACATAGCCCTCCTAGGTGCTATAAAATCCCCCTCCAAATTGGGGAAAATTCTAGAGAAGTTTTCAATTGTATGCGGTGAAGCCCTATCGAGATAGACACTCACTTGTGTTCCTTGAGAGAAAGCTTTGTTATTGCAATTGAGAGATCAAGATGACAATTCAAGCCATGGAGGCCCTAGGAGGCTAGGAGAGCCAAGAAACACAATTACGCCCATTTCACGTGCACTTGGAGTAATTCAACCACCAAATATATCAGAGGACACAGAGGTGACCCTTGACCATCAATTTGGCAAGAGAATTCAGAGATCTAGCCCTTGGATTTGAGGACAAGCACATTTCAAGCCTCGTCATGGCTGTCAGCCATGGCTAATAGTGCTCACCATGCCTCAGAGCTATGGTCAGGGTAGTATCACTGATTTCCTTGTTTTCTCACTGTAGGAATTGTTAATAGTAGTAGATTAAGCATAATTTAGGTTTAATTGCATTCTTAGAGACTTTTGACCGGTAGAATTAGCTTGTTTAGTTGTCTTGCTTTCAATATTGTAACTAGGATACTAATGGATCTTTTTCATGCTTCCATGCTTTCAAATTGATAATTAGACCATTAGATAGATACATATGCTTTTCCTTTACATGATTCATAGCATCTTTTCATGTTTTTCATAGGTTTATTAGCTTTCTTGCATTTTCTTGATTATATGCTAGTAATGTCATGTGTTCATATAATTTCCTCAAAAAGCCTCATCAAGAGAGGCATCCTTTATTACTGATGCTTCTTGTTGTTTCTTGCATGCAGGATTAACAGGGTCATGCCATTCAACGCAACAAATGCCTCTAATCATGGAGAAGAAGGTCATCGACACCTTGGAGCAGTTCGTGTCATCCTGAAAGGCATTTTGATCGCATCTACCCTTGAGAGGGATTAGACACTATTGTAATTGATGTATCAAATGGGTATCCCTAAGAGGGACGAATCTGTAATTTGACTCCATTGAAATTAATAAAGGATTCCTTGTATTCATTTTATTTCTTGTTGTCAATTTATGCATGCCTATTTGTGTATCTTTCGTCAATTGCAATAGTTAGACTAGGTGTGAGCCTTTTTGGATCATACAATATATTGGTGGTTAGAAGGATTGGTTACTTGGAACAAGATGCATACTAGCTACATACCTTATCTAAGTAGGGTGTTTTTCTATGTTAGATAATGTTTTTGATGATCGATACATTTAATATAAGTTATTGTTAATTACATTTGTAATGGTGGTTCCTGTGGAATCCCAAGTTTGGGTGGTGCCAAGAAAGGCATAAACAAAATATGGAGGCTAATTCATCAAATTTAGATCTTTCAAAAGGGATGAAAATGTAGGATTTTGATCTTGATTAGATGGATTAGTCATTTGAACTTTTGATGGAGTTAAATCCATATTCATTTCAAGAATTTTCCCTTCATATATCCATGTGACAAGCTACTCCTTTTTCCCTTTTGCATCCTCCTTTAACATGGGATGAGTTTAACTCAATAAATCTCTATGGATAATTGTTGCATTTTTGAGCGTGTCTTTGTAATTCTAAGTATTTTCATGCATATACCTATATTGGAAGAGTCTTAGGATTAGAACACATTAATTTTGAACAAAGGAGTGAATCATTATATAATGAGTAAATCATTTCAAAAAAATCTTAGAAAATTTTCAATAAAAAGTCAAATCAAATCACTTCAACCAATTGCTTTCAAATTTCAAGTTAATTACTCTTCCAAGATAACTTAGAAAATTTTCCTTATTTGAGTGAATTGTTTCTATATTTTGGGCAAATTGCTTTTGGATCTTTGAGCAAATTGTTTCTCTACAACTACTTACATTTTTTTTGTAATTTGAAGTGATTGAATTATAAGATGTGAATTGCTTTACATGGATTGAATCACGTTTTTGATGAAGACTTTGAATTTTTTTTCAAATATTAAAAAATTGCTTTTCATTACTGAAAAATGTAATTTGGCACCAAAATCTAGGAAACCTAATTAATTTTATGAAATCTTGATGTCACCTCATGAAAATTTTAATATTTTTCTAAAGTTTGAAATGGGTTCACCATTCATAAAGCACAAATACAATTGTATGCATATTTTGAAATATATGCAAAATTAGGTTAAAACCTAAACTAGGCATGACTTCAACAAGGAAATTAAGCACTTTGTCCCATAATACATGCTAAAAAATATTGACTTGCAAAAATTCTAACTTCTATTACTCTAAAAACCTCTAAATTTAAGTTGAATCCCTAATATCCTTACTAAACTAATCTAATCTAAGCACAAAAAATAAATTATTGGAAGGTAGGGATGCAAGGTATTAAATTAAATTTACATAGAATAAAATATGACAATAAAATAACAAGGAGTGTGTATGATTAGTCAACATATGATAAAATCAAATAAAAATAATGTATTCCTATGCATGTGAAATTGAAATATTAAGAAATTATAGGAGGATAAAATAGTAGTGTCATAATTATCACAATTCCATAATATAAAAGAGCAAAGCCATAATTGAAAATAAATTTTTTTTGCACAATCAGTTACTATTTCTAAAATTAGAACCATTATAATGTGGGTCCCACAAAGTGTAGATCCAATTCTCTCTAGGCCGAAATATCTTTATAATGGAGCCCATGGATCCTATTTGTAGAAGGAATTTTACCTTTAGTTGCCTTGGTTGAGAAATTCTTACTCCTAGTAAAAGTAATAATTTGGGAGCATTTGAGAAAAATGACACACCTTCAAATGTCGTATATCTCTAATTAAACATATAAATAGCCTAGGAGCCTTCTAAAATGAGTTATGATGTCACTCTTAAACAAAAAACCATTTTCTAAAATATCTTCCTTGATATTTATGCACACTTGTCTTACTTCAATTTTCAATGAGCGATCCACTCTTGAAAGGGGAGTGAGATTATCGATTTTATTGTAGGATTTGGAATGATATCCCTAATGGATGGATTCTTGGGGTATAAAAAAATTAAGATAGACCTTAAGGATCATTCAAAACCATATTTCATCACCTCATGGGGAACCTTCTACTACCAAGCCATACCCATTGGGATAAAAATTATAGAATCTACCTACTAGTGAGCCAAGATTAAATGATTCATGATATCATGGAAGATTATGTCAATGATATTTTTGGCTAAATTAAGAATACTATGTTTAGGATTGAAGATATACTTTTGAAAAATTCAAAGGAGTACAAAGTATACCTAAAGCCTAAAATAATGCATCTTTATGGTAACACTAGAAAAAACTATTGGGATTCATTATATTCCAATGAGGTATTTGTAGACACCTAAAAGTCGCATTTGGTTGTAAGTTCATCCTCCATGATTAATCAAGTCACAAACCTCACAAAATTACACTAATAAATCCTAAAACACCTTGTATTTACAAAATGGCTATCCCTAAGCCCCTTTAGGCCATCTAAGACCTTTTGTACACTTAATCATGGTCCTCATGAGACCTCCATAAAAAAAATCTAATTATGGTAACCCTAATCCTAATTTAAAATTCACTTTATCATTAAAGTGCACTTCATGAATTAAACATGATTAATAAGGGATAATCAAAATTAACCCTATTCTTATACTCACACATGTGTGCACCCATAACTTAGTTAAAATATTTAAAATATGCTTAGATTAATCACAACCTAAACTAGGATCTACCTAATTAGGGTTAACCTCAACCCTTGCTCACACATGTGTGCACATAGGATATTTATAAGATTTCTCTTCAGGGCATGTGAAGGAATGACTCACCTTCCACTTCATCCTTTTAACCTCATCATGGTTGGAATATAAACCAGGGTTCATGCCAACTAATAAAGGACACCTCACCCCCTAGCCTTGGCCCACTTTATAAATAGATGGCTATTTTCACCATGAATTAACTCTTACCTTTTTGGTTTACTTACCAAAACTCTACACAAATCACTCTAGACTATTCTTTGTCACTTTTGCATCCATAATACATCAAGCAATAGTACCAAGAGTTCATCCAAATAGAAATCTACAAAATCAATCAATAATAGTCTCATTCACACACTATCATGTGAACCCAAGCTAGAGGTTCACACACTGCCATGCAAACCTGATTTACAACCAGTCCAGAGTTATAGATAAGGTAAGTATCACTTTTTTATAGTTTCTACAACTTTAGATTTACTTTTCATCATGTTTTCCTTTATTTTTAGCATCATTTGTCTTCATAAATGTGGAATATGATCAATGATAGGTCCCAAAATACACTAATCCATTTTTGCAGGTCCAAATAGGTACAAAAGACATTTTCAAGAACCCAAGTGATGGCACATGTGCAAGAATACCATCTACATTGAGGGCACTAGAAGACATCAACAAATGCACTATACTCACATTGAGAAAATAAGAAAATTCTTCTTTAAATAAGTTTATGTTGTAACCCCATTTTTAGTAAATAAAGGAGCATTGGAATGGTGACTTCCATGTGTTACAATCTAGCGCACCTAGTGAGACATCCACAACCTATTTTATATTAGCTTCACTATTATCTAATCCAATTTATGGTCTACTTTTTTGTGTTGTAGGCACTATAAATATAGAGGAGAGTCCATAAAAACCTCGAGATACACTTGAGGTCTTCTGCTATGAAGTTGCAGCCTTCTATGCAGGATTTACACATTATTGCACGAACCTATAGACGGGGTTCACACACCACTATGTGAACCTTACCAAATAGCTTCAAAACATGTCGCTATAGTGGGATATCTATTTTTTTTGCTTCACAAGACAATATAGACACAAACAAGATCATCGAGTATACTTGGCATCTGGTATTTACTTAGAGCTATGGTTTTTCAACAACATTAAAATCAGATTTCTGATTTCTTGTTACAAATCACCTAATAAAATTTCAAATACCTTTTTCAAAGCACTAGATTAATTTTTAAATCTCTTTAAAATCACTAGATTAGAAATTTCAAATCCCTTTTCAAAGCACTCGGTCGAAATTTTAAATCTCTTTCAAATCACTAGATTAGAAATTTCAAATCCCTTTTCAAAGCACTAGGTTAAATTTCAAATCTCTTTAAAATTATTAGATTAGAAATTTCAAATCCCTTTTCAAAGCTCTAGGTTATTTCAAATATTTTTCAAATCATTACATTATAAATTTTCAAATCTCTTTCAATTCACTAGATTAGATTTTCAAATCTCTTTCAAAAACACTTAGATTAAATTTCAAATCTCTTTCAAATCACTAGAGTAGATTTTCAAATTTCTTTCATAAACACTTACATGGAATTTTCAAATATCTTTCAAATCAATAGAGTAGATTTTCAAATTTATTTCACAAAAACTTAAATAAAATTTTTAAATCTCTTTCAAATCACTAGATTCGATTTCCAAATCTATTTCAAACCACTTAGATTAAATTCCATAGAGATAAATGTAATTGGGACACAGAGCTGAAGGAGTTCGAGCAAAGATCAAGTCTGTGCAATCTCATCAAATCGAGAATGGTCAGAGAGGATTTACCCACCCCCTAGAAGGAGGTCATGAAATCGGTGATGGAATATTTTACAGTCGATGACCCAGGTTCTCTGCTCAGGAGTTTTCACAAAGCCTTTGTGAAACACTTTAGGGAAGTGAAAACTCTCAAAATACGTAAATTTCTATTTTTATCTATGGATTATTCCATCAAGACAATTTTCTCAAAGAAGGAAAAGGCTTGGCCCTCACATCAGGGGTTGTTTAAGGTAATCTACAATCATTTTTTGGAGAATTTTCCCAAAGAAAATGTGGTTTCATACGAGCAACAAGCAGATTCCAAGTAGACTATGGAGGAGGATATGTCCTTTACCCCATCCTCAAGTGCTCATGGGTCCAAGAAGAGGAAAGCGGAAGGAAGCTCTCTGGATTCTGAAAAATCAGTAAGGAAGAAGGTCAAGGTGAAGGATTGACCCACCCTGATGAGAAGCTCCCAACGCTTAAGGGATAAATTTATTCAGAATCAAGGAAAAATGTATGGTTCCACTTAGGATGAGTTCGAGGATCTTGTGGTTAAGATACTTCAGGAATACATCATAAAGACTACTACTTCTAACATAGCATAGATGTAAAGTGTTGTAACCACGAGCATGATGGCCATTGTCTAGATGAAGAAGCACAAAAATACTTTGAACTTGTTATTTTTCTGCAATAATTTCTCTAAGGATCGCCTAGAAAATAACTCCTCAGGATTTAGCACTAGTGTCAAGGAGTAAAACGTGGTGGAAATCGCCAAGGAAGTGTTAAAGGTAACTCCTAAGGATGCCAACAAGGATGACACCAACGATTCTTCTAATTTGTAATTATCTATAGTTTGTCTGATATTTTTGGGTTTTGTCTTGTTGGGATTTTTTATTTCCTGTTTCATCCTTTTGGTCTATTTTTGGTTTGTCTAAAAGTCTTAGGCTTTATGTGGATGCCATGAGTTTTTTGTGGATGTTGCATCCTTTAATCCTACTTCTATACTAAGGTGTTAGGGTGCCTTTCAAATACCCTCATCAATACAATTTTGTTAACTTACCAAAAAAAATTCAAATCTCTTTCAAAAACACTTAGATTAAATTTCAAATTTCTTTCAAAAACACTTAAATTAAATTTCAAATTTCTTTTCAAACAATTAGACTAAATTTCAAATATCTTTCAAAAACACTTAGATTAAATTTCAAATTTCTTTCAAAAGCACTTAGATTAAATTTCAAATTTCTTTTCAAAGCCTTAGATTAAATTTTAAATCTCTTTCAAATCACTAGAGTAGATTTTAAAATTTCTTTCACAAAAACTTATGTTAAATTTCAAATCCCTTTTCAAAATACTAGGTTAAATTTTAAATCTCTTTCAAATCACTAAATTAGAAATTTCAAATCTCTTTCAAAGCATCTAGATTAAATTTTCAAATTCCTTTCACCAACACATAGATTAGATTTCAAATTTCTTTCAAAAACTCTTAGATTAAATTTCAAATCTCTTTCAAATCACTAGATTATATTTCAAATTTCTTTCAACAACACTTAGATTAAAATTTAGATCTCTTTACAAAAGCACTCAATAAAATTTCAAGTCTCTTTCAAATCACTTAGATTAAATTTCAAATTTATTTTCGAAGCATTAGATCATATTTTATATTTCTTTCCAACACACCTATATATATATTTCAAATTTCTTTTTCCAAGCATATCATCTTTGATTACTTTCAATCTTTCTAGAATAGATTTTAATTTCAAAAGACATCTAGGTTTAGTTTCATTTAAAAATGCATTTAGTGATATTTTCTTTCATATAATCAATAGTTAACTCACCACAATAAACTCACATTTCATACACCGTTGTAAGATTGGACTTCATCCCCAATCCCCACTTGATATTGGTGATGTTGGAATTCACCTCCTTCCACTAGCTCACCCCCTAGACACCATAGTAGCCCCCAGGAGTGGTTTTTCAGACTTCTTCACTGGAATATCCCCTACTCTTGAGATTGGTTTTCCAGAATCTATCATCAAAAGAGACCTTCATAGTGGGATAGGATTAGATGCCTTTGTTCACCAGTAGATAACTGTCATTCTTGACTAAGCCCGCTCAACGGTGAAGTGACCGCCTAGTTGGGCCAGTAGAAGGTCTTAGATAGTGCCACCTATTTTTGTAAGAGGATTTTGACTCATCAGAGCATTTTGAGTCTTCCCCTTTGGATATCATTTTACTGTACCTTAGTCCATTTATTTTGCCACTCATCTATTGAGATAATGTTCTATTTTATGCATTCTTGGGTGTTGCGAGAGATTATGTGTTTGATGACATTCCTTTTTAGAGTCTCATTTCTTTCCCAGTGTCGTGTCTTAGAGAAAGTACTATCATAAAAATATAAAAAACAACAAAAAAATTTACTTTTATTTTCTTAGAATTGATTCCAATAGTATTCTTGTATTACACTAAAAAAAAATGGCTTAAGCACATTCACTTTCTAGCTAACCCACTTTTGGATATCCATAGTATATCACTATCATTTTTTTTTTCATAGTCTATCACTTTAAATCTCCCCCTTTCATTCCTCTTTCTTCTTATAATACACTTTACCCATATTATCTCGCCAATCCCCCATGTTATTCTACCCAACCTAATTTTTCTATTCATCGCTCATCTGATTTGATGTAGCTCACATATTTTGGCATGTCATATCATACTCCACCTTTTTCCTCTCTTCAAATACCACAATCCACTATGCCTACAATATTTACATTACCTCCTTCTTGGTATTCCACACCAACCACACAACCATCATAGTAGGTGCCAGTGTACCAACTATGGGCTACTAAGCCATAATTTATCCATTCACAATAGATGTCTACCCCTAAAAAATTCTCCCATATACTCCCTTGTTTCACACCTTCCAACAAAAAAATCCGTAAGAATAGTTTTAGCATACTCCCCTTTCACAATAACCTCCTCATTATTAGTCTTCTACCATTTCATAACCATTCAATTCAGCCCCATCAACTGAACTCCAACTCTTAAAAAAAAAAATCAAGATATTGGATATGTGCACAACTATTTATGGACCCCAAAAACCCACATATAACGAGTTATGCAAGGAACCTATTCATCCCTCAGTTCTCATTCCTCATTATCCCTATCATTTTAAAATTACAAAATTCAAGAAATACAAGGGTAAAGAGGATTCTTGAGAACATATCAAAAAATATTGCTTTGCATGATATCAACTTCACAGTAGCGATCCCCTCATATTGTGTACTTTCACTCTTTCAATTGGGAAATAAGTCCTTGATTGGTACATGTTGTGACTATCACACAACTAGCCCTAAATTTGGGGACCCACCTTAAATTTTAGTTTTTTAGAGTTTGTGGTGTCTTTGAGTGATAATTTTGAAGTCCCTATCCATGAGCTTGTCATATAGATTCCAAGGTTCATCATGGGGTAGAGTCTTGTTATGTTTCTTTAAAAGGGTCTGGTGGTAGATTAGATTAATAGGTCCATCTTCTTTCTTTAGTTTTTATTGTGGGTAAATTTGCTTTGATTGATTTTAATATTTAGAGTTTAATTAATTCAAACTTTTGAAGTAATTAAACTCAATTTAATAAAGAAATAATATTTATTAAATATATATATATATATATATATAATATATATGGGGAGGGTGGGGATGACGGTGGGCGAGAAGGCTATTTTGGGAGAGCACGGGAGCGTTGGCAGGTCAAACCAAGGGCTCGACAGGGTGGAGGGAGGGCAAACAGAGTCTGGGGACACCGAGGAGTCCTTGCCAAGTCGTGGCAAGGATCCGCTAGACAAATGGGGAGATGGACCTCGAAAGTCATATGCTTTGGCAGCGGCCTCTGAAACCCTAAGCGGGCTCTTCTCCAAGGAGTTATTTCATTTCGGGGATGAGTTGGACATCCCAAAAAAAATTCTCTCAAGCTTTGTGGATTTCAAAAAATTTACCCTCATCGGTAAGTTTATTGGTGGTCGTCCCGACATGGAGACCATTCGCAAGTGGGCGTCTGGCAAATGGCAGACCTCTGGTCACTTAGAGCTGGCTGCCCTAACCCGAGGTTTTTTCATGATTAGGCTGAGCAACAAGGAGGACTACTATAAAATCCTAGCTAGAGGGCCTTGGTTCTTGGGCCATAGGAGTCTCTTTCTAAGGAAGTGGGGTTTGGACTTTAACCCCAATACCCAGAATATCAACATTGCTCTAATATGGGTTAGGCTCCCGAGTCTTCCCCTTTTTTTTTGGCATGAAAATGTAATCAGAGGTATTGCTCGATCCATCGAGGAGCTGATCACTTTAGACCCTCCCACCAGAGCTCGAACTAGATTTGTCCAAGCCCGATTCTATGTTTTGGCGGACTTGGAGACAAACCTCCCATCCTCCATTACTCTGCGGTCTGGGGGTACTTTTCTACACAAGCAAGCTATTGTTTATGAGAATAGGCTAGCTTTTTGCCCTCAGTGTAGTTCTCAAGGGCATATTCAGTCCAATTGTCCTCTCCAAAAGTCGAGGAAGAAGGAGCGAGATCCCTGCAACCCTCTGGAGCACGGTGAAGGTCAGACGAAGCACCCTTTTGCAAAAGGCCATGAATCTCCAGGTCCATCCAGGGACCATCTTGAATCCTCCTTACTAGAAAAGGAAATCACCACCCATCCGGACTCCAAGCAATGTGGTGGGCGCCCCCAACTAGGACCATAGGAGGAAAAGGAACAGGCCCCCCTTATCACCACACAAGTAGATTCACCCAAAATTTATGACCGAAACTCTCCCGAGGCACAAAAGTTATTGGAAGACTACCTACTGGGAAGAAGAGGTTACCAGCCTGGTAATATTAGCCCTCGAATTACGAGGAGTCAAAAGCGAGGGGTGGATTTTGGTAGTGAAAGGAAGCAGGGCCATCCCCCCAACAAGGAAAAGAGAGACAAAGAAACTATGGCTGATGTTGCAAATGGAACCCAACGGTTGTTGTTTCAGGATGACTCTGATTCTCTGATGGGTGACACGCTTATCCCAAAACCTCCCTTCCAGTAGGGAAAGGGAAGTAAGAAGAACCTCAAACCGTACGGATGAAATCCTGGATGTGAGAAGACTAAACAGAGTGGCCATTTGGGCTAGGGCAAAAATTTTCCAGCAGGATTTTCAACGGTTTGTTTCAGTCCAGTCATTTTTCTTGGATCCTATCCAACATGTATGCTTCGAATTCTACCTCCGGGGAAGCAGAAATGTGGAAAGTTATTTCCCAGGTATGGGAGAATTTTTTGTAGTTTTCTTGGTTGTCTTCTTCTGCTTTCCGATGGTCCAGCTTCTCCAGCTAGTTTTTGTTTTCCCAGTTATAATGGCCATGGTTTCTAGGATAATCAGGAAAAAATGCCTTACTTGTAGCCCTCGGGCAATTAGCAGCTTTTTGTTTTTTTCTGCATACAGGTTTATTCTTCCAGCCAAGAGGCATGAAGCACTATTTAGCAAGGCTGATTTTGTATATAAGGTTTTGGGATCCTCTATAAAAACCCACTGTTAATCTATTATAATAATTACCAATATATATATATATATATAATATATATATATATATATATAATAAAAGAATAAAACCTTTATTTATATATACTTACATGTATGTAAATAAAGTAAAGTGGAGTTTAATATAATTTCCTCGGTTATAGGAAGGTTTAGGTAACTGTTTTATTAAGGGTTTTTTCGTTTAAATTTTATTTTTACAATTTTTATTTGTGACAATCATTATTTTTTAGGTGTCTCCAAGTACCATCGGTCCTGTAGGATGAAATGGCAATGATATATAAATAGAATGGACCCCACCAAACGACACCATGGTCGCATTGGAGGATGTGTTGCCTAGGGTTCGAATGTGGAAACACTGAAGCTATGTGGAATTAAGCCATGGTAGAGGTAAATGGGAAACACAGGTGGAAGTGGTGATGTGGTGAAAAATATGCAAAGAAGGGTTGAAAAAGGCCCAATGCAAGCAAAATATTTGTGTAAACCTGAAGCTGAGATACCCACCGAATGACATGGCAACATGCACTGATGAGGTGGTAAAGGGAACCCTAGATGCACATAGACCAATGCACTCATAAAATAATTCTATATGGTGATGTAGGAACATCATAGGCCAACATGGATGACATAAAAGCTAGTTTTCAAGGTATGATCACCAAGTGGCATGACAAGGCGATACTAGCAGATGTTTGTTTGAAATTTTGAGAAGTTTTAGGTATACACTATTCTTATTGTTTATATTGTGAAGGCCATGAGTTTTTATAGATAAGCACAAGGATGTAGATGATTTGGGCTCAAACAAATATTCAATTACATCTGTAGTGGAGACGACATGGAGATGAGGTACTTTTTTTAGATGTAGCAAGATTCAACAATGATGGGACCAGTGATGCACATAAATCAAGCACCATTTAGAATGACAAGGGAGACCGATAGATAATAATAATATCCTT
This sequence comes from Wollemia nobilis, assembly GCA_028583015.1. Taxonomy (NCBI): domain Eukaryota; kingdom Viridiplantae; phylum Streptophyta; class Pinopsida; order Araucariales; family Araucariaceae; genus Wollemia; species Wollemia nobilis. Next base: position 6,750,497 of record JAQPPZ010016912.1, on the reverse strand, counting down.
TCAAGTTAGCACATATCAAGCATTTGCATGGTGAGTTTCAAGCCCTGAAGTGTTTGAGTGAAGGAATATTTGGTGGTCTTAGTTACTAAAAATCACCACACTACAGATGTAGGCACAATGTGGTTTATATTAGAAGTGGTAGAGATAATAGTGAAATAGAGGTCATCTAAAAGAATTACGATGGATGCAAACTCATGTATGTGGATAGACGATGATGAGAACTGACTACAATGGAGCTAGTGGATTTCAAGGTGGGAATATGGATACGATGATAGTTAGGTGTAATGAGATATTATTCAACCCAAGATTCCTGATATGGTAAACATGATGTAGAACACAACTAAAATAAATGAAGAATGTATTTCATGGTAGACGTTGGTGATGTTTTGTATTGTAAAATTAGACACAGTTGTGGCATAGGCATACCAATGGGGGAACAACATCACTATCAAAGTGACACACTATCATAGATAGAGCAGTTATTGGGTGAGTCACTAAATATAACCATGGAAGAGATAAATAGGTGTGGCAATGAGATACATAGCTTACAATTCTACCAAAAGCTATCACAACAAATGGGTAGTCCCAAAATTTTAGATAGGATAGCGATGGTGAGAGACCAAAATGGAAGCATGGACCTGATCAACTATTACATTGGCCTCTTCATGTCTTCTCTAGGGGAAAACACCAGAGAGAAGGTGGATACAAAAGTAATTCACCTATGGCTTGTGCTTGCTATTTTTTTGAAACAAAATTTATATATCAATAAAGTCGTATTGTAGGTGAAGTTCACACATACGACAATATCAAGAGGCTTTGGTACAGTCCATAACCTAGGGAGAAGAATATTCTACAGCGGGTGAAGTGACTGAAAAGGATCGCTGGTGTTTATATTAGTGGTACATGGATGTTGTGTAGCTAAGGTTCCATCATGCACATTGGCCCTAAAAAGGTGTAGTGATAGAGTGGTTAATACTATAATAGACAGGTTCAGTGGCATTGGTAGAATGCATCATGGAAGCATTCAGTATTCAATTTAGAGGTGTTTCTAGAGGGATTCAGAGTATGGAACAATCATAAAAAGAGCTCTTAAATTAAATAGGTTAATTAAAAATGCAATAATAGGTGAAGTGTTACGAAGGTGAAGGATGAACCCGACTAATTATGTATTTGCATGATAAAAAAAATAGAAGCCTCCAACCTTAGCAGATTCAGACGTTTCACTGGGAGAGTGGATCACAGTGTCGAAAATAGGGTTGAATATCGATATTTAGCTTTGAAAGTCTTTTCCACTCATCCATAGACTGTAGCACTTATCATTGATGTTGCAAGGGGCAAAAGTATTAAAATTGAATAAGCCCATGTGAAACTACCATATGATATTGACGCTATCAATCAAGGAAATGGGTATAAAATAAATCACATAAGATAAATGGGATTATTTAATATTTGTACGTAGTATGACTAATTGATAGGAATATCACATCAAATAAATTATGAAGTAAATATGTTATAGAAAATATTGAGAGGCGGTTATGAACAAAATGAACAGGGACAAAAAATCAAGGGATAAATGGGTGGGAGTTATAAAGTATGGCTAGACAAGGAAAGTTTCAATCCCAAGTGGAGTAAGAGAGGGCATGAGGAATACCAAATGAAGGGTCACATTTAGAAAAGTGAAACGAAATAAATTGAAGAGTTTTTTTGGAAAACATAGATGCAAGGGTTTTCTAAAATTTTAAGAGGGATGCAAATACGGAAAAGAGACTGGACATTTTTGGAAGCCAAGGGCTAGAAAACTTTGGACAAAATTGTAGGTGTGAAACTAGATATTTTGGATTTGGATTTGTCTTAGAGTTTCTCCTCTCACATCACTGGACTAGATCTTTCACCATTGGATGCCAATTTAAGGCATGGTGTCCTGCAGTTTGTATTTGTGTTTATTGAAAATATTCCTTTTGCAATATATTAGAAATGATGTGAGTTTTAATGCATGTTAAAATTTTAACTTATTTGTCATTCTTAATATATTGCATCTCACCCTTAGAATATTGCACCGCATTAAATGTTATATTGTGTGAATTCAGATCACATTAATGCTGGTTTTTGTAGGATACTAATGTTTGTAGGGTTTGTGGGAAATTTCTAGGTTGCAGCAACTCGTTTGATTTCTTTTATTTCATTTTATTTTATTTTTCTCTAACCCTACCCTTTTTATTTTTTAACCTCAATAAAATAAAATAAAATAATATATATATATATATATATATATAATTAAAATCCAAAAGTAAATGCACAGAGGTGAAGAATAAGCTTTAATGTTTCATTTTACGCAGTTTCAATTTCAATTTGAAGAAATTTTGAAATTATAAAAAATTATTTAAAGTCCACATTTTTAAAGGACTATTGTAATTTCTGAGTTTATGTGATTTCACATTTCAAGATTTGCATTTCATTTTCAAGCAATAAGTTAACTTCTCTTTATGAAAATTACAATTTCATCAAAGAGGGATAAAACTTTAAATTGACTTCTCTTTATAAAACTCCAATTACATTAAAGAGGGATAATTTATATGGCATTCTAGAGGCCATTACATTTCAAAGTTATTCATGCACATTTATTTTCTTTTCATTTACCAAGCGAGCTAAAATGAATCCACTCATCATTTCATTTTTACAAGATAGATTTTAATCTTTTGTTTCATGCTCAAAGCAAGGTTTAAAGAAGATAAAACTTGTTTAAAATCTACTTAACCAAAAGAAGATAAAATCTACCTAAAATACTTCAATATAAAATGAACTAAGACATTTACATTGTGGTCATATGAGGGCCAATCACATTTTATTTTCTTTTAAGTTTCATGAACAATCACTAGCATATCAATAAAATAATACCAACACAAGCCCCTTGTTAACAGTTATTTGCAAATCACTAAGGTATTCATAGCATTTATTTGATACATCTTCACAAGATTAAAGCACACATTAAGAAATATGAACCTTGGAGAAATTTCTATTTCTTTGCAAGAAGGAGTTTTCTAATCAAAATCCTGACTATGAGTGTGTTTTTGCAATAGGGCAAAATTACCACTCAACATTTTGATGCTAGAAGGAGGGCATGAATTGGTTTCTTTTATTGATACTTAAATGCTAAATTTTTTACTATTACTTTAAAGGTTATTTGAAGGCATTGATTTGGACTAACGAGGTTTTGTTGATAGGTGATGGTGTTCATTGACTAGAAATTGCTTTAATTTTTTTTGGTAAATTAATTTGTATTATTTCAAAAAGGGCATTTGAAAGATGCCCTGTCGCATTTTACATCAAGGAACCAAGAGGAATGCAAAAGAGATAAAAAAGTATCCTTAAATAGAACAAACCCAATAAAACTGAAATACTAAGAATAGAAAGGTCAGAAAGGCTAAAAGCCATTACAATTCTTTGACAAAAAGGAACAGAAAGGATCACCACCAAAAAGAGAAACACAAAGGTGAGCTAGAACATAACATCTTGCACACAAATAGACCACAGAAATAGAAATGCATCTGAGAGAAAAACTAGAAGCAAGCCAATAATGTCATCAAGGAAGGGCGTCGGGTTGCAAAATGTTGTGAACGTCAATTTCCAGAACATTTTCCTTCACTTCCTCCTTTAGGGTTTCTTTGTCCTTTGAAGTTTCCTTCAGATTTTCTAGGCAGGAATCTTGAGCAATTTCAACTACATCGTCTTCATTAGCACTCCCTTTGACATCGAAAGGGGGTTCAGTAGCAAAAACCATGGAGGAACCATTGAAACTTTTGCAGAATAAGGAAAGGTTGATATTATGCCTCTATTCCTTAAGGCTAGGAATGGCCTTACCAATGGCGATGTAAGCCACCTCTAGATGAATGATTGATGTAGTAGTAGCATGGATAAATAATTTATGGAGGAACTTGTCAACAAGATTAGGTGAAGTAGACTAGGATTTAGGAGGTTTTATAGTGATGGATGGTGGGGTTTCAGCTAATTCCTTAAGCTTCAGTCGTTTAGAGCTTCTAACAGGGGTTGTTTCAACATTGATTTTCTTCCTAGCAATAGAGTGAGGCGTATCATTTTTTTTTTCCTTTTTTTTTTTTGGATTAGAATGCTAGGGGCTAGGAGTAGAGGAAGATTTATCTTCTCTAGACTTAGACTTAGGGATGTTGCCACTAGGAAAATTAAGGAGGAGGTAACGGTAAAGGACTTTGAAAATCCCCTGGTGACTGGGAAGGACATCCTCATTTTTGTAGGTAGACATAATGGTGTAATCGATGGACCAAAAAATAGCAGTAGGGATGTTCATGGCTTTGGATTCATGAAAATGGTTCACATAGGCAAGGTGAATACAACATAATTGAGAATATGAATTATCACAAGAAATATATTGCATTATAGGAAGAAAAATTTGCTACAAAGGAGGGGAAAGGTGTTCACAAAACAAACCTTTGTTGTAATTTTTATAAACCTTGGAGTTCTTCTATAATAAAGACAGCTTAGCCTCCCAATTATGTTTGTTGTTCCGAATAACTTTACCCTCCAAGGATTGGCCTTTCAGGCCCACCAAAGAACTCAATGGAGATGTGAAATTGGACACCATGAATTGTGACGTAACCCTTATCCCAAGAGTCAAAAATTTATTTAATTGATAATGCATTGATGGTAACCATTTTGTGAGAATATTTCTTAAGTGAGGGTTTATGTTGATGCATTGTTAACAAGTATTTGTTGTTATCATTTTTAATCACATTGCAACATAATATAATGGTTGTAAATGCAGGAAAGTGGTATGGGATGCACAACAGTCCTTTGAACATTGTTGGATATGTTCATGACCTACCCAATAACATAGAGATATATTTTCCCAAGTATAGACATGATGGCACTAAACTCACATAGGAACACATTCGAACCTATGTGGATGCCTTAATTAGATTGAAAGTCAAACATGAGGATGTTGCTTGTATATTATTTCCTTTGAGCCTAGATGACACGACATATGATTTGTACATAAATCTACCCACTGTCTCTATTACATTCTAGGTCTAGTTAAAAACTACTTTTGTCATTAAGTTTTAGTTGCCCATATATCCTGCTATAATCTATCATCAATTTGCTTCTTGTAAGAGGGAACATAATGAACCATTGAGAATGTTCAACATGAGATTTCAAAATCTCTATGCGATATTGACTGCTCCATTTGTTATTTTAGAAAATGTTGCTCTTTAGATATACCTTTGGGTATTGGATCCCTTGCTTTCCATGTTTACTAGGATAAATCCTTTGGTCACTACTCTTGCCTTAGCCTACACAGAGGTCATGATTGTAGAACAAAAACTAAGGCTACAAGGTGTAGGGGTGGAGAAATTACTTATGTTAAAATAATTAAGGGCTTACAACTAAACCCCAATGTTAAACTAGGTATGGACACAATAGAATCCGATGTTGAACACTTTGCACTACAGGTGGTTTTACCCTACCATGCTCACTTATCCTCCCACATGCACTTATACGAATATATCTATCCATCCAACCACTCCATTATGATTAGAGAACCATTTGGCCACCCATGGAGCTGTAGCTACAATTGCTTAGGTTTTGCCAACTTATGTCAATCCAACTAATCCTACCTCTTCTACTACCCAATACAAGGAGCTTTTATCAAAATTAAAAGACCTGAAGAGGTTGGTATAGATGTTAAGTAGAGATATGGTTTCATTACAAGAACAAGTGCCTCAAAGTACGCTTCCAAATAATCCTATAAATCAAGTTCATGACATGAATTTCAATGACATTCCATTTGATTCTCTCTTATATAATGGATAAGGCCTACATATGACTTGCATTGAAATATATGCCAATTAAGGATTCTCCAAAAAATTAGATGAAATCATTTAAATGGATGGTCAAGAATTTCAACATGTTTCAAATAATGACAAGCTAGAAATAAAAGGCTTAGAGTCATTATTCACAAAGGAGGATTGGGATAATCTTAGAAAGAAAAATACAAGAATGGATCCCACTGAAGAAACCCTTGACTCACTAAAGGTGGTTGAAGGTGAATTTGAGGAGTCAAGAAATTAATCTGAAGAATTGTGCAGGAGGCATGATAGAATTTCATCACTTATTTTTAGAGGACAATCATTATGATGATCAATAAATCCAACATGAGCTAGGTTATGACAAGCTAGAAGGCTTAGAGTCCCTATTTACAAGTGAGGATTGGGATAATCATAGAAAACTAAATGCACATGACAAATCAGGACCTTCCATAAATTTGGATGAGATGATTAAAATTGATGATGAAAACCTTCAACATCCTCAAAATAATGACTAGGAATAATTTGAAGAAGAGTTTCTTGAAGAGTTTGAAAATTATGAGGAGGATGCAATAGAATTTTATCCCATGGATTTAGATAACCATTATCATAATTGTTAGGGAAGATATGAGAAATTATTTTTTTCTCATACTCCTACTGATGAAATTTCTATTTCACTTGATATGCAGGATGCTAAGATCTCTATCTCACATGAAGGTGTTGCAATCCTTGAACAATATGAAAATGGCATGAAAGAAGGGATGGAATTTCATTAAAGTTTTTAGGAAGATAATGAATCTACCATTCTAGATGAAGAAGGATAATCACTCACTTTGTTCCCATTTAAGGGGTAAGAAATTAAAAACCTTGTTTCACCTAAGAATCCTATAATATCTAAGCTACCTCAAATAGAGAAAATTCTAGAATCTGAATGGTTTGGGTTTGATGTCATTGATGATCCAAATAAAAACGTTGCTCTATTCAAAACAACTCAAATAGTTGATCAGGAAGATGTGTTATTTGACACATCCCTAGATAGACAAGACCTATGGTTTGAAAAGGATGGACATATTTTTAATTGGGTGCCTAATTTTGGTGTTTTTGATAAACAGGTCATGGATGAAGATGAAGAGCTACATGATGACAATGATGGAGATCATGAGAAAAAGGAAGAAGTTACAAATCCTCTCCAAGTATTGGTAAATGGAAATGTATCAAAGGTAGAATCTCACCTTTTGTGTTCCACCATTCGAACTCCAGGTGAATTTTTACCTAATGGTTTGTTGGATTCAAATGTTATCAATGATGAAATGCCATTTGTGGTTGATAAATAATTTGAATTAACTAATCCTCACACCACTAATAAGATTGCTTTTATGAGTGAAATGGAAGAAAATACCTTTGAGTTACTAAATCAAATTTATCAATTATTGATAATGAAATCTAGGATAAAAGCTTGTAATGATCCTCATTTAGTAGATATCCTATATGCTTGTAAAATGTTGCATAAGTTCGATTGGCCTACATACATGGAAAATGACTTGACTTTGAAATTTTTAGAAATAGGTTCCTACTTGCAAGACTTTATTTTTTAAAAGGAAAGCCTAATTCTAAGTCATAAATTGAATTGTGAAATCTGCATTTTAAATAATAGACAAGAAAAAATTGAAAATCAATTATTGTCTTATCAATTTGATGAATTGAAACTCCACTATGGTATTACTAATGGAACTAGATAAAAATGGTAGGGTGAGAGAGGTAAGATAATATTTTTTGCATTATGTGGCCTAATATTACTTTGGTTAGATTCCTATAAATATTGGTATGAATATCATGATTTATGTCTTTTAAGGTGTGCTAATTAGGTTTGGGATCCAGGGAAGTGATAGTCCAAATTTTGGCATCACCTTGTACATTATTGTATATAGCTACTGGTTTTTGTGTGTTTGCTTTTAATTTTTCTTTGTGTGGAGCTTTTCTACAAAATACCATGTTTTGGCATGTATTGCTATTTTTTTTCTTGTTAGTTTTTGCTAAGTTAGAAATTGGTTTATTTTCGACTGTTGCATTTTGGGTTTGTTCCCTTGGTTTGTGGTATGTTTTGTGATAGCTACAAATTTATGACCTTTTGATCATTTTTGTTTTCCTTTGACATGAAGGGTGAATTTCCTGTCATGCAAATAAAATAAAAGGAGATGAAATTGTTTAGTAATAACTCTTATATTTTGGGACTAAGATAGTGAATTTTTGAACTATGAATCATTTTGCCAAAGCTACACACAAACACATCATATTAAGGGGCATGCTTTGAAATATTGAAGGATGAAGTCATTTTGGTTTACAAATTAAGGTGAAAATCTAATACACTTATCTCTAGCTTCAAATACCCATGTAATGCATAAATTTTTGCAAAGCTATGAAAAAAAGTAGGTAAAGGAAAACACGCTAAAATCAATCACCAAGTTTAGATAAAATCTACCGACGCTATAGATTCCTGACTGGTAGTAGGGATCTATTTGGACAAAGCTTGCTCAAAAGGAAAGGCTTTGCAAAATAACAATTAAACACAAGGGTAATTCATATAAATCCTATCATGGCTATAGATGCTTGACTGGAAGTAGGGCTCTGTCTAAAGAAATTCAATTTAAGGATCAATATTTCTATAGCCTAAATGATAATTAGGTGATGGAGTTCATATGGTTTTCAAGCATGCAAAATGAAATCATGTTCACACACATTAAGCTAAAGCAAAGGGTTCATGTGTTTCATTTGAAGTTATCTACCCCACCTTCTAGATGTTGCTAGATGGTTTATCTTTTTTATCCTTGGTTTGTTTTTTTGTAGAACTGGGTTCTTCACCTGAAATGCTTAGGAGCATTTTCCAATAGAGTCGCAATTTGTTGTGACTATCATACAACTAGCCCAAAAATTTGGGACCCACCTTAAATTTTGGTTTTTGGGAGTTTTGTGGTGCCTTCGAGCGATAATTTTGAAGTCCCTATCTATGAGCTTGTAATATAGATTCCAAAATTCATCATGGGGTAGAGTCTTGATGCATTTATTTAAAAGGGTTTGGTGGTAGATTATATTAATAATTCCATATTATTTCTTTATTTTTTATTGTGGGAAAATTTGCTTGGATTGATTTTAATATTTGGATTTTAATTAATTCAAATTGTTGAAGTAATTAAAATCAATTTAGAAATAATATTTATTAATATATATATATTATATAAAATATATATATAATAAATATATGTATATATAATAAAAGAATAAAACATTTATTTATATATATAATTACATGTATGTAAATAAAGTAAAGTGGAGTTTCATATAATTTCCTCAGTTATAGAAAGGTTTAGCTAAATGTTTTATTAAGGGTTTTTCCTTTTAACTTTTATTTTTACAATTTTTATTTGTGTCATTCATTGTTTTGTAGGTGTCTCCACGTACCATTGGCCCCGTAGGATGAAATGGAAATGATAGCTAATTAGCATGGACCCCACAAAATGATGTTATAATTGCATTGGAGGATGTGTTGCCTAGGGTTTGGATGTGAAAACATTGAAGCTACGTGCAATTAAGCCATGGTAGAGGTAAATGGGTGACACATGTGGAAGTGGTGATGTGGTACCAAATAGGTAAACAAGGGCCAAAAAGGGGCCAATGCGAGAAAAATATTTGGATAAACTTGATGCCGAGATACCCACTAGATGATATGGTAGCGTGCATCGATGAGATGGCAAAGGGAACCCTAGATGCACATGGACCAAAGGAATCATGATGTGGTTCTAGATGGTGACATAGGAACAACACAGGCGAAGTTGGATGATGTCAAAGATGGTTTTCAAGGTACAGTTGCCAACTGGTACGACTAGGACGTACTAGCAAGCATTTGTTTGGAATATTGGGTAGGTCCAAGTATACACTATTTTGATTGTTTGGATTGTGAAGACCATGAGGATTTGTAGACCAAAACAATAACATAGATGATGCAAGCCCAAAAAAATCTACAATTACTACATCTATAGTGGAGACGACATGGAGGCGAGGTTATTTTATTAGATGTAGTGAGATTTGGTAATGATGGGACCAACGATGCACATAGACCGAGCACCATTTAAAATGACAAGGGAGATCGATAGATAATAACCTAGAGACTTATAGGTTAGCATGGATTAGGCATTTGTGTGGTGAGTTTTGAACCCCAAAGTTTTCGAGTGAAGGAATATTTGGTGGTCTTAGATACAAAAAATCACCACACGGTAGACAAGGGAACAATGTGGTCTGTGTTGGAAGTGGCTATGGAGACACTAGTGAAATATAGGTCATATAAAAGAAGTATGATGGATGCAGACTCATGGATGTGGATAGATGATGATGAGGACTGACTGCAATAGAGCAAGAATATTTTGAAGTGGGTAGATGGATACGATGATAATTAGGTGCAATGAGATATTATTCGATCCAAGCTACTCGATATGGTGTACACGATGTAGAACATGATTATAGCAAATGAAGAATGTATGTTATGATAGATGTTGGTGATGTTTCATTTGGTAGAATTAGGAACAACTAAATAGGTGTACCAATGAGGGAATGTCATCACTATCAAAGCGAAATACTATCATTGATAGAGCAGTTATTGGGTGACTTATTGAATATAATCCTAGAAGAGATATATGTGTGGGGATGATATACACAACTTACAATTCTACAAAAATATAACACAACAAATGGGTAGCCCTAAAATTTTGGAGAGGATAGCAATAGTGAGAGGCTAGGATGGAAGCATGAACTTGATCATCTATTACATTAGCCTCTTCATATATTTTCCTAGGGAAAACACCGAGAGAAGGTGGATACGAAAGTAAGTCACCTATGGTTTGCGCTCACTATTTTGCTAAAATAAAATTTATATATCAATAAGGTATTTTGTAGGTGAATTTCATACATGCAACGATGTCGGTAGGCTTTGGTACAGTTCACAGGCTAGGGAGAAGCAGATTCTACAATAGGTAAAGTGACTAAATAGGACCACTGGTGTTTATATTAGTGCTAAGTGGATGCTATGTAGTTTATATTCCATAATGCACACCAGGACTACAAAGGTACAATGACAGAGGAGTGGTTAATACTATAATATATAGATTTGGTGCATTGGAAGAATCAATCATGGAAGCATTCGTGTATTTGATTTAGAAGTGTTGCCAAAGGGATTCAGAGTATGGAATAATTATAAAAGGAGACCTTAAATTAAATGGATTAATTAAAAATTTAATGCTAGGTGAACTGTTATGAATGCAAAGGATGATCCCGATTAATTATGTAATTGCATGATAAAAAAAAGTGGAAGCCTCCAACCTTAGCAGAGTCATACATTTCACTGGGAGAGCGGGTCGTAGTGTCAACAAGTGGGTTGAATCTTGAGAGTTAGCTTTGCAAGTCATTTCCACTCATCCATATACTGTAGTGCTTATCATCGATGTCACAAGGGGATAAAGTATTAAATTAGAATAATACCATGTGAAAATACCGTATGATATTGATGTTACCAATCAAGGAAATGGGTAAAAAAGAAATCACATAAGATAAATTGGATTGTTGAACATTTGTACACAGTATGGCTCATTGACAAGAATATCATGTCGAATAAATTATGGAGTAAATATATTATAGAAAATACTGAGAGGTGGTTATGAACAAAATGAATAGGGACAAAAAATCAAGGGATAAATGGGTGGCAGTTATGGAGTGGCTAGACAAGGATTGTTTCAAACCCAATTGGAGTAAGAGAGGGCATGAGGAAGACCAAATGAAGGGTGACATTTAGGAAAGTGAAACAAAAGAAATTGAAGAGTTTTTTGGAAAACGTAGATGAAGGGTTTTCTAAAATTTTAACAAAGGGATGCAAATATGAAAAAGAGGCTAGAAATTTTTAGAAGCCAAGGGCTAGAAAACATTAGACAAAATTGTAGGTGTGAAACCAGAGGGTTTGGAGATGGATTTGTCTTGGATTTTCTCCTCCCACCTCATTGGACTAGATTTTTCACCATTGGATGCCAATTTAGGGCATGGTATTCTGCAGTTTGTATTTGAGTTTATTGAAAATATTCCTTTTGCAATATATTGGAAATATTGTGAGTTTTATGCATGTTAAATGGTTAACTTATTTGTCATTTTAATATATTGCACCTCACCTTTAGAATATTACACCGCATTAAATTTTAGATTGTGTGAATTTGGATCATATTAATTCTGGTTTTTGTAGGATACTAATGTTTGCAGGGTCTGTGGGAAATTTCTAGGTTGCAACAACTCGTTTGATTTCTTTTATTTTATTTTTATCTAACTCTACCTTTTTTTTTAACCTCAATAAAATAAAATAAAAATAAAAATAAAAATTTTAAAATCCAAAAATAAATGCACGAAGGTGAAGAATAAGTTTTAATGTTATTTAATTCCTCTTCCATCTAATCCACACCAAGCTTGTGGTCTTTGTACTCAACACACACAATGCAATTGGACTCCGCTTTTCAATATTTTTCTAGCTCTTCTTCTATAGACACTCCTATTTTTTTGTGCCTTTTAATCCACCTTCTTCGTGACCTCCTACTTCCTCTTATGCATATTCTTCTACAAATCCTCCTATCCTCTCTACTCATCATAAACCCCACTCCCATTCCATTCTTTATCTAAATTTTTCACTTCATCTTGCGATGCAAATCCTGCTCGCCTTGCATCACAATTTCCATGTGTTGTTCATCCTATTTGTTCCACAACAACTAAATGCCATGATTGGGAAAAACAAGCCTCATGTTTGGATGTCCAACTATTCCAATATCCTCATGCCACCATATGTGACTCCCAAATCTCATCTTATTCCTTTTATCTAGACTCACCACCTCATTTACCACCTCACACTTTGCCATAATTATTCATTTTCATTACCAATTTTGGTCCTAGTGAATACAATATTCATGATGCTCATGTGCATTCTCCCATGATCCAATCTATCTATTATTGTGGTTGCCCTTTTGCCCCAGTAATGACCATAGGTATCATCATTCAACTTGGTCCACCTAACAATTGAAAAAATCTCATTTATGCAGGTCTTGATTAATCGATCACAATAGCTATACCCCCACCACCACAATCTATATTTTGTGTTACCTTAGAGCATATGTCCAATCCACACTTTGCTTTATGCTATCTTCAACATCTTCATTGGCATGGTTTTGGGTTAGGACATTATGAACAGGGCTTATGAATTCCTATTAACCCCTACGTTCAACTACCTATGGATAAATCTAGTTTGGGTTATCACCATACAACCATTCACTCACTAGAAGATGAACAATTTCCATGCACTCATTATAATATAAATCTAATAATGATATTATCAATGATTTTACTTCCTCTCATTCTACCATTGACATACCTTGTGCATTATTTTATAAATCACCCATTTTTGGCACCACATCCACCTAATTCATTGATAATTTGATCGATAGATTCACTGCTTTTTCTCTCATTTCTCCTTGTTTAGATCATACCCTTTTACCTTCCTCTCCATTACCTATACATTCATACATACCTTTACACAATCATCGGTAGTTCCATAATTCTATGGCTCAACCCCACTCTCCACCCATGGTTTTATGTCTACCATTGAATATAACATATCGTTCACATCCTTCTAACTCTTCACCCCCATGCTCTCCATATTCCACAATCTCAACTATATCTATTAATATGATTTTTATCAACTTATTCAGCCTACTTCGTTATGCATATCATTTGGATTAAATAAATGCACCCAAATCGAAATTCATCGGCTTCACTCACATATCACCTATGCCATTATCATAAGATTTATTGCTATCACCACCTGTGTTACACACCATAAATGATCCATAACCATCTAATCCACCTCATATACCTTGGATTAACCATATAGAAATATATCTATATGATGATTTTGACTTACCTGAAGCTATCGATGACCTCCATCTCATCCCCATTCCTTAAATTCCAAGATTACTCCCACATGCTTGTGGAAGACAACATTGATGTTGACATTCGTGATGATCCTAACAACCCCCACATCATTAAAATCATTGCTAGCCTCTCCTTATAAGAGTGCACCGTGTTTACCTCCTTTCTTAAGGAGTACATCAAAGTCTTTGCATGGTCCTACATGGACATGCCCAGACTTGACCCATCATTAGTCATTCATAACCTTACACTTGATTATAGTGCCAAGCCCATCAAACAAAAATTGTAATGAATGCATCCCATTATTGTGTTAATGGTAAAATCTATTGAGCAAGGTGCAACAACAGTATTGTCATTGTTATCAACACAGTCAGATAGATCTGTTGATACAGTGAATAGGAAGTTCAAAAGCTATTCAGATGCAGAAGACAGGAGTTCAAAGGTTATTCAGAGTATGTACAGTGATTTTCCAAGAAGACCGAAGTGGCCCATATGCAAAATATCAAAGAAAAAGATAAGTAAGAAAAGTGTCGCAATATCACGACATATACAGCAGGCAAGAAAAACTGTCATGATTTCATGACATGTTGGAAGAGAGAAAAAGTAGGAAAAACTGTCGATATTTCGCAACATGTTGGAAGAGAGAGAAAAAGCAGGAAAAACTGTCACGATTTTGTGAAGAGAGAGAAAAAGCAAGAAAAACTGTCGCGATTTCACGACATGTTGGAAGAAAGAGAAAGCAGGAAAAATTGTCATGATTTTGCGACATGTTGGAAGAGAAAAAGGCAAGTGGAAAAACTATCATGATTTCGCGACATGTTGGAAGAGAAAGATAAAGTAGAAAAAAGTGTTGTGATTTCATGACAAGTTCGAAGAAAGAGAACAAGTAAGAAAAGTGTCATGATTTCGCGACATGTCACATTTTCACGACTAAAATAGGAGAGAGAAAGTAAGTTGGAAAAGTGTCACGATTTTGCGACATGTCGCATTTTTGCAACTAAAATAGGAGAGAGAAAGTAAGTTGGAAAAGTGTCATGATTTTGTGACATGTCGCATTTTCGTGACTAAAATAGGAGAGAGAAAGTAAGTTGGAAAAGTATCGTGATTTCGCGACATGTCGCATTTTCACGACTAAAATAGGAGAGAGAAAGTAGGAAAAGTGTCATGATTTCGTGACATTTCACATTTTCGCGACTAAAATAGGAGAGAGAAATTAAGTTGGAAAAGTGTCATGATTTCACGACATGTCACATTTTCACGACTAAAATAGGAGAGAGAAAGCAAGTTTGAAAAGTGTCACAATATTGCGACATGTCGCATTTTTGCGACAAAAGAAAGAGAAGAAGCGTACAGAAGCAAAACTATCACGATTTCACGACAAAACCAAAAATAAAGACTTTGGAAGCAAAAGTTTCATGATTTCATGACAAAAGCAAATAAGTAAAGTACAAAAGCAGAAGTGTCGCAATTTCACAAAAAAAGCAGAGAAGAAGACTTCAAAGGCAAAAGTGTCGCCATTTTGCAACAAAAGCAAAGAAGCTAAGTACGGAAGCAGAAGTGTCGTGATTTCATGATAAAAGCTAAGTTGAAGACTATGGAGGTAGAAGTGTCATGATATCATGACATGTGTTTTCGTGGAAACAACAACAAAAGAAGCTTCAAAGGCAGAAATGTCACGATTTCATGACAGGTCGTATGTGCACAAGACAAGAAGGAGAACCCAACTAAAATGAGAAGTATGAAGAGTGAATTCATGTAGCTAAAATATGAAGAGTGAAAAAAATTCAGTGCTGCGGCTACAGGGACTGTTATCAAATGAAATATTTGAGTGGTGGAATTACCGAATATCTTCATGAGTTGAAGACGACTAAGATCGATGACAGCTGACTAAGATTAGGGTTTACATTTGTTATGCAAGCTAACTAAGATTAGGGTTTTCATCATGAAAATATTGTTATAAAAGGAGGGCTATTTGGAGAATTGTAGTGTTGGTGTATAAGTCATCGAATGCATGTTGAAGTGTGAAATGCAGCCGTAAGAGCGTAGAAAGCGCAGAAGCGGCGAGATGATGGTGAAGTGCACAAAGTGAGTGAAGAGTCATGTCGAATTGTCCTAAGTGTGTCTGTGAGTGTGCAGAGAGAGAAAAGTGCATAGAGAGCAAAAAGGTTGAAGTTCGACCAAGTGCGACTGTGATTGCGCAAAAAAAATAAAAGGCGTAGAGAGTGCAAAAGGTGAATACGAATGCAAAGTGCAGCTATAAGAGCGTAGAGCATATGAAGGCAGTGCACAGAGGGTACATAGAGAAGCAACTCAAAGAAGGCAAAGTACAATTTTCGATTGTAGAAGATGTGTCTATTCCATAAATAGTGAGAGAGATTGGGTAAGCAATAGACTAGTTAGGGTCTTGTAAAAGCGAAGGTATTTTTTTGTTAAACTTCTAGATTCAAAATTGAAGTCCAGGTTATAACTTGGAATCAGGGGTTGGTGCTCCTTCCAGTTGGTGCTAGTAAATCAGGGGTTGGTGCTCCTTTTTGTTGGTGCAGATAAATCAGGGGTTGGTGCTCCTTTCTGTTGGTGCAGATAAATCAGGGGTTGATGCTCCTTCCAGTGGGTTCTGGTAAATTGATTGTAAATTTGGTGCTTTGCAAAGGCTAGATTTGTATGGTAGTCCAAGTAGTCATTCTTGAGGAGTAGCCAAATTGGTGAACCTCGTTAAATCTTGTGTTGTGTGATGTTCTCTTGTGATACTTGCTTTATATAGTTTTAAGGTTTCTTTATTTCAGTTTTAAGAGTTGTGAATTTAAGTTTAAATAACTACACTGATTCAGCCCCCCTCTTAGTGCCATTACAAGACTAAAAATTGGTATCAGAGCCAAGTTTATGTACAAGCTTAACTGGCTAGGGTGATCTTGGAAGTAACACAATGGCAGGTGGTGAAGGCTTCTCATCAAACAAAGCACTATTGTTTGACAGAACTAATTACACGGTATGGAGAATCAGGATGTAGACATATATTTGTGCTTTGGGATATGACATCTGGGATTCAGTAGATAGTGAATACACAATACCCATAACTCCTCCAACCGATGTTGCCGATAAGAATATGTTTGAGAATGACTCAAAAGCAAAGAATGCTATCAGGTGCAGATTAGTAGACAGTGAATTGGTAAAGATCATGAGTTGTAAAATGGCAAAAGAAATATGGGACAAACTGAGGAGTATTCATGAAGAAGATGATGAGATCAAGGAGGCCAATTTACAAACATATCAAGCTCAGTTCGAAGCATTAAATTTGAATGACGATGAGAACATAGAGGCATAAATGTTGAGAGTTAATGAAGTCCTAGAGGATGATTCTAAAAAAGACACAAGTGGAGGTCTTTTAATGACACTCGAAGAAGAAATAAAAAAAGAATAGGAATGTGATGAAGAAGAAATTGATGTAAAAATAAATTTGAAAGAGGAACTAATTGCAGCTCTGGATGAATTGAATATAGAAAGAAAAAGGAATAGGGAAATCTCAAGAAAGCTTGAGGATGCAAATGAAATAATAACCAGTTTGAAAGTATAGGTAGAAGAATTCAAAAATATTGAAGAAACTCTCAGGTCACAGATCAATGAGAAAGAGATTGGTTGCTGCAAACAAGAGGAAGAGATTGTTTTATTGAAGAAACAACTAGAAGAGGCCAATACAAATCTCAAATTTGAGAAGAGCACAAAGTTGCTAGATAAAATGATAATCCAACAAAGAATCTCCATGGATAAGCATGGTATTGGATATGAAGTTGAACAACCTTCATCTTACAACTCTATAGAGAAGAAGAAGTTCACTGTTGAAGGATCGAAGCAAGAAAATTTTGAAGCTGAATCTTCAAAAGGAAGAAAATATCAAAGGAGATCTACAGCAAAGCAACCACAACAAAAGAGGTTCTATCACTCTCACTCCATTCATAATAATACTTTTAAATGCTATTGTTTTAGATGCAACCAGTATGGTCACAAGGCAATTTATTGTGGATTGAATAATAAATCAAAGAGTTATGTTGGTAGAAATGCATCTGCGTTTTCGAGTGAACACTATGTACAATGTTTTCAATGTAATGGTCATGGGCACATAGCAAGGTTTTGTCCAAGAACTTTTGTATCTAATCTAAGGCAAAATAGTAGATTTCATCAGATGCAAAGAACGCAACACAGACAGGGAATAAATCATGTACATAAAATAAAGAAAAATAATCATTCATCAAGGATGCACAAGAGACAACCACATAAGAGAAATTTTTGAGTTCACGAAAATGTGCAAAATAGGGATGTAGTTGAAAAATCCAAGCCCGAGTTCAAGAAATTTTGGAGAAAGATAGAAGAAATGAAATCGTGTCTCCTTGGACTGAAGGAGACTACTCCGCTATTGCACTAAGCAACTCTAGGTAGTGCATCCTCAGGGGGAGCAATATTGAATTTTCATTTTAATTCTCCTATGTATTTGTTTTATTACCTGAGGATGAAATGCAAGTAGTCAGGGAAGTTGTCGTATAGTTGTCAAAGTGCATTTTCAGTTCATGTAGTTGTTTATGGAAGTGCCGTGAAGGGTGGTGATTAAATTGAGATTTGTCATTATTGGTAGTATTGCTATATGTCATTGTTGTACTGTTGATGGTTCTTACTGCCACTATCCAAAGTTAAGGATTATAACAGTTCAGATAATTTGGTTAGTGAAAGAATGTTGCCCTAGCCACATATATGTGTTTCGATAAAAGCAGTGTGTATTTGAACTACACATTGACATGAAGATTGTTAGATCTATTATGACATTGTGGTGAAAAATATTGAAGTCTGATTATTGATTCATGTTTAGCTCATCAAGATGAGCAACTTTGCCTTGTGAATCATACCTATCCGAGGTCCATAAATATGAGTTTGAGTAAGGTGCAATATAGTTGGCCGTGAAGTGGTTGACAAAATGTTGTCTCCTGATTCGAACAGTTGAAAGTAAGGTGTGACCAGCGGTGACTGTAGAAAACATAGACCAAGTTGAAAATGTAAAAAGTGATTTGGTTGGTGTTGTGGTACAGTGTTTAATGCTTGCACAGAGTTGGCAGTAAAATTGTAGTGTCGATACAGTGTTGGACAAAAGTTGATACAAGTGTGAGTCACTTGACAATTTTTTTGACAAATGTGAAATCAATGTTTTTGAATGGGAAGCTTGAAGAAGAGGTTTATATTGAGCATCCAGATGGTTTCTAGCTTGGTGATGATCCCAAATTGGTTTGTAAGTTGAAGATATATGGCTTGAAATAGGCACCCCAAGCATGGTATGCAAGGCTAGACAACTATCTCACTCAACAAGGGTTTAAGAAAGATGATATCATATTTGGTAGTAGCAAAGATGAGTCATGTAAAGATTTAGCAAATAAAATGCAGAAAGAATTTGAAATGCCAATGATTGGTGAACTTTTGTATTTCCTCGGATTGTAAGTTAATCAAAATAAGAAGGGCATATTTATTTCTCAAGTTAAATATGCGAAAGAGATGTTAAAAGGTTCACAATGGAGGATTGTAAGCTAGTTAGCACTCCCATGATGACAAGTTGCAAGTTGAGCAAGGATGACAAATCTCCACCTATTGATCAAACCATGTAAAGATCTATGATTGGGAGCTTACTGTACCTGACAGCTACTAGACCAGATATTTTGTAGGAAGTATGCATGGTAGCATGATTTCAGGCTAATCCCAAGGAGACTCATGTGACAGTAGTGAAGAGGGTTTTTTGGTACCTCAAGGGTACTATGGAGTATGGGTTATGGTATTCAAAAGGCAAGGACTTAACCCTTATTGTGTATTTAGATGCAGATTGGGCAGGATGTGTTGATGATCGAAAGAGTACCAAAGAGAGGTGCATTCTATCTTGGAGACAGGTTGGTCGCATGGCATAGTAAGAAACAAGAGTCAGTTTCCTTATCAACAGTAGAGGCAGAATATATTGTAGCGACAACGTACACAGGAGAAAGTTGCGAAAAGTGAGGTTAAGTTGGATTTTGTTCCAACTATAGAGCAAGTAGTAGTTATCTTCACAAAACCATTGCCCAAGGAATTTTTTGAGTACTTTCACAATAAATTGGGAGTGGTCACACTTCCCAAGAATTGAATAGCTATAGGGATCACATTCTCAGGGGGAGAATTTAAGTATTTGATTATATTTTTTCTCATGTTCATGATTTTTTCTAAGTGTAATAAATTGTACCTAAGAATGTTGTGCATGGACTCAGGGGGAGTCTGCAGTAGCCCTTTGGTATTATTGTCAAATGGAGAGAAGAGTTACAAGAAATTGCACATGTGTTGCCAACAATTCCAAAGGGGGAGATTATTGAGCAAGGTGCAGCAACAATATTGTCATTGTTGTCAACATAGTCAGATAGATTTGTTGATGCAATGGACAAGAAGTTCAAAAGCTATTCAGATGTAGAAGATAGGAGTTCAAAGGTTATTCATAGTATGTACAGTGATTTTCCAAGAAGACCGAAGTGGCCCATATGCAAAAGATCAAAGAAAAATACAAGTAAGAAAAGTGTCGCGATATCACGACATATACAGTAGGCAAGAAAAACTATAGCGATTTCGCGACATGTTGAAAGAGAGAAAAAGCAGGAAAAACTATCATGATTTCGTGACATGTTGGAAGAGAGAAAAAGTAGGAAAAACTATCATGATTTCGCGACATGTTGGAAGAGAGAGAAAAAGCAGGAAAAATTGTCATGATTTCGTGACATGTTGGAAGAAAGAGAAAGCAGGAAAAACTATCGCAATTTCGTGACATGTTGGAAGAAAGAGAAAGCAGGAAAAACTGTCACAATTTCATGACATGTTGGAAGAGAAAAAGGCAAGTGGAAAAACTATCACGATTTCATGACATGTTGGAAGAGAAAGAGAAAGCAGGAAAAAGTGTCGCAATTTCGTGACAAGTTCGAAGAAAGAGAACAAGTAAGAAAAGTGTCGTGATTTCACGACATGTCACATTTTCATGACTAAAATAGGAGAGAGAAAGTAAGTTGGAAAAGTGTCATGATTTCACAACATGTCGTATTTTCACGACTAAAATAGGAGAGAGAAAGTAAGTTGGAAAAGTGTCACAATTTTGCGACATGTCACATTTTTGTGACTAAAACAGGAGAGAGAAAGTAAGTTGGAAAAGTTTCATGATTTCACGACATGTCACATTTTCGTGACTAAAATAGGAGAGAGAAAGCAAGTTTGAAAAGTGTCGTGATATCGCGACATGTCACATTTTTGTGACAAAAGAAAGAGAGGAAGCGTATGGAAGCAGAACTGTCACAATTTTGTGACAAAAGCAGAAAGCAAGACTTCAGAAGTAGAAGTGTCATGATTTCATGACAAAAGCAAAGAAGTAAAGTATGGAAGCAAAAGTGTTGTGATTTCGTGACAAAAGCAGAGAAGAAGACTTTGAAGGCAGAAGTGTCATGATTTTATGACAAAAGCAAAGAAGATAAGTACAGAAGCAGAAGTGTCATGATATTGCGACAAAAGCTAAGTTGAAGACTACAGAGGTAGAAGTGTCGTGATGTTGCGACATGTGTTTTCATGGCAACAGCAACAAAGGAAGATTCAGAGGCAGAAATGTCATGATTTCATGACAGGACATATGTGCGCAAGACAAGAAGGAGAACCCAACTAAAATGAGAAGTATGACAGTGGACCGACATCTCTACAGCATTTACAAGGGTAGATACAAAGTGAATTCATGCAGCTAAAATATGAAGAGTGAACAAAAGTCAGTGCGGTGGCTACAAGGACTGTTATCGAATGAAATCTTCGAGCGGTGGAATTATCGAATATCTTCATGAGTTGAAGCCAACTAAGACCGATGACAACCAACTAAGATTAGGGTTTACATTTGTTATGCAAGCCAACTAAGATTAGGGTTTTCATCATGAAAATATTGTTATAAAAGGAGGGTTGTTTGGATAATTGTAGTGTTGGTGTATAAGTCGTCGAATGTGTGTCGAAGTGTGAAATGCAGCTGTAAGAGCGCATAAAGCACAGAAGTGGCGAGATGATGGTGAAGTGCACAAAGTGAGTGAAGAGTCATGTTGAATTATCCTAAGTGATTCTATGAGTGCGTAGAGAGAGTAAAGTGCATAGAGAGCAAAAATGTTGAAGTTCGACCAAGTGCGGCTGTGATTGTGCAAAAAAAGAAAAAGGCGCAGAGAGTGCAAAGGGTGAAGATGAACGCAAAGTGCAGCTGTAAGGGTGCAAAGTGTACGAAGATAGTGCATAGAGGGTGTGTAGAGAAGTGACTCAAAGAAGATGAAGTGTGGTTGTAGATCATAGAAGATGTGTCTATTTCGTAAATAGTGAGAGATATTGGGTAAGCAATAGACCAATCAGGGTCTTGTAAAAGCGAAGGTATTTTTTTGTTAAACTTCTGGATTCAAAATTGAAGTCCAGGTTGCAGCTTGGCATTAGGGGTTGGTGCTCCTTCCAGTTGGTGCTGGTAAATTAGGGGTTGGTGCTCCTTTCTATTGGTGCAGATAAATCAGGGGTTGGTGCTCCTTTCTATTGGTGTAGATAAATCAGGGGTTGGTGCTCCTTTCTGTTGGTGTAGATAAATCAGGGGTTGGTGCTCCTTCCAGTGGGTGCTGGTAAATTGATTGTAAATTTGGTGCTTTACAAAGGCTAGATTTGGATGGTAGTCTAAGCAGTCATTCTTGAGGAGTAGCCAAATTGGTGAACCTCATTAAATCTTGTGTTGTGTGATGTTCTCTTATGATACTTGCTTTATCTGGTTTTAAGGTTTCTTTATTTCATTTTTAAGAGCTATGAATTTAAGTTTAAATAACTACACTGATTCACCCCCCCTTATCAGTGCCATTGTAAGACTAACAAAATCCAAACTCCAAAATATTCTTGATGTAGGGTTCATCCAACCAATTGATTATCCAAAATGGGTGTCC
Source organism: Wollemia nobilis (assembly GCA_028583015.1). NCBI lineage: Eukaryota > Viridiplantae > Streptophyta > Pinopsida > Araucariales > Araucariaceae > Wollemia > Wollemia nobilis. The sequence goes on along the minus strand of JAQPPZ010016912.1, from coordinate 6,727,693 downwards.
AACATGGTCTCAGTACCAAAGCCCACTGGGGATGTCCATGTATGCACTGATTTTTGGGATTTGAAAAAAGCATATCCCAAGGATAATTTTCCACTCCCCAACATTGATATGGTGGTCAATTCTATAGCAATCCATGAAATGATATCTCTCATGGATGGATTTTTTGTCTATAACAAAATCAAGATCAACCCTCCTAATCAACACAAAATTTTCATTACAACCCCCTAGGGGATTTTTTGTTAGAAGATCATGCCTTTTGACCTTAATAACATTGGGGTAACTTACTAGCATGCTATGACATACATATTCCATGACTACATACACAATATTGTGGAATATTATGCTAATGATATTATTACCAAATCCAAAGAGTGCTCATAACATCTCACAGACATTCACAAAATATTTGATCATCTCCTTGAACACAATGTGCAGTTAAACCTAAAGAAGCATGTATTTGGTGTTACTTCATGGAATATTTTGGGATTCATTATCTCTCAATGGGGCATTGAAGTCGATCCCAATAAATTCAAAAGTATTATCGAGATGCCTCCCCCTATGAATCTCAAGAAACTACATAGCTTGCAAGGTAAAATACATGCAATCCATTGCTTCATTGCTCAATTTTTTGACAAATACAAACTATTTAACCACATATTGCAAAAATGGGTCACCTTCAAATGGAAATCTAACTGCCAACAAGATTTTTATGCAATAAAATCTCATATTACTTCACCAGTTCTATCTACACCACATCAATAATTTCCATTCTTCCTGTATATTTCCACCATGGATTTTACACTAGGAATACTACTGGCTCAGAAGACCATGCTCAACCATGAGAAAGTTGTATACTATATCAACTTCATTCTGGTTAGTTATGAAATACAATATGCTTACATGGAAAAGTTATGTCTGGCTATAGTCTTTGCTACACAAATGTTATGCCATTACATGCTCAACCATACAACCTTTGTGATCACTCACTATAACCATCTAAAATGCATTATGATTAAGAGTTATCATAACTATCATACCATAAAATGGATCATGCTCCTTACCAAATTTGTTCTCAAATTTATCTCTAAAAATTCCTTAAAGGGGTAAGTGATTGCCGACCAACTCGCTAAGGCTCCATTACTTGACGATAAACCACTTCTCATTCAGCTTCCTGATGATTCCATATTTCACATTACTAAAGCTAAAGAATATGTGGAACCAAAAATTCTAGTTGATCTAACATTATTCTTCAATGGCTCTTGTTGTGCACATTATGGGGGTGATGGGATCATATTTTTCACACCTGATGGGGAACCACTCCCCTTCTATTTTAAATTAAGTTTTCCTTGCACAAATAATAATGTTGAATACAAAGATTTAATTGTTGGTTTAAAGCAAGTGCTTTCTATGCATATTAAACATATTCAAATATTTAGTGACTCTCTCCTCATCATTAATCAGGTCAAGGAACTCTAGCAATGCCAATGCTTGATACTTCAATAGTACAAGAAAGTTGTTCAGCTTGAGTGGTATGATATTGGGGCCACTCTGTGCTCTTCCAATCATTTTATAGACATCGTGGCTTCCATTGGTTCTCTTATCCCATTGAAGCCACTCTCCAATGCAACACATCTATCTATTCATACCTTATATCAATTGACCATTTCATCCTTACCCCCTACCAAAAATGATGGTGTCTATGTTATCCATATTGAGCCACATGATCCTTGGATCTCACAAATTAAGGATTACATCAAATTAGGTTTTCTCCCTTGTGATTTACCACATGCTCATCATCAAGAATTTAAGAAAAGGGTTATTCACAACATGCTACTATAGGACATCCTATACCACTGCAATCATAATGGCATCCTTCTATGTTACCTCAAACTACATGAGGCTCAACGAGTGGTTCAAGAAACCCACGATGGAACTTGTAGTGGCCACTTTAGTGGCATGGCCATTACCAAGTGCATATTATGCATGGGATACTATTGGACCAAAATAGAGAATGATTGTTGTGAGTATCTTAAAATATGCATCAAGTATCAGTAACATGCTAATCTCACTCACATACATTTATAATAACTACAACCTATCCAATCCATGTGGCTCTTCTTACAATGGGGTTTAGATATTATTGGATAAATTACACCTAATTCATCCAAAAACCATAAGTTCATCATCACCACTATCGAATATTTCACAAAGTGGATTGAAGAAATCCCACTTGTTCAAACTATAGGAGCCAAAATCATGGTGTTCATCACTGAACACATCATATGCCACTTTGGAATCCCATCACATATCATTTCTAACAATGGTATGCCATTTAAAAATAATATCATCCATGCATTGTGCACCAAATTCAACATCCATCACAACTTGAAGAACACAAGCTTATACTGAGAGGGGGGGTGAACAGTATAAGACTTAACCAATTAATAATTTTAACTTTAGATAGCAGAGGCATCAACACAACATTAATCAAGACAGAAAGCATCACACATTGAAGACCCATTTTAACGTGGTTCACCCAAAATGGTTGGGCTACATCCATGGATAAAATCTTTCACTAAATTTTATCAATCCAAATTCTGGGAATACCTTTCCCGATTACAATGTTTATGGGCACCAACCCAAAGGAGACACCAATCCCCTAATCTCGAGTTCATGGGCACCAACCCACAGGAGACACCGATCCCCTAGCTCTGCTCTGGCTGGTGATCCTCTAGAAAACCTCTGCCTCCGCTGCCCTTAGCAAATGGAACTCTATCCATAGAAGACACTTGTCCTCCCTGCTCTGGCTGGAGACCTCTGTCCTCAACTCTATCACCTCCAAAGCTGGTCCTCGAATTTGCACTAAACATAGTCCTTCGGTCTAGCACAAATGTCCTCATTCATCTTTGCCTGTTGCGCTCACTCTACATGCTTCGACATCATCTCGCCACTTCTGTGCTCTTGCGCTCTTTCGGCTGCATCTCGCACACTTCGATGCACATTCGACTATTCATCAATTCACCCTCAACTCTCCAAACAGCCCTCCTTTTATACTAACACTTTCAAGATCAAAACCTTGATCTTAGTCGGCTGCACAACCCTAAACTACGTCGGTTGCAAACCCTAAACTACGTCGGCTGCAAACCCTAAACATCGTCGGCTCACATTTAACTTTGTCGGCCTCAACTGCCTCTATAACTCTTCTATAGTTTTTGCCATGAAACTACAACATGTCGCGATATCGCGACACCTTTGCATCCGTACACTTTCTTTTGGCTTTTGTCACGATATCGTGACACTTCTCCCTTCGTCGACCTCCTTTCTGCTTTTGTCACAAAATCGTGACACTTCTGCCTCAGCAGACTTCGTCTTCACTTCTGTCATGATATCACGACACTTCTGTCTTCATAGTTCACAACTTGGCTTCTATCACGAAATCATGACACTTCTCCTGTTGAAGACCTGCTTTGTGTTTCTGTCATGAAATCGTGACACTTTCTCCAACCGAATGCTGCCATCTCAATCTGTCGTGAAATCGTGACACTTTTTGCATCTATTTGCTTTCTCTTCAACCTATCGTGAAATCATGACGCTATCAACTTTCATACATTTTCTTTGTAGTCTATCACGAAATCGTGACGCTTTCAGCTTTCGTACGTCTTCTTTGCAACCTATCGCGAAATTGCGATAGTTCTCATTTCAGACTCTTCCCTTTGTTGCATGTCGCAAAATCGCGACAGTTCTCACTTCGAGTTATGCAGCATGTCGCGAAATCGTGACACTTTATCTTGCTTCCACTTTGTCTTCTGACTTGTCACGAAATCATGACACTTTTTCTCCTTAGCGCTTTTCTTTTCTTCGGGTCACGAAAACCCGACATGTCACGATATCGCGACACTTTTTCTCCCGAATTTCTCTCCTGCATTATGTCATGAAATCACGACACTTTTTCTTTCGGACTCTCTCTCCTGCATTATGTCACGAAATCATGACATTTCTGACTCCGAACATTCTCTCTCCTCTTTGAGTCACGAAACTGTGACATGTCGCGATATCGCGACACTTTTCTAACTTGCTTTCTCTCTCCTGCTTAAGTCGCGAAAATGCGACATGTCGCGATATCGTGACACTTTTCTAACTTGCTTTCTTTCGAACCTGTCAAGCCGTAACCTTCATCAAAACAAATTATTTTACATCAAATCAAATTCCTTCAAAAGCTTCTTGACATCAATGACAACTTATACACTTGAGCAAAGGCAATGTACCCAAAGTACCCAAAATTGCCAACAATCTCCCCCTTTGTCATTGATGGCAAACCTTTACTAAAAACACGTCTCAAGAGCCAAAACTGAAACCAACTATGCTAACAACTAAGAAACTGTGCCCACAACTGAGAATCTTCCTTTGAAGTTTTGCTCCCCCTGACTTGAAGCTAGCTCTCCCCCTTACTCATATCTCTCCCCCTTTGTCATCAATGGCAAAGGGTCACCTTTGGGGCTCGGGACTAAGAATGAGCCTCTTAGCTTAGTCCCTCCCCCACCTCCGGATGAGGTGATTAATTCTGGGGTGGGAGTACAACTCCCAATTTCTCCCTTAGATACTCAAATGTATCTCTTGGAAGAGGTTTAGTGAAGATGTCTGCAATCTGTTCTTTAGTAGACACATACTCTAGCTTGACTTGCTTGTCTTGCACTTTCTCCCTTAGAAAGTGATACTTGATGGAAATATGCTTTGTCCTTGAGTGCATTACCGGATTTTTGGAAATACTTATGGCACTTGTATTATCACAAAATATGGAGATGGGTTGTTCATGCCTGACTTTGAAATCCTCCAAGGTGGTTTTCATCCATAAAACCTATATACACCCAGCCATTGCAGCTATGTATTCAGCCTCTACTGTAGATAAGGAAACTGAAGGTTGTTTCTTACTTAACCAAGAAACCAAACTCTTTCCTAGAAAGAATGCTCCACCACTAGTGCTTTTTCTGTCATTAATACTGCCTACCCAATCTGCATCTGTATAAGCTGTGAGGGTGAAATCATCACCTTTGGGATACCAAAGCCCAAAGTCCATAGTGCCCTTTAGATATCTAAATATCCTTTTAACTGCTATAACATGAGAATATTTTGGAGCTGCCTAAAATCTTGCTACTAACCCAACTGCCTGCATGATATCTGGTCTGGTAGCCGTAACATATAATAAGTTGCCAATCATTGATCTGTACAATCTCTGATCTGCCGCTGGAGATTCATCATATTTACTCATCTTGCACCCTGTAATCATTGGAGTACATACTGGTTTGTTGTCCATCATCCCAAACTTTTTCAACATTTCTTTGATATACTTTCCTTGAGAGAGAAATACACCATCTTTTGATTGAGCAATCTAAAGACCTAAAAAGAATGACAGCTCTCCAATCATAGACATCTCAAATTCCTTCCGCATGGTGTTAGCAAAAACTTTGCACATCTGAGTATTATTTCCCCCAAAAATAATATCATCAACATAGACAACCATAATCAACATATCATCATCTTCATTCTTAATATACAAATTGCTATCTGCCACGCCTTTCCTGAAGCCTTGCTCATGAAGATAATTGTCAAGTCTTGAGTACCATGCCCTTGGTGCTTGCTTTAACCCATATAAGGCCTTTTTCAGTTTACACACATAGTCTGACTGTTCTGTGAGAGACACTCCTTCTTGGTTGTTCTATGTAGACTTCTTCTACCAACACCCCATTTAGAAAAGTTGACTTTACATCCATTTGATATACCTTGAATGATTTGAAGCTTGAAAGGGCCAAAAACATTCTGATAGCTTCAAGACGAGCAACAGGAGCGAACGTCTCTTCGAAATCAACACCTTCTACTTGAGCATAACCTTTGCAGACTAACCTAGCTTTGTTTCTGACAATCTTTCCATCCTCATTGAGTTTATTTCTGAATATCCATTTTGTGCCAATGACATTCTTGTCCTTAGGTCTTGGAACCAAATCCCAAGTTTCACTTTTCTCTATTTGATTTAGCTCTTCATCCATCGCTTTTACCCAAAATTTATCTGCACATGCTTCACTAAAATCTTTTGGCTCAATCTGAGATAATAATGAAACATTTGTAGAATCGTGTGAAGGAATGACTCTTCTTCTTGTTTGCTTGCTGTTTGGATCACCAATGATCAAATCTTTGGGATGATGTTTCTGAACATATCGTGAAGGAGTTTTGGGAAGCAGTTGTTGTCTTTCCTCTTCTTCATCTGAAACCTCTCTGAATTCTTCTTGACAAATTTCATCACTGAGTTCCTTGACTGGTTCTCTTATCCCTGTCTTTTCATCAACTGTTACATTTATGCTCTCTACGACTGTATGCATTCTTTTGTTGAAGCATCTGTAGGCCTTTCTTCTTCTGGAATATCCAAGAAATATTCCCTCATCACACCTAGGATCAAACTTACCCAGATTCTGATCTTCCCTTCTGATGAAGCACTTACTCCCAAACACTTTGAAGTATTTTACTATCGTAGCTGGTCTTCCTTTCCACAACTCATAAGGAGTTTTATGATGATTGACTCTAAGTTGGGCCCTGGTGATAATGTAGACTGCTATACTGACTGCCTCTTTCCAAAAGCCATCTGAGAGTTTTGACTCATTTAACATAGCTCTAGCCATATTTTCAATAGTTCTATTTTTCCTTTCAACTACTCCATTTTGTTGAGGAGTTCTTGTTGCTGAATATTCTCTTTTGATTCCTTGTTGCTCATAGTATTCCACAAATTCATTTGAAGTGAACTCTCCTCCTCCGTCCGATCTTAAGCATTTGATTCTCTTGTCCAGTCTCATTTTCAATCATTTCTTTGAAAGCTTTAAATTTTTCAAAAGCTTCAGATTTTTCTTTGAGAAAAGTAACCCAAGTCATTCTAGAATAATCATCTATAAACAACATGAAGTAGCTTTCTCCCTGAATGCTCTGAGTTCTAGTGGGGCCACATAAATCAGTATGAATAAGATCCAATGGTTTTGAAGAAGTATACCCTTTTGATTTGAAACTGGTTCTGGTCTATTTTCCATGTTGACAGGGACCGCAAATGATATTATGGGGCCTTTTTATTTTGGGCAAGTCTCTAACTGCTTCCTTGTTACTAATATTGACAAGATTATCAAAGCTCAAATGCCCCAATATTTTATGCCATAGCCAACTCTCATCTTCTTGAGTTAGAAAACACTTTTCCCTTTTTATCTCACTCAAGCATGTAAAGATTGTTTGGAGTCCTTGTAGCACTCGCAATGAGTTTTCCATTTTTTTCTTTACTTATCTCACATCTATCTGAAAAGAAAGATACTATGTGCCCTTGATCACAAAGTTGACTCACACTTAGAAGATTATGTCTTAGGCCTTCTACATAAAGCACATTTTCTGTTTTGGATTTCCCATCCAAACTAAGAGTCCCTTTACCATAGATTTTAGCTGACCTATTATCTCCAAAACTGACTGTTCCTCTGTTTGTTTCTTTTAAGACCAAAAACTTTTCCTTTTCACCAGTCATATGTTTTGAACAACCACTATCAAGATACCATTTTTCTACTTTGTCTTGAGCATGAAAAGCAGTTTGAACTATCATTGACTTAGATTTGATCTCATTTTTCTTTTTAGTGAACTCAAGGCTAGATCTATCCAAACTGCACATCCTTGCTATATGCCCAAAATTCTTGCACTTGTAACACATGAAATTTTTATTCATAAGAGGTGCAAAAGAGTTAACATTTTCCTTACTATGGCTATTCAAGGATTTATTGCAATGCATAGCTTTGTGACCAAAATTCTTGTAGGAAAAACAATAGCCATGGAAAGTATTATGTAACCTGTTTTGATGCCTTGGATGATTGTTCTTCTTGTGACCAATTGGAATCCACCGCTCTTCAGGATGAAGATTGGTCTTGCTCGAAGACCCTATTTCATGAATAGTGATACCATCCTTCTTTTGCTTTTCATACGAAGTATTCTGTCTGAGAGCCAATTGTTCCAACTTCACTCTAAGAGACATAACCTCTTCTTCTAGTTTCTCGCAATCAGCTTCCTTTCCTTTTAAAGCCTCTGTCAGAACCTGTTCAACCTTCTTTCCTTCTTCAGCTAGAATTTTGAAGTCTATAACTCTTTGAGACAATTTTGATCTTGCAATCTCTTCTTCCTGACATTGATGCTTGAGAACATAATTTTCTTCCCTGAATTTCTCAAGCTTTTTTAAAGCCAAGAAGAATTCACCTTTGAGATCGAACTCAACCTCTTCATCTCTTTCTGAATCTGTATGTTCCTCTGATAGATCCTTCTCCAAGTTGTTAGGCTCTTTCTGGAGAAACCCGCTCTGATACCAATTGAAGAACACAAGCTTATACTGAGAGGGGGGTGAACAGTATAAGACTTAACCAATTAATAATTTTAACTTTAGATAGCAGAGGCATCAACACAACATTAATCAAGATAGAAAGCATCACACATTGAAGACCCATTTTAACGTGGTTCACCCAAAATGGTTGGGCTACATCCACGGATAAAATCTTTCACTAAATTTTATCAATCCAAATTCTGGGAATACCTTTCCCGATTACAATGTTTATGGGCACCAACCCAAAGGAGACACCAATCCCCTAATCTCGAGTTCATGGGCACCAACCCACAGGAGACACCGATCCCCTAGCTCTGCTCTGGTTGGTGATCCTCTAGAAAACCTCTGCCTCCGCTGCCCTTAGCAAATGGAACTCTATCCATAGAAGACACCTGTCCTCCCTGCTCTGTCTGGAGACCTCTGTCCTCAACTCTATCACCTCCAAAGCTGGTCCTCGAATTTGCACTAAACATAGTCCTTCGGTCTAGCACAAATGTCCTCGTTCGTCTTTGCCTGTTGCGCTCACTCTACATGCTTCGACATCATCTCGCCACTTCTACGCTCTTGCGCTCTTTCGGTTGCATCTCGCACACTTCGATGCACATTCGACTATTCATCAATTCACCCTCAACTCTCCAAATAGCCCTCCTTTTATACTAACACTTTCAAGATCAAAACCTTGATCTTAGTCGACTACACAACCCTAAACTACGTCGGCTGCAAACCCTAAACTACGTCGGCTGCAAACCCTAAACATCGTCGGCTCACATTTAACTTTGTCGGCCTCAACTGCCTCTGTAACTCTTCTGTAGTTTTTGCCATGAAACTACAACATGTCACGATATCATGACACCTTTGCATCCGTACACTTTCTTTTGGCTTTTGTCATGATATCACAACACTTCTCCCTTTGTCGACCTCCTTTCTACTTTTGTCATGAAATCGTGACACTTCTGCCTCAGTAGACGTTGTCTTCACTTTTGTCGTGATATCGCGACACTTCTATCTTCATAGTTCAAAACTTGGCTTTGATGGGGGATGGGAAATACACACACAAAACACTCACGCAATTCTAGAAAATATTTTGCATTAATCTGAAAAATACATAGCCTGCAGGCTTTACAACAGCTAGTGCTCGGCTTAGCTTTCAACTTCTACACTTTTGCATGCGTTTTCCAATCCACCACCCGGATCTATTACAATTTTTGAGTTTTTATCGAGGTCTCGGCCCTCTAGGTCATTAATGACCCTTCTGGAAAATACATTAAATAAAACCTGCAAAATTGGCTTCCCCCGTCGAGTCTTCAATTTTCCTTTCATAATTGACAACTGCCCCGATCCGCCATGAAAGCATGCATTTAAAGAGCCCCTTGACCTGCAACCATCATTTTTGTCAGAATGTTCATCGGGGACTGTTGCCTCTTTTTTTGTGTGCATGGCTGTCCACGTGGCCATCCGTGTGTTCATTTCTTCTTTGCTTCCTTTCAACCATGATATCACGATGTGTCGTGATATCATGATGACTTCTACCTTCACCTTGCTTTTCATTTTGATGTCACGATATCACGACATCGCGATATCATGACAAAACTTCTACCTTGCCTTGATTTATGTTTGATGTCATGATATCGCAACATTGCGATATCGTGACATCGCGATATCACGATAAAACCTCCGCCTCGCCTTACTTTACATCTGATGTCGTTATATCACGATGTCGCAATATCATGACAAAACCTCCATCGAGTCTTTGTTTTGCTTTTACGTCGTGACATCGCAACATCGTGATATCATGACGTCACGATATCACGACCCTTTTGACCATCACGATATCATGATGTCACGATATCATGACCATTTCGACCATCACCCGCTTGCCTTGCTTTACGTCATGATATCACGATGTCACGATATCGTGACCCTTTCGACCATCGCCTGCCTACCTTGCCTTTGGTTGCGATATTGCGAAGTCGTGAAATTGCGACATCATAATTTCACGACATGTCATGATTTCATAACCCCTCCACCTACTACAACTTCTGTCTTGTTTTCTTGATTTGCAAAACACTTAGAAAAGTTTTGGTTGATGCAATATTGCTTTGCTGCCATCGGATGCTCTTGCATCAGGCTTCTGTCATGAAATCATGACACTTCTCCTATTGAAGACCTACTTTGTGTTTCTATCATGAAATCATGACACTTTCTCCAACCGAATGCTACCATCTCAATCTATCAAAAAATCATGACACTTTTTGCATCTGTTTGCTTTCTCTTCAACTTGTGAAATCACGATGCTATCAAATTTCATACATTTTCTTTGTAGTTTGTCATGAAATCATGACGCTTTCAGCTTTCATACATCTTCTTTGCAACCTGTTGCAAAATTGTGATAGTTCTCATTTCAGACTCTTCCCTTTGCTACATGTCACGAAATCGCAACAATTCTCACTTCGAGTTCTGCAGCATGTCGCAAAATAGCGAAACTTTATCTTGATTCCACTTTGTCTTCTGACTTGTCATGAAATCGTGACACTTTTTCTCCTTAGCACTTTTCTTTTCTTCGGGTCATGAAAACCTGACATGTCACAATATCGTGACACTTTTTCTCTCAGACTTTCTCTCCTGCATTATGTTAGAAAATCGTGACACTTTTTCTTTCGAACTCTCTCTCCTGCATTATGTCACAAAATCGTGACATTTTTGACTCCAACCATTCTATCTCCTCTTTGAGTCAGGAAACTGTGACATGTCGCGATATCGCGACACTTTTCTAACTTGCTTTCCCTCTCCTGCTTAAATCACAAAAATGCGACATGTCGTGATATCGCGACACTTTTCTAACTTGATTTCTTTCAAACTTCTCAGGCCGTAACCTTCATCAAAACAAATTATTTTACATCAAATCAAATTCCTTCAAAATCTTCTTGACATCAATGACAACTTAAACACTTGAGCAAAGGCAATGTACCCAAAGTACCCAAAATTGCCAACACAACTTATCTATCCCACAATACCCTTAGGGTAACAGCCAAGAGTAAGCTACCAACAAAACCATCTATTCCATCCTTCACAAAACTATTACAAATTCTCATCACAATTGAAATAATAAAATGCCATTGGCCTTGTGGGCTTATCTAATGAGCATTTGCATACCCACTAGGGCAACACCATTCTCTCTGGTTTATGGTGCTGAAGCTATTATACCCCTAGAAATCAAGATACCTTCCTTACATATATCCATGAAAGACTTCATAGATGATGATACTACTCATCAGGTTAGACTCAACCAATTTACCCTCCTAGATGAACATCACATTCACATCATCAAATACACTTGTGTTTACCAAGACTGTCTTTTGTGTACCTACAATAGTAAGGTACATAAACAAAAATTTCTAGATCGATGACTTGGTTCTTAAAGAGAACCAAAATATCACTAGAAAATTGGCTAGGTCCTTACATTGTAAACCATAAATTTAGTTTTGGAGTCTATCAATTGGCTAATCTCAAAGGTCTTGTAGAACCCAAACCCATCAACATCATTCATCTTCGTGCATTCAATGCCTAAATTATTATAGGTATAATTCACTAGTCATTGTACATACCGTCGTAGTCATGTTGTATATATCATATCGCTAGTACACTCACGACACACATTACACCAAACACACACTCTTTATTTTCTATTATACAATATAAAATATTTTCTTTTATATGTCATTTTTATGTTGTTTATGCATTTTTTCTTACAGGTTCATCATTGTCAGTCGCACCACCTTTGTGAGGATACATCACGCTATATTTTCACCATGGCATGCCTTCATCCCATCATACAAGACTTTACTCTACCCCTTCCTTCACTGCATACCTCACCAGGACATACAAAGCCACCATGTTTGCAATTTGTCTTTTTATTTCCACATAGACGATGACACTCCAATACTTCCTCCTCCTCTTGATTGTAGAGATCCAACTATCTCTCCTCACTCAAATGATAGTAATGCCACCATTTCATCTTCTGTATATGTAGGGGAATGTTTCCCCTCCTCTTATTCAAACACAAGGAACCCATCTCCTCCCACCTTTGTCAATGAGAAAAAATTGTACATGCCCACTTCTTCGGCTAAAAACATTTCTTTTGTATCCTTCTCCAAACAAAAGGAACCTACCTACTTTCTCCCACTCCTTGGGGTTACCTTTACCTCTGGCCAATGGAATGTCATCCTATGACTAGGACTTTCACCAAAATCTCTCTCATACCATCCCTTTGTGTACATACCCATCTCAATGTCATCACTCCCCACAACCGTCATGAGCCCTACTTCTCCTCACAACATCTTTAGTCCCATTCCTCGATACTTACCTTTAGCACCTACCACCACCATATCACCATCACCCACCTTCACCTCAGTCACCCCATACATATTTATATCTATGCCCATATCCAAATTCACCCATCCCACTGGGTTTCTATTATCCTCGTGCTTTGATGCCATCTCCTCCACCCATCGATCTCCAAAACATTCTCACCTAACTTGATAACCTTGAGTTACACTTAATTCATTGTTGATGTCATTCACCTACTCATCATTCTATTATGAATAATCCCCTATTACCCCCTCATCCTCACATACAAATTTCACCAGAATTGAGGTTAGTAGTCCATCCACACCCACCTAAGCCACCTCCCCTACAATCATTGTCTCCTACACCATACATATACTTCAAGCCTATATTATTGGAGCCTCTCTCACAAACGTTTCACCAATTACTTCACACAGAGCTCCTAGTTCTACTTGAGATCAAACCAAATGACCCACTTCACCTAAAACCAAGGGGATATAATGAACATTAGTTCTATGTCTACCATCATCAGTAGAGGTATGATATCAACAAGTGCCACATTTTTGAATGCCTCATCCACAACATGGTGGATGGTAAATATCCATCACATTTTGAGCATCTTACATCTCCCACTAAATATTAGGGCATCCCATTTCATCCCATGCCCTACTCCACCCCATCACATATGTCCTTCACTTCCACACCCCACTATTTCCAATAGCTACACAGTCACACAACCTACCATAATACTAGTCACATTGCCACTACGCCTAGTCCATCGTAATATAAGCATCACAACTACCCCCATCCTTAGTACAACCCCCTATCTTCTTTATTTCTCTTCTTATTGTTTTGGACTATTGTATGGTCATGTTTCGAGCGACTACATACCTGTGATGAATTTCCCTTATTCTTATCATTTCACACTGTTGTATGGTCACACTTTGAGTGGCTACATACTTGTGCTAAATTCTACATATTTCAATTTCTTCTCTTATTCCTCCTTTATTTGTTTCTTTCTCTCTTCTAATCAGCTTCATACAATTTTGCTTTTGTCCATCATCTCTTTTGCCTATCACTCTTCTTGATATGGTCAATCATACACATTCTCCTTTTGCACTCATATTTTCCACCTCCTACACATCTCCCCACGCTGGGGCAACTCAATATAATGTTATTCCTTATGTATCATATTATTTTTGCATATTCACCTCTTTCATAATATTTCTCAACCTCGTTCCCTTTTAGTTCCACAACTTCCTCTTATACATACTTTTCTACATACATATTTCTTTCATACTATTCCATTGCATATCCACACTTATATCCATTGCATCCATATATATACTTGTACATTCTCCTTGTATAAATGCACTCATTATGGATTAAAACATGCACTTGTTAGCATCACCATTTGTATGTTCACTCCCTTTTTAGGATTATGGATTGTATAGAGTTTTACATAATTTGACCATTCACTATTTAAGCCAATCAAATGTCACCTCTAGTTGACATGTTCCCATGCTTCGTATAAATTCCCTTGGTTGGTTTGATTTATTTCATGGGTCACTCACACATATCATATTTTAAGCATATTTTGAGTCTAGGGAGGACAACACCTTATGTAGACATCACCATTTAGCTAACAATTACCCCTACTCATCCTATCATTTGCATGATCAAGATAAAATCTAGGGATAAACAAAGGGATAAGCATAACCAAAAATAGAAATGGGTAGAAAACAAAAGGCAACACCCACAAAAAAAAGAGCACCACAAATAAAGAATCATAAGGAAGAGGGGCAAAAAGCAAAAGGAAAAGCCTCCAAGAGTACTACCAAATTTGCATGAATTCATTTGGTCCTTTGGTAAAACATAACATCACGGGGTGATTTTCATCACCAAAAATAGGCTCCAAGATCCTGCCTGGTAGTGGAATAGTCTTACAAGTGGTGACACATATGTCACATTAGCAACCTTATATTGTATAGATCATTGCTTGCTTATGGATGAGCTATCTATTCTGTCTAAGTTTGAAATAGGTTCAAAATGGATAAATGAATATCACTCATCACACACATAGGTCCATGATAGAATTCCATTCAGTTAAAAAAAGTTATGAGTTGTTGTTGTACCTTGTTCAATTTTTTCATGAGGTTTGATTGCTACGACTTTGATGGTAAAATTTACTACATAAATCTCCCTTGCCATCTTACATCCTTGAGATAACAAAATGGATCACATTACCACTAGTTTTGCAGTAATACAAGTGCTTCCAACATGCATTTCATCATACATATACATGTATTGAATCCATATTATGCACTCCTTCTACATATTAGTCATTTCATTTATCCCCATGCATTATCTACTCTACATATGATTAGATTCATCCATGTACATTGCATATTTTTTGATTACTCTTAATATAAAAAGATATTATTTTCATACACACTACTACATGCCTATATATTCTTTGATATTACATTCACCTACCTCTACCATATCATACATTTTCCATACACACAATCCTAAGCTATTCATTCATCCACACAAATTATAAAACATTTAAATAAAAACCATAAATAGAGACATATATGTATATATATCATCATGTCATCCATGTCCTCGAGCTACAAAATCAAATGTACATAATATACATATATGGATGGATATCTAGCCACCACCTCACTCAGCAACACTAGAAATATCTCTCAGCCCTGCTACCCACTGGGAGTCTCCCCACTTTACTCTCATGCCATCACCACCATATTTTCTCTCCAATACTTGTCGACCCTACTTGACTCTGGAGCACCTCCCATTGTCATACCTTGCTCTATCGGTACCATAGAAGGGGTAACCCACTAAATCTATAGCAAGTGTGTATAATATCATGATCTCGATCTCGATTGTGACCTTGTATACTTTGGGATCTCATGGCCATACGACATCAACCGAGCATCACACTGTACCCGCATTGATGCCTCCTCTACATACCTCCCAGAAATCTATGTTTGCTCATTGTAAATGATCCACCTCTACTCGCAAGCCTATCACCTTGACCATGGTCTACTCGCCTGCTATCCTAACTTGCAATTATTTCTATTATGCCTATCGATATATCTATATCTCCTCATGCAAGTTTGCTACCTCCTCATCTATAGCTTACACTGTACCAATATCTACCTATGCCTCCTATGCTTGTTGCACACTCTTTTGTAAAGTTGTAATCTTAACTCTCATCCTCTCCTCTATAGCCATAGTCTCTTGTACCTGACGTTGTATTTGCCCAACACTCTCTACATGAATTTCCTAATTAGTCACTTGTTATAACCTTACCTCATCATGCTCTACCCATAATGTATCCTTTGCCATGGCCAATTGTCCCCCCTCTCTCATAGCTACTGCTAGCCTCTCCTCTACCTTACACCTCTCCTCCACCAATCCTAATCTATCCATTTTCCAATATAGCTCACTCTCGGTCAATCTCCCCTAAAAATCTCACACTGTCTCCATAATAGTTCCATCTCATCCTAAGCATCTAACACATACTAGAAGTTGTGAAGAACACAAGCTTATACTAAGAGGGAGGGATGAATAGTATAAGACCACTTTTTACTTTTCTTTCCCAATTAATATTATGTAATGTCAAGATAACAATATTAACAACAGTAATCAAAGAAATGCATAAATTAACACACACAATAGAGACAACAATTTAATGTGGTTCACCCAATGTGGACTACTCCACGAAGAAAATATTTCACTAAAATTTTCTCAATCAATCTCTTGGGAATACTTTTTGTATTATAATGTTTATGGACCTCTGTCCAAAGGAGACACCAATATCCTAATCAGTTTCATGGATCTATATCCATAGGATAAATCCTTTCTCCTTAGCTCTGACTGGTGATCTTCTAGAAGAAATATTACTCCCACTGCTCTGGCTAATGGATCTCTAACCACTGAAGACTCATGTCCTCATTGCCTTGGCTAATGGATCTCTATCTACTGGATATTGTCATCCTCTATACTTTGTCACCTTCAAAGCTCTGTATCAAATATGTACTAAACATAGTCCTTCATTCTAACATAAATCTACTCAATATCTATCTCTTGTCTAGCAAAAACCTATCCTCAAATCTACACCAAAATATATCCTCAAATCTATACTAAACATAGTCCTTTGGTCTAGCACAAATCTGTCCTTAATATCTATCCTCTGATCTACACTAAACACAGTCCTTTGATCTAGAACAAATATGTCTTCAATATCTATCCACTGATATGCACCAAACATAGTTCTTTGGTCTAGCACAAATCTATCCTCAAGCCTTAGCATAAAGCTTGATCCAATCTCAAATCAACTATGCTAGATTTGCCCCAAACCTTAACTCATGTTTTGAACAAATAAATCAATAAAATCTATGCTCAAGTCTTCTCAAAGACTTATCTCAAATCTATATTGTAATCTTCCACAAAAGCTTACACTAATATGTCCACAAGTCCTCTCTAGAACTTGTCCAAATTTTCTCAACAAGTCCTCACTAGAACTTGTCCAAATCTGCTCAATAAGTCCTCACTAGAACTTATACAAACTCATAGAAACATAAAGAGAATTATTAGAGACTCAATATGCTTCACACTAATCACAATGCTCAATTACTTTCAATCACTCTTTTAGAAACATATAGAGAATTTTTAGAGACTCAATATGCTTCACACTCATCACAATTCTCAATCACTTTTAATCACTCTTTTGAAACATATAGATAATTGTTAGAGAATCAATATGCTTCACACTCATAATTCTCAATCACTTTTAATAACTCTTTTGAAACATATAGAGAATTGTTAGAGACTCAATATGCTTCACACTCATCACAATGCTCAATCACTTTTAATCACTCTTTTGAAACATACAAAGAATTGTTAGAGACTCAATATGTTTCACATTCACAAACTCTAAATCACTTCCAATAGCTCTTTTATCATGAAAATATATAGAGAATTGTTAGAGACTCAATATTTTTCACACTCATCAATACTCAACCTCTTTATCAAATCTATAAATAATATAGAGTGATTTATTTCATAGAACTTGAACTATCACTTCACACATCCACTTGACTAGGCTCAACCAAATCTACTCAACCAAACACTCAATAAATAATCCTTGCTCACAAACCCTAGTCTGAGCATATGAACACTCACTCAAAATGTTTCCAATAATGCTTATCAACCAATATCACATAACAATGATACTTATGTTCTTTGCAAACCCTAGTTCAAGTTCTTCACTCAAAAACTCAAACAAAAATGCTTATAAAACAATCTTCACATAACAATGATACTCATATTCTTTGCAAACCCTAGTTCAAGCACTTTACTCAACCATTCACTTCAACAACAATGCTTATCAAAAAAGGTGCATAACATTCACTTCACAATAGCTCAAAAACTCAATAAGGAAACTAATAAAGTCCTTCTCAGTCCAAAGTTGTTTTCTAGAAAACCAACCAATCAACTCAACTAAAGAAAAATGTGCTCATAAATTTTTATTTATGAGGAGTAGACCATACAAATCTGCCACAATCATAAACACTTCTTTGCCAAAGTCAAGGAGGTTAGAAGATAATGATTTATCTCTCAAGGAATCACAATACTAAATAATATCAAACACAAATACACCTTATCACTCCATATTTAAAATAACATCCAACACATTAAAAATATTAGAACAATTACTTTCACGATAATCCCTTTGGTAAAAAGTTCTTTTAAAATAAAATCAACACCTTAAAAGGCTTACTCCTCCAATATGAAAATATAACAATTGAGACTTTATTTTAAAATTAAAATAAAACTCCTTATAACTCCCTTCACTATTTTACCATGAAAAATCACCACAAGAAATTAAACTTTAATTAATCCTTATGCCTCCCAACTACCTCATGTCAAACCTTAGGATAAGAAAAATTAAATTAAAAAATTGTACCTTTACCCTTAGTGGGTTTTGAACCCATGATGCTACCTCCCAAAGCACCCTAGCCGCGGCCTTGGCTACCATGTGAGCTATATGCTCACATGTGAGCTAGACTACCCAAGCACTCTAATACCTCCTCTGCTACCACCAAAATGGAGATGGAAAAGACAAACTTCCAAACTTGCTACCACCAGGTTTTAAACCCATAACCACTCTACCACAATCACTAAGTCAAATACCACCTGAGCTAGCCACTTGATGGTGCTAGAAACCAAGCACCTCAATGTCTTGAATACACCAAAATTTGGGTTTACATAGCGCACGAGTGTTTTCAACAAAAACATGGATGCAATAATCGAGACACCAAGCTAAGGTTTGGCTAAGGTATAAATACCTTATGCCCTTGTTCCCATGCATGTCGACGGAGATGAATTAGTTGGGGGTCGGTGCTTATGTTTTAAATTTGAAATATTGAATTTATAATTATTTAAATTCACTAGAATTTAAATATTATAAATTAATATTTAAATCTTTTGGATTTATTAAATATTAAAGCCTCCTCTAGTTTTACCACTTTTAATAAATAATATTTATTTATAAATTTTAAATTCAATTTGAATTTAAATATTTATAAATTAAATATTAAAACTTCCTTGGGCTTTCTAATTTGAAATTAAAAGCCTCTTTGGTTTTTTATAAAAACTTTTTATTTCTGCTCATCCATGGTTTTAATAAAAACCCTTCTACTTATGCTTCACATAATATTAAGAATAAATATTATGAAGCTCTTTTGCCATCAACCTTTTGCATTGCTCCTTTTGACATTTTGGCTCAATGGTAGCTTATTCCTTGACATCAATGACAACTTTATTACTTGACATCAATGATAAATTTGACTCAAAATTTCCATCAAGTTGAATGTCACGTTTAGCATAGATCCTACTCTCTCCTCCTCCATCACCATGGATCCATCCCATGACTGGCCCTCACCACCCTCCTATCACTTTGGAAACCTTTCTTCTTGGATATATGATCGCATCATCTGGTGTTAATCCTCTCATCTCCTCCTCCATCAATATAACCTCAACTAGTGGTTGGCCTCAACCACTCTCCTATTACTCTAGTAAACCATCCTATCCCATCATATTGATGTTGCCTCTATCATTGGAGAGCCTCTTCCACCTCCTCCTTTGCATTTGCATCTAGCATAGGTACAAGTCCTCCTGGTTCCTGTATACCAACTACGAGCAATCCTCCCACTAGATCCACCCATCCATATACTACCTAGAGTCTTGGATACCACCTCTGCATCACCCACTATATATCATACTCTAAAGTCAAACCTATATCATACATATTAGGGATAACCATCAGTGGATCTCTCAAAACATATAAGGGAGGCACTATAGGTTGTGCTCCCTAATCTCCATCCCTTCTTCATATCATGATAGATGAATCTGGTCACCCCTATTGTAATCCAAACTTTCACATAACTCTACTAAAATAAAAGCACTCAACCTACCATTGATACTGCCATTAACTATATTTCTTAGTGGATCTTACCTAATTGATCCTCATCCTCATCGCATACAACCCTACCCCTCCAAGGTCTCTATAGGATGTGCTTAGGATGTAACCTATCCAATATCCCTATATAAAATCTCCCATCAATGCATACACCTCATAAATAAATCTCGTGGGTCACTCCATCATGATATGTTCCCATGCCCACACCTGTAGTAACAAAGGAAAAAACTCACACTAGATTGCCCTACCCTCATAATATCGTATAACTCTCTATACACCTATGCTAGTAATGTGTGAACCCATGCAAACACTAACTCCTACTCCACCATATCATAAATACTATCCATCATATTCTATGGGAATTTCACCCCTGAACTATTTGGTAGAGCATAGCTATCTATCATGAGCATCACCATGTAGTGGAAGTTGGACAACATCTTGCCCTTCCAATAATGCTTATAATCCACCCCCTTATCATGTTGTACCTCTACCCACCTGGCACCAAATGTTCTCTATAATATCTCAACTCATGCACCATCTACTATCTCTCTCACTATAATACCATCTATCGATAATTTATATATCTGATATATGTCCTCTAGTGTGATCATCATCTCCCTTGTTGGGAGATGAAAGGTGTTCTTATCTAGATCCCACATCTCGTACAAAGTTGATATATAAGCCCTATTGGCATGCACACTCTACAACTACCACAGGATATTAAAGCCCACAACACCCATCCATTTCCACTATGCCTTTGTCCATACCTCCCCTAGAGTACCTCTCAGTCTATATGCGATGTTGTGGCTCAATCTTCTTAACCTACATTCATTCCAATACATCACACAATTTTATCATTAGTTTTACATATGTAATAATTCACCATTATTTTTACATGGAAATATTCATCACATTCACATATCATTCATCACAAAAAAAACTGGTTCATGTCCACCCATGTGAACCTGGTTCACACCCACACATGCGAACCTAGTTTGCACACTACTATGCAAACCTTCCATAAAGGGAATTTTTGGATACTCATTATACCCTTTCATGGTGAAACTTTGCTCAATATCTAAAAACAATACATCTACCATTCATAAACACACAATCAACACTCACATACACACAATATGAGGCATACATCAATATTACAATATAATCATCAACATGACACATAAACAACATTTTTGGATACCCATTATGCCCTTTTATGGTAAAAATTTGTTTAGATATCAAAAACACTACATCAATCATGTAGAAAAATAAATTCAACTCTCGCAAACATGCAACACGATAAACAAGTCAAACATTATAATTCAATGGGCAAAATAAAAAAAATGCCACATCTGGATACCCATTTTGTTGTTTTCAAAATGTGCACACATTTTAGTCAAACAATACATACAATCATACATTCACCCTCATACATGCATTTTCATACTTTTCAAAAATTTATGCAAATCAAACAACTTAGGTTTTCATGCACTTACCAGTGGTATACCACCCCCACCACTCGTTCTCGAACATATAATTTCCATCTCTCAACTCCAACTCGATATCTCAGTAGTGCTTCACTTCACAAATTTTCTCTCTCCTCTCCTCCAAATTTCACATAACACAAATGACGCTCGTGCACATGAAAAAGGGTTTTATTCTTCAAATTTAGTAGTTTCACATCCACATGTGCAAACTTGGTTTACACCCACATGTGAGAACCTAGTTCGTACATTGCTACATGAACCAACCCTCACCATATCATCCTTGTTGTTTTTCTGACTTTTATTGATTTATTTTTGCTTTCATTAATGTTTTCCTCATTTTTTCTACTTTTTTATCATCTTCTTCTTTCAATCGACTCACCACCAATTTTTGTCCACTTCATTGTTGATTCATCACTTGAGGGGGTATTCATATAACAAAATAAAAAATCTGCTTTGCATGCGATCAAACAACTAAGAATCCAATCACGAGTATTACATCTGTCTAAGAAACCTTTTGCTAAAGATTATCTCAACATAAATCCAATCCTAATCAAAAATTTACTAAACCACAAATGCCATGCACCTAATAGACACATCTTGATTCCATTATTTATAGTGGCACACATAGGACCACTTTTTAATGCTACACTTGATATGTCCTCATGTCACAACTCTAATGGTTTAAAAAATATCATCACACACTCATCAATCAATCAAAGGCAAAAATTTGAAAAGGCATTTGTTCTATTTACAATTGGAACATCTTGCATTGATCACAAGAACAAAGTAATCTTAAGTTTTCCCCCAAAAGCAACAAGTATGATACTGCAAAGTGTTGTACTAAATTGTAAATCACCTGTTTTATCATCATGTTTCTTTTGTAATCATCTGCATTCATCCACCCACAAATTCTTCGTCTTTCCAATCACTTCATCACCTTCCTCCATCATATTTTTGTACTAAATCATGTTTTACACAACATAGTATTAAAAGGAGCAAATGTAGACACCTAAAAATCACATTTGGTCACAATTCCATCCTTCATGATTAATTAAATTGTAATCCTCACAAAATTACACTAATTAAGCCTAAACACCGTATTTACAAAAGGGCTATCCCTAATCCCATTTAGGCCATCTAAGCCTTTTCCTATACTTAATCATGGTCCTCATATGACCTACCTGAAAAAAAATCCTAACCATGGTAACCATAATCCTAATTTAAAATTCACTTTATCATTAAACTGCAATTTATAACTTAAACATGATTAATTAAGGATAATTAAAATTAACCCCGATCTTATCCTCGCATGTGTGTGCACCCATCAATTAGTTAATATATTTAAAATATGCTTAAATTAATCACAATCTAACCTAGGATATACCTAATTAGGGTTAACCTCAACCCTTGCTCACACATGTGTGCACATAGGCTATTTCTAAGATTCCTCTTTAGGGCATATGAAGGAATGACTCAACTTCCACTTCATCCTTTTAACCTCACCATGGTTAGAATCTAACCTAGGTTTCATGCTATCTCATAAAGGACACCTCACCTCATAGCCTTGGCCCACTCTATCTATAGATGGCCATTTTCACCATGAAGTAACTCTTGCCTTTTTGGTTTACTTACCAAAACTCTACAAAAATCACTCCAGATAATTATTCATCACTTTTGCATCCATCATACATCAAGCAATAATACCAAGAGTTCATCCAGATCGAAATCTATAGAATAGTCAATGTCAGTCTTGTTTGCACACTACCATGTGAACCTAGTTTATAACCATTCCAGAGCTACTGATCAGGTAAGTATCACTTGTTTACAATTTCTACAACTTTAGTTTCAGTTTTCATCATGTTTTCCTTTGTTTTTAGTATCATTTATCTTCATAAATATGGGATCTAATCAATGATAGGTCCCTAAACACACTAACCCATTTTTGTAGGCCCAAATAGGTACAAAAGATATTTTCAAGCACCCAAGTGATGGCACATATGCAAGAAGCCCATTTACATTGAGGGCACTGAAAGACATCAGTAAATGCACTATACTCACATTGAGAAAAGAGGAAAATTATTCTTGAGATATTTTTATGTTTTAACCCATTTTTTAATCAAAAAAATAGCATTCAACTATTATTTCATAAGTTTTAGAATGGTGAATTCCGTGTGTTATAGTATCCAAGTTGATTTTGATAAAATATTTTTTATTATTGTTATGCCAACCCCTCAAAATGTGACCCAACTTTTAAGTATCTAGGGAAAATCCAAGCCATTAAAAGATTCTTTCAGCTGGTTGATAAGTGTCAACCGTTCACCAAGCTCTTGAGAAAGGATGTGATATTTGCATGGGTTGCTAACTGTCAAGCTACATTTGATGCCCTAAAATCCTACCTCTTATCCCACCCAATCCATTTAGACCCTTATTGCTATATAGTAGTCATAGATTATGAATTAGGAGATATGTTGACCAACATAGAGATAGGGTTATGCATAGTGGTGAATATTCACAAATTGGGCGAATATTAGGATTTTCAAAATTAGAAATTGGTGAATATGAGGACCCTCGATGTCGGCCCATTCACCTAAAATTTTCAAGATGAATTTTTTCTTAAGATCAATTCACCACAATATATATCCAAACATAGGCATATTTGTACTTATTGGAAAGCTCTTTTCAAGCCTGATCTAATGGTGGTATTTTTATGAAGTTATAATATGATTTAATAGGTCAAAAGTAGCCCCAAATATGACCTTACATTTTAGGGCTTCAAATACCCCAAATTTTGGTGTGAAGATGCTCTATTTTATTTGCTTAGGATTCTCCATGATTCACCTTGATTTTGATTAGGATTCACAATTTTTTACAAGTACATTTTGAGTCCAACCCCTTATGCATAACCTTGCATAGAGAAAGGGCCATCTTCTACATTATATACAATTTTGTTAACTAAAAATTTATATATATGTCCTTAGAAAATATTTATATAACCGTAGAGAAGCTTTGTCATCATGTCCTTAAAAACCTTTTCAACCTCACCTATTTATGCTTAAATAATGAAACCAACTAGAGGTCTCTTTTGTCAAGTTCAAATCCTTGAGTTTGATAAGGTTGTAAAGATATTTGACTATATTCAACCTTTTCATCTATCTATTACATAAAATATGCTTCTTCCTATGATATAATGAGTGTAGTGAGTTTCATAGGTGTCTATGACTCTCTCTCTTCATCTTCCATCTAGCACTTTCCACATGATTAAAATTATGAGACTCATAGATATTAACAAAAATATCTTACATCTCCTATCACATTAAAATAATAGTCATATTGCTCTTGGACCCATCTAAAATTTTGAATGGGCTCAATAGAGTGTCTCAATCCTCTATGTAGGATCATAAAAACTAACCCCAATCACATATAAGCATGGTAGAAATATGCATCTTATTCATAACAAATTCCTTCCCTAGTTAATCATAATATGGGGGAAAAAATTATTGTCCAAATTAGTATCATATCAAAAATATATCACCATTTAACACATCTCACCAATCTTCTTTAGCATCTATTTTAGAGTTAAATATCAAAATAGGAGTATTTTATGACATTTATCTAAAGGTAAAGAAGAAATCCCTTAAACATTTGTGTAAAGGCAAATCCATCAACATACGCACTTTATGATATTAGGTTGAAGGAAAAGCATAAGTACTTTACTATATTTGTATAAAATAAAAGTAGAAGTCCTATAGACATTTTTCCAAAAGCAAAACTATCAGTAGAAGTCCTCTATGCTATTTATTTAGAGGTAAGTCTTTTACCATTTGGTTCATCTATAAAATCCTCAAAAACATTTGGTCTGAGGAATATTCATTTATAGATTTTCAATAAAAATTTAAAATTGTAAGAAAATGCTCCTTTGAAATATGTTTGGGGGCATGAAAGATAATATATTTAACTTATACCATAGTAATTAATTATGGAATCATCTAAAATATCCCTAGGCATATCTTTACTTGTGTCATAACTTATAATATAATAATACCTTATAACATTATATAACTTAGCCCCCTTGGACACATTTTTCTATATCATAGCTTGTATCATAGCAATGCCTTATGGAATTATCTGATATGCCCTTGGGAATATATCTTTTGTATATACTATGTACTTATATCACAAACTATATCATTATGGTTAATCCACTATCTATTTTACATGTCTTTTATGCATCTTAATATCAAAATATATTTATACATTTTAAAGGCTTATCATATAACCATATTTTAATAATAAAATCCTCATAACATAACAAGGTCAAGTTATCAATCATCAATAATAAACATAATCTAATAAAATAATGTAAAGAGATAATACATTCATCTAGTTTGACACATTATCATGGATCATAAAAATCAATGCATATATTAAACAATATGTATGTACATTGGAATCATCATTATTGGTAACATAAAAAATACTTAATTAATACTCATAGGGGTAACCTCACAACTAGATTTATGTGTTGCTCCTCGAGTATCCTCCTACTCATCCTATAGGTGGTGTTGCATCCTAATGGATTGCATGTCTATTGGATCAAAAACCATGAGTGGATCCATATAGTCCACATATTGCTCTATGATGATATATGACGTTGGATAGAATTCTTGCATGGTCTATTATGTGATAGTAGGTCAATTTATCATCCTTCATTGTCAACTCCACCTATACTTATTATATTTTTTTTAAGTATTGTTGGTGTATGGCAACCATTTGATCCAACAATGTTTGGACCAACTAGATATCATTGGATCTAGATGCCACTATGGCCTTCACTATAGCTTCATACTTCTCTATAGTCAAGATAAAAGTCATAAACTACATCATAGATATCACCAATTACCTCTCTTATGTTCATATTGCAACCTTGGTCTGTCCCATATACTACTCTACTAATAATTTTGCTAGTGTAGCCTATAGACTAGCCACCTCTTGGACTAGTGCATCTCTTTACCTTTATGGAGGACTAGGTGACCTGCTAGATCCTACCTCTCTCATTGTGATGATAGGTAATAATATCATTGGATATCCTCATATTGTTGTTGCTATTGCCCTATTCCTCCTCTACTAAAATTCCTACCACCTTCAAACTAGTGGTGAGGCAATACATTAAGCCCCTTTGATAATCTATTTGATCATATACTTTTATCCATACTTAGGCATATTATTTTGATCCTTCTAGGATGGATGGTATAATACTATCCCAATAGCCATTGTTGATAATAGGTCATTGAATCTAGGATGTGGAATGATTGAGTCATAAATATAAGGCTTTGAATATAAGTTAAGATTTGGAAAGGGGTCAAACTTTCACTCTTGAGTCAAATGAAAACACTAGCTTAGATATTGTGGTATGCCCTACTACAAGCTAAATTATTAGACCACACACTTAAAATGAAAGATATCCTACTCTCTCTATGATCTTACCAATTATCTCCTCTATGTAATTCATTCCAATTAATAGGTTTCTTTTTCCCAACAAGGATGACCCCTATAGGGGCCATAATATAGCCTACTCTTAGCATAGGTCATAGATCAACCATCCTATCCTTTCTAAAATAACTCTATGAGGCTTGCTTTACCCCCTCTAGATGGTGAGACCATCTATATGCCAGTAGTACATTTATATTCACCACCTATCCTATTGACCTCAATAGATGAACAATAGTTATGTGCTCCTAGGCCCACACCTAGAGCAATGTACAACATGATAGTCCTCTTCCTCCCCTATACACAATTCAATAGAGTGAGTGGTATAATAAAGTAGAAAATATATACCCTCATCCAAATTGGTCTATTGCTCTAGAATATCTATATGACCTCTTCCAATCATAGGGTATATTACCTATTGACTGGTATCCCCAATAAAAATCCATAATAATAGAGTTGACAGTAGGACCACTTTTTTATCCAACTATTCTTTAGTATACATGGTTGATGTTAATGCCTGACTACATGTCAAATAACTATGTATCTCCCTATAAGCCACTCTAGGCTCTACTGCTGACTCTACCTTATGTACATGGGATATCATCTAATGGGTACCCTTAAAATAAGCCATATATCCACTAGTGTCATGTTAGTATCCCATATCTAAACGTTCATTATTAATAATAATGGTGTAATAAATTTAATTATTAATAATATAATTAATTATATTAGAGTTAGGATAGATATAATAATTAATTATTAATTAATTATTATATTAAGGTTAGGGTTAGGATAGTCATAATAATTAATATATTAATTATTATGTGAACTATCATATTGAAATGATGTAGGGTTAGGGTTAGGGTAGATATAAATATGTGTATGAGTCATATTGTAAATCATCAAAGAAAAAGAATAATAATTTATTATTTAATGTTTTAAAGGAGGGAGCCCCCTATAAGTGGCAAAGTGATTCGGATGCATGATTTTTATTAATTAATTTATTTAATTTTTATTTAGAACCGCAAGGTTCTAACATTTGGTATTAGAGCCATGTCTTGGCAAGATCATGTGGATTTTCTCAACAAATTTAGGGAATGTATTAATAATGTTAGGAGCAAATTCATGGAGTAT
The DNA here is from genome assembly GCA_028583015.1 of Wollemia nobilis. Lineage (NCBI taxonomy): Eukaryota > Viridiplantae > Streptophyta > Pinopsida > Araucariales > Araucariaceae > Wollemia > Wollemia nobilis. Next base: position 6,699,348 of record JAQPPZ010016912.1, on the reverse strand, counting down.
TAGAGCTATCTTGCATACCCGAGAAACCTCACAAAAACCTGGGTGGACTTGAGAAGTTGAGATGTGAGTTTCTTGTATGTGAATGAAAATCAATTGGTTGGACATCCATCTAGTTATTTTACCCATGAAGAAGAGGAGAAATCCATATTAGAGAGTGTAGGCAGCAAATCCACCTCCAAGAAGAATAAGTGATAAAAGGATTTGCCCATGTTTGACAATGTTGACAAGTTTTGTAAACCGTATAGGTAGGAGTAAACTAGACAACCTAAAGAGAAAACCATACAAAGTGAAGGAAAACCATACAATGTGCAATGAAATGAAATGAAATACAAGAGAAATGTAATTTAAGTTGTAATTGCACATGAATTTGATAAATAAGGTGTTTAGACTTAGTAAAAGTCATAATTATGCATTCCATTATGCATGGGTAGTTATGAATAATGAATTGCCTTAGGAACCACTTTAGAATGGATTAGGAAATGTTATATAAGGCCCCATTTTCAATTTTGATAGTCTGGTTATATTTTGGTTAGTCTGGGAATGCTAGGAGTTTTGGCTATGTTTTGATGTGAAGTGTTATTGCATATCTATGATTTTGGATGATATTTTTGAGTAGTAATGAATAATAATCATAATTTATAGTTTATTTCATGTACTGTACAATACTAGAATGGTAGATTAGTATTTTACAGTTTATCTCTATTGCATGTACTTATTTTTGGTTGTTATTGTTACTTAATGCATTGCTATGGAGGAATTGGATTAAACCAGCACTAGTGTGGCCCTGATGAATGATATGTGATGATGATGATAAATAGGAAGACATATTGAAGGTTGTTGTATTATTTCTGGACATCACCATTGGATATGGAACTCTCTCAAACCTTATGAAGTAATTTACATGTTGGTAGGAATAGGATTAATTGCCATAATAAATCCTTACCAAACTTATCTAAGAGATATTGGTCTAGGAGAACATCCAATTTGTCACTTGGATGTACCTCTGTTTCATAAAAATCATACACCAAAGCTCTTACAAATCCTACAGAAGGAACTTACATTATTTGGTAGTTTATGCAATAAAGGGAGATTTACCTAATTTGGTAGCATTGGGAAATAGAACAGTTTAGTTGCAAAAATGTGTACAAAAGATTGTAAAACTAAATCCGAAAGATTTTCTAAGTGTGAAATCATACAAACTCTATCACTCTACGATTTGGGATCATATAGTGGTACGATTTGGGTTTTGTACAAGTTGTTCTATTATCATGAATTGATAGTTGTAAAGACTATACAATTGTACGATTTGGTACATCGATTGGGAATAACAAATTGATAATTATAAGCCTTGGAAACCACATCCCCATTGGGAATACTATACCCTTGTGCAAAATTTGGCATCATTGCCTTATCGAATTTGGTATTTTGGTTAAAAAAAATTTAATTGACAAGTAAAGAATACTATAAAACTGGAGGTGAATGACAGAAACCAGTGTGCAAAGGTGTAGGATATGAGAAGTATGAAAGAAAATTCTAGTAAGAAGGATAACAAGAATTTCTCAAAGAGAGAATGCAAGTAACTCATACCATAATATGCATGAACTAGAAATAGAGTAAGTTTGGGCATATGAAGAAGGAGGTTTTTGAAGCACTACTAATAGAGACAGAAGAGGAGGTACCAAAACCACCTAGCGTAGAGGTACGAGTTGATAGAGAAGTAGTGCATGAGGAAGGAGAGTGGATGGTGACACCTGATAAATTTATAGAAGGGTTACAAGGGAGTGCAGAGGATGGGAGTCAAGCACCATAGCAACAAGGCATGAGGTCTCAGGAGAAAGGACCAAGACCATCTCCCTCATATCAATGAAGGAAGTCACAGAGTGAAGATGCATGTGAGTTTGGTCAACTATTGGTGGGACAAAATAAGATACCTTGGATAGAAAATTTTGATGATGACTATAGTAAAACACCCCTAAGAAGGAATCATATAGAGATTCCATGAGAGACCTCAAGTGATGAGGATGATTCTTCGAAGATGGCTAATAGGGCAGCCAAATGGAGATGTACACCTTTTACAGGTGAGGGTAAGGAAGACTCCACAATACATATCAAAACTTGTATAACCATTTAGAGAGTAAATGGTATAGACCAACCAGATGACTGGGTAACTTTATTTCCTTCTACTTTGAGAGGATTAGTATCTGAAGAGGGAAAATACAACATATTTCTAAAATTGGAATCAAGTAAAGGAGAAATTCATTGAAGAATTTCAACCTTTGAATTATGATGGAGATATTGCTACTGAAATTTGTATGACAAAGCAAAATTTTGATGAAGATGTAAAATCATACAACCACAAACTAAAGTAATTAGTAGATAAGATGCAAATGACTTTTTTAGATGTATTGGTGAAGTGGTGGTTTGTATATGGATTGCTACCAAAATATAAGAAAATGATGAAGGTAGTACCATCATAAATGTATGAGAAGTGGCAAAGCATGCAAATATTTTTGAAAGTGAATTGAAATAGACATACATAGGGATTTTATCTCATCCCAACTCCAATGATTCATATAGTGGATAATATGGCACTATAAAAAGGACATTAGAATTATTTTTTTAGGAGTTTGATAAGACCATGAAAGAACAAAGAAGCAAACCTGACAAGAATAAAATTTGGTACACAAAATATAAGATTGAAGGTCATACAAATGTAAAGTTTCCATAGAATGATTACTATCATATCTATAACACGATGGAACACGAGGTGATGCTATATCTATTTAATGCAAGAGTACATCCATAGGTCCTGACAATCCAGGAGCAAGAAGAGAAACTAAAGACCCTACGAAACGACCAACAAGCAACAAGTGGCAGTTATAGAAATAGCTAGTGAGGTGGAAGCTAGAACCAAGGCAATTGATAAAGAGGACATAGTTATTTGTAGTATGATTCAAAATGGAGGTCTATCATACAGTATCACAATTGAAAAGAGTGGGGTCATTTCAAAAAACATTGTTCTTCACCTTAGAGACATGAAACACAACAAATGAACACTACACATATGTGTATGTGGTATGGTATAGATAACCACGAGGAAGCAAATTGTCCCAAGCAGGCAAGTTCAAGTAACCCACAAAATTTAAATTATCTAGATATAGAGGTTCCTCAAGTTAAGGAGGAAACCTAAGAATTTTTATCCATGATAAGGAATCAAGCTAAAAAGGATAAGTATTTAAATCTAGCAAAGGAAAAGCAGCGCTAGCAAGTAGCAAAGAAAATACTATAGGATGAAGCACAAAAAGCTAAACAAGTGAAGTTAGCTACAGAAAAGGAATTGAACAAGCCATCAAAAGAGAAGGCAATTGTGCAAAGTCTGGAAGCATAGGTTTTGGAAAACATAGTAGAAATCAAAGTGGCTAACCTATTGGAAGCTATCTCATCATTACAAAAAGTGATGGTGGAAGAGATACAACCGTATAAGGTGATGGAAGTGAAAAGTTAACTGATTTAGAAAAAGAAACAAAAAGATCAATTCATGGATCTAACTATATTGATGATTGATGTGGGAAAGAAACATGCATTAGTTCATATGGAGATCCTAGGGTACAAATTGACATAACTTATTATGGATGAAGGATCCAATGTCAATGTGCTATCTGAAAGTATCTGGCTAGAACTGGGCGCTCTATCTCTATGGGCATTGAGATTACGATTATATGGTGCTAACTAGAATGGTATCAAGACAAAGGGAGTCTTAATAGTATAACAAGTGGTGATAGCTGACCAAGAGTTTTTCTTGGATTTCATTGTGGTTAGTATGTAGAAGCTTACATACAATGCTCTATTCTAAAAAGGATGGCTATGTGTAGCCAAAGTTAATTACAACTGGGGAAATAATTTGATCACTTTCAAGAAAGGACAACACAAATATATGATTAATATGACTAATCCAAATAATTAGACTGATGCACAAGAAGAGATGAATGCATCACAAGAACAAGAAGAACCTATTGTTGAAAAAGTCACGAGAATGGAAACATAGCAAAATTAGGAAGAAGAGTAGGTGACAAAAGAACAACATGTGGGCTTGATTAAACAAAAAGAATCCTAGGAATTGATAAAACAATAGTAATATCAACAGGATATTATGAATTTGGAAGAAGATGTAGAGGTGGAGAGGACTGTAGAATATACTCCACCATGGGAAAATATAAACATGGAAAGAGCACTACTAGAGCGTGGGGAAAGCTCTAGCCACCATATGGAAGAAGAGGAAGAATAAAATCCTATAGAGGAAGAACTACAAGGATGCAAACAAGATATCTCTTGGAGGTACCGTAATTCACAAAAGTTGAAACTGAGGAGGATGCACAAGGAGTAGAAGGTAAGGTGGAACATTTCTTCTCTTAGATAGGTGATGCCATAGCTAGTACCAAATTACAGTTTTGTATTGGATGCATGGGAGAGTTGTAGTTGTGGGAAGAACAAGTGTTTATCAATTTGGAGATCATAGAATGGGTGTGCAGTGAGGAGCATACAAGAAGAATTATGAATATTTATGTACAACACACATGGAAGTTACCTAGGGAAGAGGTAACCATGATTTTGGGAAGAGATGACTTGCTATAGGGAGTTAGAACCAATTACAGGCAACATCTGAGGTTGTACCTGGATAGAGCCAACTATCTAACATGTCCCATGAATACATCAGAGTTTGAACACAAGAGGGTTACTACCGGATTGGATATCACTCTAAGGAAGTTGAACTTCCTAACACATTGGATAGAGAGGTTGAGCATAGGATTGGAGTAGATCAATCAACTCAAGGAATCCCTAAAAGAGGATACTGATGCCACTTGAAAAGAATTGATTATAATGGAGGAAGAATTACAGAAGAGGAAGGTTGCAGTAAAGGAGAAATTAAAGAAATTGGAAGAAGAACTGCCAAGTACCAGGGCTGATTTTAAGGCCAAAATTAGTTTGCTTAAAGAGGAGAAGCGATAGGTCTCACAAAAGATAGAAGACAAGATTAAGGATTTGGAAGCTCAACTCAGAGCAAAGGATGAACAAATAAAAATATAGTTGGCCGATAAAGATGAGAAACTAGCAATGCAGTAGAATATAGAAGAGCTCACACAGGATAACAAAATATATAATTATATGATCCTATATAAGCAAGTAAAATTAAGTGCTAAGGAAGATATTGTTCACACTTTGGAGGTAGATATTCATAACCATATACAGATCATTATAGATAAGAATGAATAATTACAAGTAGTATCTTAAATAAAAGCACATTTGTAGGAGAATTTGAAGAAGAGTGCCACTGATCGTGAACAACAACTAAGGGAACTCCTAAAGACTTTCAAAGAGAAAGCTAATATCCATGGGTTGAAAGTAGTAGAAATGGGTAACTACATAGCCAAGTTGAATCAATGTAAAATTATTCAAACCCAAGTGGAATACTTGAAAGTTGTAGTCATGTATTATGAGGTGCAGTTGAAATAGAAAGATGAATCAATGAGGAAATCAACCAAAGTAAAGGGGAGGGGAGATATAGGTAGCAAATCCACCTTCTATAAGAAGAAGAAGTGATAAAAGGATTTGCCCAAGTTTGACAATTTTGACAAGTTTTGTAAACCAGACATGTAGGAGTAAACCATTAAAACCAAAGGGAAAATTGTACAAAATGGAGGTAAACCATACAATGTGAAATGAAATGAAATAAAATGCATGTGAAATGCAATTTAAGTTGTAATTGTGCATGAATTTGATAAATAAGGTGTTTAGACTTAGTAAAAGTCATAATTATGCATTCCATTATGCATGGGCAGTTGTGAATAATGAATTACCTCAAGAATTACTTTGGAACAACCTAGGAAACATTATATAAGGCCCCATTTTAAATTTTGATGGTCTAGTTATGATCTGGTTACATTCTGGTTAGTCTGGGAATGCTAGGAGTTTTGGCTATGTTTTGATGTGAAGTGTTATTACATATCTATGATTTTTGGATGAAATTGTTGAGTAGTAATGAATAATAATCACAATTCATAGTTTCTCTCATGTACTGTATGATCCTGGAATGGTATATTAGTATTTTATAGTTTATCTCTATTGCATGTACTTTTTTGTTGTTATTGTTACTTAATGCATTGCTATGGAGGAATTAGATTAAACCAGCACTGGTGTGGCCCTTATGAATGATATGTGATAATTATGATAAAAATGAAGACATATTGAAGGTTTTTGTATGATTTTGGGACATCACCATTGGATATGGAACTCTCTCAAACCCTGATGAAGTAACTTGCATGTTGGTAGGAATAGGATTAATTGCCATACTAAATCCTTACAAAAATTATCTACGAGATATTGGTCTATGAGAAAATACAATTTGGCACTTGGATGTACCTTTTTTTTGTATAAATCGTACACTAGAGCTCTTACAAATCGCATAGAAGGTACTTACCTGATTTGGCAGTTTATGCAATAAAGGTAAATTTACCTGATTTGGTAGGATTGGGAAATTGAACGGTTTAGTTACAAACTGTGTACGACAACTTGCAAAACCAAATATAAAATATTGGCTAAGTTTGAAATCGTACAAACTCTATCATTGTACAATTTGGGATCATACAGTGGTATGATTTGGATTTTGTACAAGATGTTCTATTGTCGTAAATTGATAGTTGTAAAAACTGTACGGTTGTATGATTTGGTACATAGATTAGGAATAGAAAATTGATCATTATAAGCCTTGGAAACCACCTCCAATCGATAATTATACATCCTTGTGCTAAAGAGAGCAAAACTTGTGCTCAAAACACAATGAAATGGTAGGAATGGAACCCATGTGAAATTGACACTCATAATAATCCTTCTATTTATGTACCTCCTGAGTCTAAAGAAGTATACGAGGAAGAGGTTATAGAAGATATGGTGTTTGTGGAAATTCTTGAAAATAAAATGCCTTGCAAGTAGTACACTATTAATGAGACTATTATGTTGGAAAAATTGGTTCCGTTGTAGCCTATATTGATAGTGGATGCCTATATTTCTGAAAACAAGCTCACACAATTTTATAAAAAATCAATTCAACTATGGGATAATTCTACCAATGGAGAAATCAACTTCAGTACGCACTTTCAATTTGTGATGGAGAAAAGAGATAAAATTCATGGGGAGGGGCTTGTATTTTTTTTTGTGTTTCTAAAATCGCTTTTACTTTCCCGCATGACCCCCATCCATATGCCTCCATGGCCACATCCTCTTCCTTATTCAAATTTAAAGAATCTGATAAGAATATGATGACATATAATGAAGTGCCCTGACATGATATTTTAAGAATAATAATTAATCTTATAAGAATATAATGACATATAATGAAGTGCCCTAATAGGATATTTTAAGAATATCTCTCTGAGCGCTAGCATGTCCTACTTCACGTTGGTTTTTGGGTGGTAATGATTGCAAAATTTATGAGGTATTTTTATAGCCTTTCACCATAATATACATAGCAAATACCCCTTTGATGGTCTTCCATCCATATTTGAGAACAGCTAAGATTGCTCTCTAGTTGAAGGTTGAATAGATTATCGTCGGTCAAAATGAAGCCACATTGTCTGACCAGTTGGTTGTCTTGATATTCTGCAACAATGAGGCTTGTGCAAGCTTCACATAGTTATAAGAGGAACACCACATAGGAATATAGTATGATTTACATATCTTGCCCAGTAAATCATGTTCACTGGGCTTTAGAGAGACCTCCCCTACTAAGAGGTCCCTATCGCACAAGGTCATTATTATTATGAGGCCACCATAAGTAGCTACATGCACCAACTCTTTTATAAAATTTTCTTTATCTAGAATGTGCTCTCCACTCTTTGTGGACCACCACCAGATCAAATAAATTTTGGAAGACAATGAAAATGTTCATGGATCGGTTAGGCAAGGGACATACTTCAACATTTTAAAGATTTCCTTAGTCCAACTTTGAGGATAAAGTTCTTTCTAGAAAGGGTGGCATGTTAGGATACCATATCCTAACGTTCATTATTAATAATAATAGTATAATAAATTTAATTATTAATAATATAATTAATTATATTAGAGTTAGGATAGTTATAATAATTAATTATTATATTAATGTTAGGGTTAGGATAGTTATAATAATTAATATATTAATTATTATGTGAACCATCATATTGAAATGATGTAGGGTTAGGGTTAGGGTAGGTATAAATATGTGTATGACTCATATTGTAAATCATCAAAGAGAAAATAATAATAATTTATTATTTAACATTTTAAAGGAGGGAGCCCCGATATAAGTGGCAAAGTGATTCGGATGCATGATTTTTATTAATTAATTAATTTAATTTTTATTTAGAACCACAAGGTTCTAACATGTCATGACTAGCTGTGCACATGGTAGCTAAAATATATTCACCTTTGAATACTATATCCACCTTGATTTAAATCTACCTTTGGCATTAGGGCCACATGATACAATACTATAACTACCAATAGTGCATGATCAACATATTGAAGGAAGGACAAGATAGTATCTAGCTCATGTACCCTCTAATTTTGACAATCTGGTGTTTGAAGCCCCTCTCCTACAACCATAACCAAATAAACTGATTAGTTACATCATAATATTAAATGAAATCCTAGTCTTAACCCAAAAATTAGACTAGAAAAATGCCATCGACAAGCAAAAGCACCATCGGGAGGTGAAAGTGCCACCATACAACAAAGCATGCTATTAAAATGGTAAAAGTGTTACCTAATGGAGAAAGTGCTATTGTGACATTAAAGCATTATTTCTTGAAAAAAGTGCCAATTCAATAGGGACATCACTATATAGAGGCATAAACCTTTGCTTTGACATGATTTTTGAGACAAAAATGTAAAATTGGTCCAATTTCAAAGTACATACCTAATGTGGATCCTCTCTTCCTACTAATGGTGTCCTCATTAAACCTACCTAATGTGTAGGTCTTGATTAGTGGGCCATCATAGAAAGTATTGAGATCACATGTCAAAATCTCTCCAACATGATCATCAGTGGTAAAAAATATATTTTTCTTAGCCCAAAAAATTCTACTCCTATCCCACCCCAACCAATTTTTATTATTTTATCACAATATTTTCATTAGTGAACCTATGTATCTCATGGTTAGTCAAGTTTTTTTGGTCAAACAAGATTTTTCCTTTAAAACTCGAGGGTGCACACCATGGCATGGAAATATTTAATGCTTTTGAAAAGGAAAAATTTTACATAATTAGTAATAAAACAAATAAAAAGCATCAATCGTATTATATAAAGAATTTTAAATAACAAAAAATCTATCAATCTCAAAACTAGGATATGAAGGTCAGTTTTTAATGTATTCATCACTTGATTAATACATAAAAAAGAGCAAATATAAACACCCAATTTTGAGCACATCATCAAGTATTCAAAATTTACCAACATCTACATCATTTAGCCAATTAGGCATCTCAATCAAATAAAGAACCCAAAGATCAAACTTTGGGGTATTTATTTCCCTTAAAGAAAAATCCATGTACCTAAGGCCATATCATTGACAACACTACTACCTAAGAACCCAAATATATAATGTTACATTTTCCTACCTAGTTTACTTGAAAATGGTCATTTTGGAATCCGTGTCAATATATTTAGCACAAATGACACTCATGATGCTAGCATTATTGACTATAAAAATATAAAAAAGGAAAGGTAGGAAAATTACAGAAACCAATTACTTGCTAAATTTGGAATTGATTGTTCTTGTACCTCATAACACTAATTGGTAATCAAATCTAAAAAATTATTTTTGACTCTCATCTAATCCTCTATCCCCTTCCATGTCAACCTTCCTCGGTACTACACTCAATAAACCTGATCTTATCTATCCAAACTTGCTAGCTCTCCAACTTGCCAATATTGGTAGACTTTTCAAAGGATCATCTAAGAGAGTCATGGATTTTTATAAAGCATTTTGGGGAGCCCAATCCATCATCCTTTTGCACATAGTAAAGCCTTATCAAAATAATATCATTTTTCAAAGTAACAATACTATGCAAACTTTAATTCATTCTTTCATTCACTTTCTGCATCTAGACATATATCTCATCAACGCTCCATCAAAATTCATGCAAAGGATGGTGGTAAAAATAGACAAAAGCTTAAAATATAGATAGCCTCTTCACCTAGGGAAATCAAGTTATGATATTTTATTTCTTAATATTTTCATATTTTGATTTGTTTTTGCTTATCACTATACCTATATTAATTTTTGTTATTTAGCTTTATATTTTATTTCAATTAACATATTTTTTAATCAAGTAATCAATAGTTTATATTTTGTCAAAATCCTACACCTTTGCTAGTTAGAATATTTTAGCCTATCATGATTTTAAATCTTGAACCTATTCTATTGAATTTATAGGTAAAAACACTATAGAACTATAGCGCCAACTATGCTATTGTGTTGTAGTTTTGTCATTGTAGAGACTATAGATCTTATAGTTAGTATTTTGCCACAGATAGCAAAAGTACTACTCTTGGTCAAAATCACCATTAACATCATTTCTCTATTATGATACTTCTATCTTTGTATAGATAATCAAAAGTTTCAGCATGTAGCTTTATGGAAGAAAATAGCTTCATTGTTTTGATATTAACTAATTAACTTCATAGAAACTCCAATGCTAATTCAAAAAATTTGAAAAACAACTTGCAACAAAAATACAGAAAGGAATCGATCAATATAGTAATGTATAAATGAAATGTTTCACCACTCAGGGAGGAAATGTCCCCACCTTAAATGCCAAGTGCGAGTACCACAGAAGAAAAGGATAAACGAAAGATAAAAGATAATTCTTAAAATTAAATTCAACCTAGTTATATATAAAATAAATTCATTTGGAAAACATAGCAAACATGGATATGTTTGGTATGTAGCATGACTCCCCTCATCGCAAGCTTTATCCTCAAATATGGAAATGATTGGAAAATATTTTTAGATTCCCAGGTTGCATCTTATTCAAGTTAGTCCTGCCACTTGATGAGGAACTCTTGGATGTGATGAGATCTAAGTCTGCATGTTTTGGTTTGTACAACTACTTTTGGCTAGAGATATATACGCCCTTCTTCATCTAGAACTGGTAATTCTAACTGAGATTGTACTTTCTGGCCAGCCACCTTCTTGATATAGGAGACATGAAACACTGGGTGTCTGCATGAGGATTGGGGTAACTCTAGTTGATATGCTACTTCCCTAATGCGACACACAATTTGGTAAGACCCATAAAATAATGGAGTCAACTTCTGACTTGATTTTATCTTAAAATACAATTGTTTATAGAGTTGTAAATGTAAGAACACCATATCACCCACATTTAATGCTCTCTTTTAACAATGCATGTCTTACTGTTGCTTCATACAATTCTATGCTTGGACCAAATTGTCTTTTAGAATAGTGATAATTGATTATCACTGCTAAAGCCAATCATCTAATTGGGCTACTTTGGAGGAACCTGGTACATAATCTACTACTATTGGTGGCTTAGTTCCATACAATGTTTCAAAAGGAGACATCTTTATGGAATAATGATAAGAAGTGTTGTACCACCATTCTACCAATGATAGCCACTAACTCCATTGATATTTTTTATCTTGTACAAAACATCTCAGGTAAGTACCCAAACATTTTTTAACTACCTCTATTTGACCATATTCTTGTGGATGGTATGTAGAAGACATGTTTAATTTGGTACCATTAAGTTGAAATAATTCTTTCCAAAAATTTCTAGTAAAATTGGGATCTCGATCACTTACAATATTTTTGGGTATTCCGTGCAATTTAAAAATTGAATCCATAAATACCTTGGACACTTTACTTGCTGAAAATGGATGTTGTAAGTCCTGAAAATGAGCATATTTGGAAAGGTGATCAACTACCACAAAAATTAATGTTTTATCTTCCGACTTAGGAAGACCTTCAATAAAATCCATGGAAATATGTTCCCATTGACGATCTAGAATAGGTAATGGTTGAAGCAACCCTGATGACTTAACAGTTTACCCCTTAATGTGTTGGCACACTTCCCACTCTGCTACCCATTTCTTGACCTCTGATTTTAACCCTTTCCAACAAAAATATTGTTTAACCCGCATGTAGGTTTTTAGAAACCCTAAATATCCTACTAATGGAGAAGCATGTGACTCCTCTACAATCTGTGATTTGATTGTTCAATTGTATGGAATGTAAATGTGATTCTTCTTGCATAATATTTTATCATCATATGAGAAAAGAGGGTTCTTAAATGAACCCATAGAAAATTCTTGAATTATTTGAGTTGTTTCACCGTTGGACAACCATTCTTCCTATAACTGAGACACCCATTGAGAACATGGTACTGAAATGGCATTAATGACTACTTCATATTTGTATTTTTTGGATAATGCACCATCTACCATATTTTATTTTCCTTTCCTATATTCAATCACAAAATAATATCTCAAAAAGCTAGTCAACCACTTATTTTGTTTGGGATAAGAAACCCTTTGTTCTAGAAACTTCTTGAGACTGTTGTGATCTATTTTTATAATAAAATGGCTATTGATTAAGTAGTGCCTCCATTTATCCAATGTGTGTAGAATAGCCAACATTTGTTTTTCATATGTGAATATACCCAAATTCTTCCTTGAAAGTTTTTTATTTTAAAATTCTAAGGGATGACCCTCCTACATTAATACTACCCCAATACCTGTTCCTAAGGCATCACATTCAATGACAAATGGTTTTTGAAAATTCAGAGTTTCTAGAATTGGAGTCATACACATTGCTTCTTTGAGAGCCTTGAAGGCTTGAGTAGCTACATCGGACCAATGAATAGAATCCTTCTTGGTGAGTATTGTGAGAGGCCCCACAATTTTACCATAGTTACGCATAAATTTGTGATAATATCCAATGAGACCCAAAATACACAAAGTTTCTTGATTGTTTTAGGTAAATGCCAATCCTAAATTACCTTGATATTATTGGGATCCACTTTAACACCTTCTTGAGAAACTATATGACCAAGGTACTCAACTTATTGAACACCAAAGGAGCATTCATATAATTTAAAAAACAACTTTTCCTTGTGTAGGATATGAAGAACTCTTCCCACATGTGATAAATGATCCTTCCATGATTTACTATAGATGAGTATGTCATTGAAGAAGACGAGGACAAATTTGTGGAGGAATGGATGAAACACATGTTTCATGAGGCTTTGGAATGTAGATGGGGCATTGGTGAGACCAAAAGGTATGACCAAGAAAGTATAATGACCTTCATGAGTTTGAAAAGCTATTTTGGAAATATCCTCTTCCCTAACTCGAATTTTTTGAAACCCTAAACGTAAGTCTAATTTGGTAAGGAATTTGGCACCATGTAGTTCATCTAGTAAATAATCAATTATAGGGATAGGAAATTTATCTTTGATCATGATTTTGTTGAGAGGACAAAAATTTGGACACATACGCCAAGAATTGTCTTTTCGACGAGCCAAAACTACTAGTGAGGAATAAGGGCTAGTACTATGACAGATGACACCATGTTCTAATAGTTCTTGGACAATATTATTAATTTATGTTTTCTGGGGTTGGGGATATTGATAAGGATGACCATTAGGTGGAATACTTCTAGGAACTAGGTGTATGGCATGGTCATGAGATATTTTGGGTGGTAGTCCTTTTGGTTCTTGAAAAACCTCCTCATAGTTACCAACAATATTTTGGAGATCTTTTGCTTGGATTTTTGGCATATCTTGTTCTAATTTTTCAATGCAATTGATTCGAGCTATGAATCCCCCATCATATTTTCTTAATATATTTTCCATGCTATGTGAACTTACAATTTTTGATGGAGGTGTGGGTATTCCTTGAAGAAGAATAGTATTTCAATTGTATTGCCACTCCACAAAGTGATGTTTGTGATTAAAACCCAATGTGGTTTCCAATTTTTCCATCCAGGAAAATCCCAAAATAACTTCTGAATTTCCTAATTTCATAACAAAAAGAGGACCTTGAAAAGTATAAGTACCCATTTGTAATGAAATTGAAGATGTCTTACCTACATATTGAGAAATTTCCTTGCTTGTCGTTCTGACTTTAAATCTATCTTGACTAGATAAGTAGACGTGAAAATTGTGTGCCCTTGCAAGGTTTGCATAAATAAAATTGTGAGTACTTCCTGAATCAATTAATACTATTACCTTCTTTTTCCGAATGAACCCTGCCACCTTGATTGTATTGGTGAGATAATAACCCCATAAGAGCATGTACTGAAATAGTCATGGTATCTTCTTTAGCTACAACCTCCTCGTGTTCACTTTGGTCATCGACTATGGGATCCTTCGGTGTGTTTTATTCCTCTATTTATTCATATTCCTTGTCTACATATTCAATTTGAAAGTTTTATCGTGGTATGCATGCCTGATATTTTAGATGCTAATTGCAAAATTTGTAGAAAAATTATCATGATGGTTGATCATTTCTACAGAAATAGTTGTTATAGAATTGAGGTTGACCATATGAATCACGTCGTGTGGATGGACCTAATTGTACCTTCATCTCCACAAAATTGGTAATCCTTATACATTCATATAGCTTGGATGGATTTTGTAGGTCCACTTGGACTTTAGTATTCACTTTCAATACATTTCTAAAAGCCGCTACCACCACCCCTAGTTGTAAGTCTTGTGCATAGTGAAGCATACTGTTAAATTTTGAAATATAGTCCCCTACTAATCTTGTATGCTTGAGTGAAAACAAACACATGGTTTAGGAGCTTGTGGTACCATTATCAAATCTGTGAAGAAATGCATCCCTAAAATTATTCCAAAAGAGAGTCTGGTGGTCATTCTCATGTTTGTACCATGTAAACCATTGATAAGCTTAAGTGCCTAATTTGGTTGCTGCATAAGAAACTTTTTTTGACTGCTAGAATTGGTAGAAGTCTAATATGCCTTCCATTTTGGCTATCCACCCATGTGGATCATGAAATTCAAATGTGGGCATGTCAATGCATGGATAATTGACTCTAGAAGGACCTCTTGTTTGGTGGTGAACATTGTTCCTATCTTAATCCTCGTTATTCCTCTATCGTTGGATGCGATTTTGGTAAGGTCTATCATAACCCCATTGTTGCTCAAAAAATTATTTGTTACCCATATCCTCATTATTTTTGTGGCCGTTGAGATTTGTCAAATGACTATTATGACCTCTTTTGTGTGTATAGTCTTCATACTGAATGTCAGTACTCCAGTGGTTGGGAGGAGGATTTGGTTGGGATTGTTTGTTAAATACTTGGTGGAAGCTGGTAGTCATTTTATTAATACTTTCTACTAATTGGGCTAACATCTCATCCAAGACCCTAGGACGTCTAGCTTCTACTTGAGTGAGGTTCTCTTCTGAGTATTTTGGAGAGGTATTGGATGTCATTTTGTTGATCAATGGATGACCTAGATTATAGCTACCAATTTTGAAAGGAGAAGGAGAATTTTGTGTACCTTTGCTTCACTGAGGTCTTCTTTACGATTCTGAGTTTTCTTTGTTGGGAGTATCTGAGCTTGGTAGTCGATCATTGGATCCTTTGATCCAAATTTTGCTCATGCACTTTCCAGAATCTCCTTCTTAGGAGCCTTTGAGCTTCAATTTTCTATAATTTTTTTGTTAAATTACGAAAAAAAATTGGTTTATATTACGCCTAGTTGTCACTCCAATTGTGACGTGGATTTGAATTTTAGGCCTCCTCCTTGTGACTTCAGATAAATTTTGAATTGCCAACTCGACAAATTTTAGCAATTTTGTTGACAACTTTTCATAGCAATTTTTTGACAATTTTTGACAACTTTTTCTTGACAACTTTTCACAATAATTTTCTAACGATTTTTTATAGCAACTTTTTGACTCTTTTATCAATGTAGACGAGCACAACTATACCCTGAGGAATGTGACCTAGACCTAAGAATGGTGTGGAACCCAACACATAAGGACATGTGGTACCATCGAGGACTATGATACTAGACCCGAGAACAAATGACAACTGGCCGACACTAGACCTGAGACTGACAGCGAGGACACCAAAGGACTAGCGACATGACTAACTAACACAATAAAATGAAGACAACAGTGAGAAGACATGTATATAGGACAATATGAAGGCAACATGGACAAAAATTAGGACATACAAAGTGGGGACAAGTCATCTAGGTGATACATCAAATGAAGCGGTATGACAACAAGGATGAGATACACAAAGACCTGACATAGAGTTCAAAGTGACACAAGGACAGATAGAATACATGCATTCGACAGTGAGGATGACACAATACAAAAGGAGAAGCAAGATTTTGGCAAGCACAAGGAGATTAGCATATGACCAAGGTCATGCCTTAATAGGTGCAGTGAGCACCTTATAAACCTCGTTGCTATCTTTACACCAACAATGTGGGATATGTATCCTGCAAAAAATAAAAATAATTTTAAAAAAATAAATGGTACCTTAGGTTTTAAATGCTTGTGGATTTTAATTCTTGAATATTATTGGCCTACGACCTTCGCAACTGTGTAGGGATGGACTATGGTAGTTTGTTTAGATTTTTCTTGTTGAATTCAATTGATTTGTGCTTGAATCACCTAGGCGTGTGAATATCAGTTACTTGCTCTATGATTCGAATGCTCGAAAGGGGGAACGTTTGTTAGAGTAATATTCCATTCTTTGGGATATTTACCCTTTTTACTCTGATAGGTAAAATAGGTAGTATATTGCATTATACTACATAGATTATTACATTTAATTTTTACTACTTACGAAGGAGATATTTATTGTTCTAAATATCTACTGGTAAACCTGGGTTAGTATCTAAAATATCCTAGGTTAGATATTTTAGATTAGTAGTTAGTTCATACTTCTCTACCTAGGTTAGATGTTAGCACACTACTCTCCTAACGTGCCGTGTTAGCATTATTTGTGCTAATTAGGTTATATTGTAACCTATATATTACTTAGACATTTATAAGCTAATGTTCAATGCATATTTAATTTATCAAATCAATTATATTACCTTTCCATTTGGTTACATTAGCATCAGAGCTAGAGGGAGGATGCACTCGTTCCAAGTGGAGAAGATGAGAGTAGATCTCATTCCACTAGAGAAGGCGACATGTAGGATTTGGTTTGATTCTTTATGCACTTAATTATTTCATCATTTCTTAAGTTTGGTTGTGATGTTTTACCTTACTCGGGCCTACAACATCGATCAAGCAGGCAATTACGACAGCTTTGAGGCAGGCAATTGAGACGGCTCAGGAAACCCCCGAAACTAGACTCCAGTGACCAGTAGGGACCGAAGAGGAGCCTTCATCCCCTTTGCTAGCCAACCGTTGATCTAAGGAGGGCATGCACGCCCTATTGCAAGGTTGTCGACCAACAAGGACTAAAGAGGAGCCTCTGGCCCCTTCAATCACCAGAGCGGCAACTGACCTACCATAATTCGATCGGACGTAGCCTCCATCGATGACCATAAAGTGAGGGCAGGTGCACCCTCCTTATTTAGTGCCTAGACTACCGACCACCCCAACATAATCTATCAGGGCACCTAACTTCGAGATTGACAACCTATTAGTTCCTACCAGTCGATTGGAGAGAAGACTCCGATGACTAACCCGACCTGAACACGCACACGTCACGTAGGTATGCAGACCATAGACTAACACATGACTAGGATGGACACGTGATACATCCAACTAGACTGACTCAAATTTTGAGGACTGATGTGGAAGGCTGACCCACATAAGGAATCTGAGGGCTGACATGGTAGGCTTGGGAGAGGGCTGACATGGCAGGCTTAGGCATTGACATGGTAGGTTTGGGTGGTATTGAGGCATACTTAAAATTTTCCACGTGGCAGTGGTAAATTTTGCCATGTGGCACAGAGGGCAACCATTAGCTTGCATGCGTAAAAGGAAACGAGTCAATTTCCTAAGGGTAATCGACTAAGGAGGGGGCCTTCACTATTTTAAATAGTGAAAAGGCCATCGATGCCCTCCATGTGGGATAAATAATCCCAAAAACAAGGCCTTTGAAGGTCTTGTTTGCTCTTCATGCGAAACATACACTAAAGAGCAAGACAAAGGGAAGGTTTTACCCTTCCCTTTCATCTCAAAGCGGCAGTCGGGATGGTAAGCCGATTGCAGCCAAGGCGCTCGATTGCTCCAGGTGATGGGATCGAGTCCCGTTGGGGCATATTTTTTGCCCTAGGCGCCCTTTAAGATACATAATTTTTTTTTAAGTTTATTTATTTTTTAATTAATTAAGTTTTTAATTTATTAAATAATCTAATATTATTTTATCTAAAGTAATTTTTTTTTAAATAAAAAATTATTTTACAAATAAAATAGTTTTTATTATTTATAGATTATACTTCAATTAATTAGAGAAATACAATACACTTCAAATTAAAAAGGTTATTTTTTTTTGCAAATCCAAATTTAAATGAGATTTTGTTTTTCTCCAAGGGAGGATATAAGACATAGAAGAGCATCTACTTTTATTGCAAATAAGAAAACCCTAAACTCTTCTAAAACTTGTTTAATTTCCACACATGAAAGGAGACAAAATATCAAAACATTTGCTTGCAAAATTGGAAAACAATGAGACTTAAAAATTTGCAAAACATGAAAATTGAAAGTGTGCATTTGTTTTCTCCAAAGGGGGATATAAGACATAAAATTGCACAATTTTTTTTTTTTTTTTGAATTGAAAAGAATTTGAAGCCTTGGGCCCATAAAAACTAAGTCATGTGTCGACTAGTTCTGGAAGCCTTTCAAACGCGGGTCGTGTGTCGACTTGTCTTGGAAGGAGTGCTTGATTTGTTAGTTTTGCACAATAAAGGGGGGAAGACAACATTGTACTTCTTTTGCAAAATTGTAAGACAAGGAGGAGACATAACATATCAATTTTTTGCACAACACACATTCATATTTTGTTGCAAAAATTAAAAGGTGCATTTTTTATTTTACTCAACACCTTCATTGGAAAATTAGGTGCATTTTTGGTTGCATCCGACACCTAGGTGATAAGAATTTTGTGGGCATTCTTGTTTGATTATTGCATTATTTATTTTGCAATTATAAGTCATAGAATCAAGAACACTCCTACCCCAAAATTTCACTAATAAATTGTATAAATCCTTGCATAGATTTAAAGCCAATATTCAATTGATATTCTCTCCTACAAAACAAAAACCCCTAATTCACTCTATTTTTTTGGCTTAATTTCCTCAAACTGATTATCCCTCTTCAAGAGTATTTTCAGGCAAGTGCCATTAAATATATTTTTGATTTAATTATATTTCATCTCTTATTTGTTTGGCTTAATTTCCTCCAACTGATTATCTCTCTTCAAAGAGATTTTTCAAGAAGGTGCCACTAAATACCTCTTAAGAGTGAAAGAAAGAACAAGTTTTTTTTAAATAAAGGAACCTTGAAAGTGGCAATTCTTTTGCACTAAGGGGGGATAATTCCTTTCTTCCTTCAAACACATATTTTGACAAGAGGGAGATAAAACTTGTAAAGGCAATCAGAAAAGCAGAAGTCATCATAAAAATATACCTTTTCTTTTAGACTTCATAATAGCAACCATGCTTGAAGAACTTGCAATAAAGAAGGATGATTTGGTGAAATTTTTTGATAAAATTGCCTCGAAAATAAAGTTTTGGGCAAATTGTAAAAATGACAACCATGACACCATTCAGTGTTGGTTTCAAAACAAGCAAAACTAAAATGGCAAAGGCACACCACAGAAGCCATGTTTCTAGTGAAGTGTCTCATTCTGATTATGAATCTGGTTCAAATAGAGGACACAAAGTGCTCATGGCTCAAACAGTATTGTAGAGGGAAAACACATTTGTCACCTTACGCAAAGCACCATTTACTCTCTCTCCTCTTTTAGGCTTCATAAATAGCATAAGTTTTTGTTTGAACTACTTTTAATAAAGGGGTGATTGTACCTCTTTTTTTGGCTTCATAAACAACAAATTCTCATTGTTTGAAGTCCTTGAAACAAAAGAAGGAAATTTTATGGTGTAAAAATTTCCTAGGAGGCAATATTTGTAAAAATCCTTCATAAAAATTCTTGAGTTGCACATATTTTTGCAATTAAGGGGGGATTTACATTTTGTTTTCTTCACAATTTTTTTTAAAAAGGGAAGAAGACTTATAAGGGTGCATTTTTGGCAGCGACCGACACCTTAGTCATAATTCTTTCAGAAATTAATTACAACATGTTTTGTAAAAATAAGGGGGAACTTATAAGGGTGCATTTTCAACAACGATCGACATCTTAGCTACCTTATCTTTTGCAAACTCATATTGTAACTGAATGAACCTCATATGAAGTGATCTATTCTACTACACCTAGCGATTGCAGTGGCTGGTTACCCATGCAATTTGGTTGGATGACGAGATTACTATAAGGACATTCATTGGTGTGAAGACAAAGTGAGGAATGACCCACTTTTTTGCTTAGGAGCAGCCAAAGCACTATGACATAGCAAGAACCAGCAGATCAACATCTTTTTTTACTGTATTGGGACAATTATATACTTTATCCAAATATTGTTGTATAGGAGGATGTATATGTATTACCCAAATAATGTAATAAGGGGGGATGTTAGAGTAATATTCCATTCTTTGGGATATTTACCCTTTTTACTCTGATAGGTAAAATAGGTAGTTTATTGCATTATACTACATAGATTATTACATTTACTTTTTACTACTTAACAAGGAGATATTTACTGTTCTAAATATCTATTGGTAAACCTAGGTTAGTATCTAAAATATCCTAGGTTAGATATTTTAGATTAGTAGTTAGTTCATACTTCTCTACCTAGGTTAGCTGTTAGCACACTACTCTCCTAACGCATTGTGTTAGCGTTATTTGTGCTAATTAGGTTATATTGTAACCTATATATTGCTTAGACCTTTCTAAGCTAATGTTCAATGCATATTTAATTTATCAAATCAATTATCTTACCTTTCCATTTGGTTACAACGTTGCTATTTTTTTTTACGTGCCATATTACCTTTTTTATGTGAAACTATCCACAAAGTTAGAGTAACTTCCAGTAGCTTTCCTCGGTGATTAAAATTTCTATAGTGTGATGTTATTAACATTGTTTATCTAGTTTTTATTTCCCCGTTTGCATGCACAACTTAGGTAGTGGCCTTCTATGAAATTACTATTTTATTAGGGAATTGCGTGGCTGCCCCTAGTGATAGCGTGAAGTCCCTGGCACTATGGTCATGAATATCCTCTCCTCCGAAGAGTGCAATCGACCTAAATTGATACCACTTGTAAGCAAACATATTCACTATTTCAATATTAACGAATTAAATTGACAGAAACTCCAATGCTAATTCAGAAAATTCGTAAAACAACTTGTAGCAGAAATATAGAAATGAATCAATCAATATAGTAATGTATAAATGAAATTTTTTGCCACTCAGGGAGGGCATGTCCCCACCTTAAAGTCCAATTGTGATTACCACAGATGAAAAGGATAAGCGAAAGATAAAAGATAATTCTTAAAATTAAATTCAACCTAGTTATATATAAAATAAATTCATTTGAAAAACATATCCGACATGGCTATGTTTGGTATGTAGCACTTTGTGTCATTATAACTTTGTGAATAGAGATTTAATTTCAACCAAGGGAGTGACAACTCTCCTTTTACTTAGGTAGATCCATCTACATTTAACTTTATCTTTTCCATTTCTTTTGAAGATTTTCTATGAAGGTGGAAGTCATGAGTGAAAGTGTTGTCAGTCATCAAATTACGAAAGATGCTTCTACTTCAAATAGTGCTACTGTCACAAAGATATAATCAAGCTAGAGGATTCCTTTTTGCATCCTTTATTAATTTAAGCTTAACTTATTTCTTTCTTTTATCTATCTACTATAGGGATTCATATTTGATTCTATAATATTATCCCTTTCACATGGATCATATTGTACAACATTTAATGCTCACATGGATTGGATGCATTAAATATCACTTTTGTAAAGGTAGACATACCTATAAATATATTTTTGGTTTGAATGCAAATATAATTTTAATTATGCTAATTCCTTGCATATTTCTCTTGAGTGTTACTTATGTATTAGTGGTATCAGAGCTGAGCATTGGATAGGTGAGTATCCTCTTCCTCTAGGCCATTCTGGTTCAAAAGAGGAATGAGAAAACCACCAGTGGATCTTGGATTTGGAGGAACACTCTTTCATTTTTTGCACACACATTTGAGCACTCCTCATTCATAAACTCTTGCTGGGGTCCCTCTAGCCACCGACCTTCAGCTAGCCAGGGTCCCTCTAACCCCAACCCTCGAATTTTGATCTAAGTTCTCACACTTGGATTTGTCATCCCTTGACAACTTGGCACAATATGACAAACCCTTAATTTTGGGATTTTTTTTCATTGTAATTTTCAATTAAGAAGGAAACATTGATGAGATTATACGCATTTGGAGGAGCATATATGCTCTTTGAAGGTAGTAAAGTTTATTAGCAGACCGTTGAAGGATGTTTTTATGTGTCCCAATGCATATCAGTCACCTAATAGTTTCGGTGGCCAAACGTGTTCTATGGAATCCCACACATCTCCCTACGGTATGAATTGTTAATGAACCAGTGTGTGAAAATATTATACACTGTGTTGAATAAGCCCTCTAAGCATAGATATTAACTTCAAGCAAATATTGGTAGGTGTGGAGGAGTTTTTTCAATGTCTTGATGATATTGTTTGTTGAAGTGGAGCATATTTATATTTTTCTTGGTGAGAACACAAATTTTTTGCAATCAACAATGTCCATCAAAAAAATGATGAAAAAATTAATGTTTGATCCGATTCACAATGGCATTTGGCATTTGAAGGAGTCTTAAAACATTCTTGTGAGTCTACTAGTGTGATATGCATCCTTTGTGGAGTTATAGGTGCATTCTATATTTTCACAAAACCATTCAGATGTTCTTGGCCCTCACTGTAGACTTCTATGATGTCAAAACCCTTTGACATGACCAAAATACCTATTTTTTGATAGTTGATACAAGTTTCTGTAGTTAATTTTTTAAAATCCTAAGGTTTTTTTCATCAAATTATTTTTTTGGCATCGTGAAAAGTTTTTGTCGGGTGAGTTGAGTTTATTTTTTTTAAAAATGCATTGGGTTTATCCCACATTTTAGGTTTTGTGGGGCATTTATTATTTTTAATTCCCACAATGCACATAAGAGAGTATCCAACTTATGCTGGCTACCCTCCTCCTCTGATTATTCCTTACTGCAAAATAAAATATTATTGACTTCCCATCTACAATTAGTCCTTGTTGTCACATTATTGTTTATGATTTGGTCCTTTCTATCGCCTTCCATTCGACATTGGTCCTCGTTGTTTCCTTCCCATCCATAATTGGTCCATCTTGTTTATGATTATTTCTTGCTATCACTCGCGTCGCTATCCTTGTTGTCATTAATCATGTCCTCCTTGACCGTATCACTACTAATGTCACTGTTAGTCATATCCTCATTGACTGTGTTGTTGCTAATATTGTTGTTTCTATCACTATTAGTCATGATACTCATTGATTTTGTCACTATCTCTATTGTTGTCAATGTCATTTTATGACCATTCGCTTCAGTGTTGGTGATGCGTTAACCATTTGTGGAATTATATAGATTTTATTTCATGACTTCTTGCCTTAGTGTTAGTGATGCATTGACCATTGGTGGAATTGGGATGAGTTAACTGTTGGTGGATTGCCCTCATTAATTTTTGATTATTTATCCCCTTAATTACCTTACCCTCACTAATTGCTTATTAATTTCCCCCTTAATTGCCTTGAGTTCCATCAAATTCTTCCCTCAAGAGGAAGGGGAGGGCCCATTACAAGTTGACCATAATTTTTTATCGCAAATTCTCATTTAGTTGCTCGAACTGGCACCTAGAAAATCATTGGCCTCTCCTAGTAAACCTATGGCTACAAACATGGCCATTGTTGAAAAATTGGTAGAAATCACTACAACCCATGATGAAAAAATGGTGAAAATGGCTGCCATGTTGCAAAACCTCCAATGTTCTTCCAATCCTCCTTGTCCAAGGTGTGAAGTCAAAATATATGAAGGCTATCAAGACCCTAATGTACTAAATAGCTAGATCCTTGACATGGAGACATGGTTTGAATACACTCGTACTCCTGATGAGAAAAAGGTTCCATTTACGAAGCTCAAAATTTCCAACATCGCCAAAGTCCTCATATACAATCATCAATTTTATACATGGGAGGAGATGGTATGAGTTTTAAGGCCTCATTTTATCCATAAAATTATAAGGAGGACTTACTCAGTAAATGGCTATGTCTTCGTCAAGGTAAGAGGTAATCTATAGAGGACTTCATTAATCATTTCAACCACCTTCGATTCCTCCTTGGTATTTTAGATTATGATGTTGTCTTGATTGCAAAGTTTAAAAGTGGTCTTCTCACACATTTTTATAAGGATATCAAATATACTCCTTGAAGTACATTGGATGATGCCTTCAAGCATGTGTAGCTAGCTGAAGAGAATTTTGTGGTACAATGAAGGGATCCTCGCTACACTTCCAATGGATCAATAGAATATGGGTACAATAATCAACCAGGTAGAAAGAGATCTTATAATTTTCTTCTTATATTACTTCCACTTATTACTCATCCCTTAATTCTAAAAATTCATTTTCTTCTTCCTCTTCTTCTTCATTCTCTCATGCTCAAACTACTAAATTTTGTAACTATTGTAAGAGGTAAGGCCATGATAAAATTCAGTGTTCACAATTACAAAAGAAGAATCTTTTTATACAGTCTAATGAGGGACTTGTGATAACCACATATAGACTATTGGTGAAGAAGAAATTTATGAGGAGTTGAGAGGGCAACTCAATAATATGACAATCATGAATCACCATTCCAAAGTCGATGACCATGATCATCTATTTGTCACTCAAGCTCACTTGCTCCATAAATTTATAGTAGATTGTACAATCGATAATGGATCGTAGAAGAATATTATTGCACAATATATTATCAATAAGCTCAAGCTACCAACATCAAAACATACTTTCCCCTACTCACTTGGGTGGAAGGATAGCACAAACACATCAAAAATCACACACACTTCCACCGTCACATTTTAATTTAGCCCCAAGTTTTGGAATTCGGTCATGTGTGATGTCACACTAATAGATTTTTGTGGGTTACTTTTGGGTAAACCTTACCAATATGATAGAAGAGCAACATATAATGCATATAAGAACACATATACACTATAGAAATATCAAAATCACTTTTTCATTAAAAGCACTCCGCTATTTACAAAACACTCCACTAATATTCTTCTTACTTGCCACCAAGCCAAAAAATCCACTAATAATGTTCAAGCACTTGCACTAATTTTTATTCGTCAAAAAGAACAACAAGCATAAGCAAAAGGGCCTAAAACTAGCACTAATTATCAATTAAACAATTCTCAAGTGAACAAAATATTGCACAAGTATGAAAGTGTATTTTAGGATCCCACTTCTTTACCACCTGAAAGGGCAATTAATCATACAATTGAGATAAATCCAGAAATACCTCTAACAGATGTTCCATTGTACAAGCAATCCATTTTACAATATGATGAAATAAAGAAGCAATTACAGGAATTGTCAGATAAGAGTTTCATCAAACACAACACTTCTCCTTGTGCCTCACCCATTTTACTTGTTCTAAAAAATATGGTACTTGGTGATTCTGTATTGATTTCAAGGCATTCAATAAAGTCACTATAAAAATAGGTATTCCCTTTCTCGCATTGATGACTTGTTAGATCAACTTCAAGGTGCTAAATTCTTTAGCAAACTTAATCTTAAAAGTGGCTACCATCAAGTTAGAATACATGCAAAAGATACTTGGAAAATAACTTTCAAGACTAATATGGGTTTGTTTGAATGGTTGGTTATGCCCTTTGGCCTCACTAATGCTCCAGATGCATTTATGAGGCTCAAGAATGAAGTGTTTCATGAGTGCCTATATGAATATGTAATTATTTATCTTGATGATATCTTGATCTTTTCCAAGACTTTCCTAGCACATTTACAACATCTTGAGCATGTCCTTGCCATTATTCAAAAGAATCAGTTGTATGATAGTATGAAAAAGTGGTCCTTTGACCAAACATCCATTTCATACCTTGGTTTCATCATTTATGTTGAAGTTATTCAAGTTGATCCTGCCAAAGTCGAAGTTCTTCTCAAATGGTCCAATCCCACCAACATCACTGAACTATAGAGTTTCCTTGGCTTCACTAACTTCTACCGCAAATTAATTCCAAGTTACTCCATAATTGCTGCTCCATTGTTTTCCTTGACTAAGGCTAAATGTTTTTTCATTGGACTGATGCCCATACCTAAATGTTTACTACTCTCAAAGATAAGCTTTGTTTAGATCCTGTTTTAGCCATTCCTAATATTCGATAGCCATTTTAAATAGAAACTAATACCTCTCAGTTTGACCTTGGTGTTGTTCTAAAAAAAAATAGCCATCCCATAGCTTATCATTCTAAGTCCTTTTCTACAAAAAAATAGAACTACTCAACTTATGATAAGGAACTCTATGCATTAGTTCAAGCTATTAAATATTGGCATCACCATCTTCTTGGTAAGGAAACTATTATCCATACTTATCATTTACCCTTGTATTTTCTTCAATTAAAAACCAAGATTCAAGAAGCACGCCACATGAAATGGGCCTCCTACCTTAAAAAATTTCACTTAGTTATCAAATACAAGAAAGGGAGTCAAAAATTTATTGTCGATTATCTCCAAAATCCTCCATCTGCTCATGCCTTAACCATAGTCACTACCTCTCACTTGGGGTTCCAATATTGGACTTATGAGTATCCTAAGGTCCCAGAATTTGCCATAGTCTATCAATATTTACAACATCCAGCCTCATCTAATTTGAGTCTCTTTTAGGATTTCCATATCAAGGAGGGGTTTCTTTACCGTCTAGATAAACATTGTGTTCCCATTGAGATTAGATATTCACTTTTGTGAGAGGCCCATTCCACCCTCTATGATGGTCATTTCAGCAAGCATAAAACCCTTCACCATTTGTATAGATTCTTATATTGGCCACACATGCAACAATATGTCCTCAAGTAATTAAAAAAGTGTATCCCTTGTAGTCAATCTAAGTCGTCCAACTGTAAGCTTAGTCTTAGTATGCCCTTGCCCATTGTGTATCATTATTGGGAAAGCATATCTATAGATCTTGTCAATGGTTTTCCCATGACTATCTATCAACATGATTGTGTCTTTGTCATAGTTGATCATTTCAATAAGATGGCTAAGTTCATTCCATGTCAAAAGACAAGTTCTCTTACAGACTTAGCCCAAATATTCTTTGATGTCATCTGGTGATCATTTGGTCTTCCCACAAGTATTATGTCTAATAGTGACTCCCGTTTTGTCGGTCATTTTTTGATGTCTTTGTGGAAATTATTAGGTGTGTCCCTTAATTTTTCCATACCTTTTCATCCACAGTCTAATGGTTAAACAAAAGTCACAAAACGTACACTTGTTCAAAGTCTTCGTGTCTTCCATCATTCATCACCAGGCAAGTGGTATCTGAGTCTAACTCATATTGAGCATGCATACAATAGGGTTATCCATTTATCCATAGGTCATTCTACTTTTTAGGTCTATCTAGGTTTTCTACCAGTTACTCCATATGAGTTACCCTTGGATCTTTCATCTCCAGTCATAGTCCACATGCAGAAAGAACATGACAAAGCATAGTCCTTCATATAGCACCTGCAGTAGCTCCAGTCCAAAGTTATCCAAATATTATAGAAGATACAACAATAGAAATATGCAATGGACCATCATCGTGTTCCACACTCCTTTCATATAGGTGATAGAGTATGGTTGTATCTTGATCATCACATATTTCCAGAGAAGGCACTAACAAGATAAAACCTCTTTGTTATGGGTCTTACACTATCATCCAACAACTATCCGATAATGCATTCTAGTTGGACCTACCAACATACTTGGGTATATATTATGTGGTCAATATTGATCTCCTCTAGCCATATCATGAGTCCACATTAGAGAGCCCACCTATCATCAATCATCCTATAGATGTTGTTCTATATTTTTAGCTTCCATTGTAGGAGGATTGTATGTTCGACACCAGGACTCGACACACCCACCAGGTTTCATCCACTTCATATCTGGTTGCACGTTGTAGAGAGATTCCTCACCAGGCTCGGTGGGTTACTTCAACATAGTTGGCTCATGATTTTTATTCCCTTTTGGATGCATTGGATTCTAATACTTCTATGGTGGGGAGGAATTATAGGGATTAGTATTTAATTCTATAACATTATCCCTTTCACATGGATTATATTGTACAAAATTTAATGCTCACACAAATTGGGTGCATTAAATTTTACTTTTGTAAAGGCAGACACACCTATAAATATTTTTTTGGTTTGAATGCAAATACAATTTTCATTATGCTAATTCCTTGCGTCTTGCTCTCGAGTGTTAGTTTCGTATTAATCTGGTTGTCTACATGATTCTATTTTCTATTCTTTAGTTCATTAAAGAAAATAAAATGAATAAAAAATTTAGTCTTATCATCATGAGAGGACCAATTGTATCACTACATTATCTTTAGAAATCCAATTACATGTAGAAAGTGAGGTCTATTTACTTGCATCTTCTCTTGTACCCTTGCTCAAAATTATAAAGAATCTTTAACTTATCATTTAAATAAAAATAGACATAGTTAATAAGCCTATTTTTTGTATTATATTTGATTTTATTTATATCTAGAATAGTTCTTGATTAATGTTAAGTAATCATAAGAATATTTTAGGAAAATGTATGTGTTTTCAAATTGAATCCATAAAATATTGGACTAGGCTTAGAAATTCTCCTATTCTTGAAGTGAGACATTACAGATCCAATACCCCATGAGAACAAGGGAGCCAATGCACCATGTCATAAGATTTATTATTTTGATTCAATAAAGAAACACAATGAGGATGAGGAGAGGATAAAAAATCCCCATATGCCAATCAAATATAAAAGAACCAACTCCCACATACAATCAAAATCATCATTGGTGAGAAGAAATTCATGTCCCGAAAAACATTCATTTCTCTTTCATAAATTATCAATCCGGTAAGTTCGTAAACTTATGAGTGTCACACACAATATATGCCTGTAGTGTTGGGGAAAAAATCTGGTTGTACCTTATTTAGTTTGGTGGGGAGGTTTGTGTAATTGGATTCCAGCCAAACCAAATAAACTGAGTGCAGAGAATTTAAATAAATAAAATACAATGCTGGAAATAAAATGCTGAAAATAAAAGCACACACCTAAATTAAATAAAGCAAGAACTAAAACAATAAAATAATCTACAGAAGATAAAGAACAGAAATAAATAAGGGAGGACTACTGCAGGGAGTGGGCCCAAGCTCCCATAGATAGTCCACCCAACTAGCTATGTAGAGCTTGCTCGAATAAGAGGAGTTGCACTCTTAATTAATTAAACAATAAAATAAAATAAGTTGTGTAAAATTAATCATTGATCTCCGATCTCCTTTGTTCATCTGGCCTACGTCTTTATATAAAGCGCAACCAGATCTCATTACAATAACAAATTAGTCTATTTTAATCACGTGATGTGATTTAGTTACAATTGATTCTACACATATTTTATTCTTCTATTTTAAAGTATGTTCATTCACCAAAAGGATAAATATAAATATCCTTAGGTGTACGTAACAAAAAATCCTAAACTAATGCATCCTAAAAATAATAATATGCTTTAAGAGCTTTACAAGGTCAACCGGCCAATCGGTTGATAATAAAAAACACTTTATTCTATTTAATAAATGCATGATTAAAATAGATCTCCTTTGTCTTCACATGCAACCTCCTCCATAGTCCTTGGTCAACCAGTCAAAGTTGACTTGGTAAATCTTGCAAAGTATGAAGGCATGGAGGCGCCTTCCGGTTGTAGGGAGGCGCTCTTCTTTCGTTGGTGCCTTTCGGTTGTAGGGAGGTGCTCGTCTTCCATTGGCGCCTTCTGGTTGTAGGGAGGCACTCGTCTTCTATCGGTGCCTTCCGATTGTAGGGAGGCGCTCTTCTTTCGTTGATGCCTTCCGGTTGCAGGGAGGCGCTCGTCTTCCATTGGCACCTTTTGGTTGTAGGGAGGCGCTCGTCTTCTATCGGTGCCTTCCGATTGTAGGGAGGCACTCTTCTTCCGTTGGCACCTTTCGGTTGCAGGGAGGTGCTCATCTTCCGTGGGCACCTTTCGGTTGTAGGAAGGTGCCTACTTCTATTGGGTGCCTTCCTTGAAGAGGAAGGCACCTACTCTCTTGCCTTAGTCTCTGTAAGTAGAAGTATGTCGGGTCCAAGTGGATGTAGACTGGAAAACACCATATTAGTACCAATACCTACATTTATACACATTTCCCACTAAAAACACCAATCAAGCATAATACTAGATTTTCTATCAATTATATGCATAAGTTATATAAAATACATCTCATATGCTAATTGAACCAGTGATAATTCTCCTTAACCATGTATATAAAATGAACATTTTTGGTGCTCATCATCCCCCGATGCCTAACATGTGCCATGCCCTCGTGGCACCAAAAGGTGAAGTTATCCCTCTCACAGGCTGACCATGCCAAAAATTTTGTCATGTCTTCATGACAACAACCCCCGGGATATATATTTTTTCCCCTCTTTTTATTTTATTTTATTTTAATGGCCTTCAACATCTCTGTTTCTCTGCCGCTGAGTGCTGCTATTTTTTCCATTCAGCACTACTATCTTTTTTTAATGGCCTTCAGCATCTCTATTTCTCTGCCACTGAGTGCTGCTATTTTTTCCATTCAGCACTACTATTTTTTTTTCTCAATACTATTTTTTTATTTTATTTAGCACTATGTTTTTTTTTCATTGAGTGCTGCTATTCTTCATCTATAGAGCGATGCGGCACCAACAGAAGTCAGAAACACATCCTGACTAATCATTGCGGATAAATAGTTAAATCGTGACCACACTGTTTAGGGCAAATTACCATTGCACTAATGCTGACATTTTCTAGTGTTGCACATTAGTCAGATTTGGTGAGACCAAATTTGTTTAAAACAAGTGCAATCACTAGCTGCTACTTTTACCCACATTTGAAACATATTTCACATCTCCATAACCTCCTTTATGGTAGAGAGTAGCATCATTTATGTGTTCGCTCAAGATGACTACCATTGTAAGGAGGCGGCAATGAAAATGACGCCAAATTTATTCATGTAGATGCCATAGCCTCTCTCTTTTTTTTTTTTTTCAATTATATATATATATATATATATATATATATTTAAGGCACATCATGTGTTTGAATTCTAATGGGAGATTTTGAAAAACTGTGGAGGCGTCGACTGGTATTAGCATAGAAATTATTTTAAAATAACTATACACATAATTAATAAGAAAATCAGTACATACCCGGTTGAATTTCGTAGAATCTGATATATATGATGCCGGTGGTGTGAGACGTCTTCACGTTGGTGCTCCTGGAGATTTTATTTATTTATTTATATGTATCTTTATCTATTCTGCCATGAACAGAACAGATCTTGACTCTCTTTTTTTTTTATTTTTTTTTTTTCGATTTTTATTTTTTCATAGGAGTAAGTTAGGCGCCGACAATAAGGCGTCTTTCTCCCCATGTCTAAAAATTGTCACGTCCTTGTGACAACAACCTTCCGAACTCCCCCCCCTTTTTTTTTTTTTTACGAGAGGTTCTGATTCACCCGCATCTTCCCCCACTTAAATTGGTGATGCCTTTATCGCCAGCAATAGGTCCCTCTACATAACAGGTCTGCAACCCTCCAAACGTCAGGTCCCACACTAAACAATAGGTACCCCCATCCAAGGGAGAATAAAATTGCTTATTGGTGCCTTCCTCTAGGTGAAAAAAGGCACTGCTGTATTGGGCTGATTGTAGGCACTCTCTTCCTAGTGGGAAGTAAGTGCCTTTTCTGCTTTGCCGCACTCCTAATTGCAGGGCACAAAATGTCACATCTGTTAGGCCTAGTTTAAGCCGGCTCCACATAAAGATCATGCTCATGGTTGTGTACTATGAAACTACACCTACAAAAACTGCACACATGAAAGCAGTAAAACAAGAGTCATGACTCTGTGCCTGTTAGGCCCTGGCTCTCAAGATGCCTACAACTTGCATTCGGTTCATGATTTCCTGCAAAGCAATAAGAAAGCAATTTTTATGCTAAGTAGGACATGTTCTATGCATATATATATATTTTTTTATTGGGAAGATTTGCTTCTTTTTTTTTCACGCATCCTCCTGTTTTTCTTCCTATTTTTTTTTCTTTTTCTTTTTCTCTCTTTTTTTTTTTTGATAAACGAATGATTGAGCATTCGTCCCAGCTACTGGTATGGTATGGGGTTTACCCCATGTCGATGTCTGATCCACTCTTGCGAATGTGAAGCAGTGGTTAATGGGGCTCATTGACCGTTACTCGAATGTTGTCTGGACACTCTTCTCTTGCAATTGGTGTAGCATCTCTGACTTTTTTTATCATCCAGGCTATAATAGTCATGCACTTTCCAGCAAAATTTTCCCCCAAATTCCATAAGCACCTTGGGCTGGAAGCCTTTCACTTGATCAGGGTTACTTAGCCTACCTTCAAGTGCCAATGTTTCCAAGGCAAAACTCTGTTGGCTTTCACCTGTTAGATTGGATGCTATACAATCAGGTACCCGAGATAGTTCGTATAGTGCTATTATGAACTCCATGTATGAATCTCAATTCATGAGATCTTCACAGACACCTCCTTATTTTTCTACTTTGCACTTCACATTGTCCTGCAAAACATAAAAGAAAAATCTAAACTAAAGACGTTAAAATAAAATTCTAACTAATTTTTTTCTCTATTTTTTTTTAATATATTTTTTTTCGGTCTATTCTGCCTTGACCAAAACAAATCTTGGATTATCATTTTTTTTTTCATCATTTGCATCAAAGAACAGAATGTCTACTTCAACCATTTGAGCTGGTGATTTTCACATTTGGAGGTTTGTCAATGATCCATCCTAAGAATTTGGCAAAATGTACCATGTACTGAAACATCTTTGCCCTCACACTTTTTGTGAAAAGCAAATTTCTCCATGGTTTCAGATCCTCTCAAAATTGATGTTATCTTCCACCATAGTGAGACTCTGCCTCTCTTTTGTATATTTTTTTCCACATATTTTAACAAAATGAGAATGCTACCATAAAAACTGTAATTTTGGCACTGTGCATTCAAAAGTGGAGGCTGTGTGAGTTTGGTAACTACGCAACCTACTGTGTGAAAGTTACATTCCATGTACCATTATGAAAGGATTTTATGACAACCAAAAACTCATATTTTTGAAACACTAGGTTCCTCCTCAATTAGCACATAAAAAAAATGTTAATCCTGCTCTAATGCATATCCAAAGTATTGGACTCTTCGTATGCATTGCAGGGATTATGTGCTATTATTTTTCTAGCCACCTTGAGTTCCATTCACACATTTTTTTTTTTTGTGCTCAAGCACCATGTGGCCTTTGTGCAAACATTTGAAATATGATCTCCTCCAAGCTCTTTCCCTATTTTATTTAGCTATCGGTTGGAGATTTCTCATTTCCCTTCTAGACCAAGCTGGTCCTCGGGAAAGAGGATACTCTCTTTCAACAAGCAGCAAAATAAAACTTTGTTTTTTTTATTTGCTTCATTAACTTGGAGCCTTTTCAATAGATGATTTATTTTTTTTCTATTTTTTTTCTCTCTTTTTTTTTTTCATGAACACTATAAATAGCGTTCATTGTGCTGTTGGCGGCATTGATGAAGGTGGGGTCTCCCCCATGCCTACATCTGAACTAGTCTTCTCGATTTTTTTTTTTCAACTAGTCTGATATGTTGTAGCATGAGAAGAGTATTTTCCTTCATGGCCTCGCAACCAAACTTCTTTCAATGTAATGGCAAAGTGTGCAGGCTAGCCAATGACTATCCGCGAGCTAGCAACCTAAAGAAAACATGGCATAGTAGTCTGTTAAAAACACATGCTAGTTTTTGATTCACCAGGTCACCTTAAGCGCAAGTGAAGAGCATACTCCATAACCAGGCATTTTCTTTAAATTATGCTTTGTAATTTTCCCTGCATTATTAATTTCATCATAAAAAAAACATTTACCAATACGTTGCAAAAATTTCAAGCCTGTAAAATTTTTTTAATTTAAAACCAAGCTTCTAGAGGCAAAATTTTTCAATGGTTTCTGTATAAAAACATGTCCCTAAAAATTTTCAATCAGAATTGGGTTGTTCTTTTTATTTTGATTTCTTGAAACCATTTAGAACATGATGGAAATCCTTCAATGCCAGATTTTTTTTTTTTTTTCAACAACACATTTTATTTCTACTTCTACACTTAATTATGGTACAACAGGTTCATTCCCACGTTTACCTGAGAAGCTAAAATATATAAATAATTGCCTATGGGATTTGGCTTTGAATTTACCGACAACTATTTTTGGCCTTATAAAAAGCTCCTTGGTGGACTCATGCTTCTCAAATAAAATATTTACAGGTAATTTCAAATAAGCTTTTTATCTGACCTATAAATCAGAACACTATAGTTTAGACACTCCCTAACAATGGCACCAAAATGGTGAGCAGAAATTCATGTCCCGAAAAACATTAAATTTCTTCCATAAATTATCAATCCGGTAAGTTCGTAAACTTATGAGTGTCACGCACAGTATATGCCTGCAATGTTGGTGAACAAATCTGGTTGTACCTTATTTAGTTTGGTGGGGAGGTTTGTGTAATTGGATTCCAGCCAAACTAAATAAACTGAGTGCAGAGAATTTAAATAAATAAAATACAATGCTGGAACTAAAATGCTGAAAATAAAAGCACACACCTAAATTAAATAAATCAAGAACTAAAGCAATAAAATAATCTACAGAAGATAAAGAATAGAAATAAATAAGGGAGGACTACTGTAGGGAGTGGGCCCAAGCTCCCACATATAGTATGCCCAACTAGCTATGTAGAGCTTGCTCGAATAAGAGGAGTTGCACTCTTAATTAATTAAACAATAAAAAAAAATAAGTTGTGTGAAATTAATCATTGATCTCCGATATCCTTTGTTCATCTGGCTTGCATCTTTATATAAAGCACAGCCAGATATCATTACAATAACAAATTAGTCTATTTTAATCACATGATGTGATTTAGTTACAATTGATTCTACACATATTTTATTCTTCTATTTTAAAGTATGTTCGTTCACCAAAAGGATAAATATAAATATCCTTAGGTGTACGTAACAACAAATCCTAAACTAATGCATCCTAAAAATAATAATATGCTTTAAGAGCTTTACAAGGTCAACCGGCCAATCGGTTGATAATAACAAACACTTTATTCTATTTAATAAATGCATGATTAAAATAGATCTCCTTTGTCTTCAAGTGCAACCTCCTCCATAGTCCTTGGTCAACCAGTCAAAGTTGACTTGGTAAATCTTTCAAAGTATGAAGGCATGGAGGTGCCTTTCGGTTGTAGGGAGGCGCTCTTCTTCTGTTGGTGCCTTTCGGTTGTAGGGAGGTGCTCTTCTTCTATTGGCACTTTTTGGTTGTAGGGAGGTGCTCATCTTCTGTTGGTGCCTTCTGGTTGTAGGGAGGCACTCTTCTTTCATTGGCGTCTTTCGGTTGTAGGGAGGCACTCTTATTTTGTTGGCGCCTTTCGGTTGTAGGGAGGCGCTCGTCTTCTGGTGCCTTTCGGTTTTAGGGAGGCGCTCGTATTCCGTTGGTGCCTTCCGGTTGTAGGGAGGCACTCGTCTTCCGTGGGCACCTTCCAGTTGTAGGAAGGCACCTACTTCTATTGGGTGCCTTCCTTAAAGAGGAAGGCACCTACTCTCTTGCCTTAGTCTCTGTAAGCAGAAGTATGTCGGGTCCAAGTGGATGTAGACTGGAAAACACCATATTAGTACTAATACCTACATTTATACACATTTCCCACTAAAAAAACCAATCAAGCATAATATTGGATTTTCTATCAATTATATGCATAAGTTATATAAAATACATCTCGTATGCTAATTGAACCAATGATAATTCTCCTTAACTATGTATATAAAATGAGCATTTTTGGTGCTCATCAATCATCCCCATAATGTTGGATTCATAGAACAAAAAAATGTCTAACACTTTATTATATTAAAAATTTTAGAACATCTTGATGAGCCATATGTTACACAAAGCTATATACAATATTCCTGCTTCTTGCTTTCTAAAAATTTAAAATAAATACTATAAGAAGATAAATACCTTTTATGTTTCATTCTCAATGCAAAATTAATTTTTTGAAGATATGATAATTATATATAATTTTTAGGGATATATGTTAAATAAAACATTATATAAGTTAGATTAGAAATAAAAACATTGAAATG
Source organism: Wollemia nobilis (assembly GCA_028583015.1). Taxonomy (NCBI): domain Eukaryota; kingdom Viridiplantae; phylum Streptophyta; class Pinopsida; order Araucariales; family Araucariaceae; genus Wollemia; species Wollemia nobilis. The sequence goes on along the minus strand of JAQPPZ010016912.1, from coordinate 6,662,668 downwards.
AAAAGATATAAAAAATAAAAAAGATGAAATATCAACATAATTAAATTTATGACCAAGATCTAAAACACTCGTCCATGTTGTCTAACAAATTCAATTTAAAGGAAGCAAGTGCAGCCAAAAGTTAGTGTGAGTGTGAGCTAGGAGTAAGTGAAACTGGAATTTGAGTGTAGTCAAAAGAAAGTGCAAGAGTAAGTGCAACCAGAAGTAAGTGTGGGACCAAGCCAGGAGTGAGTTCAACCAAAAGCAAGGGTGAGAGTGATCCAAGAGTGAGTATAGATGAAAGGAATCACAATCCATGAGTGAGTGTAGTTGGAAGCAAGTGTAAGCATGAACTAGGAGTGAAGAAGAAGTGTGAGTAGAAATAATTAGAAAGACAAGTACGATAAAGGAACAAGTGCCACTTCTTGTTCTAGATATTAGGAGAATTTAAAGGATTTAGTTAAAGAAAATATAGGTAACATGGAAAGAAAGTCATTTTTGAAAGTCCTTACTAAAAGTAAGAATGACCTAGTTGGAAGTATGGATGCCATAGCTAGAAATAAGAGGAAGAGTAAATCTATGATAAACCCTATCTAGGTAGCAGATACTACACTAGAATGATTATCAAGGATGAGATGATTGAGCATAATATAATAATTCTTAAAACTAGAGGATTAATATGTAATTTACATAGATATTGGCCAGGTTTTTTTAAGATTAAAAATTGGATCAAGTGGAAGTGGGGATTGAATTCTAGTTACTCCATGACATTTTTTCCAAAATGATTTTTACTCATTATTTTCTATTGTTAAAATATAAGGGATAAATAACAGATGGAGGCCCATAGTTTAGGGAAAATATGCATTATATTTAAGACCTTGGATTGAGAATTTTTTGTGGATGTAGAAACTATTAAAAGACTTTTGATATGGATTATAATTTTTGGATTTCATTATCAACTCATTAATAAGGAGGTTTTAAATAATATTGGTAATATTCTAGGTGAATTCATCTAGGAGGGATCAACTACTAAAGAGAGAAGGCATGTTGTATACACTTGAATATGTGTTGCCATGGATATTTCAAAACCTTTATTGTAGTCAATTAGGATTAAATATAAATCAATATATTGGGATAAATAAGTGGATTATGAAAACATTGCATTTCAATGTCACATATGTCATGAAACCAGGCACATGATAAGATACTGCAAACGCAAAAATGATGGAGGAAGAGATGGAAAATTTTGAGCATGAGGGTCGATTAAATTTAAAATAAGGAGATCATATCATAGGAGAAGCTAGGTCAAATAAAGGATTTTCCACTCCTAAGAAAGTGGTAAGAAAACCCTCTATACATAATCATATGGCAAAGGCCATTATAGTTCACTCAAATCGGCCATTAAAAAAAACAAATGATATGAGGGATGAGGAAGTACAATGCGCAAGTTCAAGTATAGAAGGAGCTAGATGTGTGAAGGAAAATGGAAAGGCATATTTTAAAACAAAGGAATATGGGGAGGAAAATTTTAAAGCATATGAGGTGAACGAGGTCAAGCTTAATCTAGGCAAATCACCTTTATTTTTCTCAAGTAGCGTAAAATATTCTCCCTACAATAAAAATGAAATTAGTATGACGTCTATTCCTTGAACTTTAGGGTTTCAAAAGTAGTACAGTAAAAATATATTATGGAGGATATCTAAGAAAATTTAGGGTATCCAGGAAAACATAAGAAAGTAATGACTATGGAGGATCATCTATGCAATTTAGATTTTTCAGGGCAACATAAAATAGAAAATGTTAATGAGGTTATTTATTGCACTTTAAATTCTTTAGGGAACCATAAATATTTATAATATGTCTCATTGTGAAAATATGAAAAATAGGAAAATAGAAGAGATTGATAAAGATGAGAGTATTTAAGGGAATGGAAAAAGTCCATAAAAGCAGGAACAAAGAGAAAAATATACTCTAAAGGATATTGATATAGGAATCCAAATAAAAATATCACTAGTGCTAACAAGAAGTAGGGCTAATCCCACTAAAAAAAATAAAAGTGTTGATGATGAAAATTATATCATGGAGGTTGGTATAAGGATGGTGGAGATGGAGGGCAGAGATGGTGGTAGTAGGATCCAAAATGTAGGAATGACGGAAGGAGCAGGAGGACCACGTCCAGGTAACAATGTTGAAGGTGAAGCGGGACCCCAAGAGACATCCCACGTGGGCCCTCGAGACAAGGAGCATCCTAAAAAGGATCAAATGAGGGCCCTATTTTTGGGAGCCCTGATAGGTCATATTATGCGTAGGTCACCTCTGGCAAGGCGATCCCCTCAAAAATCTTAGACGCCCACCTATCCCAGGTTGGACCTGATATTATCATACCAGAAGAGGTTTTCTCCAACTATGTTTCTAAGGCTTCTTACTCCCTGATCAAGAATTTTTTTGGGGATGACCAGACATGAAGACCATAATGCATTGGGCCTTCTCCAAATGGAAGACCTCAGGAAAAATGGAGATCATAGCCCTTTAAAGGGGTTTCTTTATCATAAAACTTTGTAACCATGATGATGCAAGCCATATTATAATACGAGGGCCATGGTTCCTAGGTAGGAGGAGCCTGTTACTTAGGATATGGATGGAAAAATTCAATTAAAACACCCAAAGCATAAATTTTCTCCCATATGGGTTCGTATCCTGAATATGACTTTCCACCTCTGGCAAGAAGAGGTCCTGAAAGCTATTGGTGGCCATTGAATCTGCAACGAAAGTAAGATCCATAATAGTTCATGCCTGTATTTTCATTAATACCAATATCGAGTCTGAGCCTCCATCCTTTTTTAATATGATATCGGGGTCCTTCAGATGGTACCAATTGCTAGAATATGAAAACAAACCAGCATTTTGTGTCTTGTGTCGCATGCAAGGCCACCTTTGGAGCCAGTGCCCTCTCCTAAAATCTAAGCCTATAGAGGAAATCGAGGTTGGTGACTCTTTCTAGAGGGCCCCCAAACCCCAAAATTAGTTCCTTCTACACCAATCCTATCATCCAAAGAATGGGTGACTTGCTCCCCAAAAGATCGCCCCATTAGAATAGTTAAATCAAGATCCTATGCAAAAGACAAGTGAGCCCTCTGAGGGTAAAGAGAAACAAAAAGTCGATCCTCCTCCCACCACAGATCCTGATTAGGTATGTATTCCTCCTTAATATAACCCTAGTTATGTTGTGGAGAATGATGACCCCCCTTGTATGACCCTCTTCCCACTCCACTCTCTGATCCCACCTAAACAGGACCAGTAGAAATAGCTCTCTTTTAATCCCCTTCCAAATCAGGTCCCTCCCTTCCCCCACTTGTAACTTCCAGATCAAATTCCTACTAGTATGATGACGATGATGAGGGAAGTCATGTCCCATACCAATCAGCCCCAGAAGGCTTTAGCCCCAAGAGGATCCAAAGAAAAAAATCCACTACCAATTTTGGAAGTGATAAGAAGAGAGGGTGTCCAACCCTTGGCAAACAAAGAAGGAAAGAAGTGGAAGATGATATAGCAAATGGTGTTCAAGCCACATTATTATCTGACTCTCTCAATTTGATAAGAGATGAACCAAAACATCCAAACCTCCTTCCTAGCAGAGGAAGGGAGGCAATAAATCCCTAAAAAAAATTTAAATGAAGATTTTTACTTGGAATGAGAGAGGGCTTAATGGAGCCCCAAAGAAGTGGATAGCCACAAACCTACGGAAAGAACACAATCCCTCAATCCTCATATTGCAAAAAAACAAATTTTATGAGATTTCATCCCCAAGAGTTGGCAAAGCTATATGGAATGGGTGTGAATTTATATTCATCCTAGCCTATGGAACATCTAGAGGACTATTATGCATGTGGGATCCATCTATAGTTGAAGGAAGACTGATTTACTCCTCTAGAAGAATCATCAATATGTTGTTTCACTGTAAAACCAACAATATCACTTGGATCCTTTCAAATGTCTATGCCCCTAATAACCCTTTGGAAAGAGCTATGCTATGGAAATCAATTAGCCACATGAGAAACTCATTCAAAACCATCCCCTGGATCCTCGCAAGAGATTTCAATAGTCCCTTATTCCCTTTAGATAAAAAAGGAGGCAATACCTTGATTACAAGAAGCATGGAGGAACTTGGGTTATTCATAGATGTGAATGAACTCATGGATGCTCATATAAATGGGGATAAGTTCACTTGGAGCAATAGAAGGGATGGAACAAATTTTATTCAAGTTAAATTGGATAGGGTCCTACTTTAAAGAGAGACCATCCCTATTTTTGTAGATGCCACCCTCAAAACCCTTCCCAAAATTATTTCTGACCATAATCCCCTTATCTTTGAATCCAGCAAAGCTCCCTCTTTCAATAACCCTTTATGCTTCGAGACAATGTAGTTCCACCATCCAAACTTTAGGGGCCAAGCTGCCCAATGGTGGAAGTAGCCCTTCAAAGGATCCCCATTTGGGAAATTATATAAAAAAATCAAATTCATCAAGGATAATTTTAGGGTGTAGAATAGAGAAACCTTTGACAAAATTTTTGAAAATAAAAGGATGATCAAAGAGAAGTATTCAGAATCCTAGCCTCCGTGAGCACCAAGATAGAGAAAATCCAAAAGAGATTCCTCTGGTATGGGAGTGAGGAGAGGAAGAGAATCCCCTTGGTGGCTTGGGAATTGGTCTATCGTAACAAGAGTGAAGGGGGCATCAGGCTCAGGAAAGTTTCCCAAATGAAACTTGCTCTCCTTGCCAATCACGAATGGAAGCTTTACACCAGTAATGAGACCGAGTGGGTTCAGATAGTAAAAAATAAATACTTGCAAAACCATTATTTCCTAAGTGATCAAGTACCCCAGAATGGTTTAGCATTTTGGAATTCCATCACCCAGACTAGAAGTCTCATTAAAAAATGTAGCATATGGCTTTTGGGGAATGGGAGCACCATCGACTTCTGGCATGATAGGTGGCTTCAAGAAGATCCTCTAAGTGAGGATAGGGAGTTAAGGATTCATAAACTATCCAATGATTTCAGCATGGGAATCAAGGTTGTAAAATTTATTACCATCCATAATGTAAATCCCAGGTGGAGGCCCATTAATGAAGGTCAATTTCCTTACCAAGCTACTTGCCTCTCTATCTTACTCAATGCAGTCACCATACTAACAGGAGAGGCAACGGATAGGCTCATATAAAGAGGAAATGATGAAGGGTCCTTCTCTGTTAAGTCATCCTACACCTTCCAAGAGGTGGCACAAGTGGCTAATATCCTTTTCAACCTTGTCTGGAGGAAGAAACTCATCTCCAAAATTAGCTTCTTCTCATAGACAACCATTCAGAACAAGATCCTCACACTTGAGAATCTTGCCAAAAGAGGTTTCATAATACCAAATTGGTGCTAAATTTGCCTTTCAATCTAGGAATCCATGAATCACCTTTTCACCAACTGTGCCTTTTCATCCACAACCCTTTACCAATTGCTTAAATCCTTTCACATTCGGTGGGTTCAGCCCAATTCCATTATTGACCTATTCTCCCAGTGGCCAAATACGTTTTACCATCCCAAGCTCTACATCCTTTAGACCTTCTATATCCACCTTTTGATATAGTAAATATGGTTAGAATGCAATAGTAGGGCCTTTTCATCCTCCCCTAGGGAGCCCATAGTTTTGGCTACCAGATCCATTGCCTATGCTATCAAAAACATTTGGCTCATTCCTTGTTCCTTGACCCCTCCCAAGTTGAGTGAATGAGCCCTATTCAAATCCATTGGCATTCCTTATGAAGATCCTGAAGCTTAGCCAAGATCCAACACTAGAGCCAATCTCAGGTGGATACCACCTCTAGAAGGATGGGTCAAGATAAACTTTTATGGAGCTTCTAAGGGAAATCTTGGGCTTGCAAGGGTAGGAGGTGTCATCCGATATCATGAAGGCACCATTATCCTAGCATATGTATAATTCCTCGAGACATAGACCAATAATTTTGTGGAGACCATGAATCTATGGTACAACCTTGTCCTTCTTCAGGAGGACCCTAGGAGTACCATCATCGAGGATGAATCTCCAAACATTATCAACTACACAACTAGCAACAATACTCCATCCTGGAAAGTCTTCAACACCATCTAGTAGTCTAGGAAAATATTTTAAAGACTCCATCATTTGACCATCTTCCACAACTTTAGGGAAGCTAACCAACTAGCTAATATCTTGGACAACCTAGAAGCCACATCAAATAGCCTAAAAATCTGGAGAGAGAACTTTTCCAAGAAAATATCTAATGTAGCAATTCGAGAAGGAAGCAAATTCCAAGATGGTAGGCCCCAAGGAGTTGATGCTTAAACTAATGCTAAATGTAAGGATGAATCTCACCATGGGTAGGTTTGCTAGACCTTTGCTGTAGTCTACAAGGTTTTGCCATGTGTGCACCAATCATGCTACTAGGATAATGCACTTAAATGTCAAATCATAGGAAAACTAGCATAATTCCCACTCAGCCAAATTAAAGCATTATCCAGTGTTCAACACCATCGGCATGCAGACTACCCAAGATGTTGCTCCCCAAGTTTTTAGTTCTATGTACTCTTTTGGCCATGCAACAAGGTATTACATATCAAAAAGGTGTTTCCCCCTATGTCCTACCAATCATGGTATTTTTTATCCTATCCTTTCTTCTTCCCGAAGCTGTCATTATATTTTCTCAGCATTCTCCTCCCCCATTGTAGATTTGTTTCTGGAAACATCCCTGGCCCTATGCATGAATCTTGATCTTCTGTATCTTGCACCTTTCGAGGTTGATCTAGCCACGATTGGGAATGATTTTTTGTACTCTTTAATTCTACATCGAGGGACATCATGTGCCTCCCACCGGTATTTTATCCAATCTACTCAAATTGTTGCTAGCCACCTGAGCTTACTCCACCATAATTTAACCAGCCTAGACCCTAGTCTTCTCACCTACTCTTCGTCTGGCTCCCCTGATTCGACTCTAGTAGTATCCTCTATGGTTGTTCCTCATCTGGTTTTCCTATTTTGGCTCTCTTGGTCTTTCTATTTCCACCCTTCTCCTCCCCTAAAAATCATGGATTGTTTTGAATTCACCCAACTTGATCTTGACCTTACTGCCAAAGTATTTATGGATACCAAGGGGTTTACCCCTTTCTTGATGAAATTTTTTGAAGTTGATGATAACATTACTTGAGATTTTATTTCTACTTGGAACTGAGGCAAGGTTGCAGTCCAAGGGTTCCATTTCAAGATCTTAATTGAGTTTCTTATGGAGATCATATCATTACCTCTATCTGGGCGCTTTATCAGGTATGACAAGCATAATTGGAAAGAGGGGATAGACCAATTCCCTGACAAAGGGAACAATTTGAGTGGGATAAGTCCACCTTGCATGTGTTGCCCATCCCAACCCCCTAGAATGTCTCCATAGTCCTTAATATGTAGTTTTTTATGTGTGACAAACCGAAGAAGTCATTGAGAAGCCTTCATATATCTTTCGTCAACCATATTTGGGATGGTAGGCCAGTTTGCATTCCCAACTATCTATTATACTCCCTATCCCTAACCCTAGAGAAGTGTCAAAAGTATAGAGGGAATCTATTGCACTAGGGGCTATTAGAAGTTATCTATAGACATGCCTTGATGAATAAGCCTCCATTCCATAACATCAAGCCAATTTTTGTGAGTCCCATTAAGGAGGCTCTTGCATCGCCCAACCACCCTGGTGAGTACCATGGTGGTCCTGGTGTAGCAAGGGGTAACCCAAAGGCTTTCCTCTCAAGAGCATGAGGTAAAATAAATGACCAGCGGTTTCTAATACACCCCCAGTGGGTAAATCTTTGGCTAGACTAAAAAAACCTAAGGTGGAGTCATCTTCATACTCCACCCATGTCATTTCTAACTCTACAAGTGACAAGGAGGGTCAGAGCTCCAAGATGTTATTGGAGCTAGTGGCATCCACCATCTGTACCTTAATCAAGTACTTGGAGGAAGCCTCCAAAATGTTGATCCACTATGTTGCAAAGAAAAAGGGAGTAGAAACAACTAACAGAAGTGAGTCCCTATTTCAATGATGCAAGCATGATGGTTGGCTTCAGTATGATGGTAAAAAATATTTTTGTTCCAGTGATCAAGTGGAAATTTTGAAACGGTTTCATCATATTGCTGAGGTTTACCCTTGTCTAGAGGTACCTAGGATCCTTTGGATGGGTTTTTTTATTACTATTTGTTTCCCTTTCCTGTTGATTTTCTATTTTAGTGTTTTCCCCTCTATGTTGATGAGGGTTGTTGAAGTAGGTGCTAGCACTATTTTGTAAATGTTTTTTTTAATTGTGGTAGTCTAGCCCTGTTTGTAATAAGGTTTTAGGTTCCTTTCAAAACCCGATTTGTAAATATATCTCAAATTAACAAAAAATATATATATCATGGAATAATAGGGGTATGAATAAAACCCTTAAAAAATAGTTATTATGGAATTAATAGGTTGTTTTAGTCTTGATTTTATATCAATATAAGAAATAAAATTAAGTTGTAAGAAATGTAAGGATGCTTTTAAGAAAGTTTGGAAGATGGATGATTGTTTAGTAATTTCTTCTATATGATCTTTAGGTGGTATTGCAATAATATGAGATAAATGCAAATGGTATGGGCAATTATTAGAAGAAAAAATTAATTGGGTTTCTATATTATTTTGTAGGAAAGAGGAAAATATCAAAGTTGGGGCTATAAATGTATATGCCCCAACTATAGTTACTCATTGTGAAATATGTTGGAAGGACCTTAGCATATTTTTGTCAAATACAATGATGATTCATTGTGATTTATGAATTCATATGGGTGATTTTAACACTCGTCTATCTCCTTTAGAAAAAAGCTGGTATTACAGGATGGTCTAAATCAATGTAATATTTTGCTTCATTTGTCAATTCAAATGACCTTTCAGATGCGAGTTTGTCAAGCTTTCAATATACATAGTATAATAGATGTATTAAGTAAAATTATATAGTAGAAAGACTAGATAGATTCGTGTTATAAAAAAAATATTTGTAAATAAGGTATACAATATCTTTAGATATTTTATTGCGAGCAGGATTATATCACAACCCATTATTTTGACTTGTGAGTTACCTAATAATGGTCATTCAAATCCATAAATCCATTTTGCTTCTAGTCTATGTGGATTAAAGACCCTAAATTTTTTACATGGTTATGTTATGGTGGGATGAATAAAAATTTGAAGGATCATATATGTACATGTTTTTTCAAAGGTTGAAATATTTAAAGGAGCAAATGAATATTTACAATGCCAAATATTTTGGTAGCATTTTTCAAAGAAAGAAAGAAATTGAATCCAAGTTCAAATATTTACAAGAAATAGTAGAAATTAATGGAACGAATTAGGATTCTTATGTGAAAGAAAAACAATTACTTTATGATTATCATAATGCATTGAAAAAGGAGGAGTCATATTGGTTCCAAAAATCTAGAGAGAAATGGCTCAAGGAAGGAGAAAGAAATACAATTTTTTCATGTAATAGCAAAAACAAAAAATTATTTTCATCACATCAAAAATATTTTAACTCCAGATGGAAGAAATATTTAGGACGAAGAAGATATAAGGAAGGAAGCAATTAATTAATTCAAAAATATTTTATCAGATACAAGGTAAGATAAGGAGACACAAAAAAGCTTCTATAAAATATTCCATCAATTATCACTTAGTGATAAAATAAAATATTAATGAAGAAGATATCTATGGAGGAGATCCATGAAGTAATTTTCTAATTTTATCCTAACAAGGCACTTGGCCTCGATGGATTTCCTACAATTTTATTTTAAAACTTTTGGGATTTATTAAAGAGTGATATTTTAGTTGCAATTCAAGAGGTCTGGAAAAGGAAGAATATAATAAGTGATATCAATGCTACTTTTATTACCTTGGTTCCCAAGAAAGATAACATAAAATATTTTGATAATTTTCATCTAATAAGCCTTTGTAATATGATTTTAAAGATTATTTTAAAAATTATGGCAAACAAGTTGAAGGACATTTGAGGTTGTCTTATCTTAGAAGAACAAGGTGGATTTCTTTATGGTAAACAAATTCTTGATGGTATAATTATTGCACAAGAGGTCATACATTCTCTTCATTCCAAGAAAAAATAAGTATGCTTTTGAAATTAGATATGAACAAAGCATATGATAGGATTTCCTAGAATTTTCTACATATTATTCTTAAAAAGTTTGGCTTTGATTATAGTTGGTGTGAGTGGATTAAATGTTGTTATACCACTACAATATTTTATATTTTGATCAATATTTCTCTTTTGTTACTTCAAGTCATCTTGTGGACTTCATCAAGGTGATCCACTTTCTCCTTATCTATTCATTATTCTTGCAAAAACATCAGGGAGAGCCTTTTCAAAGCTAAAAATGGAAGAAAAAATCAAAGGTATTCAAAGTTGCAAAATATGATCCCTCTGAATATCATCTCCAATTTGTTGATGATACTTTTATTTTGGGTCATATCTCAGTTAGTGAGGCCATGGATTTTAAATCAATATTATCATGCTATGAGAAGGCTATTGGACAATTGGTAAATACAAAAAAAACTAATATTTTTTCATGTCCTAGATTTATAAAAAATTATTGCAAATATTTTAAGGTTTAAAATTAAAAAATTTCCATCAACCTACTTGGGTATTCCTTTGTTTGATAAAGGAAATAAAAAGGATATTTGGATCCTTTTTTTTGGATAGAATGAAAGCTTTCATGGCAGGTTAGAAAGGTAATTTCTTAACCATGGTAGGAAGGCTACAACTCATAAATACTACTTTAAAATCCATCCCTATTTATGTGATGTCATTTTTAAGATTTCCAACAGGTATAGCATCATAAATTGATAAAACTTAAAGAGACTTTCTATGAAAAGGATGCAAGGAAAAATTTTGGTTTCCTCTTTGTAATTGGGATAGGGTTTGCAAAGGAAATAATACTAGAGGAAAGGCTTACAGAGTTGAGGGCTTATGGATTTGGCATTAGGATCAAAGCTTGGGTGAGGATTATTTAGAGATCAAGGGAAGAATTGGGAAAAAATATTGTTTCAAAAATGTATAGGTTCTCTTGATGCAATATAATTGTTTAGGAAAAGAGCTCTACCCAAAGGATTTTTAATGTGGAACTTCATATCAAAGAGTTTACAATTGATAAAGAAACATATTAGATTGTCTTACAATAAGGGGATTTATGCAATTTTTTGGTCTGATGTTTGGTTGATGCCTTATCCTCTTATATCTGTATCAAAATAAAAATTATTGGCTCAAGCATACCTAGCATTTAAAGGCCCAAAGGTAAAAGACTATATTATTATGAGCAAATACTATATTATTATGAGCAACAACTTGAGATCATGGATTTATTTTAGTAACCTGGTTGAAGGAGAGAAGATCAAAAAAATTGTAGATAAACTTCAAAAGATGCTTCAAGAGTTTTATTTACCAAATTTTACATGAAAGGACGAGTTGGTTTGAAATTTATCAAAGGATGGAGGATACTTAGTTAAGTTGGGATATGAGGATTTAGAACAATAAAAATTTTCTTCTCCCAAATATTTTTCTTGGAATGATATTTGGTCATTAGACGCTCTCACTAAGGCATCAATATTCCTTTGATTAGCAGTTCAAAGTAAAATTCTTATAGGAGAGAGTCTCCAAATAAGAGGATATTATGGATAGTTTAGATGTGAGAAGGATTTAGAAACATCACATAATTTACTTCTTCATTATTTGTTTTCTCACATCATTTGAGATTATTTTTTTAAATATGAAATTATATTGGGTAGCTCCATTAACATTGAAAGAGTTGATGAAATGTTGGATTAAATATTTCGAAACTAAAGAATTATGCATTTTTTGGAGGATTTGACCTGCAATTATTTGTTCATTAGAGGTTCTCCCTAAGGCATCAAATATAAAATTATATTGGGTAGCTCCGTCAACATTGAAAGAGTTGATGAAATGTTGGATAAAATATTTCAAAACTAAAGCATTATGCATTTTTTGGAGGATTGGCCCTGCCATTATTTGTTAGAATTTATTGCTTGAAAGGAATAACATAATTTTTAAAAATAAATATCAAAATCATGTCCAATTTTGGAACCATATTATTGCCTCTCTTGCAAATGTCTACAAATATGGTGCTCATCATAGGAAGTCTCAATTGAAGAAAAAGATGTTCTAATGACTTGACTTCATGATTTGAATATATATGGAAGAGTCATCTATGATAATGAAATTAAAACAAAGAATCTAATTTGATCTACTGTAAAATAAAAATATCCAAAAATTGAGTTTATCAAAATTAAAGTTGATGGTGCTTCTAAAGGAAATCCAGGGAAAGCTGGTGGAGGTGGTGTTTTTAGAAATAGTGAGGGCAAAATTCTCCTCACTCGAAATCATATGGAACTTCAACTAACAACTATGCAGAGGCTAGGGCACTTTTTACGAAGATTAAAATTGCAGTAGAAATGGATGTTGAAAATGGATAAAAAATAATATTATGGTTGACGTTCAACATTTATTACTAGAGGCAATCTCTTGGACGTGTGAGCATATTTCCTCCTCTCCCTAGTGTTCTTTTTGTTTTTAAGTTTGTTGGTTGTTTTTTCGCCCTTCCGCCCCCGTTGCCTCCTTTTGCCTTTTTTGTCCCTCTGCCCTCTGGCCCCTTGCGCTCCTGGTCGTGCTGTGGTGGGGGGGGGGCCCCCTCCCCCCCTTCTTTTTTTCTCCGCGCGCCGGGAGCCTTTCTTATTATTCCCTCCCCTCCTATATATATATAATGGTTATTAGGTGGGGGCTCTCCTTTCTGTTTTTTTTTTTGTTTCCTTTTTCCTTTCCTTCAGAAAATTAAGTGGGTTTTTTTTTGGTTTTCTTCCCGGCTGATTTCTGTTTGTTTTCATGTTACTAGTTAAATCTCCTGGAGGTGGGTTATTTATAAAGAAGGAAATTAGGTAGTAGATAAATTAATGAAGTGCAGTGTTGATTTTCATTCTAATGAAATTCAAATTTTAGAACGCAACTGATCAAAAGAGATTTTATCTTTTATTCAAAATGATGTCAGCGTTGATTGTGGAAACTTAACACTTTAAGAAAGTTGAAGAATATATTTAAAAGGAAAAAAAAATGTGATAAAAAGGTATGCTGCAACAAATGTAATATTTTAGTATTTTGATGGAAGTGGCCTCCAATAAAAACCACATATAACCTATTAAAAATAAAAGAAAAAAAAAACAAATTTACTTTAAAAATACTTTTCTATAGCATATAGTTAAAACATACAATCTAAAAATCATCATCATAGTTAAAACTTAAATTCTAAGAATAATGTTGATAGATACTTTTATATAGGATATAATTAAAACTTACATTCTAAGAATCATGTTGATGTTAGGATACAGTTAAAACTTATATTCTAAGAATCATGTTTATGTTAAGATCCTAATTTATTATCATCTAATCTTTAACACTTCCAATTTATCTAATAAATTTATTTAAATAAATTAAAAATATTAATTGGGACTTATATTATCAGAGAGAGGAGTGAAGCGGAGGAAGCGGAGGAGGAGCAAAAATGGTAGGCAGGAATTTTGAACCAACAGAAGGAGAAGATCCAGAGGCAAGGAAAAATACTGTAGCTGGAAAGGAAAAGGATTCGGTCCTATAAATTAAAAATTAATAGGGCAGAATGTTGAGGAGCAGTGGAGGAAGCGGAGGAAGCAGAGGAGGAGAAAAAATGGCAAGTAGGAATTTTGAACCAATGAAAGGAGAAGATCCAGAGGCAAGGTAGAATGTTGTAGCTGGAAAGGAAAAGGATTCCCTATTAGCTCAGTTCAAAAAGGCTAAAGGTACAAATCCTCCAGATAAACCCTCAAACAAAGGGTCCCACTGGGGTTCGGGAGCTGGCAACAAGGGTGCAACCTTTTTGGAAATGCTAAAAGGGAAAAAGAAGGAGCCAGTCAGTGAACTAATATAAAAAAATAATGGGTTAAATCCACCAGTGGAGATTATGGAAAGATTCTTGGATATGGAGGCATCATCCTTAGTTGGCAAGTTTTTGGGAGGAAGGCCGAACATTGAGACTATTCTCTCATGGGCCACGATAGAGTGGAAAACTTCAAGAAGATTAGAAATCATAGCCATGTCAAGAGGTTTTTTTATGATAAGACTCAACAACAAAGATGATGCAAAGCGCATCTTGACAGGAGGACCCTGGTTTCTAGGAAGGCGTAGCCTCTTTCTAAGGAAGTGGGGGGAGGATTTCAACCCTGAGAAGCAGAACATTAATATAGCACCCATTTGGGTCCACTTACCAAACCTCCCAGCCCAGTTTGTTAATGAGTACTGGCTTAGTGGCATAGCAAATATGATAGGAGAGCTCATGGCAATAGACCATTCAACCCGGGCAAGGACTAGACTGACGCATGCTAGGATCTGTGTAAATGCAAACTTGGATTCTGATCTACCTTCTTAGATGGAACTAGCATATGGAGAGTTTCTAAGGATTCAACCTGTGGAATATGAGAACAAGCCGACATTTTTTAGCATGTGCAAAACCCAGGGCCACCTTCAAGCCCAATGTCTGACAATAACTGCAAACAAGGAAGCCACGAGCGAAGGTTTTCTGGGGAAAGCTAATGGGAGAGGGATCCCAAAGTTTCAAGGACCACGTCTTAACTTGGAAGGATACAGAAAAGTTAAGAATAACCAAGCTGACCAAGCCAACACGGAACTTGCAAAAATCCAGGAGAAAGGAAAGCAACATAATGAGGGAGGCAAAAATCATAAGGTATGTAATAAAGATCCCAACTTGAACATGTTTGATATCCTAGCAAATCTAGAAGTTGAAAAATAAAATAGTAAGGATGATATCATTAGTGTCAAGTTTCCTGAAACCCTAGATTCCCCATCCAAATTGGGACCATCCATAGTTATGACAAAAAGCCCCAAAAGCTATGCTCAAAATGAAGAAAAATTGCCAGGTCATTTCAGTTTAAACATGGAAAAAATAGAGTCAAGAGTCGAAGTTGTGGAAACAAGAGGCAGGAATGTAGCTCCTAATTCGATGGTGGAGCAAATTATCCCTTTTCAAATGAGCCCAATGGTAAAAGGTTCCTTGAAGGAAATCCCCTATTTAGGAACCAAATAGGAGAGGTGAACCAAAACAAGGTTGAGGATGAAGAGGGAATTGAAAGCCCCCAAAATGAGGAAGAAAATTCAAGCCCTCAAATATCACAGTATATGCCCCCTCATTTTAGTCCAAAACAGACTAGAAGCACCACCAAGCCTCTGATAGATTACAGAAGTGAAAGAAAGAAAGGGAGAATATCTACATCAGAGCACTATAGAATGAGAATCAATGAAGAAATTGCAAACAAAAAGCAAAAAACATTGTTACAGCAAGCTATTCCTAGCTAGGATAATAGCAAAATTGACAAACCCCCTTTGGCTTAGGGAAGGGGGCGGGGAAAAAATATCAAATAGTCTAAATGAAGGTTCTCTCATGGAATGTGAGAGGTCTAAACGACCAACCAAAACAAAGGATGATGAAGTCTATAAGGAAGGATTGGAATCCTACTATCATTTTTCTTCAAGAAACCAAAATAGATGCGGCACAATCAGCACTTATAGCTAGAAGGATTTGGAAGCAAGGGGAAGTGGCCTTTCAACAAGCGAGAGGAGCATTTGGGGGCCTCATGATCTTATGGGATCCTATTAAAATAGAAGGAAGTATTATTCAGGTAAATGAAAGAGTCTTAAGCGTATTATTTCATGATTTTGATACTAATAAGAATTGGATTATGTCAAATGTTTATGCCCCCATCTCTGTCCAAGGGCGGTCTGAACTGTGGGAGTTTTTGGGGCATTTGAGCCAAGATTTTAAAGACATTCCTTGGGTGATTGAGGGAGATTTCAATACCCCCATTTACCCATCCGATAAGAAGGGAGGATCTGGGTTACCCTCAAGGAGCATGGAGGACTTCAATGAATTCATTAACACAAATGAATTGATGGATGTAAGACTAAAAGGAGCCAAATTTACATGGAGTAACAAGAGGATAGGAAGTCAACTGATTCAAGAAAGGTTGGACAGGTTTTTTTTATCCAAGGAAGCTACAACAATGTTTGGTGATTCAGCATTACAAGCCCTTCCTAAATGCGCTTCAGACCATAATCTTATTCTATGGGAGGCATTTCAGGCTAACTCCTTTAAAAAGTCATTCAGATTCTTGTCAATGTGGGTTAAACATCCGAAATTCAAGAAACAAATAGAGGAATGGTGGCAGTAGCCTATCCAGGGAAGTGCTTCCTTCAAACTATCTCAAAAACTTAAGATGGTGAAAAACAACCTTAGAATATGGAATAAAGAAGTCTTTGGAAATATTTTTGAGAATAAGAGAGCAGTGGGGGAAAAACTGAGAATAATAGAAAGCAAAATCCAAAATGGAACCTATGATGAGGCAACAAGGACTAAAGAGAAGGAAACCCTTTGTGAGTTTTATAATATTTTAGCTTGTGAAGAGATGTATTGGAGGTAGAAATCAAGGGCATTATGGCTAAAGGAAGGGGACTCTAATTCAAAGTTTTTCCATGTTACCACATTGAGCAATAGAAGCAACAATAATATTAGAAATTTAACTAATGTGGATGGATCCTCAACTCAAAACATTCAGGAGATCAAGGACAAGGCTGTTAATTTTTTTAGTTCATTATTGGGTGAAGAACGGGCCTATAATGCCCAAGCAAAGGACTCTCTCCTTCAATTCATTCCACAACTCATTTATGAAATGATTAACGAGTCTCTTATAGCAACTTTTTTAGATGAAGAGATCAAGGAGGCTTTGTTTAACATTGATCCTAACAAAGCTCCTGGGCCGGATGGGTTTTCACCGCGGTTTTTCCAAGTTTGTTGGGATATTGTTGGAGCAAAATTTATTGCTGCAATCAAGGAGTTCCAAAGTTCAAATCATATTCCAAGGGGTTTCAATTCAACTTTCATTGATTTGATCCCTAAAGGCCCCAACCCCAAGACTATGGCTGATTTTAGGCCGGTTAGGCTGTGTAATATATCCTATAAAATTCTATCCAAAGTTTTAGCAAACCGTTTGAAGAAAGTTCTACCGGTTATCATTGATCCAAGTCAAGGAAGTTCTGTACAAGGAAAATCAATCTTAGATGGAGTTATTACTGTTCATGAGGCTCTTCATACAGCCGCTCAGACTAAAAAATCATTCATGGCTTTAAATTTAGACATGAACAAATATTATGACAGGATAAATTGGGAATTCCTAGAGGCATTTTTATTAAAATTTGGCTTCAACATGAAATGGGTCAAGTTAATAAGAGAGTGTATTTCTAAGCCTTGTTTTTTAGTTTTGGTTAATGGGTCTACTACAGGTTTTTTTCAAAGTAAATGTGGTCTAAGACAAGGAGATCCCATAAGTCCTATGTTGTTCATCATTGTAGTTGAGGCCTTGGGAAGAACCATTAAGGTAGTAGCGGTAGCTGGACTCATATCAGGTATCAATGCCACGTCGCTAACTACCCCGGTGACACATCAACAATTTGTTGATGATACATTGCTACTGAATTTGTCTTATGTGGTTGAGGCAAGAAGGATTAAAAATATTCTCATAATCTATGAATAAGCGGCTGGATAGAAAGTGAATTTTGACAAGAGCAAACTTTATTTCATCAATACCCCCATTCCTAGGCAAAACAACATAGCAAGGATCATGGAATGTCATATTGCATCCCTTCCCACCTCCTATTTAGGTCTTCCCCTATTTACGAGGAAACTTGAAGGATCAATATGGAACATAGTTCTGGAGAGGATCCAAAAAAAGCTAGCAGGTTGGAAAGGACATATGTTATCTCAAGCAGGCAAAACAGTTTTAACTATGGCTTCACTTCAAAGTATACTCATTTACTTCCTATCAGTCTTTAGAGCTCCTAGCAAGGTGTATCACAAAATTGAGCAACTTAAAAAAAAATTTCTTTGGTTAGGTACTGAGGATAAGAAAAGGATCCATTTAGTAGGTTGGAACAAGGTTTGCAAACCTAAAGCTGATGGGGGGTTAGGATTGAGGAGAGTTGCTCATCTCAATACAACTCTGTTAGCCAAACAAGTGTGGCGGTTATTGACTAAGGTTGATAATGAATGGACTGCCATAGTTAGGAGGAAATACCTCCAAGGTGTGAACTTCCTTAATGACAACTTAGCAAGTAGGGGGTTTGCTTTTTGGAAGGCAATCCTCATGAGCAGGGATCTTGTTAAGAAAGGTCTTAGATGGATTCTAGGAAATGGGCAAACAATAGACTTTTGGAAGGATCATTGGGTGAGATCTGAGGAGTTATCCCAGAATCCTCGTTGGGCTAGGATTCAAGAGCATATGGAGCAACATATTGGGAAGAAGGTTGCAAATTATATGTGGCAGGATATAAATATCAACAGGTGGAAACACATCAGAGTACAGGGTTTTGAAGTGGAGTCTGAAGAGCTTTATAACATTTTAACTCAACAAATTATTCCCTCTGGAGAGGATGAAGATCACATTGTTTGGGCTGAGACTAAAAGTGGTGACTTCACAGTTAAGTCTGCCTATAATTTGCTTCTCAATGTGGAAGGTCAACAATTTCAACCGAGTTTTGTTTGGATTAAAGGCTTGATTCCTAAAATATCCTTTTTTTCATGGCTGGTGATTCAAGGAAAAATCCTCACTATGGACAATATGTTATCCAAAGGTATGGTTATTGCTAACCATTGCTACATGTGCAAGGCAGGATGGGAGACAACCCAACACTTGTTTCTGGAGTGTCCGGTAGAGGAGTCCATCCTGGATGAACTTTTCCAAGCCTTTAGGATCTTGTGCATTAAGCCTGCTCTTATATCCAAAGTGTTCCATCAATGGCATCAACCCTTTGTTAGCCTAAAACTTAAGTACCTATGGAAAATATGTTGGCATCATTTTATCTGGCAGATTTGGCTAGAAAGGAACCATAGAGCCTTTAAGGATACCATTCACAACCCAAAAACCATCCTCATCAGGATTATTGTCTTTGCGAAAGAAAACCTTAGCACCTTAGTGGATGAGAACCACTCAATTCCTACCCAAGAAAAATAATTAGCTCGGGCCTTAGGTATTGAGGACAAACCATCCATTCCTTTGCTCAATCCCAGAAATGGGATTTCTTGGGAGCAACCCCCCCAGGGTTGGTTTAAACTAAATTTTGATGGTGCAGCCAAGGAGAACCCGAGAAAATCTGGAGATGGAGGAATAATTAGGGATCATCAAGGAAATCTGGTCAAGGCTTTCGCTAAACCATTGGGAATCAGAACTAATAACGAAGCAGAAGCTAGAGCCCTTTGGAGAGGGTTGCAAGTAGCCCAAGTAACTCAAGGTAACTTGATGATTGAAGGTGATTCTATGAACATCATCAACCCGTTAACCAATGGCAAAAAACCTCCATGGAGAATCGAGGGAGTCATCCATGAAGTGAGGATCCTTTTTGTGGCAAGACAGAACAGGAGGGCTCGTCACGTGTACCATGAGGCCAACATGTCAGCTGACAAATTAGCCAACATAGGTGTTGATGTTGGTAGTTTGGTGACATGGACACAAGGTGTGCCACGTGAAGTGGAAAACATTATTATTCATGAAAAGAAACCTACCCATTAAGGAGAAAGATGAATGGGTGTTCTTTCCCTATGGAGCTGGTAATAACTATGGGGTTTCCCTCTAAATCATACCAAATTGGAAATGAAGGTAACAGGGTGTAAGCCTTGGAAGATTTCGATAGAGAATAAGAAATGGGCAAGCAACAGGTTTCACAAGTGCAAAGTTCCAAACTTCAATTTCCTGTCAATGTAAGTAATGTTTACAGTTATGTTTAGGTATGGGTGTGCCTTGTTAGTAAGGTGTTGTAGGGGATTCAACACAAGTTCTAGTAAGAAAGTTTCAAAGATGACTAGGATCTACAATCTCAACAGAAGACTGGATATTGTAATAGGTTTTGGGTTAACCTGCAAAACTCGGTAATTAATAAAGACTTTTATTTACCAAAAAAAAATTAAAAATATTAATTTAAATAAATTATTATAAAAAATATTAGGTCAATCATACTACTTATTTATATAATGGAAACTCTAGCGGTTAGGTGGGTTATTGGTTAAGGTTTGGTTGGAGAATTTTGACATGGATAGCAAAAAAAAAAGCTTTTTTTTCTCTATTATTTATTCTATTTTTGTCCATACTTGGACAAGTACCTTCCAATGTCATTTATTCTGTTTTTGTCCATACCTGCCCTCCAAAGTTATTTATTCTGTGTTTTTGGCCGAACTTTTTCTTTTCTCATTATTTATTCTGTTTTTGTCCATACTTGGACAAGTACCTTCCAAAGTTATTTATTCTGTTTTTTTGGCATATATATATTTTTTCTCATTATTTATTCTGTTCTTGTCCATACTTGGACAAGTACCTTCCAAAGTTATTTATTCTGTTTTTGGCATACTTGGACAAGCACCTTCACAGGGAAAAAAATAATAAAAAAAAAAAAAGTGGTAGACGTTATAAATAGCAGTGAAGAAGACCCGCTTGGCCACAAGATTTTAATGTTGCGCTGGGATTGTCTACTCTGAGATATGGCAATGGTTCAATCGTTTGATGTTACAGATCTGGGCTCTAGAAAGCGCAATCTCTTCATTTCAACTTATGGGACGATGGTCTCGTACAATCTCTATCTTAACCATATGCGGTATAAAAGGTTAAATATATGGTATGGAATTGTATATTTGTCCATCACTAATTTTGTGCGAATATCAGTTAATGCTTGTGGTTGCATTTGATTTGATTTGATTGCAGACACTTTATACGGTGAACGCAGAGAAACGCTGATTAAGGAGATCCTAGAAATTCTCAATGCACTTGTAGATCATGCAGACGTAAATCCTTTTACGTCTGCATGATCTACAAGCACATTGAGAATTAGTTGTATAATGGTGTTAAATTTTGATATGGCCGAGAAAATTTGAACAACAAGTATTGGAAGGAAAAATAACGAAATATTAATGGCGATCTCAACGCTACAGCCTTGGAATTTCTATGTCTCCATCTGAATCGATATGATGTATATGCAGGTGCTTGATTTTTTTGTTTTTGAAAATTTCTGTTTCTCAGCAATTCTTTTGGTGATGGATATGATATTTGATTTTCATGTATCCGCAGATGTATTTGAAAATTTCAAAGACGAGACGGACAATTCATTGTCTTAGCAGGAGATGAAGTAAGAAGCATGCTGAATTTATATCGAGCTTCGGAGCTTGATTTTTCCCGAGAGAATATTATGAAAGAGGCTCAAATCGTTACGTCCTCATACCTAAACAGTCTCTCCATAAGCCGAATCTCGAGAACAATGAGGTTGTAAGGGAGGCGAGTATTTTTTCCCCACATTATGCTTTCTATTTTTTTTAAATGTTGTTGATGTAAGCACTAGAACAATAACTTGTTACAGGTGGAATACGTTTTAAAATATCCATGGAGATGCAGCTTTCCGTGATGGGAGACCAGAAACTATATTGAAATAATTAGGCAACACACCAATACTTGGCCTCAATAAAAAATGTCCACAGTAAGTCTGAAGAGAAACCATAAATAAATAAAAGAAAGAAATTTACAATTCTTCGATACTTCATCTTTATTAACATTGAGTTTGGAAATGTGTGGGGTTGGCACTCTTGCTTTCTAACCTTAATGTGATGATGCAAATCTAATAACATATTCTATGATTGGAATTTCATTCACTTTAATACCTATCTATCTATCTATCTCATTTTTTCAAACCTTTCAAATTAAAGGTGTTACCTTGTGTAGTATTTGTGAGAAGTTTATAGAACTTGCAATACTGGACTTCAACATTTTGCAGTCTCTAAACCAGAACGAGGTAAAAGGAGTGTCCAGGTGAGCAACCAAACTGAAGGTGAGGTAAAAGTTTTGATGTTCACTGTAGATGGTGGAAAGGTTCTAGGCGATTCAGATGGATTTTGTACGCCATCGTCATGTGGAGTTTTATTTTTGGGGGCTGTGTGCATGTTTGAGCCCGAATTCCGTGAAAGCAGAATCGCTTTTGCCGAATGGACGACACATATGGAACCTTTGAAGAACTGAAACAGCTAACGGAGGCATTAACAAAGTAATTGCTTCATATTCCATAAATTTCTAAGCATCTAATTTGATTCATGATGAAAATTTTATGAAGCTGATGCTTATAATTTAATTTCAGATGGGACATGTCATTGACGGAAAACTGCCGGATTACTGAAAATTGTCTGGAAATTTGCACGTCGAGTGTAGGAGAAGATTGCAGGCGAAGCAGAAACACGGTCCTCACGTGCACAAGCATTTGCGAGACTTGTAAGCACCTTCTTGGATATATACATTTTTAAAAATAATTATTATTTATAGGAGGATGCAAACTCTAGTTATATAATCTTTTGAATGAATTTTTTTCTTTTTGGTTTTGCTAGTCTAAACTAAGAATATATATATAATAATAATAATAATAAAATAAAATAAAATAAAATAAATATTATGAAAGATTTAGTTGAAATGCCCATAAAGTTTATAAAATATTTATTTTTATTTTTGTTTTAATTTTTTTTTTATATTATTTTAATTTAAATAAAATAAATGATAATTTGTTGTTAGAACATATATTGTATATATTTAATTGAAAGAAGTTTTTTTTATTATTATTTTTAAAAGCCTTTATAATTGAGGTTTGTAGGTTTTTTTTATCTAGATAGATAATGACAAAGTCTTTGGAAGACCCATTTCTCCTTGTCTTAGATTTGTTGTTTATGGCTATCTTGATCTAATTGAAAATGTGTTAATTTGTTGTTGAGAGTAAACATCAAATTGGTATACCCCACATGAATGAGTTTTCTCTTGCTCTTAAGATTCTTCATCAAAGACTCTTAAAGCCTTCATGATTAAGTTCTATAGGCCCATTTTATCTTAGACAGGCAATGATAAGAAGATGCTTATAAATAGAGGTAGACAAGTTCAAAAATCTTCAAAAAATGGATCCCTCCATACACAAATCCATAGGTCTTCAAAAAATTGAACCCTAAGCAAAGAGAGCCATAGATTAGAAAATGAAACACTTCTCTCTTGGGGACTCATAATGCCACTAAAAATTTAGCTATTCACAAATCTCTAAAAAATGAGTTTCTAAATAAAAATGTCCATACATATTCTAAATATGAAACCTTCAGTAGGTCATCCCATAGATCACCAAAAGATAGATCCTATTGATAAGTCCATAGCTCTTCATAAGAGGAGCCCTTAGCAAATGAATCTACAAAACTGAAACCATATGCATACATAGATCCTAAAAAAATAGAATCCTTATTAGAGAAATCTCTTAGAAAATTGCTTAATAGCATACAATTTCAATAATTTACTATGGATATATATAGGTACTTTCATTACTTGACTTGAATATCTAAATATCATCCCTCCTTTACCACTAAATGGAGGATATCTAATTGTATCCCATATGGTGGTATTCATATCTTATCTTCCTCTCTAAGAGCTCCCCGATTGGTAAGTTAGTTGGTCATCCCATTTCCTTCTCTATAGAAATATACCACTTGAAATTCTTCTAGTGCATTTAGGTATCTTTGTATATCTATTACTATGTATATTACTCTCCAACTTTCCATTGACCTTTTATTTAGGTTGTTAACAATATTCAATGAGTCTCCCTTAATTATTAATCTCTTAGCCCCTAGTTGAACTACCATTTTATCCTTGCCAAGACTGTTGTAATTTTAACTTGATGACTAGTCATTATGCCCAAGTACTCACTCATAGCTCTAATCACCCTCCCCTTGCTATCCTTTAGCAATGCTCCTCCTCTAGCATTCCCTAGGTTTCCTTTAGAAGCCCCATTAAAATTTAGTTTCATTCATCCTTGTATTGGTGGTTGCCACTTGGTCAAGCTCCTCAAGCCTCCTTGAGAATTCACATTCCCTATAGTAGACTTAGGTTTTAGTTTGCACTTAATTTAGTCTCCTCCAATGACTATGATCTCATGCACTTTTATTTCTTTAATATTCTCCACAATGGCCACTATGATGTATTCTCTATTCCTAGCTATGGATCTCTTCTTCCTGTTAAAAATCATTCTATTTTTCTCTAACTAAAATCCCCACACATAATGAAAGGGAATCATATTCCAAATAAGATTCAATATTGGCTTTTGAAAAGGATTTTCCCACTATTCTATCCATATTTCCATGTTATTAGGAATCACCCACACCACCCCCATCTTCTCTATTATATCATTCAATATTTTGATAGAGTAATTACATTCTAAGAATATATGATTCATTGATTCTTCATGATATTCACAAAGGTAACATCTATTAGGTAATTGGAAACCCCTATTATGAGGGTTATCTATTATTAAAATCTTAATTTGGGATGTTAGCCAAATAAAAGTTGCTAAATTTGGAATGGTTTTCCTTCACCATAATCTATCCTATTGAAAGGCCCCCTCAAAAATTGCATGTGATAGATCATAGACTAATTTAACAGTGAACATCCCTTCTTGGATAGCTCCCCATACTATTGTATCATCTGCCAAATTAAGGTTTACATAATATGCTCTAAATTTATTTGTTAGCTTTTGGACCTCATCCTCATATTGGTTATGGATTTTCATCTCCTTCCATCTTACCTCTATTCCTTCTATTGCCAAATAATCACTCACCATTTCCCATAATTTTGGTCTAGTTCTATTAAAATATTTGCTAACCTGATCCTTCAGTAATGGCAACTTCTATATCCATTCATATTTCTAGAAGTGGATAAACCTACCATTACCTACCTTCCATTGGGTGCCTTTCCATAGTAGCTCTCTAGCATTTACGATGTGGTTTCATAATGAATATCCTTGATAGGGATCTAGTGTAGTCAAAATTCTACTATCCTATTGGTTGGTATTTGTCTCATAGGATTCTTGCCCATAAGGCATGACCCTCTTTTACTAGTCTTTATCCCATATTTGCTACTAAGGCCTTGTTCATATCCCTTATTCTTCTAAGCCCAAGACTTATGCCTGATTTATCCTTACATAATTTCTACCAAGCTATAAGTGGAATTCTATCCTTCTCCTCTATGTTGACCATAGGATTTTTTTTGAATACTCTCTATTTTTCTATATACTTTGAATAGGATCTAAAACATCAATAATAGATATACATGTAGTGCTTGGAGACTACTCTTGAAAATTTATAGCTTACTTTCCTGACTCAACAAATTTACCTTCCATCCAACTAATTTATTTTGGATCTTGTCAATCAACACATTCCATATTTGATCCTTGCACGGCTAAGTAAACAAAAGAGAGAGTTGAAATACTAGACCCAAGCTCTATTACTATTTGTCTCTATCGATTATTTTCTAAGTTTGTAAAAAAAAAAATTTCTCTTATCTATGTTTATCTTTTGATAGGATTATTTTTAATAAATATTTAGTATCCTCCTAAGCTCCTTTGCCTTAGTTATAGAGAGTCTCCCAAACAAAATTATGCTATCCATAAACTATTGGTGAATAGTACCTTCTGATTCCTTTGGAGACGAGGGGTCTAGCGTGGAGAACTGCTTTCCAAAAGGCCGAACCATTGGAAGGGATGTTTTTTTTTAGCAATGAGCTATGCTTCAAGTATTTGTCATGAATCATGGAGACCCACTCCACATTGAAGTTGGTGAGCACCTTCCAAGTTTGTTTAGCCACCAAGGCAAGATTCATATCAACTGACCTTCTCAATCCAAGGCCCCCAATAGCCTTAGGTCGACACACCTTTTCCCACCTGACCAGATGAAACTTGCAAGAATTTTCAAGTCCACGCCAAAGGAAGGATCTCTAGATTTGCTCGATCTTGGAATGCACCAAAACAGTAGCTTTGAAAATTGACATAAAATAGACGGGGATGCTTGGGAGAACTACTATAGTGAGCGTCGACTTAGCAGCTTGGGAGAGAAGGGAGCCTTTCCAAGTGACTAACTTACTCCTGATTCTATCGACAACCCCATCCCACATAGCAGCCTTGGGGCTTTTGGTGAACAGTGGAAGGCCCACATAGGACGTGGGAAGATCTCCAATGGAACATTGAAGGGTGCAGGCAATCCTTCGTTGTCTGGGACCCAAAGTGTGGAGAAAATAATAGTTGCTTTTCATGTAATTAATCTCCTGGCCAGCAGTAGAAGCAAAGGTGTCAAGGATCCACTTGATGCATTTGGCTTGAGGGACAGAAGCCAGAGTTACAATGATAGTATCATCCACGAACTATTGGTGGGATAAGGGGGGAGCATGAAGATGATTGGAGCCCAAAAATACCCTGATCAGTGATAGCCTTCTTGATAGTTCTGCCTAGGGATTCGGCTAAAATGATGAAGAGGAAAGGGGAGAAGGGATCGCCCTGATGAATTCCCCTAGAACTTGGAAAGTAGCCAGCCGCCGACCCATTGACTAGCACAGAGAACCATGGGGCTGAAATGCAGCCTTTTATGAGAGTAATCCAGTCCTTGTGAAACCCGAATTTGTCCATGACTTTTAGCAAAAAGTCTCTGTCAACTCTATCAAAGGCTTTGCTGATGTCTAGTTTGATAAACATGGCAGCTTTCTTATTGCAATGGGAGGAGTGAAGGGATTCATGGAGGGTGATGATATTGTTAGTTATGGACTGCCCTTCGACAGAAATCCCTTGGCATGGGTCAATGATGGATGGGAGGATTTGCTTGAGCCTTTGAGCCAGGGATTTGGTTAATATTTTATAAATAATGTTGCACAGGCTGATAGGTCAAAATTTATTCATGGATTTGCATTGGGGGCTCTTAGGAATCAAAGCAATGAAAGTGGAGTTGGTCCTATGGGGGATGATTTTAGTGTGTTGCATCTCTCAAATGGCATATATGACCTTGTCCCCAATAACCTCCTAGAAGTTTTGGAAGAAGCATGGAGGAAACCCATCGGGCCCGGGGGCCTTGTCGCCCTTCATGGCGAAGAGGGCATCTCTGATTTCTTTGGCCTCCAAAGGTTGAGTCAGGAACTGGTTCATCTTCGGGGTGATGAGAGTGGGAATGTTTTTGAGGAGGGAGGCTTGGGTGGGCCCATCATGGGGAAGCTCAGCATTCATCAAGTTTTTGAAGAAGGAGGAGGCTTCATGGTGAATCCTGACAATTTCCTGGGTGGTTGTGCCATCGACGAGAAGGAGCTCCTTGATCTTGTTGGTAATCCTATTGCGGAGGGTGGATGCATGAAAAAAACTAGTGTTGGCATCCCCTTCCTTGAGCCACAGATCCCGATACTTCTGCCTCTAGAAGGTTTCTTCTTTGGCTAAGATGTTGTGGTGCTCAGAAAGCAAGTTTTTTTCCTCATCCCTCAATGCAAGGGTCCATGGCCTATGCTGACCCAAGTGATCCAACAGCAAGAGGCGGTCATATATTTCCTTTTTGGCTTTGAAAATGTCCCCAAACACTTCCCTATTCCATATTTTGAGGACTTCTTTGATGATTTTCAGTTTCTGAGACACACGAGAGATGGCTGACCCATGGACAGAGGTGGACCACCATTCTTGAATCTTCAGTTTTAGCTCCAAATGGATAATCCACATGCTTTCAAATCAGAATGGGGTATTTATAGAAGGGGATTTATTGGACTCAAGAAGAAGAGGGGAATGCTCTGAGCCAATGCGGGGAAAGGGAATGAGGGAGGTATCACAAAACAAGGGAATAGCTTGCTGGGATAGGAAGAAATGATCCAAATTAACTTGAAAGTGGTTCGCTCCAACTCTTTTGTTGCTCCACGTGAATTGGTGTCCCCGGAGTTGAATGTCCATGAGTTCATTGTCACGAACAAAGTTCTAGAAGTCACTGATGCTTTTAGCCAGCACACTGGTTCCTCCTTTTTTTTTAGCCGCACAAAGGGGGGAATTGAAATCTCCAGCCACCATCCATGGGAGGTTAGAGACCGCGCTCTTCATGAGTGACAGGGAGGCCCACAT
The DNA here is from genome assembly GCA_028583015.1 of Wollemia nobilis. Classification (NCBI taxonomy): domain Eukaryota; kingdom Viridiplantae; phylum Streptophyta; class Pinopsida; order Araucariales; family Araucariaceae; genus Wollemia; species Wollemia nobilis. The sequence goes on along the minus strand of JAQPPZ010016912.1, from coordinate 6,634,534 downwards.
GTTGTTTTTGTCCATAGGATTGTTGGGAGCATAGATGTTGGAGAGTACCCATGTAAATTTTTTTCCTTGTAGTAGAACACTATGTTTAGGGATCTATTAGAATAGGATATGATTCTTCCTTGAAAAACTTCTGGGTTCCACATGCACAGAAGGCCTCCAACAGTCCCTTCAGCTGGAAATGCTACCCATTGACCTTTTTCCAGATCTTAGGGGCAATGTTGGTGGTTCTGTCATCATAAATATTTGTTTCCTATAGGAGAAGAATATATGGATTGTGGTCTTTTCTTATGGATCGAGCTAACCTTTGTTTGCTCCTGCTATTGAGGCCCCTAATGTTCCATGAAAGGATCTTCATATAGACGATTTATGGGGTTTTTTGCCTCCTTTGTTGAGGGTAGGAGGAGTTTTGGAACTTTTGTTATCATCTCTCTATTGATTGAAAAGGGTTTCATACAAGGTTAGTTGCCTTCCATCAACCACTTGGTCGTCAGCCTCTTTCCTAATTAGCTCGTTGTTAGGGGGTCTCCCTCTTTTTCTTTCAGCACCAGAGTCCACCAAGCCTTTTTGCTTCTAGTGATGATGGGATGGGGTTGGTCCAAGGAGTCTGAGTTTGAGCCAGAGGGAGATAAGGGATCCTCAACAGGCATGCCTGAATAGGGGGAGGGGTTAGGAGTAAGCAGGGGTTCTACAGATGGGGGGGATCGATGAAGGTTACAAGGATAGGTCTAGGGGGACCTAATGCAGAAGGTAACAGGGAGGACAGGCCTTGGGACAAGGGGTTGGTTGTGAGGAGAGATTTGGGGAAGAGGATCTCATCCTCCGCAGGTTGGAGAGGACCGAACCTATTAGGAAAGGCAAACATGGAGCATACCTGATCAGGGTGCGAAGAAGAAGTGGGAGCGAGAGACTTTTGTGGACTAGTTTGAATCACTTTCCCACTACTGTTCGCTGGTCTGGATGGGCAATCATCATGCCTAGGATGGAGGAGCTCCTTTCCATGAGTTGGTCACTGAGGCTTAAGGGAAGGACACTGCGATCGAAGGTGGCCCTAGGAATTACATTTGATACAAAAGGGGGGTTTGTTTTCATATTCGATAGCCTGGAACCAATGGAAATTGCCATAGATGAGGTTGACGTGGGTGGGGAGCTTGGACACAAGGTTGGAATTAACACAAATGCGGGCACAAGCCATGCGAGATCGAGCTTTCGTTGCAGGGTCTAGGGCCACTGTTTTCCCAATGTAGTCACCAATCCAACGGAGAATGTATTCATGGTATAAATGGATGGGAATCTCTAGGATATGAACCCATATAGGTGCAAAATTGATGTCTTGAGTGCTGGGGAAAAAATATTCCCCCCATTTCCTTAAAAACAAGCTTTTCCTACCAAATAACTAGGGGCCTCCGGTCAAGATGCGATCATGGTCCTCTTGGTTATTCAAAAAGATCAGGAAAAAACCTCTGGTAAGGGCCACCAGTTGGAGATCTCTGAGCACACACCATTTGAAGCCAACCCATTTTTGAATGGACTCCATATTGGGACGCCCTCCAATAAATTTGCCCACAAGGGAAATATATTTGAAGGAAAGCTTTTCCTTCATGAGGGAATCTGGAGGACCAAGTTCTCACCATCCATGACAGGGCGAACAGGATCAGAGGTGGGAAGGGGTTGGTGGAGCCCCATAACCTTTTGTAGGTACGACACTGTTGTAGTCCCTCTCAGGTCGGGCCCAAGGGGTGGACCATCGGGGGGATCTCCCCAAGCTCCAACACGGTATAGGAGGGAGCATTGGGTGAAGGCCCACAAATAGCAAGCAGACAGGCAGGGGCATGGGCGGAGGGCGTAGGGCACGCAGAAGGAGCGAGAAAAATTTTCCCTCTCATGGGTCAAAATTCAGCTTGGATTTTTTTTTTATTGGGGTCAAATCAAGGGTTTTGAAAGGGCTTGAACCTTTACAAAAATTTTCATATATAATATCACAACAATATCCCTCATCTATTATTATCTTTGCTTCATCTACAACAAAACTCCAAAAACTTTAGTACATTTATTGCATTCAATTTATTCTTGGCACATAAACATGCACCATACTTCACTCTCATTACATTCATAATCTCTAGAAGATGGGACCCTTGGTAGACAAGTTCAAATATCTTCAAAAAATGGATCCCTCCACACACAAATCCATAGGTCTTCAAAAAATTGAACCCTAAGCAAACATAGCCATAGATATTTAGAAAATGAAACCCTTCTCTCTTGGGGCCTCATAATGCCACTAAAAATTCACCTATTCACACATCTCTAAAAAATGAGTTTCTTAATATACATGTCCATAGATATTCTAAATATGAAACCTTTAGTAGGCCATCCCATAGATCACCAAAAGATAGATCCTATTGATAAGTCCATAGCTCTTCATAAGAGGAGCCCTTAGCAAATGAATCTAAAAAACTAAAACTATATTCATACATAGATCCTAAAAAAATAGAATCCTTATCAAACAAATCTCTTAGAAAATTCTTTAATAACATACAATTTCAACAATTTACTATGGATATATAGGTACTTTCATTACTTGACTTGAATTTCTAAATATCCTCCCTCCTTTACCACTAAATGGAGGATATCTAGGTGTATCCCATCTGGTGGTATTCATATTTTATCTTCCTCTCTAAGAGCTCCCCGATTGGTAAGTTAGTTGGTCATCCCATTTCCTTCTCTATAGAGATATACCACTTGAAATTCTTCTAGTGCATTTAGGTATCTTTGTGTATCTATTACTATGTATATTACTCTCCAAACCTCCATTGATCTTTTATTTAGGTAGTTAACAATATTCAATGAGTCTCCCTCAATTATTAATCTCTTAGCCCCTAGTTGAACTACCATTTTATCCTTGCCAACACTACTCTAATTTTAACTTGATGACTAGTCATTATACCCAAGTACTCACTCATAGCTCTAATCACCCTCTCCTCGCTATCCCTTAGCAATGCTCCTCCTCTAGACTTCCCTATATTTACTTTAGAATCCCCATTAAAATTTAGTTTCATCCATCATTGTATTGGTGGCTGCCACTTGGTCAAGCTCCTCAAGACTCCTTGAGAATTCACATTCCCTATAGTATACTTAGGTTTTAGTTTGCACTTAATTTAGTCTCCTCCAATGACTATGATCTCATGCACTTTTATTTCTTTAATATTCTCCACAATGGCCACTATGATGTATTCTCTATTCCTAGCTATGGATCTCTTCTTCCTGTTAAAAATCCTTCTATTTTTCTCTAACTAAACTCCCCACACATAATGAAAGGGAATCATATTCCAGATAAGATTCAATATTGGCTTTTGAAAAGGATTTTCCCACTATTCTATCCATATTTCCATGTTATTAGGAATCACCCACACCACCCCCATATTCTCTATTATATAATTCAATATTTTGATAGAGTAATTACATTCTAAGAATATATGATTCATTGATTCTTCATGATATTCACAAAGGTAACATCTATTAGGTAATTGGAAACCCCTCTTATGAAGGTTATCTATTGTTAAAATATTACTTTGGGCTGTTAGCCAAACAAAAATTGCTAAATTTGCAATGGTTTTCCTTCCCCATAATCTATCCCATTGAAAAGTTCCCTAAAAAATTGCATGTGATAGATCATAGGCTGATTTAATAGTGAACATTCCTTCTTGGATAGCTCCCCATACTATTGTATCCTCTGCCAAATTGAGGCTTACATAATATGCTCTTAATTTATTTGTTATCTTTTGGACCTCATCCTCAAATTGGTTATGGATTTTCATCTCCTTCCATCTTACCTCTCCTTCTATTGCCAAATAATCACTCACCATTTCCCATAATTTTGTTCTAGTTCTATTAAAATACTTGCTAACCCCTGATCCTTCAGTAATGGCAACTTCTATATCCATTCATATTTATAGAAGTGGATAAACCTACCATTACCTACCTTCCATTGGGTGCCTTTCCATAGTAGCTCTCTACCCTTTACGATGTGGTTTCATAATGAAGATCCTTGACAGGGATCTAGTGTAGTCAAAATTCTACTATCGTATTGCTTGGTATTTGTCTCATAGGATTCTTACCCATAAGGCATGACCCTCTTTTACTAGTCTTCATCCCATATTTTCTACCAAGGCCTTGTTCATATCCCTTATTCTTCTAAGCCCAAGACTTCTGCATGATTTATCCTTACACATTTTCTCCCAAGCTATAAGTGGAATTCTATCCTTCTCCTATGTGTTGACCATAGGAATTTTTTTTGAATACTTTCTATTGTATTAGATACTTTGAATGGGATCTAAAACATCAATAATAGATATACGTGTAGTTCTTGGAGACTACTCTTAAAACGTTATAGATTACTTTTTTGACTCAAAAAATTTACCTTCCATCCAACTAATTTACTTTGGATCTTATCAATCAACACATTCCATATTTGATTCTTGCATACCCAAGTAAACAAAAGAGAGAGTTGAAACACTAGACCCAAGCTCTATTTCTATTTGTCTCTATCTATTCTTTGCTATGTTTATAAAAAATAACTTGCTCTTATCCATGTTTATCTTTTGATAGGATTCTTTTTCATAAAGATTTAGTATCCTCCTAAGATCCTTTGCCTTAGTTATAGAGGGCCTCCCCAACAAAATTGTGTTGTACATAAATTATTGGTGAATAATACCTTCTATGAATACAAATGGTTTCAAACCACTTAAGGCTACTACCTACTTTGTTTCTCCTATGCACCTTTCCAATGCTTATGACATAATTATGAAGAGATACAGGAATAGAGGATCCATTTGCCTTAAGTCCCTACTACTACCAAATAATATAGCTAAATAATTATTTATTATAATTGAGAATTTAGGACCTCCATAGTAGTTATTCACCCATATTCTCTAGTGTCTATTGAATCCAAATTTCTCTAGGACTTTATCTAGGAAGTGCCATGAGACCTAGTCATAGTCTTTGTTCATATCAAGCTTTAACACCATTCCCTCCCTTTTGCTAATGTTAATTGAATTCACGATCTCATGGATTGTGATTACTCCATACAAAATCTACCTACCTTTCTTAAGGCCCCCTTGTTGCTTTGTAATGATATTTAGGAGAACAAAATTTAGTCTTAGTGCAATAAATTTTGATATTATTTTTATAAATAATATTACATAGACTAATTGGCCTAAAGTCTTTAAATCCCTTCAACCTAGGCTTCTTTGGAATGAGCACTAGGAAAGTATTATTGTACTCTTTTAACAATTTGTCTAAATGGTGTGACTCTCTTATTTTTGCTACTATATCCTCTCTCACTATGTTCTAAAAGGCTTGAAAAACCCACTTGAAATCCATCAATCCCTAGAGCTTTATATTTTTCCAATGAGAAAACTGCTTTCCTGACCTCCTCCTCACTCACCTCTTTGACAAGTTCTGCATTCATATCTCTAGTTAGAATCCTAGGGATATGTTGAATTAATTCATCTATAGCTTCATGATCTTCTTCTCTATCCTTTGTTAGCAGTAGTTTGAAGAAGTCCATCACCCCTTATCTAATTTTATCCTCATCTCTTATTACTTCTCCATCCTCTTTTTGAATTTTAGATATCCTTGCTGAAATTTTATGTCTTATTGTAGAGACATAAAATAATATTGTGTTCCTATATCCTTTTGTTAACCATTGGGTCCTTGAATTTTATCTCTAGTATGTTTCCTCCCTTGCCACTATTGTATGTAATTCTTCCTGGATAACTTTATCTCTATTAAAAAGGACTTGATCCATCCCATTTGTGCTTATTTCTTCTTCAATTTGACTCAATTCTTGTCTTAATCTCTCGTTTTGTAAGAAGATATTACCAAATATATCCTTGTTCCTCTTAATTAGTTCCCTCTTTACATGTTTCAATTTCCCAACAACCACATACATCTTGGATCCTTGGATTGTATGCATCCACCATATTTCTATTTCCTCATAAATGCTTGGGTTCTACAACCACATAAATTTAAATTTGAAGGGGCTATTTTCTTTCTATCCTCTAAGCTATACCAAAATACAAGAGGGTTATGGTCTAACCCTGTTCTTGGAAATAGTATCAAAGTATGCTTATAATTTTTCTCAAACCATTCAAAGGATAGAAAAAACCTATCCAATCTCACCTAGATCAATTCCTCCTCTAGCCTCCTATTAGTCCATGTGAATGCATTACCACTCAAATCAACATCATAAAGACTTGATATTGATATGAACTTACTAAGGTCCTCCATACTCTCGATGAATCCTTAGGACCCTCTTTTCTTCTTACCTCGCATTAATGGAGTGTTGAAATCTTCTACCACTACCCATCCTAACCCCCTAACCTATTGTCCTATCTGTTCTAACACTTTCTAAAACTCCTTTCTCAATTTTCTTACATTTGGTGCATAGACATTTGTAACAAGGAAATCCATCCTTGTAGAGTTGATAGAGAACATAACTAACAATATATTTACACTTTGTGAGATAAATTCTCCTTCATAGAGGTCATAATTCCACATAGTTAACAATCCTCTTGAGGAACCTATGGCTCCCTCTTGACAACTCATATCCTTTTTCTAAATTCCACTCTAAATACTCTCCCACTTTGCACAAGATAATTTCATTTCTTGCAATAATACTATCTCAGGATGGTGGTCCTTCACCATGGACCTCACCACTCTATGCTTGTTAGGGGTATTCATTCCCCTAACATTCCATGATATGAATTTCATGTTTTACTTCTTGTAGTAGGCTTCTACCCACTCAAGACTATGGTCATTTGCTTTCCATCTATCAAATCCTTCTTTGTTTTCTTTATTAATTTTTCCTTCAAATATGGCCTTCCCACCTTATTTTCCTCCTCTAATCCTACATCTGGTTACCTCTTAGCACTCCTTAACATACTTAGTTTTGGAAATTTCCCTGAAGATCCTACATCCACTTCTTGATTAACTATACAAGGCACAAATTTTGTATTTGATTCTCTGTGGTCCTCCATATCCCCTAGCATCTCTTTCTTTATTTCTTTCATTTGATCCATATTCTCTTCCTCATAATTCCCCTCATCTTGTGGTACTAGAGAATATGATATTTGTGAAGCATCTAGGATTTCTATGATATTAGGTTCCTCTATTACAATTACTATTTTATCTCCTTCCATCTTCAATTTATTCTGAGAGTTTTTCTTACTTTCACCAATACCATCTTCCTTTATTTCTTTCTTATTCTATTCTAGCTCCCTCCTCCTTCAACCTCCTATTTATGAAACTCTTTACCCTTTATCATTAGTGATCTACTAGTTTTTCTTTCATATTTGACCTATTTTTCTTTTTTTTTTCTTACTAGGACTTTGTATGTTATTCCTATACTGACTATTTGAGAAATTCCTTGCTAGATGACCCATTTTAACATAGTTATTTTTGTAGATAAAGGGTTTGTTATGATAAATTATGCTTTAATTACATACTCTCCATATTGACACTAGATTGATCTCTTCTAGTAGTTTCTATCTTGATTCAACCATAACACAAATCTTAGCAAAAAATACTCTTTTTCTTTCTTTGGTTACAAAATCCACTATGAGAAAGCATCCAAAGGAGTTTTCTATGCTTTCAAAGAATTCCTCCTCCTATAATTCTAAATGTAGACCAAGTAGCCTTACCCATATTGGGGCCACTTCTACCCTTTCTATGTTAGGGTTAAAGCCAAGAGCCCACTTCTTGAGATAAAGGCTAGATCTACCCATAAACCATGGGCCTCCTAGAAGATCCCTTTGACAATATTCTTTATTATTAAAATAAGTGAAGAAAACAATTTTTGCATAAAGGAGAATTCCACATGACCTTAACGTTACAATGACTAGCCACCTACTTCTTAATATGCTCCCTTGTTGGTCTTGAGCCTATAAACTTTCCTATAAGAGTTTTATTGAGTCTATTCTATGCTCTTTCATAGACTTCATCAAAAATATTAAAAAATATTTAGCTCTTCTTAGTTTCATAGGTTATTAGTAATTGTTATTCCTTGTTTTCTTTCCCACACCTCTTCACCTTCAATTGCTTTACCCATGTTCTATTATCCTTTTCTAGATTACTCCTCTCATATTGTAGCTTTAGGTTCTTCTCCTATACTATAGAAGATTCAATCACACACTAATCCAATTCTATAATTTCAACTATGTTTCTCTATAACTTGATCCTACCATTAACTCCTATTTCCATCTCCTATGATTCCCTCCTTTCCTCCCTTATTTCCTTTCCTAAATCCATACTCATCATAAAGTTGTTGATGGTCATTTAGCACTTGTATGGAAATTTTGGCAATGAATTGGGACTTTAATTATGGTATCTTAATGGATTAAGGTATATCTCCATGGCCATAAAGGTTGTTTAAATGAGTACTTCTATTTCATTATCAACAATATTCCACAAGGAAATAACTACTAAGAAACTAGCCATGGGTTTATCTCCAAATGAAAAGTCTTTGTATACACTCTTAAGGTGAAAACTAAGAATAGGGTGTGGAGCCATTGACCTTTTTTATTAGTGACACACTCAAACCAATTACTCTAGGGTTCCTAGGAAACTTATTAGAGTGATTTTTAAGGTCAATAACCCAAGTACTTCCCCGAGTTAAGTGATTGAGAATTGCACCCAATCCTACAAGAGGTTATTAACCTAATGTAGATACTTATTAAGCATTGAGAATAAGAATTAAACTAGCTATTGTAGAAAATTCTATCCTTTGAATATTTGGTAAATGGATATATCGTGATAGACGATAAACATCCCTTCAGTTGGAGAAAGCTACTAGGTTTTTTATCAAGCTATACTACACTTAAACACCAATTCTAGTTCTCAAATAAGGAGAGAATTTTATTTCCTAAAATATTGTTGCAATATTGTAAACTTTGACGTTATCAAGCCTCTATAAACACCAAGAAATATCAATGAACCAATTATCATAGAAATATAAAGAAAAATTAGAGAAGCATAAGTTGGTCTATGTGTAATCCTTGAGTTTGATTAAGAATGATTTCTGTATATAGTCCATAAGTCCCTTTGTCAATATGGTAAATGATATAGCATTGTATTTCTTGATGCACTAAAATCATCTAATGGATCGTAAGAAAAAAAACACCCACTAGAAAACCTATGAAGTATTGTAATTGTCTAAGGGATGGTAAGTAGAAATAACACACTACAAGAATACCTATGATGCATTGGAATCATCAGGAAATAATATACCATACCATAAAAATATATTAAAAAATTACAAAAAAAAATTCATGTTTCATTGGGCTCCAAGAACTTTGTGTATACTAATGATAAAATATTATGAAAATAATTTAATCTTGAAAGAGTTCTTAGACGTACTATATTATGTTTATCAAGAGGATGTCTAAAGTGATCCATATCTAAATATTTAAAGATAGTTGTTGCTCTCACTCACAACTCTGCACTATTTCTATAATCTTATCTACTCATCATAGATGCAATATGAGAGGAAATTGAATATCCAACTAGGTGATATTATCTACCTATCCAACTAGTCACTTTATTTGCTTCTTAAAATATGATGCTTATGGTAGAATAAACCTTTCTACAACATTTATTATAGAGAATTCACACCCATACAAATATTGGGGTCAATCCACTACTCAATTTTGATTAATAGCTTTTCAGTTCCTTTCTTGGCTCTAAATCAACCCACGCTTAAATGCAAAAGTTGCCCAATGTTGGACGTTTTGAGTCCTTAAGTCAAATTTGTCATTGACGTTACTGGATGAAGTCATATTTAATGTCAAGAACTTTGTCAAGAAACAAAGTTGTCAAGGTTGTCAATTGATATCCAGGAAGAAGCTTAAAATAATACCAAAGGTCAAGAGAATCAGTGCAGAGGTTAAAGGAAAAAGGGCTCCATAATATTTCAATATTATATGGAAGCATAAGTTAAAAGTTTTTCATAAAAACCCAAGGAGGCTTATTGCAAAGTTAAAAGGAGGTCTAATATTTTATAAATTATTTAAATTCAATGTGAATTTAAATTTTATAAATAAATGTTACTTATACCAAGTTATGCAATGAGAAGGACTTAATAAGCCCAAAGGTTTCTAAGAGAATTAATTTATAATATTTAAATTCAAAATAATTTAAATAAATTATAAATTAATAAATTCTAAAGCGCCCATGTTCTATAGTTGGAAGAAATTCGAAGCACCGATGTCATGTGGTTTAAAAAAATTCAAAGCACGTATGTATTCAAACAAAGGTGGAAATTATTATATAAACCATGCCCAAGGGACATTAACTTTTCATCCTTGCTCGAACAAAAAATTGCATGTGAATTGGAGCTCATGAAAAAGAATGTAAAATTCATGTTTGTGTATGCCAACGAATAGAAATAAAAGGAAAGGCGCATATCAGTTGGAAGCCATCCGAGCAACATGGCCTAGTGGAAAGAGTGCTTGTACATAAGGAGACCATCGTTCAAAACATGATGACTGTGCTTGGCAGTTGTGTTGGGTTGAAGACGCCAAAGGTGAGGTGCACATTTTGTAAAATGTAAGGTAGGGATACTTTTGAGACACGTGGTGCTTCCCACACTCCAAGCGAGTGCTTAGCTCGTGCGACATTTGGAGTCATGGCTAAGGCATTGGTAATGGGTTGCGTTGAGGTTTCGAATCCCTCCAAAGGCAAGGTAATTAAATTTTGATTATTTTTAATATTTCCTAAAGTTGGGAGTTAAAAGGGGTTGCTAGTTGGAAATAATTGAAAGGGTTGCTAGTTGAAAATTGGTGTTTGTTGGAAATTATTTTTAATAAAAATTGGGTTTTTAAGGAAGTTTGATTTTATTTTAAAATAAAGTCTTAATTATTATATTTGCATATTGGAGGAGTAAGACTTTAAGAGTGTTGATTATATTTGTAAAGGTATTTTTACCATAAATATTATTATGGTGTTGGATGTTATTTTAAAGTTGGATTGATAAGGTGTATTTTGTTTGATATCATTTTTTATTGTTATTCATTGAGAAAATTATTATATTCTAACCTTTCTTTGAGATTGGAAAAGAAGTGATTGTGAGTTTGACATATTTGTGTGGTCTACTCCTTGTCAAGCAAAAGGTATGGGCAAATTCTTTCTTAGTTAAGTTGATTGGTTGGTTTTCTAAAAATAATTTTGGAGTGAAAAGGATTTGATTAGGACTTCCTTTTCAAGAGTGTTTGTGTTAATGCTTCAAGGTTTTCTAGAATATAAAGTTGTTATTGAAACCTTGTTTGATTAGCATTGTTGTTGAAGCCATTAATGCTGTAAAGAATTTGAACTAGGGTTGAGTATCATTGTTATGTGAGAGTTGTTTCATAAGCATTGTTGTTGAAGTGAGTTGTTGAGTAAAGAACTTGAACTAGGGTTTGAAAAGAACATGAGTATCATTGTTATGTGAGAGTTGTTTCATAAGCATTGTTGTTGAAGTGAGTTGTGCAAAGAACTTGAAATAGGATTTGAAAAGAACATGAGTATCATTATTATGTGAGATTTGTTGTTGAGCATTGTTGGAAACATTTTGAGTTGGTGTTTACATGCTTGGACTAGGGTTTTTAAGCAAGGGTTGTTTCTTGAGTGATTGGTTGATCCTAGTCAAGTGGGTGTGTGAAGTGATTGTTCAAGTTCCATAAAACAAACTATCCTATATTCTAATTTGATTTGAGCATTGAGTTGAAACGTATTGGGTCTCTAACAATTCTCTTTATGTTTCTATGAGATTGGACAAGTTATGTGTGGACTTGTTAAACATATTTGAGTTTGTTCTGAGTGGACCTATTGAGCAGATTTGAGCAGGTTCTGAGTGGACCTATTGAGTAGATTTGAGTAGGTTCTGAGTGGAACTATTAAGTAGATTTGAGTAGGTTCTGATTGGACCTATTGAGTAGAGTTGAGAAGGTTCTAAGTGGACCTATTGTGCAGATTTTAGACAAAGCTTTGGAGGTGACAGAGAAGAGAGGACAATAGTCTCCAATGGATAGATATCCATAAGCCAAGGTAGTGAGGATAGGTCTTTTGAGTGGGGATGAAAGTCTTCAATGGTGAGAGATCCACAAGCCAGTGCAGTGGAGGCAGTAGTCTTCTAGAGGATCACCATCCAAAGCATACGAGAAGGAGTTATCCTGTGGATAGAGATCCACGAACTTGATTTAGGGTATCAACATCTCCTTTGGACAGAGGTCCATAAACATTGTAGGAAAATGATTTCCAAGAGAATTAATTTGATAAAAATTTATAAGAAATATTTTCTCCTTGGAGTAGCCCACATTGGGTGAACCATGTAAAATCATATCTCTCATATGTGTGACTCTTTGTGTGATGTTTGCTGCTTTAATATTGCTGATGCTAGTATTTGGATTAAAAAGAAAAAAGTTTTATCTTATATTTTTCATTCCCCCTCTCAGTATAAGCACATTTTCTTCACCCAATTATGTAAAAATATACAATACCATTGTATTTTATTTATCAAGAGGATTTCTAAAGCCCTCCAAATCCAAATTCTTAAAAACAATATTTTATCTTACTTGCAACCCTACATTCTTTCTTAAATCTTGTCTTCTCATCACAGATGCAAAATAGATAAATAACCTTTACATTAAATAAGTATAGAAATAATTTGTGTTTTAGTGGGCTCCAAGAACTCTACTCCAAGATATCTTTCTACAACGTTTATTATGGATTTTTGACACCTATGTGAATTTTAGGGCCAATACACTACTCAATTTTGATTAATAGCTTTTTAGTGCCCTTCTTGGCTCCAAATCAACCCCAAAATAGTTTGGACATATAAATTTATAATAACAAGAATTTTCAAAAGCAATGTGAAGTAAGGAGTTTCAAAGCATAAACTAAGATCCCAAACCCATCCATAAATTGTATAAGTTTAAGCAAGTATGAGGAGTGAAATAGCCTCACCTTTAAGTTTCATTCTCTAGATATTAGGATAAATTCATAGAATTCAACATTATAATAAAACAAACATAGGTAGAAAGGAAGACAATTCCTTTAGGGAATCTCTAATTTGGAATAAGGATGCCCTAATTAAAGGAAGTAATTCTTTTACTAATCATGAACAAAAAAGGAATAGGTATATAAGAATCTTGGTCTTGGAAGTAGATGAGTCACCAAAATTATTCTAAGAATGATATAATTGAGCATAAACCATAGAGTTAATGTATACATTCAACAGATACCAGCCAATTTTTATAGCTTAAACAATGGATCTAAAGAAAGTACAAATTGAGTGCACATTATTCTTTTTTTTATGAAATATTTTTTATCATCATATTTTTTAGTTTAAAACTTATAGATAGGTGACGGACCATGATTTTTGGACTTCCATACTAACCTATGGAAGTGTAGGTTTTGAGAAATATTAGTAAAAATAAGAGACATCATGTAGGTGGTACTCATTTATGGCAGAGAAAGCAATCTATATGTAAGTGGAAATGTGTTGCCATGGATATTTCAAAATTATATGATTTAATTTCCTCATTTTTCATGGACCTTTTTATACTTTATTAAATAAGTTGATGTTATTATTAGTATGTGATTTAATAGTGAATTTATATGTGGTTTAAAAGTAACCTATCTAATTATTATCAATGTTATTTACTTTTTGTAGTATAGTTTAGGACCTATAATGATGTGGTTAATTCAATATGGAATGGAATTGAATGTTATGACCTAGTTCACTTTTATTTTGACAAAATTTTAATATATATATATATATATATATAGTTTAAAAATATATTTGAAGAAAAGATTATAACATTTTGAAATATTTTTAACAAAATATTATCTCTCTAAACATGACAATCAAGGTTTGAATATTTTAATGCAATAGAAATAAGTGTTAGCCTTCCTAAGAATTATTTTGTAGTTTCATTTATTTATGATATTTTTTCTTGGTTAAAGTTGAAAAGGCATAGTCTTCTATGGTTTCAAGTAAAGAGCATACATATTTAGGGTACAATTCTTCATGCATCCAAAACTTACAATCCTTTTATTCTAATTTATATTTTAATTGGTTTTTGATAAAGGATTCAAATTGGTGGATTTATAATTAATACCCATAAATTAATGCTTGTTCCTAAACTATATGTTCTCTTCTAATTTTAAAATTTTATTTTATTATATTTAAAAATATATATATATGCTTTATTATGTCTTATGTGTAACCTTAAAAGCATAGGTAAAAATAGGTATAATATGTACCACTAAATGTATGCCATTATCATAATTTCTATGAATCAAAATTATTTAGAAATCTACCTTTGTTTAGGAGAATAGAAGTGAAATGATAAGAAATGATAGATATGTCACAAGTAAGGATGTTGTATATCATTTCTAGATAAATATATATAAGATATTTGGCAAAAACATCACAAAAAATTCAGGAGATCATCCTACAAATATATGACTTGAGAAAAAACCCTTGTCACCGGTGAAAGCACCATCATGAGAGCAATATCGATGCTTTTGCACACAATTATTTTGAATCTCATGCACTTCATACACACAAAAAAATAATTTTTATCCCTCTCAAGTTGCCCATAATTAATGAACCAAATTTCCAAATTTTGATCCACAACTCCTACGAGAAATCCCAAATTCAAGAATTTCCATTTGTATATTCCTCTATTAATGGATTATTCATCCCTTTTTTTAATTATTACCATCTCCAATATTGTCATATTTAATGTAATTCTTCCCCTAAGAATTCATAGCTTCGTATAGAACCAACACTTGGGGTGACCATTTGATAATATTTTACATAGTAGTAATACTCTATAAAAATTCATATGTATATATCATCCATGGTCTTTTGTAAGCAACACAGTTCTACCAAAATATCCCTAGAATCATAGGTATCAAGCATTGTGCATGGCAATATTATGCTAAAATATTTCCACAATATTGTGAAGGCCATCCTTACAAACACTCAAGTCCTTGTTATTGCAAGAATGTAAGATTCAAAGCAATCATGTCTACAATATCTCATGTAATCACCTAGTCTTCAATATTAAACCATATAATATCATAAAATAAAGCATTCAATTTCCATTAATACGAAAGCTATAAGACCTTCAACAATATTCCACAAATAAGGAGAAATAACCTTGTGTCTTGGGTTGTGTTCTTTCCCCTTATTTGCTTTTGGATCTTCCTTGTCCTTGTAGTTTTTAATATTTATCTTGTTTCATTGTAGAGTTAATATTGCATCTTGCACTTGCATTTAGTTAATCTCTTATTTTATTATTTAGTATTAGTTTCAATAAAGTAAGTCTTAGTATTTTTTTTTTTTGATAGTGCCTCTATACTCCCAAGTTAGAGTCCTTCATCATAACTATTATAGTATTAACTTAGATTGAATTTAATATTTGTAATATAATATTAGAAGTGAAAGCACCATTATACTACAAGTTGGTGGTGCTACCGCTCTCTATATTATATAGAGAAAAAACACTAGCACCTAGTGAAAGCATCAACTTTGCTATGGCAACCTAGTGATACTTTCACCACCATGCATTTTTTATGCATTCTATCATTTTATCATTTCTATCTATATGAATAGAGGCTTGATTTTTATTCAATCCTAACATCCTATGCCAACTTAGACAAACCCCTCTACCATTTACTATGTATTTTTTTGTCTATTTTGTATATCAAGTGATACTACCATTAAATAGAGAGAACACTAGAATCACTTTTGTGGACTAGCGACTCTTTTGTCTCTATTGCAGAAATAGGTTCTTCTACCCTCAATATCTATCATTTAAGCTTTTAGGATTTAGATTCTATTTGTTTCCTACTTAAACTAGATTTTTCTTTCTGTTTATTAGAAAAATAGCCAAAAAGGAAAGAAATTACTAGTTTAGTCTTAATTATATAAGGGACCAACTTAATTGTTAAGCTTTGAAATTTGATTAAAATTGTATATAGCTATATCTTAGGACTTTTTTTGTTGCATCTTCTTGTACCCTTGCCTCTTAAAATATAAAACATTATTATTTCCTTCCTAATCATAAGCAAAGGGTTTTTTTAACTTTAAGCCATTATGTATTGGTCTTTGATATATATTAATATTAGGATTAGAAAAATAAGTATCTTAGGAGAAATGTAGGTGTTATTCAACTAATACATTAAAAACAAAGTGCACATAAACTATCCTTAGTATCAAAGCGAGATAGAGGAGATTGAAAGAGTGTTACGAAGAGTCCCTTCATGAAAAATTTCTCCTTTCTCCTTATCACATTTTGGTCAACTTGACTTGAACACCACCATGAATCCCAATATCTTGTTTGCCTAAGGTAATACTTAATCAATATAAAATTTATTAAACTTTAATCAAGGTCAATTAATGTTGTTTGTTTAGACTAGATTATATTAAGTATAGATAACAAGAACATAACCTATTGTTAGTCTTACTAAGCGTCTTCATGATTCTTTAATTAGATTTCATATGAGTTAGAAGGCTATATTGGTTATATAATGAGCCTCGACCACCAACTATCCATAGACAGTCTCATGCACACTTATGCCTAGTAAGGAGTATTTTATAGTGGGATTGTGTGAGTCATAATATTACATACTATTACCTCTCATGTACCATATTGGATATGTATCCAAGCTATCACTTTCCATATCATTTTCAACCCACATATTAATTTTATTTCACATATCGATTAGTATATAAAGAGGAGTTGGGTTTATAGGAACCTTTGGTATATAGGTAGGCCCTTGAGGTATACATGTCATATTCGATATTTTGAGAGAAGGAGATATAAGGTTTCTAAAACATCTTCTCTTTATTCTTTAATCAACTCAGTAAAAATTAATTGATTCATTTTTTCCTTCTAACCTATGGATGAAAGATGCTTCCTAACCCCTAGAGTTACCATCAATTGGCCATTAACCCTAACCCTTTGGTAGAAGGTCATAAATACCAAATAAATTTTGAAACCCAAACTTCAAATAAGAATATGAGGATTCTACCCCTCGGGTTATCTAACCCACATCCATGGTGAGTACGAGAGAGTGGTTTTTAAATTCACTGATCACGTAGATTTTGTTTTGTAAAAATATAAGGAGGTTGTGGGTTACTTTATTAGGCAAGGTCATGCCAACCTTTATGTCTCTATAGTGGAATTTTTACTCTTAGACCATCCTCAAAAACTTAGATCAAACCTTTTGTCTTTAAATTAATTGGATCAATCCTTTGGATATTTAAATATAGACCATAATACATACACTTCTAATTTAATTGGCTCAATTCCCTCTATCATAACTATTTCTATGGATGTTGGGATCCAAAACCTCCCATATTATTGAGGATATCATTTATATTTACCTTCTATTGTAGATCTATTATAGGGTAATATAAGTTATCTTGTAGGCACAAATTATATTCCTAACTCAAATTATATCTTATTATTATATGAAGATGTTGCTGGGCAAAAGATCAATTTCCACGAAAGCAAAATCTATTTTCTAAATACGCCTATACAGAGACAAAGTAAAATTTCTGTCATTCTAGAAGACCTAACATCTTCTCTCCCTGCTACTTATCTAGGGCTTCCTCTATTTTTAGGACAACCTAAATTTTCAATGTGGAATAATGTGATTGAAAGGCTACAAAATAAATTATTACATTGGAAAGGTAATATTTTGTCTCAAGTTAGTAAAGTTACCCTGACACATACTTATCTTCTGAGCATTCCTATCTACTTCATTTATGTCTTTAAATTTTTGATAGGGGTTTATTACAAAATAGAATAGATTTAGAAGAATTTTTTGTGGTCTAGATCTAAAAAAAAAAATCGGTCCCACCTTGTTGCCTGAGATAAAATCTATCAGTCAAAACATTCTGGTGTGGTTGGCCTTATAAGGATTCACCTCTTTAACTCAGCTCTTTTAGCTAAGAAAACTTGGAGGTTAATTTTAAATGATGGATCTGATTGTATTTCTATATTTTATCGTAAATACTTGCAGGGAACTGAATTTTTCAATGTTGGCTCTTCCCCAAGAGGGTCTTGCTTCTAGAAATCTATCTTGCAAGTTAGATCTCTTATTAAATAGGGCCTTCGATGGATAATAGGATATGGGCATAAAATTGAATTCTGGTAGGACAAATGGCTTCTCAATGAACCACTCATAAATAATCCCAGCCTAGTTATCCTCAAAGGATATACTGACATTACCTTTGGATCAAAAGTTTTGAATTTTATTTGCTCTCAGGATAGTAGGAAAACTTGGAAGCATATCTTTAGTTCTACGCATCCTGAAGAATCTAGATAACTACAGTTTCTTCTAATATCTTCCATCATCCCCTCTAGGAATTCTCATGATCAACTAGTTTGGGAACTTACTAAATCTGGGGATTTTTCTATTAAAATTACTTATCAACTTCTCTTACCTCATGAGGAGGCCTTAATTCCTTTTAATCTGGTTTGGATCAAGTTGTTGATTCCTAAAATTTCCTCCTTTGCTTGGGTAGCCATCCAGGATAAAATCCTTACTATTGATAATATTTTGAAAAGAGGCTTACCCATTCCCAATAGATGTTTTCTATGTTTATCTAATTGGGAATCCCCCCATCACATTTTCCTTGATTGCCCCTTTGCTTCTTCCATTCTCAATAGTTTATTTGAGTGTTTCCACATTTCTTGGGTTGCACCTTGCTCTATCCCTGATATTTTTATTCAATGGCCCAACCCGTTCAGGAACCTTCACCTCAAAACATTGTGGTAGTTGTGCCTTCATCACTTCCTATGGTAGATCTAGTTGGAAAGAAATTGTAGAGTGTTTTATAACACTAGTCAAAACTCTGAATTTGTCTTGAATAAAATCCTCTCGTTTGTTATTGAGAATTTTGCCCTTTATCCTTTACCTTCTCAGTATGCTTCTCACTTTGAAGTCTTAGTAGGGCAGGCTCTTAATTTCCCTATTGTGAACAATTCTCATCCACATCCTATCTCCAATAGGGCTCAGACTTCTTGGATTCCTCCTCCACCAGGATGGCTTAAATTGAATTTTTATGGTGCTTCTAAGGGTAACCCTGGTCGAGCGAGAGTGGGTGGTATCCTCAGAGACAATAAAGGCAATGCGATCCTTAATTTTGCTAAATTTTTAGGGATTTAGTCAAATAAAACTACTGAAGCTCATGATCTCTAGCGTGGCTTGGTGTTATCTAAAGACTTGTCTGACAAAATTCTGGTCAAGTGTGATTCCCTTACTACCAGTAATTACTTTAAAAATTCTAAAGTCCCTTCGTGGAAAATAAGGAACTATATAGATGAAGCCCAACATATTAGCAAAAAAATTTAAGATAAAATCTTCCATAACACATTCAGGGAGAACAATAAATCTGCTAACATGTTATAAAATTTTGGAATTCGGATTACAAATTTTATGACATAGACCACTATAATCCCTGAGTTTTTGGATCATTTTATTGATGAAGAAACTTCTTCATCAGGTATCATTAACACTGACGTGGAGCAATTCAACCATATTTTGGATTATTCTAATGGCAACATGTCCTAAATTTCTTTTCAATTGATCCCAGGCTACCTCGGTCCACGAGCGTCACATGTTGCTTGGTCTTGTCAACCTTGGATGTCAGTTTCCCATATTTTAAGATAGAGCCTTTGCTATCCTCACTCGTTTCGAAAGTCCTCTTTTTTACAACCTCCGATCCATAGTCTTTTCTCTTCAATGTTTCTCCACCACCCTTATTCCTCCTAGTTCCATTGCCCCTTTCCAACTTTCCACATTTTCTATCCATGACATTCCCTTCCTGTGTGGCTTACCTCATGTTTTTTTGTACCACTTTCGACTTTCCCTATTATGGGATTTTAGTGTGGATTCTCACATGATCCCCTTTGGTTATTGGAATTACCGTGTCCACTAGGATTGCCTTGGGTCATGTAATATTTCTCATTACCACTCTTTGTAGCACTTTTGTCGATATTACCATTGATGTGTTGCTTTTTCCCTCTTGGCTATTTATTTTTATATCACTCAAGTTTATGTTTTCATTCATTATTGTGACTTTCAACTGTTCATCCAAAATTCATATGATTTTTGTGTAGTCACAATATGTTTTGTTGAATTTTTCAAGTTTTTTTTGGATTCCATTACTGAGGGAATCCTTTCAGGAAAAGGTTTCCTCCTGTACTTCCATAAATTCAAAGGGGAAGACCTTGAAGTTACTTTGGTGTTCATGGAGACATGGGATAATGACATGGTCACCATCTACAACAAGACTTATGTTGTTGACATAAAAATGATTATTGAACTGACTAGGCAACAACCTAAAGGATGATCCGTTAGGAGAGAGAAGCATAATTAGGACACTAAATTGAAGGACATCAAGGACAAGGAGCTTTGCATAAAGGCTTGATTGGGTATGCAGTGTGATGAACTACCAAATCTGTGGGGAAGGATCCTTAAGCCCATTATGGAGTATGTTACTATTGATGATCCAGATAATCCCCTCTATAGTTTTCATTTCTTCTTTTATAACCACTTTTGTGATGTTAGTGCAGTCAATATACCTTAGTTTTTATTTAATTTTTTAGTTATACCATTGAGCATTGTAGGGAGAAAAATGGGTCAAAATTACCCACTCACCATGGCCTTTTTAATGTCTTGTTTAAACACTAGTTAATTCACTACCCTAAGGGCATTTTCATGAATCCCCCTCCCAAAACCAAATAGAGTCCCTTGAAACCCAATTCTTCCCAAAATACACCTCAATACTCATGCACCCCTAGGATGTCCACCAGAAAACAAAAAATTATTGAGGTTGTTCACTAACTGAGGAAGAGACCTAGTAGTGCCTCCCCTGAACCTGAAATTAAGCTTGAACAAAAACCGCTGCACTCATCTATGCAACTAAAGAACAAAGCTATATAGAAAGAATCACTAGTCAGTAATTCTAAAGAAGAGGAAAAGGACAACCCCGATTTCTACATGCAAATGTTCATCATCCAATCCATAACAAACTGTATTACCCAACTTGTTGATCTACGTAATGCCCTTAATTTATGGTTTTTTAGGAAGTCCTTTACTAAGGGTGTGGGAGATGTTCCCACTGAAAACCTGAAGGTGACTATCATTCCTAAGGGTATCCCTGCTAAAGAAAATATTGTTGAGATGGATACTTCAAATTATGGACTCCAAGATGTTGTTAATCTTGGCATGGAGGTTTAAGTGGTCCCCTTCCATTCAGGAAGGTTGTTGGTCATATTTTTGTTGTTTAATGTCTTCTATTGGTTTTTGGGTATTTTTAGCAACTTCTTTTGCTAAGTCTTGTTGTTCTTGTTGTCGGCTGAGGACAACCTTAATGTATAAGCTTTTTTGAGGATGGTAGTATGTTGTGAATTTCTCTATTCCTCTGGAATCCATTACCATTTTGTAAATAGGTTTTGGGGTATTTTTAAAACCCATATGAAATATAAATATTAAGCTCTTTAATCGATAAAAAAAAAATATTAAGTGTCCCAATTTTTAATCCTTGTGTCAATAGCCTTCATTCTAATATCATAGGCATGAGTATAGGTGTCACACAAAACTCTAATTCCATAATTTATTATCCTTAATATTATAACAATTTTATTCTAAATACCTTAAGAGTAAATCATATTACACCAATATCAACATCATATGCCAAGTGTATAAATATCCTCCTTATCTTAATTATCAATTTTCTATTGTCTCTCAACACATTTTTTTATGTAATAAGATATAATTTATTCTAAACTTTAAACTTTAACCTCTCAACTAAAGCTAATTAGAAACTAAACACAATCCGAGGATCTTATTTTAGTCACAAGTACTCTTGTGATGACTTCTTCAAACAACCTTTAGATCCTTTTGTAGCTAGTCATCCTTTCCCTTCAAACATTTAAACTCCTATGTTTCAAATGTATAGAGAGAAGGAAGATCTTATCAACCACCTTAGGTTGTTCAAAAATAGTTGTAGAAATATTTATTATGATGAAACTTTGCTACTCAAAATATTTTCCAATATGCTTAGTGGCCTTACCTTGGAATAGTACTACTAAATACCAAGGCATTCCCTTAAGATTTTTAGGTATCTTGTGGAGATGTTTTTTAAACAATTATTTGTCTACATTCTGGAAAAGGTCATGATTAGTGATATAGCTCATCTAATCCAAATATGAGAACTTTTTTAACTTTTTGGAGAAATTGCAAGCTCTAGCGGGAAGACTCTAATATGTTCCCCCATTTAGAGACCTTATATACATCCTTATAGGTAGCTTTTATGAGAAAATGTACTTCTATTTAGAGAGAACATATCTTATTTCGAAGGTGCCATCAAAATGGACAAGAGAGTACAAACCATGATTTTTAAAAGAGGATAGTTGAAATCCAAATCCCATGAGAAGGAAAATAAATCTTCCTCTTACCTAAATGGGATGTACAATAACAAAATATTGTAGGTGATGGAGTTCTAGACTCACTCTAAACTAATAATTTTAGTGGTATGATGAACCTTCAAAAAAAATTCTTATAGAGGCCACAACAATAGTAACCTAAGAGGATGTACTCCCAACTAGATGAAACTCTTTAAGCCATCCTAGATCAACTCTTGCAAGTCAAAACTGTGAATATTTCCCTACTAGGCCTCTAGAACTTGGAAGGAAACAATATCCTTTGGTTTTTCTCTTATGAGAAATGTGCCTTCCATCACATTAAAAGTCGTGATAAATAAACACATGAGCCTTATGAACCTAACCTAGGACCTAATCAATAAAGGTTAAGTTTTTCTTAATAGCTCTCATTCTCAACCTTATTCTAATCAAGATTTTGGAATCCTCAAAAACCTATTGCCTAATCATAATAAAAATAAAAATATAGCAAGTAACATTTACTATAGAAACATCTTACCTTGAAAACAAAGGATGGGGTAGTGATCCATTATTTTAATCATTTTTTTTTTGTGTTATAACTACTACACAACAAAAGGATCCTTCATTTGATCAAAATTTAAGACCTTCTTTGGTCCGTGTAAAAATTACTTCTCCCTCTAGAGGACCTCCATTAATAATGTAATTAGGAGATAAATCTAAGGGTGATTTTTTTTTTTTTTATAAACTTGAAAGTACCCCATGTAAAATATCCCTCCTTGATCTTCTCAAGACCTCTTTAAAACATAGGGTCATCTTAAAATTTTAAGTGAACGAGTTGTTTCTCAAAACATCAACTTGAATGATCTCAGTGGTATGGTGGGATCCATTGGTGTTAATCATGCAACTATATCATTCCATAAGGATGTTATCCCTTAATTATCTATGGTTGAATACCTTCAATTGTACATCACAATCCACATTAATGAGAGGTTAATCAAACAAATCCTAGTCAATAATGGCTCTGACCTTAATGTTTGTAGCCTAATATTCATTAGTAAGTTTTAGATAACCAATTTTTTTTTGGAGAAATAAATATTGTTATTAGGGTAGACAAAAATGGAGAATGTTAGGCTAGTGTTACTATAGTCTTACTCATCAGAGTTAAACCCTACATTCTCAACATGTTTCTATGTCCTACTTTATGACTTAACTTTTAACATTCTTCTTGGGGACCATGGATCCATGAGATGTATGCCATTCCTTCAACTCTATTTTAGTGCATTAAATATGGATATAGGTGCATTACTTATCATAATATAGATAACCATAAGCTCTTTTGTACTACTAAATGATCAAGGTCAAGAACCCTGAGTCTCATATTTTTTCTTATCTCAATTCATTTCTTGATACATCTTGTTCTTCTTCCCACCTTCCAATAACTGATGCATTACGTTATCTAATCTTAAGTAACCTACCTAAAAATGAATCTAAAGGTCAAATATCTAATCTAAATAGCATAAAAATTAATAGTCATGATAATAATAAATATTTTCTTGACCTAGATATGCTTCCTCCATCTCCTTGAACCTTAGGCTTACCTTATAGTAGTAATGGTAAAAATACAACTCAAAAGTTATTATTTTATTTTTGTTAATGCTTCTAACAAGGAGAAAACTCATGGTAGTAACCTTGAAATAGTTGAATGATAGTATGGTTCATACTTCTTATTGAACTTGTATTCCACTTTGAAATAAATACTTTCTAACATAGGATATCAAGGTAAAGGACTAAGCCTATATAAGTAAGACATCAAAGAGCCTCTACAAACCAAAGATTAGATTATACATTGTGAGATAGGTTATATCTCTAGCTATAGTCAACCTCTTCCATGATCTTCTTTTTTATTTAATAGTGAAGATGAATCTAGACTTACTAACCAATAGTCCCATGAAAAAATTATTTCCTTTAAAGGAATGGATTAGGATGAGGAGGATGATGATGGGTCATCACTCCTTATAGATTCTATACTATTTTAATTTAATCAAATTATGAATATCACTATATCCACTATGATATATAGATGTCCTAAAAAATCCTCCCTAATATGGTACCTTAGATTATCTAATCTAAAATGACTTCTATTTTGGTGGATCTTTTTTCTAAATTATGAATATCACTATATCATAGCCAATTGATCATAATTAACCATCCCTATATCTTATAGATCTTGATATCCTATGATTTTTGCCTACTCCCCTTTAGTTAAAGTTTAAATCACATATTCTAGCTGAGGAAACAATTGACATTGATATTGGGACTCCTAAAGATCCCAAGTTTCTTAAGCTAGAGAAAGTATTTACCCTAAATGAGCATGAGGAATACTCTAAAATTTTGATAAACTTCAAGAACATATTTACTTGGTCACATGCAAATATGATAGGTGTTGATCCTTCCCTAGTTTTCCACAACCTAATCATAACTCTTGATGCAAATATTATAAAGAAAAAATGTATAAAATTCATCAAATAGTTGTTTTTATAGTCAAAGAGGAGGTTTAGAAGCTCTCGTTGTTATATTAGTCAAATCCATTGACTATTTTGACTAGATATTCAATATTATTCCCATTTCCAAGAAGAAAGGTAGAATTAGAGTTTGCATATACTTTTAGAAAATCAATAAGGCATGTACCAAGGAATACTCCCCTTTATCAAATATTAAAATGATTATCAATTTTACTATATGATGTGGAATATTTTCTTTGATTGAAAAATTCTTAGGGTATAGTCAGATTGAAATTTCTATTGAGAATTAAGCCAAAACAACCTTAACCACCATATGGGGAACCTTTTTTTATCAAGTCATACCTTTCAAATTAAAAAATATAAGAAATACCTACTAGAGAGCCATGACATATATATTTCAGGACATGATGCATGAAATCATGGAAGACTCTTGGTTGGTCTTTAAATTGAGAAGATCATGTTCAAGATATAAGATGCATCTTCAAGCATCTTTTGGAGTGCATGGTATACCTTAATCCTTAAAATACATGTTTTGGATCGCATCAAGAAAACTATTGGGATTCATTGTATCTCAATGTAGCATTAGAGTTTATCCTAATAAGACCTTGATCATAGTTGATATAGAACTCCCTCAAACATTAACTCAATTTAGGAGTCTCTAGGTCAAAATTAAAATAATCTAAAGATTCATCTCTTGGCTTGCCAATAAGTGTTAGCTCCTTTTCAAGATTTTGAGGAAGCAATCAGGATGTTAATTGTTAAAAAAACTTTGATGCTATCAAATAGTATCTTTGTTGCTATAAATAGTTACAACAAACCATGCATTATGTAATATGTTGGTGCAGTATGATGATAAACATAGAGAGTGAGCTATTTTATACATTAGAAATATTTTGGTCAATTATGAAGTCCACTATACCTATTTAAAGAATATTTTTCTTGCCATAGTATATGCTTTATTGAATCTTAGATACTACATGCTTATCAATAAGACATTTGTCATCTCAAGGGTTGATCCTTTATGATATCTCATATATAAGCCCATAAGGATAAACTATAGAGTGGGTTATTGCACTCAACAAGTTTTATCTTAATTTTTTTATCCAAAAGTATATAAAATATTAGGTCATCACTTATCAATTAGTTATTACACCCTTAGCTAACCATCCCTTAACTATAGAATTCCTAGATGAGTCAATATTTAGTCTAGAAGTCGATCAACCTAACTTTTGGACTTTGTAATTTAATAGAAATTTATGTATCAAAGGAGTAGGGAAAGGAGTTATCTTGGTCATTCCCAAAAAGTATTTAATCCCTTTATTCTTTAAGCTTAATTTTTTCTATACAAAAAATACTACTAAATACGAAACTATTATCTTAAGACTTCATATAACATTAACTTTATAGGTTAGAACCCCATTTAGTTTTAACCATTCCCATATTATAGTCAATAAATTTAATTATGTTTATAAAACAAATTATGAAAAACTTAATCCATACAAGGAAATCATTATTAAGCTAATTTTTCTATTATAGACAAAATCACCATTGAAGAAATCCCTAGGTCTATTAACTAGCATGTCAATGTTATGGCCTCAATTGCATTGATCCCCTTAGATTTGGATGATGAAAAATCCATGATCATCATTTGATAAATTAGGGAGACTTTAACATTAAAGTCTATCTAGATTTCTCTATGAGTATTTTCCATATAAGTGTCTCCCTCTTGATTCTTAGTACAAGGATATCTTTGCTTTTCTTACGGATGACATATTTCTTTATGATTTGAACCATAATGAGCATAAGAACCTTAAGCAGTGCGCTTATAGATATGCCATCATTGGCAATATATTATACCACTATTTCCTTGATGGAATTCTCCTTAGGTGTCTAACCTTAATAAAATCCTAAGAAATAATCAAAGAGGCCCATGATGTATCATGTGGTGGTCACTTTAGCGATGTTGTAATCGCTAGAAAATTTTATTGATAGGTTATTATTGGACCTAACGAAAAAGTACTATTGCAAAAATATCATAAGTTGTAATAAGTTTTAGATGTATGAAAACCGTATCCATGATCCATCCCAATTTCTCTAGATATTCACTTATCCTTGGTATTTTTCCATTTGGGGCTTAGACATTATTGCAAATATCAACCCAATATCATATGATGGATTCAAATTCATCTTTATAACTACTAAGTAATTCACTAAATGGTTCTAAACCATGCCTTTAGTCTCAAAAACTAGAGTCCAAGACTCCAAGTTTACCCTTAATTAGATCCTTAACCATTACAACATTGCTTTTGTGCTAATCTCTAATAATGAAACAACTTTCAATAACAAGGATGTCTAAAATATTTGTGCCAAATACAAGATTAAACACAAATGGTTAATTCCTTCGTGTCCTCAAGGTAATGGCAAAGATGAATCTTCTACCATAATCCTTTGAGGTTGGTGATCTCATTATTAAAGATAATCAAAATAATATCAATGCCAAAACTAAACTCAAAGGTAAGTTTGAGCCTAATCAGTTAGGTTCATTTATCATAACCATTAATTTTAGTTAATGTGTTTACCACCTTGCCATGCTTGATAGAAAAAACTTAAAGAACTAATAAAATGTTGGACATTTTGAGTCCCTAAGTCAAAGTTGTCATTGATGTCACCAGATGAGGTCATCAGTAATTTCAGTAGGAAATAAAGGTGACAAAGATGGTTATTTGATATCCAACAAGAAGGCAAAAGATCGAGGGAAACAATGCAAAAGACAGAAGTTAAAAAGGAGTTATAATATTTATTTTATAAATTATTTAAATTCAGCATGAATTTAAATTTTATAAATAAATATTAAAGGTACTTTATCGAAGGATTAATATTATAATGGTGGTTATTATAATATTAAAATTGCCATGGTGAAAACCCAAATAAAATAATTATAATCCTTATTATAATATTTTATAAGGCAAGGGGTTTTATAAAGTCCAAAAGTAATTTTTATTAAAACCCAAGGTTGGGTTTACTAAGGCTTTCGAAGCCTTAAAGCGCCGACGTAATGCATTTCAATAAAAGTGCCGACATCTAGACAAAGGAGGAAGGGCAATATAAATACATGCCCAAAGTTGTTTATTATCCATCCTTGCTCGATTGATTATTGAGTGGCACATGCGAAAAATGAGCTCATGGTTAAAACATTTGGAAAGGAGAGTACAGGATAACATGGAGAGAGACCACCCCCAATTCGCATTGGGCAGTGTGGCCTAGTGGTAGCTTGGAAAGCGTGAAGGCATTGGTAGCACGGAGGTCGTGCATTCGATTCTTGCGAAGAAGTTTTTGGTGGAGTTTTTGTGGAAGCACCAAGGCACACGTTTTTAAACATGGGCAAGGAAAGCGCAAAGAGGAAGCACGTGGTGCTTCCCCCTTTGTGAACGAGCATGTAGCTCATGTGGCAACCTTAGCCATGGCTAAGGCGCTCATGGTGAGGGCAAGATGTGGGGTCAAATCCCCTTGAGGCAAGTATTTTTTTGTGTTAATTAATTTTATGGTTATGCCCTAAGGTTGGAGTGATAAGGATGTTATAAGGTTTATTAATGTTTTAATAAAATTTGTTAATTAGAGGTTGTTGTGATTATTTCTGAAGGTGAAGTGTTGATAATTATTTGAGCTTTATTATTTGGAAAGTATTATTTTGAGAGTTATATTTTAGGAGGTATAAGGAGTTATGGTAAAGTGTTAATTGAGATTTATTTTGAGACTTGTTGATTATTATTTTTGATAAGGGTTTTCTTCTAAAAGGACTTTGGTGGATGTGAAAATTAAGTTGGAGTAAAAAGGTGTATTTAAAGTTATATTTTGCATTGTGATTTTAATTGAAGTCCTCTAACCCTTATGTGAGTTTGGAAAAGAGTTTTTGTGAAGTGTGGCAGATTTTGTGGACAACTCCTTGGCAACAAAAAGGTATGGGCAAAATTCTTCTCTATTGAGTTGGTTGATTGGCTTGATTGAAAATTAAGTTTGGAGTGAAAAGGAATTGATTAGGGTTTCCTTTTCAAAAGTGGTTGAGTTAATGCTTCAAGGTTTTTGAATTGAGAGTTGTGATTAAGCCTTGTTTTATTAGCATTGTTGTTGAAGCCAATTGGTTATGCAAAGAACTTGAACTTGAGTTAGAAAAGAACATGAGTATCATTGTTATGTGAGATTTGTTGTTGAGCATTGTTGGAAATATTTTGAGTTGGTTGATATATGCTTGGACTAGGGTTTGTGAGAAAGGGTTGTTCCTTGAGGTGATTGGTTGAGTAGAGTTGGTTGAGCCTAGTCAAGTGGATGTGAAGTGGTTGTTCAAGTTCCATGAAACAAACTATTCTATATTCTGATTTGAGTTGAGATTGAGCTTTGAGTATAGAACATATTGAGTCTCTAACAATTCTCTTTATGCTTCTATGAGATTGATTTGAGTTGAGATTGAGCATTGAGTATAGAACATATTGAGTCTCTAACAATTCTCTTTATGCTTCTATGAGATTGAGTTTGAGAAAGTGATTGAGCATTGAGTATAGAACATATTGAGTCTCTAAAAATTCTCTTTATGATTAATTGAGTTGAGAAAGTGAGATTGAGTATAGAACATATTGAGTCTCTAACAATTCTCTTTATGTTTCTATGAGATTGGACAAGTTCTATGTGGACTTGTTAAGCTGATTTGAGGTAAGTCTTTGAGAAGGCTTGTGGACTGATTTTGTGTGAGCTTTTGTGGAAGCTTGCAATATATATTTGAGCAAGTCCTAGAGAGGACTTATTGAGTATATTTGGACAAGTTCTGTGTGAGCTTGTTGAGAATATTTGGACAAGTTCTGTGTGAGCTTGTTGAGCAATTTTGGACAAGTTCTATGTGAGCTTGTTGAGCAGATTTGGACAAGTTTTGTGTGAGCTTGTTGAGCAGATTTGGATAGGTTCTATGTGGAACTATTGAGCAGATTTGATTTGGATTTATGTGGACCTATTGAGTAGATTTGAGCAGGTTCTATGTGGACCTGTTGAGCATATTTGAGCAAGTTCTGTGTGGACCTATTGAGCATATTTGAGTAGGTTCTAAGTGGACCTATTGAGAAATTTTGAGCAAGTTTTGAGTGGACCTATTGAGAATTGGATAGGTTCTGAGTGGACCTATTGAGCAGATTTGTTCTAGACCAAATGAACTATTTTTAGTGCAAAATATTGAGCAGAGTTGTGCTAGATTGAATGGACTATGTTTAGTGCAAGAGTTGAGCAGATTTGTGCTAGACCGAATGTACTGTGTTTAGTGCAAGAGATTGAGCAGAGTTGTGCTAGACCGACTGGACTGTGTTTAGTACAGTATTGAGATAGAGCTTTGGAGGTGATAGAGTAGAGAGGACAGAGTCTCTAGTGGATAGAGATCCATCAGCCAGGACATTGAGGATAGGTCTTCTGAGTGAGGACAAGAGTCTTCAAGTGGAGAGAGATCCACAGTCAATGCAGTGGAGGTAGTGTCTTCTAGAGGATCACCAACCAGAGTAGAGGAGAAGGAGTTCTCCTATGGATAGAGATCCACAAACCAGATTTAGGGGATCAACATCTCCTTTGGATAGAGGTCCATAAACATTGTAATAGGGAAGGATTCCCATGAGATTATTTGAGAAATATTTAGAAGAAATATTTTCTCCATGGAGGTAGCCATATTTGGGTGAACCACGTTAAATTTGTGTCTCTATTGTGTGTGATGATTTGTGCATTACTTTGGTTATTGCTATTGATATTGCCATTGATTATATTGATTAATACTATTTGGGAAAGAAAAGTAAAAAGTGCTCTTATACTGTTCACCCCCCTCTCAGTATAAGCTTGTGTTCTTCAATTGGTATCGAGCTCGGTTCCTTCAAAAAGGGTTTAACAACTTGAAGGAAGATCTTGCAAGAACACAAATGGCAAAGAAAGGCAAAGGCAAAACCATGAGACACAAGAAGAAAAGAACACACATGGTCATGAAAGAAAAGGAATATGAGTTTAATATTGTTGTGTTGGGAGGACAAATGGAAATAGATTCAAGAGATGAATCAAGTAATGGAGAAATATCTAGATTGATAAAGTTTTGTACCAGATGTGGGAACACAGGTCACCATGCAACTTATTATCCACAAGAATGTTTTGTTTGTGGTCAACTCGGCCATGATGCAAGTTATTGCAATGGGTTTAGTAGCAGTGAAGATGAAGATGATATTCTCGAAAATGAAATCCTAGAGATTGGTTCAAGAAAGGATAATAGGGACAATCAAAATATGTATGAAGAAGAAACTCTACTTTCAGTATTAGAAGAAAATGCTCCTATAAAAGATTCAAAAAAAAGAAAAAGAGAAAGCCACTCTTAAGGAACTTGTTGAGTTGAAAAGAGAGAATTTAGAATTGAAGGCTCAAATACAAGAAGATGAGAAATGTAAGACAAAGCTTCTACAAGATATCTCTGACTTGAGAGATAAGGTTGAAAAAACAAGAAGAGTTGAAAAAGGTATGATTAAACAGTCAAAGGTAAAAGAGATAGAATGTGAAAGGCTTATGATTACTCTTGAAGAATTAAAAAGGGAGAACTCAGGATTAAGGGTTCAAGCTCAAGAAGATGAAAAAGCAAAAGCAAGGGTTCTACAGGAACTCACCAACTTCAAAATCAAAGTTGAAGAGACAAGAAAAATTGAAGAAGGTATGGCCAAAAAATTAAAGACAAAAGATCTAGAGTGTGAAATATTAGAGCATGAGATAGTTTCACTAAGGATGGAAGTAAAAGGTTCTAAGGACAAGCTACACAAGTTTGAGGAAAATTCAAAGACCTTGGAAAGGACTATCAATGCACAAAGGTCATCAGTCACCATAACAGGACTTAGTTCTAAAGAAGAACAAGGGAAACAGGAAGCAAAAAAGGAGAGTCAAGCTCAAACACCAGAAAATAAGAAGCGTCAAAAGAAGTAAGTAAAAGAGAGAGTGAGACTTCTAAGGATAAGTTGGACAATAGAAAGTTCAACAAGGAAAGGAACAATGCACAAGTAAGGAACATATGGAACAAGAAACAGGTAGAAGAGACTAAGAGACCAATGGGGTCTAGGCAAGGTTTCTTCAATGGAAGATGTTTTTCATGTCACAGGTTTGGGCACATGGCTTCACAATGCAGGACACATGAAAGACAAGAATATGGGAAAGGACAACTTTTCCATGGGTATTGCTACTCATGTAATGAGTTTGGTCACAAGGCAATGAATTGCAGGGTTCATGATAGAAGAGGATATGGCTTCACTAGGAGAAATCCTAAGATATTTGCACCTCCAAGGAATAATAACATTAAGTGTTATAAGTGCAATAATGATGGTCACACAACAAGATGGTGTAGAGCAAATATTCCAAAAATAGGTATGAACAGAAACAGGAACATGAACAGGAACAAGAATATGAATAGGAACATGAACATGAATAGGAATAGGAACATGGATGAGAACAGGAACATGAATAGGAACAAGAATATGGATGAGAACAGAAGAATAGGAACATGAAATATGACAGGAACAAGGATGATGACTTGGATAGAAATAGTCAAAGGATTCAGAAAACTCATAAAAGAAGGGAAAAGGATAAAGGTAAAGAACAGTGCTTTCGGGGAGTAGAAATACTCCCACCCCAAAATTAACCACCTCATAAGGAGGTGGGGGAGGGGCTAAGCTAAGAGGCTCATTCTTAGCCCCGAGCCCCAAAGGTGACCCTTTGCCATTGATGTCAAAGGGGGAGAGATTTGTGTATTGGGGAGAGATTGGATATGGGGAGAGATTTGATATTTGAGAGAGCATTGTCCAAGGGGAGCAATATCCCAGGGGGAGCATAATAAAAAGAAAGGTCAGGTTTCAGTAAAAAGGATATGGGTTGCCATCAATGACAAAGGGGGAGATTGTTGGACATTTTGAGTCCCTAAGTCAAAGTTGTCATTGATGTCACCAGATGAGGTCATCAGTAATTTCAGCAGGAAATAAAGGTGACAAAGATGGTTATTTGATATCCAGCAAGAAGGCAAAAGATCGAGGGAAATAGTGCAAAAGACAGAAGTTAAAAAGGAGTTATAATATTTATTTTATAAATTATTTAAATTCAGCATGAATTTAAATTTTATAAATAAATATTAAAGGTACTTTATCGAAGGATTAATATTATAATGGTGGTTATTATAATATTAAAATTGCCATGGTGAAAACCCAAATAAAATAATTATAATCCTTATTATAATATTTTATAAGGCAAGGGGTTTTATAAAGTCCAAAAGTAATTTTTATTAAAACCCAAGGTTGGGTTTACTAAGGCTTTCGAAGCCTTAAAGCGTCGACGTAATGCATTTCAATAAAAGCGTCGACGTCTAGACAAAGGAGGAAGGGCAATATAAATACATGCCCAAAGTTGTTTATTATCTATCCTTGCTCGATTGATTATTGAGTTGCACATGCAAAAAATGAGCTCGTGGTTAAAACATTTGGAAAGGAGAGTACAAGATAACATGGAGAGAGACCACCCCCAATTCACATTGGGCAGTGTGGCCTAGTGGCAGCTTGGAAAGCATGAAGGCATTGGTAGCATGGAGGTCATGCATTCGATTCTTGCGAAGAAGTTTTTGGTGGAGTTTTTGTGGAAGCACCAAGGCACACATTTTTAAACGTGGGCAAGGAAAGCGCAAAGAGGAAGCACATGGTGCTTCCCCCTTTGCGAACGAGCGTGTAGCTCGTGTGGCAACCTTAGCCATGGCTAAGGCGCTCATGGTGAGGGCAAGATGCGAGGTCAAATCCCCTTGAGGCAAGTACATTTTTTGTGTTAATTAATTTTATGGTTATGCCCTAAGGTTGGAGTGATAAGGATGTTATAAGGTTTATTAATGTTTTAATAAACTTTGTTAATTAGAGGTTGTTGTGATTATTTTTGAAGGTGAAGTGTTGATAATTATTTGAGCTTTATTATTTGGAAAGTATTATTTTGAGAGTTATATTTTAGGAGGTATAAGGAGTTATGGTAAAGTGTTAATTGAGATTTATTTTGAGACTTGTTGATTATTATTTTTGATAAGGGTTTTCTTCTAAAAGGACTTTGGTGGATGTGAAAATTAAGTTGGAGTAAAAAGGTGTATTTAAAGTTATATTTTGCATTGTGATTTTAATTGAAGTCCTCTAACCCTTATGTGAGTTTGGAAAAGAGTTTTTGTGAAGTGTGGCAGATTTTGTGGACAACTTCTTGGCAACAAAAAGGTATGGGTAAAATTCTTCTCTATTGAGTTGGTTGATTGGCTTGATTGAAAATTAAGTTTGGAGTGAAAAGGAATTGATTAGGGTTTCCTTTTCAAAAGTGGTTGAGTTAATGCTTCAAGGTTTTCTGAATTGAGAGTTGTGATTAAGCCTTGTTTTATTAGCATTGTTGTTGAAGCCAATTGGTTATGCAAAGAACTTGAACTTGAGTTAGAAAAGAACATGAGTATCATTGTTATGTGAGATTTGTTGTTGAGCATTGTTGGAAATATTTTGAGTTGGTTGATATATGCTTGGACTAGGGTTTGTGAGAAAGGGTTGTTCCTTGAGGTGATTGGTTGAGTAGAGTTGATTGAGCCTAGTCAAGTGGATGTGAAGTGGTTGTTCAAGTTCCATGAAACAAACTATTCTATATTCTGATTTGAGTTGAGATTGAGTTTTGAGTATAGAACATATTGAGTCTTAAAATTCTCTTTATGCTTCTATGAGATTGAGTTGAGTTGTGATTGAGCATTGAGTATAGAACATATTGAGTCTCTAACAATTCTCTTTATGCTTCTATGAGATTGAGTTGAGAAAGTGATTGAGCATTGAGTATAGAACATATTGAGTCTCTAACAATTCTTTTTATGCTTCTATGAGATTGAGTTGAGAAAGTGATTGAGCATTGAGTATAGAACATATTGAGTCTCTAACAATTCTCTTTATGCTTCTATGAGATTGGACAAGTTCTATGTGGACTTGTTAAGCTGATTTGAGGTAAGTCTTTGAGAAGGCTTGTGGACTGATTTTGTGTGAGATTTTGTGGAAGCTTGCAATACATATTTGAGCAAGTCCTAGAGAGGACTTGTTGAGCAGATTTGGACAAGTTCTGTGTGAGCTTGTTGAGCAGATTTGGACAAGTTCTGTGTGAGCTTGTTGAGCATATTTGGACAAGTTCTGTGTGAGCTTGTTGAGAAGATTTGGACAAGTTTTGTGTGAGCTTGTTGAGTAGATTTGGACAGGTTCTATGTGGACCTATTGAGCATATTTGAGCAAATGTGTGGACCTGTTGAGAATATTTGATAAGGTTCTATGTGGACCTATTGAGCAGATTTGAGCAGGTTATGTGTGGACCTATTGAGCATATTTGAGCAAGTTCTGTGTGGACCTATTGAGCAGATTTGAGCAGGTTCTAAGTGGACCTGTTGAGCATATTGGATAGGTTTTGAGTGGACCTATTGAGCAGATTTGTGCTAGACCAAATGAACTGTGTTTAGTGCAAGAGATTGAGAAGATTTGTGCTAGACCGAATGTACTATGTTTAGTGCAAGAGATTGAGCAAAGTTGTGCTAGACCGACTGGACTATGTTTAGTATAGTATTGAGACAGAGCTTTGGAGGTGATAGAGTAGAGAGGACAGAGTCTCTAGTGGATAGAGATCCATCAGCCAGGACATTGAGGATAGGTCTTCTGAGTGAGGACAAGAGTCTTCAAGTGGAGAGAGATCCATAGTCAGTGTAGTGGAGGCAGAGTCTTCTAGAGGATCACCAACCAGAGCAGAGGAGGAGTTCTCCTGTGGATAGAGATCCACAAACCAGATTTAGGGGATCAACATCTCCTTTGGACAGAGGTCCATAAACATTGTAATTGGGAAGGATTCCCAAGAGATTATTTGAGAAATATTTAGAAGAAATATTTTCTCCGTGGAGGTAGCCATCTTTGGGTGAACCACGTTAAATATGTGTCTCTATTGTGTGTGATGATTTGTGCATTGCTTTGGTTATTGCTATTGATATTGCCATTGATTATATTGATTAATACTTGTTTGGGAAAGAAAAGTAAAAAGTGGTCTTATACTGTTCACCCCCCCCTCTCAGTATAAGCTTGTGTTCTTCAACTGGTACCAGAGTTGTTTCCTTCGAAAAGGGTTTAATAGCTTGAAGGAAGACGTTGCAAGAACACAAATGGCAAAGAAAGGCAAAGGCAAAACCATGAGACGCTAGAAGAAAATAACACACATGGTCATGAAAGAAAAGGAAAATGAGTTTAATATTATTGTGTTGGGAGGACAAATGGAAATAGATTCAAGAAATGAATCAAGTAATGGAGAAATATCCATACTGATAAAGTATTATACCAGATGTGGGAACATAGGTGACCATGCAACTTACTGTCCACAATAATGTTTTGTTTGTGGTCAACTCGGCCATGATGTAGTTTATTGCAATGGGTTTAGTAGCGGTGAAGATGAAGATGAAATTTTCAAAAATGAAATCCTAGAGGTTGGTTCAAGAAAGGATAATGAGGAAAATCAAAACAAGTATGAAGAAAAAACTCTACTTTCAACATTAGAAGAAAATGCTCCTATAAAATATTCAGAAAAATAAAAAGAGAAAGCCACTATTAAGGAACTTGTTGAGTTGAAAATAGAGAATTTAGAATTGAAGTATCAAATTCACGAAGGTGAGAAATGTAATATAAAGCATCTACAAGATATTTCTGACTTGAGAGATAAGGTTGAAAAGGCAAGAAGAGTTGAAAAAGGTATGGTTGAACAATCAAAGGTAAAATAGATAGAATGTGAAAGGCTTATGGTTACTATTGAAGAATTAAAAAGGGAGAACTCAGGATTAAGAGTTCAAGCTCAAGAAGATGAAAAAGCAAAAGCAAGGGTTTTACAGGAACTCACCAACTACAAAATCAAAGTTGAAGAGATAAAAAAAATTGAATAAGGTATGGCTGAAAAATTAAAGATAAAAGATCTAGAGTGTGAAATATTATAGCATGAGATAGTTTTACTAAGGATGGAAGTAAAAGGTTCTAAGGATAAGCTACACAAGTTTGAGGAAAATTCAAAGACTTTGGATAGGATTATCAATGCACAAAGGTCATCAGTCACCATAACAGGACTTAGTTATAAATAAGAACAAGGGAAACATGAAGCAAAAAGGGGAGAGTCAAGCTCAAACACCATAAAATAAGAAGCATCAAAAGAAGTAAGTAAAAGAGAGAGTGAGGCTTCTAAGGATAAGTTGGACAATAGAAAGTTCAAAAAGGAAAGGAACAATGCACAAGTAATAAATACATGGAACTGGAAACAGGTAGAAGAGATTAAACGATCAATGGGGTCTAGGCAAGACTTTTTTAGTGGAATATGTTTTTCATGTCATAGTTTTTGGAACATGGCTTCACAATGCAGGACACATGAAAGACAAGAATATGGGAATGAATAATTTTTCCATGGGTATTGCTACTCATGTAATTAGTTTGGTCACAAGGCAATGAATTGCAAGGTTCATGAAAAAAGAGGATATGACTTTACTAGGAGAAATCCTAAGATATTTGCACCTCCAAGGAATAACAACATTAAGTGTTATAAGTGCAAAAATGATGGTCACACAATAAGATGGTGTAGAGAAAATATTCCAGAAACAAGTATGAACAAAAATAGGAAAATGAACAGGAATAAGAATATGAATAGGAACAAGAACATGAGCATGGATGAGAATAGTAACAAGAACAAGAAAAATAACATGGATGAGAATAGGAACATAAGCATGAAAGATGACAATAACAAGGATGATCACTTGGAAAGAAACAGTGAGAGGATTCAAAAAACTCAAAAAATAAGAGAAAAAGATAAAGGTAAAGAACAGTGTTTTCGGGGAGCAAAAATACTCCCACCCCAGAACTAACCACCTCATATGGAGGTGGGGGAGGGCCTACACTAAGAGGCTCGTTCTTAGCCCCGATCCCCAAAGGTGACCCTTTGCCATTGATGTCAAATGGGGAGATATTTATGTGATTTGTGTATTGGAGAGATATTGGATATGGGGAAAGATTTGATATTTGAGAGAGCATTGTCCAAGGGGGAGCAATGTCCCAGGGGGAGCAGAAGAAAAATAAAGGTTAGGTTTCAATAAAAAGGATATTGGTTGCCATAAATGACAAAGGGGGAGATTGTTGGACATTTTGAGTCCCTAAGTCAAACTTATCATTGATGTCACAAAATGAGGTCATCAGTAATTTTAAAAGGAAATAAAGGTGACAAAGATGATTATCTGATATCCAGGAAGAAGGCAAAACATCTAGGTAAACAATGCAAAAGATAGAAGTTAAAAAGGAGTTATAATATTTATTTTATAAATTATTTAAATTTAGCATAAATTTAAATTTTATAAATAACTTTTTTTTTTTTGAAAAAATTGAAAAAAACTTGTATTAAAACAAAGAACAATTACATAAGGGAGTAAACACATCCCAGCCAAGAGCAAGAAGCAAGATTACAACAAGGCATGAAAACGCAACATGTCATGAAATCGCGATATCGCGACAGCAACCCAACCGAGGCAGTGCCAGAGTAACAAGTCACGAAATCACGACATGTCATGAAATCGTGACATGTCACGAAATCGCGACAGCCAAACCCCAAGGCACCTAAACACCAAAAGTGTTGCGAAATCGCGACGGCACAACCTCAAGGCGCCGAATCACCAAAAGTGTTGCGAAATCGCAACGAGATTTCCAAAAGGTGCATGTTCACCAGAAGTGTCACGATATCGCGACGAGTTCTCCCCTTGGTGCCAGTGCTTCAAAAGAGTCATGATATCGCAACGAGTTTTCCCCATGGCGCCAATTCTCTAGAAGTGTTGCGAAATCACGACGAGTTTTCCCCTAGGCGCCCAAACTGCAAAAGTGTCGGTATATCACGATGAGTTCTCCCCTTGGCGCCCATTCATCAAAGGTGTCGCGATATTGCGACGATTTTTCCCCACGGTGCCAATTCCCCAAAACTGTTGCAAAATCACGATGAGTTTTCCCCTTAGCACCCAATCTTCAAAATTGTCACGATATTGCGACGAGTTTTCTCCTTAGTGCCCAACCTTCAAAAGTGTCACAATATTGCGACGGTTTTTCCCCTTGGTTCCATCTCACCAAAAATGTTGCGATATCGCGATGATTTTTCCCCTTGGTGCCCATTCAGCAAAAGTGTCATGATATCACGACGGCTTTTCTCCTTGGCGCCCAACCTTCAAAAGTGTCACGATATCGTGATGGTTTTTCCCCTTGGTGCCAGCTCTCCAAAAATGTTGTGATATCACGATGATTTTTCCCCTGGGCGCCCATTCAAAAAAAGTGTCACGATATCGTGACGACTTTTCTCCTTGGCGCTCAACCTTCAAAAGTGTCGCGATATCGCGACGGTTTTTCCCTTTGGTGCTAGCTCTCCAAAAATGTCGCGATATCGCGACGATTTTTCCCCTTGGCGCCCATTCAGCAAAAATGTCGTGATATCGCGACGAATTTTCCCCTTTGCGCCTATACTCCAAAAGTGTCACGATATCGCGACGATTTTCCCCCTTGGCACCCATTCTCCAAAAGTGTCACGAAATTGCTACAGCTTCCAACCACAGGCCCTGACGGCGCAACAAGTCGTGAAATCATGACAGCATCCCTCCAAAGGCCATGATGGTGCAACAGGTCGCAAAATTGCTACAGCTTCTCTCCAAAGGCAGTGACAGTGCAACAGGTCACGAAATCGCTATAGCTTCTCTCCAACAGTTGCGACAGTGCAACATGTCGTGAAATCGTGACAGCTTGCCTCCAAAGGCCATGACGACGCAACAGGTCACGATATCGTGACAAAAACCACCCTTAGCATTTTCTTTGTTCATTGTCTTTATAAATAAATATTAAAGGTTTTTTATCGAAGGATTAATATTATAATGGTGGTTATTATAATATTAAAATTTCCATAGTGAAAACCCAAATAAAATAATTATAATCCCTATTATAATATTTTATAAGGCAAGGGGTTTTATAAAGTCCAAAAGTAATTTTTATTAAAACACAAGGTTGGATTTACTAAGGCTTTCGAAGCCTTAAAGCGCCAACGTAATGCATTTCAATAAAAGCATTGACATATAGACAAAGGAGGAAGGGCAATATAAATACATGCTTTAAGTTGTTTATTATCTATCTTTGCTCGATTGATTATTGAGTTGCGCATGTGAAAAACAAACTCATGGTTAAAATGTTTGGAAAGGAGAGTACAGGATAACACGAAGAGATACCACCCCCAATTCATATTGGGCAGTGTGGCCTACTGGCAGCCTAGAAAGCATGAAGGCATTTGTAGCACGGAGGTCGTGCGTTCGATTCTTGCAAAGAAGTTTTTGGTGGAGTTTTTGTGGAAGAGCCAAGGCACACGTTTTTAAACGTGGGAAAGGAAAGTGCAAAGAGGAAGCACGTGGTGCTTCCCCATTTGCGAATGAGTGCGTAGATCGTGTGGAAACCTTATCCATAGCTAATGCACTCGCAGCGAGGGCAATATGTGGGGTCAAATCCCCTTGAGGCAAGTACATTTTTTGTGTTAATTAATGTTATGGTTATGCCCTAAGGTTGGAGTGATAATGATGTTATAAGGTTTATTAATGTTTTAATAAACTTTATTAATTAGAATTTGTGATTATTTTTTAAGTTGAAGTGTTGATAATTATTTGAGCTTTATTATTTGGAAAGTATTATTTTGAGAGTTATATTTTAGGAGGTATAAGGAGTTATGGTAAAGTGTTAATTGAGATTTATTTTGAGACTTGTTGATTGTTATTTTAGATAAGGGTTTTCTTCTAAAAGGACTTTGGTGGATGTGAAAATTAAGTTGGAGTAAAAAGGTGTATTTGAAGTTATATTTTGCATTGTTATTTTAATTGAAGTCCTCTAACCCTTATGTGAGTTTGGAAATGAGTTTTTGTGAAGTGTGGCAGATTTTGTGGATAACTTCTTGACAACAAAAAGTTATGGGAAAAATTCTTCTCTATTGATTTGGTGATTGGCTTGATTGAAAATTAAGTTTGGAGTGAAAAGGAATTGATTAGGATTTTCTTTTTGAAAGTGGTTGAGTTAATGCTTCAAGGTTTTATGAATTGAGAGTTGTGATTAAGCCTTATTTTATTAGCATTGTTTTTGAAGCCAATTGGTTATGCAAAGAACTTGAACTTGAGTTAGAAAAGAACATGATTATCATTGTTATGTGAGATTTGTTGTTGAGCATTATTGGAAACATTTTTATTTGGTTGATATATGCTTGGACTAGGATTTATGAGAAAGGATTGTTCCTTGAGGTAATTGGTTGAGTAGAGTTGGTTGAGACTAGTCAAGTGGATGTGAAGTGGTTGTTCATGTTCCATGAAACAAACTATTCTATATTCTGATTTGAGTTGAGATTCAGCATTGAATATAGAACATATTGAGTCTCTAACAATTCTCTTTATGCTTCTATGAGATTTATTTGAGTTGAGATTGATAATTGAGTATAGAACATATTGAGTCTCTAAAAATTCTCTTTATGCTTCTATGAGATTGATTTGAGTTGTGATTGAGCATTGAGTATAGAACATATTGAGTCTCTAACAATTATATTTATGCTTCTATGAGATTGAGTTGAGAAAGTGATTGAGAATTGATTATATAACATATTGAGTCTCTAAAAATTCTCTTTATGCTTCTACGAGATTGATTTGAGAAAGTGATTGAGAATGGAGTATAGAACATATTGAGTCTCTAAAAATTCTCTTTATGATTATATGAGATTGGACAAGCTCTATGTGGACTTGTTAAGATGATTTGAGGTAAGTCTTTGAGAAGGCTTGTGGAATGATTTTGTGTGAGCTTTTATAGAAGCTTGCAATACAAATTTGAGCAAGTCCTAGAGAGGACTTGTTGAATAGATTTGGACAAAATTTGTGTGATCTTGTTGAGCATATTTGGACAAGTTCTATGTGAGCTTGTTGAGCATATTTGGACAAGTTTTGTGTGAGCTTGTTAAGCAAATTTGGACAAGTTTTGTGTGGACCTATTTAGTAGATTTGAGCTAGTTCTGAGTGGACCTATTGAGTAGAGTTGAGTAGTTTCTATGTGGGCCTATTGAGTAGATTTGAGTAGGTTTTGAGTGGAACTATTGAGCATATTTGAGGAGGTTCTGAGTGGACCTATTGATCAGATTTGAGCAAGTCTTGAGTGGACCTATTGAGCAGAATTAGACAAGTTTTGAGTGGACCTATTGAGTAGATTTATGCTAGACCAAATGAACTATGTTTAGTGCAATATATTGAGCAGAGTTGTGCTAGACCGAATGAACTATGTTTAGTGCAAGAGATTGAGTAGATTTGTGCTAGACCAAATATATTGTTTTTAGTGCAAGAGATTGAGCAGAGTTGTGCTAGACCAACTGTACTGTGTTTAGTATAGTATTGAGACAAATCTTTAGATATGATAGATCAGAGATGATAGAGTCTCCATTATATAGAGATCCATTAGCTAAAACATTTAGGATAGGTATTCTGAGTGAGGATAGGAGTCTTCAAGTGGAGAGAGATCCTTAGTGCAGTGGAGGTAGTGTCTTCTAGAGGATCACCAGCTAGAGTAGAGGAGAAAGAGTACTCCTATGGATAGATATCCATAAACCAAATTTATGGGATCCACATATCCTTTGGAAAGAGGTCCATAAATATTGTAATTTGGAAGGATTCCCAAGAGATTATTTTAGAAATATTTTCTCCGTGGAGGTAGCCATATTTGGGTGAACAACATTAAATCTGTGTCTATATTGTGTGTGATGATTTGTGCATTGCTTTGGTTATTGCTATTGATATTGCCATTGATTATATTGATTAATATTGTTTGGGAAAGAAAAGTAAAAAGTGCTCTTATATTGTTCACTCCCCCCTTCTAGTATAAGCTTGTGTTATTCATAAAAATAATGCATCTTGAATGGTATTACATTTCAATTTATATTTTATTCCTATTTCTCTCATCTACATATTACTACTTGCTTGCATCTTGATTTATTTCATATTTTCTTGCATGCATATGCTTATCGATGTCTATACCTCTTATTGCATCTCGAGTCAAGGATACATGATTACATGCAAATGATGATCCTAGTTAGAATTGTTCATTTTTAGTTGCACTAGGGGACTAATGCAAGTATATCCTCCAAGCATAAATTTTATGAAATAGATCAGGGTTCATGTAACCATCAATATCTATATCAATCTATATTTCTATCTTTATCATGTTTGGCTTAAATCATATCTATCAATTCTACCAAACTAGAAATCAAACCACCATATGATGAAAACAATGAAGTTTATAGGTTTTTATGGCATATTCAAATTAAATTCTTCTATATTGTTAATTGCTACTTGATGGATACTATGAAGTTTACAAGTTTTGATAACCAAATTAATCTCATGATTTATTATTTATCAAGTACTAGCTTGCATGGGAGTAACCAGTCAACACTAAACTTCTCTTCTCGACTCGAGCATAATTGTTTTCTATACAAATAAATCAAAAGTCCTCTATGATACTTCTTTATGAGGTAAATAAATCTAAGTAGAAGTCCTTTAGTCATCTAATTAAAGGTTAATCTCAAATAAAAATTACTATAGGGAAGGCTAAACTAAATGTACTATGGGCAAGGCTAAATCAAATATCCTTTAGATATTTTTTTCAAGGTAAATCATTTATTTTTCATGCTTGTTTATATATTTGTATCATACTAAACTAACTAAGTACCTCTAGAAAAATCACAAAGCTAACTAAATTGCCCCTAGGAAAATTTCAAAGATAACAAAAGTCTCACTTGAGAAAGTAAAAAATGATGCAGGAGCATCCAGTGACAGTAGAGCAATCTTGCATCAACAAAAATTTTTCTAAGTTTTTGCCACTCAAGAAGGGGGGAGAGAAAGTGCAGAGCAAAAACTATCATGATTTCGTGACATGTCATGAAATTGCGACAGTCAGCAGGAGAGAGAAAATGCCTTTGAAAAAGTCACGATTTCGCGATGTCGCAAAATCGTGATAGTCAACAGGAGAAAGAAATGCCATTGAAAAAGGTCATGATTTCATGACGTCATGAAATCATGACCATCACGAAATCGTGACGGAGAGCAGCTAAGGGAAGACGCTTATGGGAATGTCACGATTTCGTGATATGTCACGAAATTACGACAAAGAGAGCAACAAGAGGGGACACTATTGGAAATGTTTCAATTTCATGACATGTCACGAAATCACGATTGTTGTGAAATCACGACAAAAGAGCAATGAGAGGGGACACTATTGGAAATGTCATGATTTCATGACATGTCATGAAATCACGACTGTCATGAGATCGTGACAAAAGGCAGCTGAGAGAAGACATCATTGGAAATGTCACGATTTCATGACATGTCACAAAATCGTGACTGTCACAAAATCACGACAAGGAGGTAGTAGGGGGAAGACAACAATAAGAATGTTGTGATTTTGCGACATGTCATGAAATTGCGACTGTCGTGAAATCACAACCAAAGCAGATAAGCATGGGCATCCAAAGGCAAATGTCATGATATCATGACTTGAAGGTAAGAAATTTAGTGG
This sequence comes from Wollemia nobilis, assembly GCA_028583015.1. Lineage (NCBI taxonomy): Eukaryota > Viridiplantae > Streptophyta > Pinopsida > Araucariales > Araucariaceae > Wollemia > Wollemia nobilis. The sequence goes on along the minus strand of JAQPPZ010016912.1, from coordinate 6,589,867 downwards.
TGGAAGAGAAAACGTCGTGATATCATGACCTGAAGGCGAGGAAGGTAGAGATGAAGAGAAAATGTTGCGATATTGTGACATGTCACGATATCGTGACCCGAAGGTGAGGAAGGCAGAGATGAAGAGAAAACATCGTGATATCACGACATGTCACGATATCATGACCAAAAGAGAGGAGTGCAGGGAAGCCAAAATGTCATGATATCATGACATGTCGTATTTTCACGCTGAAAGACGAGCCAAAGACGAAGAGTCAAAAAGGTAGTCATTTTGAATACCTAGACAATGAAGCGATGCGGGAAGGCAGAATGAATAGTTATGGAAGAGGAAACAAAGGGCCACTAGCTGGAAGATGAAGAGTCGCACAAAGGTTATAAAAGGGCAAGCTGAGGCATGCATTAGGGGTTGGAGAATGATGAGAGGCAGGGTTGTAGATGCGATAACCAAAGGGTCATTCTGGCCCTACTGCATTGTTCTTCCTTCCAGAATAGCTTGAATTCTTGGGTAGTGCAGATAGATTCGTCGAACATGAGGTAGTTTGCACTAGGAACAGAGTAAGCTTGGATTCATAAGCGTGTAGCAGATTCGTCGAACATGAGGTAGTTGCACCAAGGTCCGTGGAGTGAGAAATCTATGAAAGCCGAAGAGCTACAGATCAGATCAAATTTTTTGATTTAGAGGGTCATGTCCTCTATAAAAACCTAGGCGTATAATAGGAGAGTGGTGGTGCACTAGAGATTGCTTTAGAGAATAGCAAACTATGCCTGCGGGCGAGTATTGTAAGATTACAAGATAGAAAAATTGTAAGCCTGTGGGCTATAAACTGTAACTGTAAATTAAAAGTGAAAATTTTTATGAAAATATGAATCTTGAATGTTTGCAATTTTTGGCCCCCCATCAAGTGGTATCAGAGCGAAAGTTCCTGAGTGTGTGAGCAGATCGCCGAAAGTGAGGCAGCTTGCACCAAGATCTATGGAAGAGGAAAGAGTTTGGCACTCTGTGCAGTGCTTGTGGGGGGGTTTCTTGCAGTGCAAAAGTGGGGGCCACTTCTCAATCCACCCCGATTGTCTGATGCAGGAGCATCCAGTGATAGCAGAGTAATATTGCATCAACAGATTTTTTTTAATTTTTTGCCACTCAAGAAGGGGGGAGAGAAAGTGTAGAGCAAAAACTATCATGATTTTGTGACATGTCACGAAATCACGACAGTCAACAGGAGAGAGAAAATGCCTTTGAAAAAGTCATGATTTTGCGATGTCGCAAAATCGTGATAGTCAGCAGGAGAAAGAAATGCCATTGAAAAAAGTCACAATTTCATGATGTGTCACAAAATTGTGACCATCACGAAATCGTGACCATCGCAAAATCATGACTGTCGTGAAATCATGATGGAGAGTAGCTAAGGGAAGACGCTTATGGGAATGTCGTGATTTCGTGACATGTCATGAAATCACGACAAAGAGAGCAGCGAGAGGGGACACTGTTGGAAATGTCATGATTTTACGACATGTCATGAAATCATGACAAAAGAGCAGCGAGAGGGGACACTATTGGAAATGTCACGATTTCGTGACATGTTGCGAAATCGTGACTGTCGCGAGATCGCAACAAAAGGTAGCCGAGAGAAGATGTCATTGAAAATGTCACGATTTTGTGACATGTCACAAAATCATGACAAGGAGGCAGCATGGGGAAGACACCAATAAGAATTTTGTGATTTTGTGACATGTCACGAAATCGTGACTGTCGCAAAATCATGACCAGAGCAGATAAGCATGGGCATCCAAAGGCAAATGTCATGATATCATGACATGTCATGATATTGCGACCTGAAGGTAAGAAAGGCAGTGGTGGAAGAGAAAACATCACGATATCGTGACTCGAAGGTGAGGAAGGTAGAGATGAAGAGAAAACGTCATGATATCACGACATGTCGTGATATCATGACTCAAAGGCGAGGAAGGCAAATATGAAGAGAAAATGTCACGATATCATGACATGTCATGATATCACGATCGAAAGAGAGGAGCGCAGGGAAGCCAAAATGTCACGATATCGTGACATGTCGTATTTTCATGTCAAAATATGAGCTAAAGACGAAGAGTTGAAAAGGCAGTCATTTTGAATACCTGGAAAACAAAGCGACATGGGAAGGTAGAACGAACAATTCTGGAAGAGGAAACGAAGGGCCACAAGCTAGAAGATGAAGAGTCACACGAAGGTTATAAAAGGGCAAGCCGAGGCATGATAACCAGAGGTTCGTTCTAGCCCTGTTGCATTGTTCTTCCTTCTAGAATAGCTTGAATTCTTGGGCAGTGCAGACAGATTCATCGAACGTGAGGCAGTTTGCACCAGGAACAGAGTAAGCTTGGATCCATAGGCATGTAGCAGATTCGTCGAACGTGAGGCAGTTGCACCAAGGTCCATGGAGTGAGAAAGCTGTGAAAGTCGAAGAGCTATAGATCAGATCAAAGTTTTTGATTCAGAGGGTCAGGTCCTCTATAAAAACCTAGGTGTGTAATAGGAGAGTGGTGGTGCGCTAGAGATTGCTTTAGAGAATAGCAAACTATGCCTGCAGGCTAGTATTGTAAGATTACAAGACAAAAAAATTGTAAGCCTGTGGGCTATAAACTGTAACGTAAATTAAAAGTGAAAATTTTGATGAAAATATGAATCTTGAATGTTTGCGATTTCTGGCCCCCCATCAAAAAAGCTACCTAAATTCCCCTTAGGAAAATCTCTATGAATATAGTTGTATATATCTTTGTATATAGATGTACTATAGATATGCCCTCTCAAGCACATCATGCATCATGCATCTTTCATCATTTCTAAATAATTTTATCATCTAATCATTCATTTTTTTCAAACCTTTTAAATAACATATAACAAATTGTATTAATCTCAATCCATACCACATATAATATTAATATATGTAAATCAAATAAATCATCATCTAATACACAATATCATAATCGTAAATCATTACACAATATACACTATTAAAAAAATTACATCATAAACAAATCATCATGGCTCATCACATACAATCCACAACTAGATCTAAAATCATTAGTAATATATAATATAAATAAGTGTTATCTATACAATGCCAATGTATAATGACACAAATAATGTACAATGAACTAAAAATATACATCTATCTCTCTCTATATATATCAAAATTTGCCTTGGATAGATCTAGGATCCCATTTTTGGTTCCCACCATTGTCCTATTGGTGGAAACATCCTCATCAAATATTATTATTATTATATTATAGAATTAGAGTGGTTATACAATCATATTCTTATGGGTTATGGGATCCACCAATCCATGAGCATAATTACATAATAGTCTACCCTATATTGTGCTTCCTTCTTGAACTCATATTATAGGTCTCATTGTGTTGTCTATATATCCTCCTATGATGCTTGTAGATCTCCTTGCACCTATGTTACCTGTCCTTGTAGTATATAGAACACATAGCCCTCTCCATCCACTCCTATTACTATTATAACTCTTGTTACTATTACATCCTACTCTATAGTCAAACCTTGGATGGTCTATTGTATCAACATTACTTGTATTTCTAACTAATCCCTCTATGTGACTTATATGGTTGCCTCTACTTGAATAACTACTAGAGTTACCTACATGTTTTTTTCCTAATAAGCTAGTGTAACCCTCTCCATATTGACCATTGATATAGGTAACTTACTTATTTTTGGTGATGCTAGTATCCCTACCTAACTTTTCCATCCTCTCTATTGCTATTCCTATTAATAATAGAACATCCATGTTGATGCCACTTATCTTGGCCTCTATGTCCACACCCTTGGCACTATAAATAGGCTAGAATACCTATCACCAATAAAGAGGCTAGAATACCTAGTACCACTAGATGTATCTTGCTACAACTTTAAGATCATTCCTTTTAGGGTCTAGAATAACAAGGTTGTCAAGGTTAAACACTACAATATCCATGTTGGATGGCCCTCTAAACACTCTCTCCTACATGAACCATAAATTATAGAATGGCCTTGTTGGTATCCCCTGCTACAAACCATATTGCTAGACCACTTGGTGAAAATTTTGGATCTCTTACTCCCCGATAGTCCCACCATCCATCTAATTCACCTCACACGAGATATATGGTAGACATCATCCTAACCAAGGTGATGTTTACATGATCACCAAATAATCTACCTTTCCTATAGATCATTGATCACCCATTATGCTACTACCAATTCCCCCTTTATTGCTTACCCTACCTTATCTCAAAGTGGTGACCCCATTGATTTATATTGGTGTCTCTAGGTCATACACCTACCCTAGCAACCATAGTAGCCCTATTATAACTAGATGCTCCTAGTTCCACACATTAAACAATTTATAACATGTTAGGTTACCCCCACATCTATATACCACTTGATGTAATGTTTGATAAAGTCAGGTTAGCACCATTGATCCCATGTAATGGCCACCTATTGATATTATATATTGGTTATTACCTTTACCAACCCCTAGTGTACCATCCTCTTACTTGTGTTACTGAGGAAGACTCTTAAGTCCAATGCATAGAAGAGGGTGGTCTATTTATCTAATCAATATCCTATGTAGGTAATATTGATGTCAATTCTTGATTGAATCAAGGGGAAAGTTATTTCCAATTGACCTCTATAGGTTTTGTGCTTAGTCTTATATCATCTAAACCTCATATTATTTAATCAACACTCAAAAAAATTTCCACACATCCTCCAATGTGATATTCATCTTCCCTATTGAGATTTGAAAGGTATTCATCTCCAAATATCATATTTTCCAGTTTAATTAGGATTGCTCATTTGAACTCCATATTCAATATTAGGGCCATATGGTATAGCCATACAACCATTAGCAATGCATAATTAGCCATATAAAGTAACCCCTAGATGGTCTTAAGTATGTGGGGTTGTCTCTCTCTACACTCAAGGGTCACCTATCACACTTAAATTTAACCTAATCCAAATATTATGTTAGTCTCACTAGCATTAATGTCCACCTAGTAGAAATGCAAAACCTAATATAACCTAGCATTGATTCAAAAGCACTGCAAGGAAAAAGCACCACTAAATCAAGGTGGTGCTATCACACAATGATATCATAATTGGGAAAAAAAATTTCATTGATGCATAATAGCAATGTTGATATACAATATCATTGTTGCTTTCTTATGGTACATTTTTTAAGGAAAAAACTATAAGTAAGGTTAGGATTTTAAGATCACTAGTGCTATTACTTCTCCAACTATGATTGGTGTTCATATCATGACTACTTGATGCCTTGGTATTTATTGGCGTGCCATCAAAATCTAGGTGTGAAATAGTATTCTAGAGATCTATTCACTTTACTCATATAGTGAAAATGACTTCATTTTTACCCCCACCCCTTTTACCCTCCCTAGCCTCTTAGGCTATTTTTTTCATTTGCCTTCAGTTTCTCATCATTTTGCCTATATGGATAATAATCAAGTCAAGTTTCCTTAGTCCAATTTTATTTTCCATCCAAAACATGAGGGCACACTAGGGAACAATAGCATTGAATGCTACACAAAATAATTTTTTAACATTACTTCTAAGCAAATAATCACAACATTAATCATCTTGCATCATCGACCATAAACAACAAAAAATATTCCTATCTCAAAATTGAGGCATCTATGTTAGTTTTTTATGCATAATTATGCAATAAATACATAAAAAGGGGTAAATATAGACATCCAATTTTATGTATAGGGCTATTATTTAAATTTTACAATCCCTTCATCAACTAGTCTTTAAATCAACCAAATTGAATCAACCTTCCTTATGCCTAAATTTGTAGCATTTATTGTTCTAAGAGAAAAAGTGTCATGGCATGAGTGATAGCATTGATGGTGCCATTGCAACCTAGTGGAACTTTTACAAAACCTTTCAATTTTTACCTTTCCCATCCATTTTTTTAACTCTAGTGGTCATGAAGCAAAAGCTTTGTTATGAAAGCATCATCAATGTTATCACCACCCATGCTTTTGAATGTCCTACACCAATACTAGAAAATTTGATTTTTATCTCTTTTAGGCTATCAACCATTAATGAATCAAATTTCCAAAATACTGTCTATAGCTCTTGTATGAAATTCAAAATCTAAGAATTTATATTCTCATATTCTTCCACGAATGGCTTCTTGATCCCTTATAAAATTATTACCATCTCAAATATTGTCATCTTCAATGTAATTCTTACCCCAATCATCCTAAAATTTATACAAAACCAACACTTGGGATGACCATTTCATCATAGTTTTTATAGTAGAAAAACTCTTTTAAAATCCATATGCATATTTCATCCATTATTTTTTGGAAGCAATAAAATTTTATCAAAATCTCCCTATAATGATAGGCATCAAGCATTGTGCATGGAAATATTATGCAAAATTTTTACCACAATGTTATGAAGGCCATCCTTGTAAGCACTCATGCTCTTGTTCTTGCAATAATCTAAGAATCCAAGAAATCATGTTTACAAGCTCTCAAGTAGTCTTCAAGTATTCAAGCTTCAATTATCCAATCCTACAAGCTCAATAATTCATGTGCCATCAACAAGCAAGCTAGAAATATTTCAACAAGATTCCACCAACAAGGGAAAAAAAACCTTGTGTCTTGGGTTGTGCTCTTTTCTCTTTTTTTTGCTTTTGGATATTCCTTGTATTGTAACTTTAAGCTTTATTTTACAAGATTTTAAAGTTAATATTACATCTTGCGCTTGCATTTAGTTAATATATTATTTTATCATTTAATATTAATTTTATTTAAGCAAATCTCTATTTTTTTATATTATTTGATAGGGCCTTTATAATCCTTATTCAAATCCCTTCATCATAACTATCATAGTATAAAATTAGCTTGCATTTAATATTATTTCTTTACACTCAAAATTGAAAGCACTACTAGACTACAAGTCGATGGTGATATCACTCTTTGCTTTACATGGACTAGAAATGCCAACACTCAACCAAAGCATAAATAATGTTATGCGACCTAGTGGAACTTTCACCACTAGGAATTTTTTCATTCATTCAATCATTTTATCATTTTTGTTTATCTAAATAGGGGTCTAATTGTTGCTCAAATATAATATCATATAATCTTATAAGCAAAGCACAACTATACTATAGGTTAGTGGCACTATTGCTCTATGGTTTATACAAATAAAAAATATAAGCACTCAATGAAAGCATTTATGGAACTATCATGACCAAGTGGTGCTTTTACCACCACGTATTAATTTCATGCATTCTATCATTTTATTATTTTTGTGTATCTGAATAAGGGTCTAATTACTATTAAAGGAATTATAACATCCATAGCTATCTTAGGTATACCTCTATATCACTGACTATGTCATTGTATGTCTATTTTATAGATCAAGCAATAACACCATTGATAGAGGATTATTTTGATGGTACTTCTATGGACTGACAATAATTTTACCTCTCTAGTAAAAATAGGTTCTTCTAACCCTAACCTCTACCATTTAAGTATTTAGGATTTAGATTATATTTATCATCTACTTAATCTAGGTTTTGTTTTCTATTTATTAGAAAAATAGACAAAAAAAGAAAAAGAATTAGTTTAATCATAATCATATAGGGGACCATATTATTTTTTAAGCTTCGACATTTAATCAAAATTGCATATAGTTGTATCTTCAGACTTGTATGTGTTGAGCAAGGTGTTGCAAGAAGGTTGTCATTGTTGTCAACACAGGCAGTTAGATCCAAGGATGCAGTGGGTAGACAGATCAGAAGTCATTCAGATGCAGAAGATAGAAAAAATTCGAAGAAAAAGACAAGTTAGAAAATTGTCGCGATATCGCGACATGTTTTCTGTCGCGATTTCGCGACAAGTCGAAAGAGAGAGAAAGTGCAATAAGAAATGTCGCGATATCACGACGAAAGTGAGGAGAGAGAAAGTGCAGCCAAAAATGTCGCGATATCGCGACGAAAATGAGGAGAGAGAAAGTGCAGCCGGAGATGTCACGATTTCACGACGGAAGTAAGGAGAGTGAAGGCGCAAGACAAACTGTCATGATTTCGTGACAAGTCGGAGGCCAAGAAGTCAAGTTGAGAAACTGTAGCGATTTCGCTACATGTTGACTTTTCACTGGCAAAAACCGGGAGAAAGTGTTAAGTGAAAAAGTTGTAGCGATTTCGCTACAAGTTACAAAGACCAAGTAAAGGTGTAGCGATTTCGCTACGAGCTGCAAAGGCACAAAGTAAAGGTGTAGCGATTTCGCTACGAGTTGCAAAGAGACGAAGTAAAGGTGTAGCGATTTTGCTACGAGCTGCAAAGGCACAAAGTAAAGGTGTAGCGATTTCGCTACGGGTAAAAGATGCGCAAAACAAAGGTGTAGCGATTTCGCTACAGGTCTAAAGTGCAGACATCAAAGTTGCAGCAATCATACTTCAAGTCGAAAGTGTAAGGCACAAGTCAAAATTTCTCAAGAAGAAGTAAGTTGGAAGCACAAGGCAAAGTTGTAGCGATTTCGCTACTGAATGAAGCACAAAATGTACGGAAGCGAAAGCGTCATCATTTCGTGACAAGAATGCGGATGACGTCAACGAAAGCTGAAAGTGTCACGATTTCACGACAGGTTGCGAGAAAAGCCGCCAGAAGCCGGAAGCGTCACGATCTCGCGACAAGAATGATGATGACGTCAGCAACTGATCAAAGTGTCACGATTTCATGACAAGAACGGAGGCAAAGCTGTCAATGGCCAAAAAGGTCATGATTTCGCGACGACAAAGCCAAGGAGGTGTACGGACACAAAAAGTGTCACGATATCGCGACGTGTTGCTATTTCATGGAAATAAGCTACGTGAAGGAGAAGAAGGTGGCAGAGGAGTTTGAGGCCGACAAGTTTGAATCGAGGCCGATGGTTTTTAGGGTTCAAAGCTGACAATTGCTAGGGTTTTACAATGGACATCTTTGAGGTCTTGAAGTCGACATGTGTTAGGGTTTTACAATGAATGACTTTAGGGTTTTAAAGCTGACACTTATTAGGGTTATTACGATGAGAGTTTTTAGGGTTTGCAGCCGACAATCACAAAGGTTAATCAGCCAAAAAAATTCTAGGGTTTCATGTTGACTTCATTAGGGTTTGCAGCCGACGTCTTTAAGTGACAGCCGAAGATGTTTGATATGGAATTCTCTTCTATAAAAAGGGGGTCTGTTGCGAGGTTAAGTTGTGCAATAGATGTGAAAGGTGCGAAACAAGTTCGCGTGAAGCCGAGAGCAAGTCGTTTCGATCCAGAGAGTGAGAAAAGTGTTAGTTCTTTGGAATGGCAGTATAGAGAATATAGCGATGAGATAATGTGTAAGTGCGAGAAGGGTGATTGCATCAAGTTCGGTTGAGGAAAGTGCAGAGTCGTAATTCGGATCTGCAGATCGTGAAGTGCATGGATGATAAGAGCGCGATATGCGAAGTCGTGTTCTAAGTCCGAAGTGACAGTGCATAGTTTACAGAAGTAATCGATAAACTGAATACGGCAGAGCGCAAAGAAATATAGAGAAGCTGTCGGATAGTGCGAATCATTTTGCGTAGAAGTAGCAGAATGCAGACATACAACAGAATGCAAAAAAATGGCAGATCATGAAAATTAAGGTGAAAGTTTTATTCTGCAATTTTTATTATTATCTTCCAAGTTGTAGCTTGGCATAAGGGGTTGGTGCCTCTTTCCAGTTGGTGCTGGTAAAATAGGAGTTGGTGCTCCATTCTGTTGTAGCAGATAAAGTCAAGGGGTTGGTGCTCCTTCCAGTTGGTGCTGGTAAAGGATTATGTAAAGTTGTAGCTTTGCATTGACTGGATTTGGATGGTAGTCCAAGCAGTCTTTTTGAGGAGTAGCCACATTGGTGAACCTCGTTAAAATGTTGTGTTATGTGTGATGCTTTCTTGATGCTTTTAGTATCTCTTTTATCTGCTTTAAACTGCTATTGGTTTTAAAATCATAATGTTTTAGAAATTTTAAAGAACACACTCGATTCACCCCCCTCTCGGTGTCATTGTGATTACAACAATTGGTATCAGAGCCAAGTACTTAAACAGGCTTAAACAGCTAAGGTGATCTTGGAAGTTACGCAATGGCAAGTGGTGAAGGATTCTCTTCGAACAAAGCACCACTGTTTGATGGGACAAATTATGCATTCTGGAAAATTAGAATGCAAACATATCTCAGTGCTTTGGGCTTTGACATCTGGGGTGCGGTAGTTAATGGTTACAAAGCTCCTGCCACCGCTCCAACGGACACTGTAGGTAAAAAGGCATTTGAATGTGATTCAAAAGCAAGAAATGCTATTATGTGTGGACTAGTTGACAGTGAGCTAGTCAAAGTCATAAATTGTGAATCAGCAAAAGACATCTGGGATAAACTAGAGAAAATTCATGAAGGAGATGATAGGATCAAGGAGGCCAAACTTCAAGCACATCGAGCTCAATACGAATCTTTAAAGATGGACAATGATGAGAACATAGAGACTTTCATGCAAAGAGTCAATGGGATCACGAATTCAATCAGAGGTCTTGGTGAAGAACTAACCGATGTTGCTATCGTGAAAAAGGTATTGAGATCACTTCCTTCTAGATTTGATTCAAAAGTCTCTCGCCATAGAAGAAGCCAAAGATTTAAATCATTTTAGTATGGATGAGATGCATGGTTCTTTGACTGCTTTTGAAATGAGAATAGGAAGATCTAATCCCACTGATAGAGAAGCAGCCTTCAAAGCTCTAAAAGGCAAAAGCACAAAACAAGAATCTGAAGAAGAGAATGATTCGGATGAAATGGAAGCAAATTTTGTAAGAAAACTGAAGAAAGGAAAAGGAAAATACAAAGGGAAGCTACCTCTTAAATGTTTCGATTGTGGAGGCATTGGACACTTTGCTACCAAATGTCCTCTCAATAACAAGAACAAAGGTGAAGAAACTCAGCATCAAGAAAGAGGTGAATGGAGGAAGAAAACAAACTTCAGAAAAGGCAATTTCAAAAAGAAAAGCTTTATCTCCCGAAATGCAGAATCTTCAGAGGACAGTTCTAGTGAAAACTCTGAGGAAGGAACAGGTGAGGCTCTATTTATGGCATTTGAAATAGACGAATCAGAAGAGGCAAAAAACATAGAAAATAGAGAGGGAATGAACTCTGAAGTATCTATTGAAGAAGATGAGGTTGAAGTTGATTTAGAGGGTGAGCTGGTGTCTGCTCTCATGGAATGGAAATCTGAGAAAAAGAAGAATGAAAAACTGTCAAGGAAACTTAAGGATGCAAATGACATTATAGCCAGTCTAAAAACACAGACAGAAGAATACAAGAAAATGTCCGAAGATCTTGAAATACAGGTAACCATGAAGATAGATTACTGCTGCAAATTGGAAGAAGAAAATGTTAGTCTCCGAATACAGATACAAGAGCTGGATCGAAAAATCAACTGTCATTTAAAGCGTGAAGAAAGTTCGATGAAGCTGGACAAAATTCTAAGCGATCAAAGATCCACAGGTATCAAATTCGGTCTGGGCTTTACTGAAGGAGAATCATCAAGTGGACCAAAGGCAAGCAATGTTGAAAGTGAAAAGATTAAAGACAAGGAACAAGCTGTGGAAAGAAAAACAAATCAGGCAAAAGAAAGCTGTAATACCAGTCCTGAAATAGCAGCTGACAATGATGGCTTTACCAAGGTCATACATCAAAAGAAAAGAAGATCTAAGGCTCCTGCAACAACTTGGCCAAGACCATCTTTCAGGTTCAATCATTATTTCTATGGTTTTTGTTTTAAATGTAATGGTTATGGGCATAAAATTGTTGACTGCAAATATAATATAGGTCCAAGAAGTTTCACTAGTAAAAATGCTTTTGCTCCTCTAATGAGTTATGCAGTAGAATGTTTTAAGTGTCACAACTTCGGGCATATTGCCAGAAACTGTCGTAGTATTTCTGTTCCATATCAATCTCAGAAAAGAAGAACTCAACCATATAAGGCAAAACACAATAGAATTTCTTCTGAAGGATATGTGCAAAATTCTGAAAAGGGGAAATCCCAGCTAGAACCCAACACCACAGTTAAGACAGAATGGAAACAAAAGGAACAGCTCAGAAAAGAACAGGAATCTTTAATAGTGCAGACAACTTTTAGAGCTCAGAATAAATATGTACCGTGGATTCTTGATAGTGGTTGCTCAAGTCATATGACAGGTGATAAACAGAAATTTGAAAATCTACAGAAATATGAGGGTGGTTCTGTGAAGTTCGGCAATAATGATGGAGCCAAAATAATAGGTAAAGGATCGGTCAAAATTAGTGAAGGGAAAATCAAGTCAGAAGAAGTTTTATATGTGGATGGTTTGAAACATAATCTGTTAAGTGTGAGTCAAATCTGTGATAAAGGACATGAAGTGGTTTTCAAGAAGCAGGGTTGTGAAGTCAGAAAGATAAACAACGGGAAATTGATAGCAACCGGCTCAAGGACGTCTGGCAACCTATACACTCTCTCAGAATCTTCAGAAGGTATGTGCTTCATGGGACAAGAAGAAGAGAACTGGTTGTGGCATAAGAGGCTTGGACACATAAGTTTTGATAATCTGGTAAGAATCAGCTCTAAACAAGCAGTGAGAGATATTCCAACCATTAAGAAACCTGCAAACAGTGTGTGTGCTTCATGTCAGAAGGGAAAGCAGACCAGAGTTTCATTTAAAACAAAAGAATACCATACTAGCAGGCCTTTGGAACTCATTCACACAGACTTATGCGGACCCATGAGGACTCAAAGCATAAACGACGACAAATACTTTATGCTGTGTATTGATGATTTTTCCAGAATGACATGGATATTCTTCCTAAAAGATAAAACAGAAGCTTTTGAAATGTTCAGAACCTTCAAACAGCTAGTCGAGAATGAAACAGGGAAAAGGATTAAATGCTTGCGATCAGACAGAGGAGGAGAATTCATTTCGAATGAATTTTTAGAATACTATGAAAAATATGGTATCAGGAGACAATATTCAGCAGCCAGAACTCCTCAGCAGAATGGTGTAGTAGAAAGGAAGAACAGAACAATTCAAGAAATGGCACGCACCATGCTGGCAGAAAGCAAAATAGCAGATAGATTCTGGAAAGAAGCAGTTCACACAGCAGTATACATTCAAAACAGGTATATGTTAAGAACTCATGAATGCAAAACACCGTATGAGTTGTGGTTTGGTAGAAAAGCAACAGCAAAACATCTCAAAGTATTTGGCTGTAAATGCTACATCAGAAAAACTGATGACAACCTTGGAAAGTTTGAAGATAGAGCAGATGAAGGTGTGTTTGTTGGTTATTCTCCACATAGCAAAGCTTACAAATGCTACAACAAGAGACTCAAGAAAATTGTGGACAGTGCAGATGTTAAATTCGATGAAGGGAGGAAACAAATAGTTAATTTTCAAGAAAACTACCCAATCTACGAAGAAGTAATTGAAGTTGATGAAGTACATGGCACAGAAAATACATCTACGGCTGATACAGATGACTTATCAGATGACTCAGAGATGCAAGAAAATAGAAAATTCAAAACGGGCAGTTGGCAGAAAAATCACCCTAGAGACCAAATAATTGGAGATCCCACAGTTGGCATTCAGACAAGAAAGAAAGTAATAAGTAATTACTCTCTTTTATCCAACGATTGAGCCCAAAAACATAGATGAAGCAAGCAAAGATGTCACTTGGATGAAGGCAATAAATGAAGAGTTAGATCAGATAGAAAAGAACAGAACTTGGGAGTTAGTACCTAGACCTGCAAACAAGAATGTAATCGGCACCAAGTGGATATTTCGAAACAAATTAAATGAAGACGGACAGGTCATTAGGAACAAAGCAAGACTGGTTTGTAAAGGATATGCACAGGTCGAAGGCATTGATTTTGAAGAGACATTTGCTCCAGTGGCCAGATTAGAAGCAATTAGAATGTTTTTGGCCTTAGCAGTTCACAAAAACTTCAGGGTATATCAGATGGACGTAAAATCTGCCTTCTTAAATGGGAAACTCGAAGAGGAGGTATATATTGAACAACCAGATGGTTTTCAAATCAGTGAAGATCCCAACCTTGTCTGCAAATTAAAGAAAGCACTGTATGGATTAAAACAAGCACCACGGGCATGGTATGCTAGGCTAGATAATTATCTCTCTCAACAGGGATTCAAGAAAGGATTAGTGGACAATGAATCTGTATGTGAAAACAGAAGATGGGCATCTCATTGTTCTTGTTGTCTATGTGGACGATATCATATTTGGCAGCAACAAAGATGAATCATGTAAAGACTTAGCAAACAAGATGCAGAATGAATTTGAAATGTCAATGATTGGTGAACTGTCTTACTTTCTGGGGTTACAAGTTAATCAGAATGAGAAAGGTATATTCATTTCTCAAATCAAATATGTGAAAGAAATGCTAAAGAGGTTCACTATGGAGGACAGTAAGCTAGTCAACACGCCCATGACAACGAGTCGCAAGTTGAGTAAAGAAGACAAATCTCCACCTGTAGATCAAACCATGTATAGATCAATGATAGGAAGCTTACTATATTTAACCGCAACCGGCACTCGATATTCTCGCAGCGGTTTGCATGGTAGCCAGATTTCAGGCCAGTCCCAAAGAGACTCATGTAACAGCGAGTTAAAAGGATTTTTCGGTATCTCAAAGGCACCATGGAGTATGGGTTGTGGTATCCAAAAGGCAAATATTTCACTCTTATATCATATTCAGATGCAGATTGGGCTGGATGTGTTGATGACAGAAAGAGTACCAGTGGAGGAGCATTCTATTTGGGGGACAGATTGGTTGCATGGCATAGTAAGAAGCAAGAGTCAGTGTCTTTATCTACCGCTGAGGCAGAATATATTGCAGCAGCAACATGTTGCACACAAGTTCTGTGGATGAAACAAACCTTGAAAGATCTAGGTATTAATTTTAGTGAACCAATATCAGTAAAGTGTGACAACACCAGTGCAATCAATATTTCTAAGAATCCAGTAATGCACTCCCGGACAAAGCACATTGCTATAAGGTATCATTTCTTGAAAGAAAAAGTTGCAGAAGGAGAAGTTAAATTGGACTATGTCCCAACTACGAGCAAGGTAGCAGATATTTTTACAAAACCTTTGCCCAAGGAAGTATTTGAGTATCTTCGGAGCAAATTAGGAGTAGTCACACTTCCTAAGAAGTGACTAGCTACAGGGATCACTTTCTCAGGGGGAGCACTTGAGTGCGTGAGGATGAACTCAGGGGGAGTCAAATTGTGCCTGAGAAGTGTGAGGATGGACACAGGGAGAGTCTGCAGCAGCCCTTTGGTATTATTGACAAAGGGGGAGAAGAGTTACAGGAATGTATACAGGTGTTGCCAACAATTCCAAAGGGGGAGATTGTTGAGCAAGGTGTTGCAAGAAGGTTGTCATTGTTGTCAACACAGGCAGTTAGATCCAAGGATGCAGTGGGTAGACAGATCAGAAGTCATTCAGATGCAGAAGATAGAAAAAATTTGAAGAAAAAGACAAGTTAGAAAACTGTCGCGATATCGCGACATGTTTTCTGTCACGATTTCGTGACAAGTCGAAAGAGAGAGAAAGTGCAATAAGAAATGTCGCGATATCGCGACGAAAGTGAGGAGAGAGAAAGTGCAGCCAAAAATGTCGCGATATCACGACGAAAATGAGGAGAGAGAAAGTGCAGCCGAGATGTCACGATTTTGCAAGGAAAGTAAGGAGAGTGAAGGCAGAAATGTTTCACGACAAGTCGGAGGCCAAGAAGTCAAGTTGAGAAACTGTAGCGATTTCGCTACATGTTGACTTTTCGTTGGCAGAAACCGGGAGAAAGTGTTAAGTGAAAAAGTTGTAGCGATTTCGCTACAAGTTACAAAGACCAAGTAAAGGTGTAGCGATTTCGCTACGAGTTGCAAAGGCACAAAGTAAAGGTGTAGCGATTTCGCTACGAGTTGCAAAGAGACGAAGTAAAGGTGTAGCGATTTCGCTACGAGCTGCAAAGGCACAAAGTAAAGGTGTAGCGATTTTGCTACGGGTAAAAGATGCGCAAAACAAAGGTGTAGCGATTTCGCTACAGGTCTAAAGTGCAGACATCAAAGTTGTAGCAATCATACTTCAAGTCGAAAGTGTAAGGCACAAGTCAAAATTTCTCAAGAAGAAGTAAGTTGGAAGCACAAGGCAAAGTTGTAGCGATTTCGCTACTGAATGAAGCACAAAATGTACGGAAGGAAAGTCGCGATTTGAGGGTGAACGATTTCATCGACAAGAATGCGGATGACGTCAACGAAAGCTGAAAGTGTCACGATTTCATGACAGGTTGCGAGAAAAGCCACCAAGCGAAAGCGTCGTGATTTCACGACAAGAATGATGATGACGTCAGCAACTGATCAAAGTGTCACGATATCGCGACAAGAACGGAGGCAAAGCTGTCAACGGCCAAAAAGGTCATGATTTCACGACGACAAAGCCAAGGAGGTGTACGGACACAAAAAGTGTCGCGATATCGTGACGTGTTGCTATTTCATGGAAATAAGCTACGTGAAGGAGAAGAAGGTGGCAGAGGAGTTTGAGGCCGACAAGTTTGAATCGAGGCCGATGGTTTTTAGGGTTTAAAGCCGACAATTGCTAGGGTTTTAGGGGGCTGTTAGGGTTTTACAATGAACGTCGTTAGGGTTTCAAAGCCGACAATTGCTAGGGTTTTACAATGGACATCTTTGAGGTCTTGAAGCCGACATGTGTTAGGGTTTTACAATGAACAACTTTAGGGTTTTAAAGCCGACACTTTTTAGGGTTATTACGATGAGAGTTTTTAGGGTTTGCAATCGACAATCACAAAGGTTAATCAGCCAAAAAAATTCTAGGGTTTCATGTTGACTTCATTAGGGTTTGCAACCGACGTCTTTAAGTGACAGTCGAAGATGTTTGATATGGAATTCTCTTCTATAAAAAGGGGGTCTGGTGCGAGGTTAAGTGGTGCAATAGACGTGAAAGGTGCGAAACAAGTTCGCGTGAAGCCGAGAGCAAGTCGTTTCGATCCGGAGAGTGAGAAAAGTGTTAGTTCTTTGGAATGGCAGTATAGAGAATATAGCGATGAGATAATGTGTAAGTGCGAGAAGGGTGATTGCATCAAGTTCGGTTGAGGAAAGTGCAGAGTCGTAATTCGGATCTGCAGATCGTGAAGTGCATGGATGATAAGAGCGCGATATGCGGAAGTCGTGTTCTAAGTCCGAAGTGACAGTGCGTAGTTTACAGAAGTAATCGATAAACTGAATACGACAGAGAGCGCAAAGAAATATAGAGAAGCTGTCGGATAGTGCGAATCATTTTGCGCAGAAGTAGCAGAATGCAGACATACAACAGAATGCAAAAAAATGGCAGATCGTGAAAATTAAGGTGAAAGTTTTATTCTGCAATTTTTATTATTATCTTCCAAGTTGTAGCTTGGCATAAGGGGTTGGTGCCTCTTTCCAGTTGGTGCTGGTAAAATAGGAGTTGGTGCTCCATTCTGTTGTAGCAGATAAAGTCAAGGGGTTGGTGCTCCTTCCAGTTGGTGCTGGTAAAGGATTATGTAAAGTTGTAGCTTTGCATTGATTGGATTTGGATGGTAGTCCAAGCAGTCTTTTTGAGGAGTAGCCACATTGGTGAACCTCGTTAAAATGTTGTGTTATGTGTGATGCTTTCTTGATGCATTTAGTGTCTCTTTTATCTGCTTTAAACTGCTACTGGTTTTAAAATCATATGTTTTAGAAATTTTAAAGAACACACTGATTCACCCCCCCCTCTCAGTGTCATTGTGATTACAATAGTATGTTGCATCTTCTTGTACCCTTGTTTCTTAGAAGAAAAAAAATCAATATTTACTTCCTCATCAAAAGAAAAGGGAATTTTATCTTTAAGCCTTGTTTGTTTCATTTGTATGTTGTATTAGGACATGTTAAGGTTAGGGTTAGACAAATAAATATCCTAAGAGAAATATAGATATTCTTTAAGTAATATGTTAAAAGTAAAGTGCATATAAACTACCTCTAGTTTCAAAGTGAGATAGAGGATATTAGAAGAGCATTGTGAAGAGTCCCTTTATAACTTTTTACTTCCCCTTTTCACAAGGAATATTAAACTTCTGACAATGCATTAGCACATTGTGAGGAAGAACATTTCAAGGAGGATTTTATTTGTAGATGATAGACTTTTTTTTGATAGATTTTATGTAGTATCTAGCTCAAACTTAACCTCTTGATAAATAGTGAGTGGGGCTAAAATTAATTTTTCTATATCTTAGTGTACAAACTTACCTTATTGTATAATTTTTAATGGATGTGCACTAATAGGATGCTTTGCCTAAATGTATGGATTAGGCATGGACTTGTGCACCCCATTTGTGTTTAAAATGTTTGGCCAAATATATAATTTAAGTTATTATTATTATTATTATTATAGTTATGAATTATGTTCATTTATATCTCTTTCATCCATATTTAATATTTTAAACATTTTTGTCTATAAGGTATTTTTTGTTATAAGACTAAATTTATTATTTTACTAAATAATTTTTGCATTATTATCTAACGTCTATAGGTAAATAGTTAATGTCATTTTCTTAAGTAGATAATACTTACATATCATGTTATTGACTAAATATAGCCCAATAACTTGCTAAAGATATTAAAGAAGTATTTTTTAGAAATTCCTTCACAAGATATATTAATCCAACAACTGAGGTTTGCATTTCAAAACTTGGCTTCTATTTGTTCATAAACTTACATGGTTTAATTAACATGAAATTATTGGATGCTCAAAATTTTAACTTATTTTACTTATTAGAATATGAATAAGTGAACAACAAAAAAACGAATCTCATTATGTTTGCCTAAAAAAAAATTATATATTTAATTACCCTTAGAAGTAGATAAACTAATTTTATTAATAATATTTCACAATATATTGTAGTTATCACACAAAAAATAAAACATTATGGATATTAAGATTCACTCATCACACCATGAATACATTATATAATGATTAGACTGGAAAAGTATAAATAAAACCTCATAATACTAGTGAATTATAATATTCTTAGTGTATGCATTCTTTCTAATGGTCTAATGTTATTTTGTATTATTTTGAATCAATGTGACTTTTTAAAAATATGACATTTATTAATTTTAGTTTCTAGTATACATACAACACATGATATTCTTGTTTAGGAAACAAGAAAAATAAGACTACGATAGTATATGCTTGTTGAAGTAAATGAATTTGTGTGACAAAAAATAAATAGGGTCATTTTGGTACTACAAGGCACTTGTTAATATGTGTGTGCATGTGCGTGTGTGTGTGTGCGTGTGTGCATGTGTATGTGTGTGCGTGCGTGCATACGTGCATGCATATGCGTGTGCATGCGTTTGTGCGTGTGTGCGTTTATGTGTGTGTGTGTGATACTATCTCATTGTAATTACAACAAAATTTTAATAAGTATAGTCTTGTGTGTGTGTGTCCTTAAAGTATAGTCTTAATGTACACTACTTAAAACTAAAAATTGTTCTAAATTAGGTAAGCTTATATATAAGTTTTATTATGTGAATGTTGTTAGAGTATATTACATTATTTGGTACATGACAATGTACCACCTTGGGTACATGTTTAGATTAGAAGTGTGTTAATAATGTAAATATGCATATTAGTCCATAATAACATGTCCTTAGAGTAGGAAAGTGAAGAGTGTCAAGAATAATGAACTCCAAGAGTACTTCATATGAAGAGTCACATCCCATTATATATGTGTCTATGTGTGTGTGTTTGGAAGACACAATGTAGAGTGAGAGTGTGTGGAAGTATGGTGTATTTGAGATCTTTATTCTATATCAAGATACTATTTTTGTGAGCATTTGTTAATGGTAATTTTATGAGTTTCTGTAGAAGTTATTTATGAGTTTTATATGATTAGAATATCGCCATTAACTTATATTTAATATAGAAAATTTATTTTAGATCTTGTGGTTATTTTTCTTTAAGTTTTAAGCATCAAAAGCTAACAAATGCATACATGTTATGATTCATGTACAAATTTATGGGCATTAAAAGGTTATCAAAAACTTGAAAATATATACAAAATTACATAGATTATTAAAAACGATATAATCATGTTTGAATCTCTTTGTATTTTCTTGATATACTATTCTCATTTCTTTATGATCCAAACATAAGATAAAAACATCATTCTCAATGAGTATAATATTTTAGACATAATTTTATTCCATCCATATCATTTGATGTGTTATTATTGTTGGATATGTGTTATCACTTATGTTGAGTTAGATTTGTGAGTGTTATGCAAAGTGTAAATCAAGAGAGTTCTAATGGTTATTTATCTACTTTGAAAAACTACTTTGTGATTGCAAAACTAGTCTAGGTTTATAAGTCTTATAATTTTTTAGGACTACCATATAGAATTTCAAAAAATAGATTATAAAAGTTCCTTTTTTATTGAATCAACATTATAGCGAGAGTATACCTAGAGGGGGAAGAAAAAAATCATTCAAATATTGTTGCTCTCTAATAATTTTTATAATATTTTTATGTATTTTGTGTTGGAATAAAGTATTTATTATGAATTAATGGACCACTCACATAGCCAAAATAGAGTGGAGGAACAATTCTACACTACTCATGAAAGGAAAATCTATAGGATCGTTGAGAGAGAAGGCATTTATGGGAAGATAATATTTATAATTTCATTCATGTGGACATAGGAGAGATGTTTAGTTTATGATAAATTAATATTAAATAATTATATATGAAATTTTTAAAGAACTATTATTTGTAATATTGGATGGTTGATATGGAGAATATTCTCCTAGAAGGGCAATGTGGATGGGAATATTAAAATATTGTTACTCACAATAATCAACTAGTCATGGGTGGAGTCCATCTAAAATTCAATGTGAGGCCAAATAAGAAAAATAAGTGAGATGGAAAATTACTTGTGTAGAGGTAGGAACATGATAGATCTCAAGAGTTTTATTTCTATATGAGGAGAAGGACCATTGGTGACCATGTAAACTACTAACAACAAGATATTGATAATGTTGATATGTTCCTTTTTAGTGGGAGAAAGTTGCTAAAATTTTTAATACTTTCTAGAAATGTTTTGAAATGTACATTCACCACAATCATATGCAAAAAATAAAGAAGAGAAAAATAAAGAGAGTATATAGATTAGAGATATTCCAAAACAAGTGATAATATGGGTAGTGATAATACTCTATGTGTGGCATTCAAGGATATATAGTATGAGAAATTTCATTAATATGTAGATAATTTGATAGGATTTGAAGATATCTATTATGAGAAATGTTTTTGATATATATCCATAATAGAAAAGGTATTGATTATGATACAATTCAAATTGTACGATCTTAGACAACCTAAGGTTGGTATTTAGACATGTTATTCACATAGGAACTCTAGAAGGAGAAAATTCTCTTTCATTGTGTTCATGACATGGTCAAAATCATGTATTATGGTTATGTGAAAATTTCTATGAGAATGGGTAATATCTTATTTATAATTTAGGAAAAAATCCTTTATTTCATGGTTGTGTAATATGTAATTCTAGAAATACTTGTTAGATCTATTAATACTTTGTTTGAATTTAATAAAAATGACTATTTAGTAAAGTTGGGAGGTTGTCTATGAGATATAGTTGATTATATCATATAATGTGCATACTAGATATAGAAGATGACAAACTTTATTTTTGAACTTTTACTTATACTAGATTCAAAAATAAATTACATGTATAGATAATTTATTTCTACTATTATATTATTAAAACTCATCTCCATTGTTATAAAAGGTTTAGTTTTACATTTATAAAGGGCATAACCCATTTGTAAAAGAGAAAAAAATAAAGGAACACATTCATTTCTTATAATATGTTATCTTATTGGTTTAAATTTATAATTATATTACTTGTAAACTAAAATTAACAAATAGGTAGAGTACAAATAGAATAAAATATCTCCATGTTATAATTATTTTTGAAATTATTTCAAAATACTTAGTGGATAGTTTAATACTTTTAAAATATAATATTTCATAGTAGTGATAATGTGCATAAATGGTTAGCAAATGACATGTTCAATTGGTTAGATACCTCTCAGGTTTGAATATTGCCAAACAATAAATGCATAATTATCAAGCTATTATAATATGACTACATGGTATTGATGTAATATGAGTGGGATTGTTTTAATACCATATAAATAATTAAGAAAATGTGTATGAGAAAAATTCCTTGTTGCTCAAGATATTAGGGTTTTATGTTCAACTATTGATCAAATATATTCAAAAAACAATCTTAAATACATCAAGTCTTAAAACGAGTAATGTTAAGTAATGGATCTTTTCCCCTACAAGTACTCCATCACTAAAAACTATTAAATCCTAAGCATATAAGGTTCAATGAATATACCCAAGTAGGAGATATACTA
The DNA here is from genome assembly GCA_028583015.1 of Wollemia nobilis. NCBI lineage: Eukaryota > Viridiplantae > Streptophyta > Pinopsida > Araucariales > Araucariaceae > Wollemia > Wollemia nobilis. The sequence goes on along the minus strand of JAQPPZ010016912.1, from coordinate 6,567,295 downwards.
CGCCAATTTGTGTTTGAGGAGATTTTATTGGAATGTAAGGTAAATTATTGAAGGTACATTAACACATACCACAAAAATTTCATAAGACAAAATAGTTGACGTTTTCTATCCATCTCAACATTTTGGAGTTAAGATTGAAAATATATCAATAACACTAAATTGATTAAGGTAAGCCAATGTGAAGAAAGAGTGCACATCAACTTGACTATAAATGGCTTGTAGATGAGTGATACACATAGAAAAATAATAATGATGTGTAATATTGTAAAAAAAAAAAGGAAAGTTGTAAACATTGTTGTAAAAGTGTATGAATTTTTATATTATAATTGATTAAATGGGATTGAAAGGATTCACCTTATTACATTGTTATCACATAGTACTATTACAATAGCTTGGAAATTGTACATATATCATTTGGTGAGTTTTAAACTTGGGTCCTCCCCATGAATCAAAGAATTTAACAGATTAAATTCATTATAATATTATAATAAATAATTACATATATTTTATTTTAGATTCAGTTCTTTTGTCATAGCAATTAAATATTTTATGGTCTTCCAATGTTGTCTAATCCTGAATATTAAAAATCCAAAAAAATAAATTTAAAAAGTAATAGTAATATTATAATTAACAAAAATTTCAAAATCATTCTCAAGTTTGGAACCATATTATTGCCTCTTGCAAATAGTTTACATATATGTGTTCATCATGGAAAATCTTAACTTCATAAAAATTATTGGAAAAAACTTGGTTATAGGATTTGAACATACATGGAAGAGTCATGTATGATAATGATATTAAAAAAATATCTACTTTGATATAGGGTAAAATAAAAATGTCCAAAAATTGGGTTTATTAAAATTAATTTTGATGTTGATTCTAAAGGAAATCTAAGAAAAGCTAGTGGAGGTAGTGTTTTTCAAAATAATGAAGGCAACATTTTCCTCACTTATTTAGAATTTTTCATGACCCTCCCTTGGCTAATTTTTGCATATGATGGACTTTATGGGTTTATATGTTAATTTAATGATATATTAAATGGCTATATGGTGATTAGTTGTTTGTTTTATTGAAGAATATGATGTTGCTAATGGATTTGCATGTTATAGGAATAGGTAACCTCATGGGTGGACAAAGGATTGACCTCCAAGAGTGGGATGTTCACATAAAGGTTAATGATGGTTAAAATAGTCTAAAACGATCTAACACATGATGTCTACATGTAGACATAATCATGCCTTTACATTTTGCATTTATCATTTCTACATTTGAGTGCTTATTACCATTCTTGAGTCTTCTTGCAATTTGAATTACTTTATATGGATATAAAGTAACATGGAATAATTATTTTATGCTTGTTAGTAATTACTAATATTTTATGTTCTAAGCCTTCTTTGAATATTGATTTGATTATGACATGGTATTAATAAGTCTTGCTTATTAATGCACTTTATGTTTGAATTTAGAAGGGTTTTCTAATGTATTATTAATAAATGGATCTATTAATAAATTTTAAACATTAGAAATATTAAACCCTAGATTTTGCATTAAAATATTTTGCATTGTGTAATCAATCCAAACAAAGTTGTTTATGGGTAGTTGGTAAAGTTTATTCTATGAGTGAACCCTTTCTTGGTTTTCTTTTAAAAAACCTTATGGACTTTTGGGAAGGGGGTTGTATTTTTTATTATGGATGAGTCGGCTCCAGAGAAAGAAAGGGAAGTGCAACATAAGTTTGAGAATTAAGCAAAAAAGAAAAAGCAACTAGGAATTGATTTAGCATTGTGTACATAGATTTTATCCGACCCAAAATATCCAAAGCATAAAAGGTACTTTTTGACTATTGTATTATGTTTAAGTAATTGCTTTGATCTCTATCAAATAATCATGAGTGTTTTGATTCTAGCCAAATGTTGGATTTACTTTTTTTTTATGGAGGTTTACATCAGAAAAAATGGTAGAGCATGGAGAAATAAATCCATTTGTCTTCTATGTGTTAACATTTGCATGAATCACTTTGCCTTAAATTATTTTTTAGCCTGAGCATGTTTGTTTGGTTTAACCTAATATGTGTGGAGCTATTTTCCTTTTGGAGTAACTCTACAAGAGAATGTTAACCATTGTTAGACATGTTTATTTTTGTACTTGTACCAACTATTGCATTGCATTGCATGGTTTAAAAGCAATTATGTTGCTTCGAAATGGAGGGACACCAACTACTGTTTGTCATGCATTCCTTTTGGACCAAATTATAGCTTTGAGTATTACAAACCTTAGCCTTAATTTTACTATAAATATAGTTTTTTTTTTTTAAATCTTTCATCATCGATCATCAAGCACCCTGAGTTGAACCTAGTATGGTAGAATCATTTTTGGTGTGATAAGCGAATATTTGCTTAAACCGTTTGATTATTTTTTCCTTGGTTTTTGAAGTAATATGTGGATGTTGTACATAATATACCTAGTTTGGGCTAGTTATAATAACACCTACAGATTACGATTGATTGGATATGAGGGTGTCCTCAAATTTTATTGTTTGACTTGACAACATTTTATTGGATGTGTTTTTATTAGGGTTGGTGACCTTTGAGTTACTCCTAGTTTTTTAATTAATCATTTCTACCTCAAATTTGAATGAAGATTAATGTACATATTAGTGTGAAGCTTTGCCTTTGTTCTGAGATAGGTTGAAAGGTCATGATTATTATATTTGATCTAGGTTGAATAAATATTAATCTATCAAGTTATTTGGAATATCTTTAAGGGGTTAATGATTGGATATAAAAAGTAAATAAGGGTTACTCTCATATTTGGATTTATAACTCTTGAAGTAAAGTAATGCTATTTCTTTTGGCTGAAAAAAAAAGAATTATTGTTAGTTTGAAATTTAAATGATTGAAAGTTATAATTCTATAATGCTTTGACTGGATAATGTGAAACTTATGTTTATAAAGGGTACAACATAACTTAGGAATGCATGTGTAAAAGGTTTATTTCAATTATCATTTGATTAATCTTATGTATAAGTTAGATATTTAGAGAAATAACTTTGTTAATAGTTGATTTATTACCTTAAGATAATGAATATTACTTCTTATAGTTTTTTTTTAAATATTTAAAATTACTTTAAGGTTTATGAAAATTCTCTGATATATGGAAGATATGATGTGATGATTGGGCTTGGAGTCCAATAGTTTAAATGGAGCTTATGGGGGTTCCATTATTATGTTGATAAAACACTTGAGGGTATTATGAATGCATTATTTGAATGTGAATGTTGAGGAATACCTTAAGGGGGACTTTCCTTATTGGGCTTTCAAGAGAATGAAATATGGGATTATGAAATTATTGATTGTAGATGCTTTGATCTTGTAAAATGAATTGAAAGAACAATCCATGCTTGGGATATAAGAATTATGGGGTTCTTATAAAATGGCTTTGACATGTTGAACAAATAAATAAGGGATTCCTTTATATAATTGTATCAATGTTTGCTAGACTTATGCAATAAAAATGGTTGTTTCAAGGTTAGTTTCCCAAAAGGGTTTCCCAGTATATATGATGTGTCATATGTATATCAATTATATTCGTCTATTGATCTTGCATTGGAATCAATAAGTGCATTTTATATCTTGAATTTTAGATGATTAAAGTGTTATTTATTAGTATTGATGCTTTTTTTATTAAGTATCACTCTCAATATGGTATGCTTATTTATGGATCTTGTATATGGTTCTGAGCAGTTGAAGTTAGACTTAATCTTGATATAATTATAGTCAAAAGTACTTGTGCTTTCATGGAGTATTATGAATGCTAAGCATTTCCTTATTACTTGCAATAGAGTAAGGACTATGTAAATATAGTAAATAAGGAAGAGAGATAATGCTAGTGCTTAGCTTACTTTAAGGTATAGGGTTTTCCTTACAAGGGTTCTTCCATAGAAAACCAACCTAGTTAGACTCTAAAGGATAGCACCAAAAATAAGGGAATTATGGTGTAGAAATATCTTAGGGTTATAATGGGTGCTTCGATAATGGACTATCGAAGTGGTCCCAAGAACAAGGACAGGCCTTGGAAAAAGGTTCAGATAATGAAACCCGAATCATATCTTCCAACCATGAAGGCCTAGATCCCATTGTAACTAGATTTAGGTGATGGAAACTTCATGGATTGTGAGGTATCCATGTGAGATATGTTATATGAATGATAATCATGGGAACCTCGATAGTCTAATGGGTAGACCTCTGAGGGATGTCATTTGGTGTGATAGTCTCTAAAATACCTAAATAACTATTGGTCATCTAGGAGAGGGATGTCACATGGGTGATAGTTGCCTCAAATAAATCATAAAAGGGATGGGTTAATTGAGAATAATAGTTTTACACATGGTGTAGTGGGTAAATCTATAAGAAGATTTATGTCTATGTACTAGTGGAGATTGAATGAAACTAGGGGAATTGACATCCCTTCTTGAAAAGATGAGATAGGGTTAATCCTATGCCATGATCAAAATATACTTCAAAGTAAGTTAAATAAATGGGAATACCATGTGAAGGTGTCATTTAAGCTATATGGGCACTGTACAAGGTGAATTCCCAAAGTCAATGCAGGATTTTGGCCACTCCTATCAACCCGAGGGATGTTGTAGCATTTGGAACTCAAAATGTGGTTGAAATATTCTATTAGATCTATTTGAAGTAACTTTTGTGAACCTTACTCCTTTTTATTTTAAATAAATAAATCTCTCTCAGGTTGGTTAGAATTGGGTTGTTACAAAATCATATGGAACTTCAACTAACAACTATGCAAAGGTTAGGACTGGAACTTCAACTAACAACTATGCAAAGGTTAGGACACTTCTTAAAGGGATTAAAATTGTAATAGAAATGGATAAAAATTTATTTTAATTGATGGGGATTCACAAATTATCATTAATATTATCAACAAAAATGAATATGGGCATTGGATAAAAATTAATTTTATTGTTGTTGTTCATAATCTATTATTAGAGGTAATCTCTAGAAATGTGAGCATACTTATAAAGAAGAAAATTAGATACCAGATAATTTATCCAATCACAATGTTATCTTCATATTGGTAAAATTTAAATTTTAGAAGGCAACTAGAAATTGAGATTTAATATCATAATGAAAATGGTGTCATGGAGCTAGTTGTGCTAGATTATGGAAACATAGCATTTTGAGAAAGTTGAAGAATATATTTGATAGAAAAATAAATAAAAAATATTTGTGCTAAAAGGCATCCTGGATATGGCTTAATTGACCTACTAGCAAATGTAATACTTAACTATTTTAATGGGAGTAGCCCCCAATAGAAGGCATATATAACTTATTAAAAAAAATTATAATTAACAGTAAAAGTAAAGTAGGTAATTTTTATTTATAAGGATTAAAAATGTTGGAAGATTGTCACAAAATAATTAACATCAAATAAAATGTTAGTAATTTAAAATAAGCTCATTAACATAATAAAAACATTATTATTTATTTATTATGATATTAATCAAATAAATAGTATTTACATGTTATGGGCCTATTCAATTCACTAAGTGTACATTCTAATGGATTCATGGTTCAATAATTGAAAGGAAAGGATGTATATTTTTTGACAAGATAAATCCCCACTAATTTAGCTAAATTAAACTAATCTAATGTATGTAAAATAAATATAAGGAGAAAAGGATGGAAGAAATTTAATTAAATGATATAGTCATAATCATGGTAAGATTAGTGTTGATCAATCAACACATTTGGAAGGAATTGAATAATATAACTATGATCCAATTTACAAATAATATGTAATAAGAGAATAAAGGACTATCAAAGAGTGAGAGGAAAGTCCACAAATGCTATTCATCCATAAATTAAAAGGTAAAAAATGACATAGTTAATCTATAAATATCATGTATAGTCTTTCTATTATATGTAAAATGAGTTCATAAGTACAATTGAGTCTCTCAAAGGATCTAACAATTAGAAATGACCAAAAAATATTTGCAATGGAGCCCTTGATTCTTATTATAGTAAATCCTTTACCTAGGAGTAATTTGAGGTAAAAAATTCCTACTTTTAGTAAATCCTCCAATCTAGCAACATCTTTTGCAAAATTAATGTTTTGCTAAATATTGTCATATGAGGACAAAGTATTCCTTTCCAAGTTATTTTATTAGATCCCATATCATCCTTCCCCATCATCATACCTTGAAGAGCTATCCACTCTTTTTAAAGAGTTGTTTACTCTTTTATCAAAATTATGTTTCCACCTTTTAGTTTGAGTGAACCACTCTTTTGAGTGAGTCATAGTTTAGTCACTTAACCCAAAATTTAGATTTTTCCCAAAATTCCTATCCATATTACCAATCCTACGACTTCAAAATTTTATTTATATTATCCTCCATGCCACTCCCTTGTTAGAGTTCAATGATAGTAGCCATGCTTTTATTTTTCTAGAAACTTGATAGGACATCAAGCTTGATTGGTAAAATATCACATATTTTGCCTTTATCCTTGGATATGTAGTATCCAAAATTATGATCATATTGTATCAAAATTAAAAAATAATATTTCACTTTTATTCAATATTGGTGTAATAGAATCAAGAGTGCCTATCAATCTACATCCAAGTGTATATCCAAGGTGCCCAACATCTTACCATATGACTCTTACTTCTCAAATTAATAATTTTGAAGGTCTTCCCTTGATCCACTATGTTTCTAAACTTGTCCAATAGGCTTTCCAATTTAGTGATCTTGTCTAAAATATCAAGCACTATATTATCTATAGATACAACTACCTTGGCATTTTCTTCCTCAATGACCTTGTATTTTTGTTCTATCATGAGGAACTATCCTTAGTTGAAGAATAATTTTTACATTCTTGTAATCATCATTTTTTTTGTATCCTTCCTCACCGTTTTTAATAGACATCTTTAGAATATCATATATATTCTTGTACCCTTGAAGTATACTTTATTTTTTACATATATTCTTTAGTTACATACTTACTATATTATTATTTGATATATCTATATATTTTACTTATTCATTGGATATTTTGTACAACCATAGGAGTACTTTAGTATACCTTACTCTAATATCAATTCATTTTCTACCCATTTAGTTGCTATTAATATTTGTTTAAGTAGGGAACTGCATTCATAGAGGTGTATAAAATATACTTTAGTGTACATGATCTTGGCCTATATTTGGTCCCATGGGGACTTAATCTACCCAACTATCAAGGTTTTAATTTCCATATTTTGCATCTTCTTTTCCATCCTTCATTTATCCTCTTTAGCTTAGAAATATCCTCATCCATATTTTTTTATTATCACCTCAATTGGTCTATTTGAAGCTACAAGTATTGTTTATCCTTGATGCAGGAGCATCCGAGGGCAGCAGAGCAATCTTGCATCAACCAAATTTTTCTAAGTGTTTTGCAAAGAAAAATATGTGTCACGATATCACGACAGAAAAAGTGTCGTGATATCACGACCAAAATAGGAGACAGGAGATGCAGTGGACAGAATGTCATGAAATCGTGACATGTCATGAAATCATGACTAAAGCAGGGATCAAAGGTGTGAAGGACAGAATGTCACAAAATCACGACATGTCATGAAATCACAACCAAAGCAGGGAGCGAAGGTGTGGAGGACAGAATGTCACAAAATTGGGACATGTCACAATTTCGCGACATGTTGTGAAATCACAACCAAAGCAGGGAGTGAAGGCACGGAGGACAGAATGTCACAAAATCGTGACATGTCATGATTTTGCGACATGTCGCAAAATCATGACCAAAGCAAGGAGCGAAGGTGCGGAGGACAGAATGTCGCAAAATTGTGACATGTCGCAAAATCATGACCAAAGTAGGGAGCGAAGGTGCAAAGGACAAAATGTCACAAAATCATGACCAAAGCAAGGAGTGAAGGCATGGAGGACAGAATGTCACGATATCGTGACATGTCACAGTATCGCGACCAAAGTAGGAGAGAGAAAGCATAGAAAGGAATTGTCACGATATCGTGACATGTCGCGATATCATGACCAAAAGAAAAACATGCACTCCAGGCTTTCATAAATGCATCCCTTCATGCACGACAAGCTAGCGGTAGTGAAGCAACAGTCTCACAGGAAGATTCCAACAAGCATGTCGGCCACTCGTGCATGATATCTAGAGACACATTTATAGCAACTAGCAACGAAGCAGCAATTCCAAAAGAGGATCCTGGTGGTTATGGCATCCAGTCGTGCACCTCACCTAGAGTCTTATCAATGCAACTTTCCAGTATTGATCCAGGTGGCAGTTGTAGATCATGGAAAGTTTGAAAACACAGAGGGTCGGGGCCTCGATAAAAACCCAAGAATTGTAATGAGAAGGGGTTGGCCAATGGAAGATTGCTATATATTTTTTGTAAATTCTTCTGAAGCTACTGAATAAGAAAATTTGGCTCTTGTTTTTCTTGTCTCTTGTCCTGTGTTAGTTCTGTTCTCCACCAAGTGGTATCAGAGCCGAAAGTTCCTGAGTGTGTAACAGATCGCCGAACGTGAGGCAGTTACACCAAGATCTATGGAAGGGATTGTGAGAGAGTGAACAGAATGCCTCCAAGAAGAAACCCTATTGGTGGGAGAGGCATGGCAGCAATGGAATCTGTCCGAGTTTTGCAGAGGCAAATGCAAGCCCTGCAAGAAGAGATGCGTAGAGGATTTAAACTAAGAAGAGATGAAGGTAGCAAAGAGGAAGATGACAAAGAAGAGGGCTAGCCTGAGGAAGAATAAGAAGCAGTAGATCCTACTCACGCCAGACTATACAAAGCTATATCCCATATTGGGAAGAGGTCGAGGATGGAGGTTTCCACGCATTTTGGGAACCTTAATCCAGAGGAGTTGATCAACTAGATCAACGATCTGGAGGAGTACTTTGAGTACAAGGAAGTTGAGGATCCTGATAGGGTCAGATTCGCTAAGACCAAACTAAAAGGTCATGCCAAAATATGGTGGAAGGGAGTGCAGATGGAGTGAAATATAAGAGGAAAAGAGAGAATAAAAAAATGGGAATGGATGGCAGAAAATCTGAGGAGGCAGTTCATCCTTGTGATTATGAGTTAGACCTACTAAAGAAAATGCAAGGTTTGAGGCAATCAAGTAATTCTGTAAAAGAATACACAGAAGAGTTTCATAAAATTATGATCAGAACGGGCCACTTAGAGGCCAACAAGGAGAAGGTAGCCCGTTATATTAATGGTTTATGAGCAAGTATTCAAGAAGAATTAAGTCTGGTCTAGATGACCACCATAGAGGATGCTTACCAATTTGCCCTAAATGTTGAAGAAAATCTCAATAGGAGGTTTGAGAACAAGCAAAGAGGAAGAGGTTGTGGCAGAAGAACCGATGGAAGGACCAGTGGAAGAAGAAATGAATATTCTCAGAAGAATGGAGAAGGTAGCAGTAATCAGGAACAAAGGAGAGAAAATACCTACAGCCCTCGTAATCAGAATAATGATTACCGAGGGGGAAGGGGCAAAGTTGGATGTGGCCAGGGAAGAGGAAGGTTTTTTGGAACTTGTTTCTAGTGTGAAGAAGAGGGACATCACCAATACGAGTGTCCACAGCAATGAGAAAGGAATAATAGGAGGCTAAAAGGAAATACCAGAGCCGCGGTCACTAATGAAGATTCTGGATCTAAGCATTCTAAAGAAGAAGATAGAGGAGAAGTAATGATCGCAAGGAGAGTCCTACTAAATGAGGAGGGGGGCACATATCAAAGGAAAATCTTATTCCGCATAAGGTGTAAATGTGCGGGTAAGATTTGAAATATTATTATTGACAATGGTAGCACGGATAACCTAGTTTCAGAGGGAATGGTTACAAAGCTACAACTAGAGAGGAAGAGACACCCGCATCCATATCGGATCACGTGGCTGTAGAAAGACCATAAGGTTTTGGTCAGTGCACAATGCCTGGTAAAATTCAATATTAGGAATTACCGTGATGAGGTCCTATGTGACATCCTGCCCATGGATGTGTGCCATTTGCTATTGGTAAGGCCATGGCAGTTTGACAGGTGCGCGGTTCATGATGGCCATGCCAACACCTACTTTGTGACAAAGAATGGAATGCATCATAAGCTAAAACCCCTGAAGGAGGTGGAAGAAAAGGTATGTGGCAGTGCCAAAATTTGCTTGGTTGATAGGAGAATTTTTTTAGATGATTTGAAGCATGAACATATGTGTTATGCGTTAATTCCTAGAGTCAGGGAGAAAGAATGCAAAGATACCCTGATAGAAGTCCTAGATCTATTGGAGTAATTTCCAAATATTATATTTGATAATGTGCCTGAGGGTTTACCCCCAGTAAGGAAGATCATTCACCATATCGATTTGGTGCCAGGATCGAGCTTGCCCAATAAAGCTACACATAGAATGACACCTATAGAAACTAAAGAGCTAAACAGGAAGTTCCATGAGTTTTTGGAGAAGGGACTGATTCGGAAAAGGTTGAGTCCATGCGCAGTACCTGTAGTGCTAGCACCAAAGAAATATGGAGAGTGGAGAATGTGTATAGACTCTCGAGCCATCAACAAGATCATAATAAAATATAGATTTCCATTGCCAAGAATGGATGACATAATGGACTATTTGAGTGGAGCCAAGTACTTCACCAAGATTGACCTCAAGAGTGGTTACCATCAGATAGCCTTCAAGACCAGAGAGGGTTTGTATGAGTGGTTGGTCATGCCATTTGGGCTATCCAATGCACCAAGTACATTCATGTGGCTGATGAATGAGGTACTGAAAGAGTTTTTAGGAAAATTTGTCATTTTCTATTTAGATGATATATTAATATTTAGCAGAACCCTAGAAGAACACCTGATGCACATCAGAAGGATTTTTGAGAAGCTGCAGGGGGAGCAGTTATTAATTAATCTAAAAAAGTGTAATTTTGTAAAGGAGTTAGTGTACCTGGGATTTGTCATGTCAATAGAAGGTCTAAAAATGGACCCAAAAAAGGTAAGAGCTATCATCAAATGGCCTATCCCGAGAAGCACAACAGAGGTAAGATCATTTCATGGTCTAGCCATCTTTTACAAAAAATTCATTAGAAATTTCAATAGCATTTGTGCACCCCTCACAGAAACAATGAGAGGGGATAAGAAAGAATTTAAGTGGACCTTAGGAGCTGATAGGAACTTTGTCTGTTGAATAATAAGGTCAAAAAACAACCTGTTTTGGCACCCCAAACTTTAACAAGGTATTTTAGGTAGATTGTGATGCCATTGGTAGTGCAATAGGAGCTGTACTGAGTCAGGAAGGTAGGCCTGTTGCTTACTTTAGTGAGAAACTCAATGATGCTCAGAAAAAGTATTCAGTTTATGATCAAGATTTTTATGCAATAGTTCAGGCTCTAAAGAAGTGGAGGCATTATTTTTTGCCAAAAGAGTTTGTTCTATTTACTGATCATCAGGACTTACAGTACATTAACAGCCAAGCAAAACTGAATCAGAGGCACTTGAAGTGGGTTGAGTTTCTCCAAAGTTATACCTTTGTGTTGAAGCACAGAAGCAGAAAGTCAAACAGAGTTGTAGATGCCTTAAGTAGAAGGCAAAATTTTCTGATTGAAATGACGGTGGAAGTGGTAGGATTTTAAGAATTGAAGGGTTTGTACCCTGAAGATCCTGATTTTTTAGAAGCCGAGATGGCTTGCTTGGCACCTATTATTGTGGACAGGACAATGTGGTTGGATTTTCTAATCCAAGATGGAATGTTGTTCAGAGGAAGTAAATTATGCATTCCAAGGAGTTCAATGTGGGAAAACTTAGTCAAGGAGAAACACAACGAAGGACCAGCTAGACATTTTGGTCAGGATAAGACCATTGCCCTGGTGAGTGAGAACTACTACTGGCCACAACTACAGCAAGATGTGAAAAGGTTTGTGCAAAGTTGTAGAATATGCTAGATGGCGAAGGGCATGAGGCAGAACACAGGATTATATCAACTGTTACCTATACCTGAGAGGCCATGAGAGGATGTCAGCATGGATTTCGTTCTTGGATTGCCGAGAACACAAAGGGAAAATGACTCCGTATTTGTGGTGGTTGACATATTTTCCAAGATGGAACATTTTATTCCCTGCCAGAAAATAAGTGACGTGGTTCACATTGTAGGGTTATTTTTCAAGGAAGTGGTAAGACTTCATGGTCTGCCAAAAAGCATCGTTTTTGATAGAGATACAAAGGTTGTTGTGTATTTTTGGAGAACCTTGTGGAAGAAGTTGAAGACAGATCTGAAGTTTAGTTCTGCATACCACCCACAAACTGATGGATAGACAGAGGTGGTAAATAGAAGTTTGGGTAATTTATTGAGATGCTTGATAGCAGATAAACCCAATGGATGGAATTTGGTTTTGCCACAGGCAGAATTTGCATACAACAATTTTTTCAACAAGAGTACAAACAAATCTACATCCCAAGTCATATATGGAAACAGCCCAAGAAATATTTTTGAGCTGAGGAAAATGGACAAAGGGGAAAAGAGCAGTGCCAAGGCTGAGAAATTTGCAGAACATATGAAAAGCATGCATGAAGAAGTGAAGAAACAAATTACAAAAATGAATACTTAGTATAAGACAAGAGTAGACCAAAAGCGGTAGTTCAAAGAGTTCAAAGTGGAGGATGAAGTCATGGTCCATCTCATAAAATAAATATTTCCTACCAAAACTTATAACAAGTTGAAGATGAAGAAGTTTGGGCCATGCAGAATACTAGAAAAATGGGACTCAGGCAATGCATATGAAGTGGAATTGCTAAGTGGGCTTGACATTTCGCCTATTTTCAACATATTAGATTTAGTGGAATACCATGAGGGAGACAGTACAGAGGCACCAAGTGCAGATTTGTGGAGCATTCCAGTGTCTAGCCCAACCATAGATGAGATCAAGAAAATATTACACTCGTGAAGGCAGAAGCACCAGGAACAAACAGTATTCTAAATATTTGATCAAGTGGAAGGGCAGACCTGTAGAAGATGCAACTTGGTTGTCAAAAATAGAGGTTGACCACCTGGGTCTTCCTCTCACAGATCATAAGTGAGGATCACTTCTCAATCCACCTCGGGTGTTTGATGTAGGAGCATCTGAGGGCAGCAGATCAATCTTGCATCAACAAAATTTTTCTAAGTGTTTTGCAAAGAAAAATATGTGTCGTAATATCATGACAAAAAAAGTGTCGCGATATCGCGACCAAAAAAGGAGATAGGAGATGCGGAAAACATAATGTCATGAAATTGCGACCAAAGTAGGGAGCGAAGGTACGAAGGACAGAATGTCACAAAATCGTGACCAAAGTAGGGAGCGAAGGTGCGGAGGACAGAATGTCATGAAATCATGACATGTCATGATTTTGCGACATGTCGCAAAATCACGACCAAAGCAAGGAGTGAAGGCGCGGAGGACAGAATGTCACAAAATCATGACCAAAGCAAGGAGCGAAGGCACGAAGGATATAATTTCATGAAATCACAACCAAAGCAGGGAGCGAAGGTGTGAAGGACAAAATGTCACGAAATCGTGACCAAAGCAAGGAGCGAAGGCGCGGAGGATAGAATGTCATGATATCGTGACATGTTGCGATATCATGATCAGAGTAGGAGAGAGAAAGCAGAGAAAGGAATTGTTGTGATATCGCGACATGTCGTGACCAAAAGAAAAACATGCACTCCAGGCTTTCATAAATGCATCCCTTTGTGCACGACAACCTAGCGGTAGTGAAGCAACAGTATAAGAGGAAGATTCCAACAAGCATGTCGGCCACTCATGCATGATATCTAAAGACACATTTATAACAACTAGCAATGAAGCAGCAGTTCCATAAGAGGATCCCAGTGGTTATGGCAGCCAGTCGCGCACCTCACCTAGAGTCTCATCAATGCAACTTTCTAGTATTGATCCAGGTGGTAGTTGTAGATCATGGAAAGTTTGAAAACATAGAGGGTCGGGGCCTCGATAAAAACCCAAGAATTGTAATGAGAAGGGGTTGGCCAACGACAGATTGCTGTATATTTTCTATAAATTCTTTTGAAGCTACTGAATAAGAAAATTTGGCTCTTGTTTTTCTTGTCTCCTATCCTGTGTTAGTTCTGTTCTCCACCAATCCTTCTCAAATTATTGCTTCAATTTATCCTTAAATGTGCCAATTGTATTTTAAATTTTACCATGTGTTTCTCTATTTCATTGTTCTTTGTTGTCTATAACTTTAAATCATTGCTTTCCTTTTTAAGATTTCTAGCACTTGATATATTTGTGTTATTTATATTTGCCTATATTATCCTAGTTTTTTTAATGCTTATGCGTTGTCTTGGGCCTACTTGTATTTATTTTGTTTTACCAATTTATTTTACACATCTAATGGATATGAATTTTTATAATTATTTTACTAGCTACTTCATCTAGAAGGGATTAATCCTTGAGAAGTCTAGTGTGGACATCTTGGTAGTATAAGAAGTTGAAGTAGTTGCTCACCTACTTGGGTCTAAAATTTCTTAGATAATTAATAATTTATTTATCCATTTTGCTAGTTGAAATTGTAATATCATAAGCAATATAGAAGCTCTGGCTATTGTATTGGTAATATCTTGTGTAATTTGTTTTCCCACATAATGAATAACACATGTTATTTTATTTATGAATTTCATATCAAGGATTTATGTCTTATGCTAAGGGAATATTTACCTAAACTCCATTGTGTATTATTTCTCAAGATTAATGTAGATTTCCCTTGAATCATAACTAGATCAACAAATCACAAATAATCTTCTAGTTAACAGAGAAATTGCAATAGGATCCAGAGCTTTCATATTACTTTTCATAACAAAAAAATGAAGATATAGACCAAACCCCCTTTACAATTTTGAAATTCCCCTATAATACCCTGTTTCCCCTTTTCCCACCTAGGACAATTCATTTGAAATTTGAATTTTAGAGGTAAAACTTCCTGGGGTCATAACTCCTCGCTCATTGCTCGAATTGACTATTAGTGCATATTTTTAGAAAGCTCTCAAAAATATCTACAACAACATAGTTCCCTATAGGGAACTACGACCAATTTTCATCCCTCTAAAAGGCCTCTAAGGCCTTCAAATCTCACCTTTAAGTTTTAGTGGTAGGATTTTCACCATATTGGCAATATTTCAAATTCATACATGCCCCTAAACAACTAAATAAACTTAGAACAGAATAAAAATTAATACAAATTTTGGATGATGCAAGATCACTCTTACACCATTGGATGCTCCTACATCAGACACCTAGGGTAAATTGAGAAGTGACCTTCACTTCTCTGGTGTTGGAGGAAAACCAAGGTGGTCAACCTCTATCTTCGACAACCAAGATGAATATTCAATAGTATTGCACTTCCACTTTACTAGATATTCTTCATACTACCTATTTCTTGTACTTCTACCGACGTGGGTATCCAAGATTTCTTCTATTTCTTCCTTCTCTGGAGTAGACGTTGGAATATTCCAAAATTTTGCTATTGGTCCATCATCATTGTCTCCTTCATGATACTCTGCCAAATCAGAAATGTTGAACACAGGTGATATGTTAAGCCCACTTAGAAATTCTACTTCATATGCATTTCTTGAATCCTATTTCTTTATGATCTTGCATGGTCCAAACTTCTTCATTTTTAGCTTGTTATAAGTTTTAGCAAGAAACCTTTCTTTTCTCAGGTGAACCATAACTTCATCTCCCACTTGGAATTCTTTAAACCACCACTTTTAGTCTGCCTTTGTCTTGTAATGAGTGTTCATATTATTAATATGCTTCTTTACTTCTTCATGCAAGTTCTTCGTGTGCTCTATAAAGTCCTCAGCCTCAACACTACTCTTTTCCCCTCTATCCATCTTCCTCAACTCAAAAGCATTCCTTGGGCTGCTCCCATATACAATCTGGAATGGGGATTTATTAGTACTCCTATTGAAAAAATTATTGTAAGAAAATTTTTCCTGTGGTAAAACCAAATCCCATCCCTTGGGCTTATCTCCTACTAAGCATCTCAGCAGGTTACCCAAACTCCTATTCACCACCTTTGTTTGTCCATCAGTCTATGGGTGGTATGCAGAACTAAATTTCAAATCCATCTTCAAATTCTTCCATAAGGTCCTCCAAAAATACCCGATGAATTTGGTATCTCTATCCAAAATGATACTCTTTGGTAGACCATGTAGTCGTACCACCTCTTTGAAAAACAACCCTACAACATGAACTACATCATTAGTTTTCTGGCAAGGAATGAAATGTGCCATATTTGAAAAACTGTCAACCACCACAAATATGGAGTCATTCCCCCTCTATGTCCTTGGTAGGCCAAGAACAAAATCCATGTTGATGTCTTCCCATGGTTTCTCTGGTACAGGTAATGGCTGATATAATTTGGTGTTCTGCCTCACACCCTTGGCCATCTGGCATACTCTACAACTTTGTACAAATATCTTCACATATTGTTGTAACTATGGCCAATAGTAGTTCTCACTAACGAGGGAAATGATCTTATCTCAACCAAAGTGTCCAACCAACCCTCCACTATGCTTCTCCTTGACCAGATTCTCTCTCATCAAACTCCTTGGAATGCACAACTGGTTTCCTCTAAACAACATTCCATCTTGGATTAGGAAATCCAACCATTTAGTTATGTCCAAAGTAACTGGTGCCAAGCAAGCTCTCCAAGCCTCTACAAAATTAGGATCTTCAGGGTATAAACTCTTAAGTTTGTCAAACCCTACAACCTCCACCTTCATTTCTATCAATAAATTTTACCTTCTACTTAAGGCATCTGCAACTCTGTTTGACTTCCCACTCCTATGCTTCAACACAAAGGTATAACTCTATAAAAACTCAACCCATTTTAAGTGCCTCTGATTTAACTTTCCTTGACTATTAATATATTGCAAGGCCTGATGATCAATATATAAAACAAACTCTTTTGGCAACAAATAGTGTCTCCATTTCTTCAAAGCCTAAACTATAGCATAAAACTCTTGATCATAGACATAATACTTCTTCCTAGCATCATTAAGCTTCTCACTAAAATAGGCAACAAGCTTACCTTCTTGACTCAATACAGCTCCTATGGTGCTACCACTAGCATCACAATCTACCTAAAATACCTTATTGAAATATGGAAGTGCCAAAATAGGTTGCTCTGTGACTTTCTTCTTCAACATATCAAAACTCCTATATGCTCCTGAAGTCCACTTAAAATCCTTCTTATCCCCTCTCATTGTCTCTATTAGGGGTGCACAAATACTACTAAAATTCTTAATAAACTTTTTGTAAAAACTTGCTAGACCATGGAATGATCTTACCTCTATAATGCTCCTTGGGGTAGGCCATTCAATGATAGCCCTCACTTTTTTTGGGTCCATTTTAAGACCTTCAACTGAGATGACAAATCCCAGATACACCAACTCCTTCTTCATAAAACTGCACTTCTTCAAATTAATCAACAACTACTCCTCCCTCAACTTCTCAAAAACTCATTGAATATGCATCAGGTGCTCCTCCAAGGTCTTACTAAAAATTAAAATGTCATCCAAATAGACAATGACAAATTTTCCTAAAAATTCCTTCAATACCTCATTCATAAGCTACATGAATGTGCTTGGTGCATTGGTTAGCCCAAATGGCATGACCAACCACTCGTACAAACCCTCTTTGGTCTTGAAGGTTGTCTTCCACTCATCTCCTTCTTTGATACGGATCTGATGATACCCACTCTTTAGGTCAATATTTGTGAAGTACTTGGCTCCACTCAAATAGTCCATAATGTCATCCATCCTTGGCAATGGAAATATGTATTTGATGGTAATCTTGTTAATAGCTTAGGAATCTATACACATTCTCCACTCCCCATCTTTCTTTGGTGCTAGTACTGTAGGTACTGCACATGGACTCAAGCTCTCCCAAATTAGCCCTTTCTTCAGTAGCTCTTGAACTTGTCTATTTAGCTCCTCACTTTCTACAGGAGTCATTCTATGGGCTACCTTATTTGGTAAACTAGCTCCTGGTACCAAATCTATCTGGTGACTGATCTTCCTCATTGGTGGTAAACCCTCAGGTACATTATCTGATACAATATCTAGGAATTCTTCCAACATACCTGAGACTTCTACTAGGATATCTTCACATTGTTCTTCCTTAACTCTAGGAATTAACGCATAGCACATATGCTCATGCTTTAGACCATCCAAAAATTTTCTACCATCAACTAAACAAATTTTGGTACTGCTACATACCTTTTCTTCCACCTCCTTCAAGGGCTTTAGCTTGTGGTGCACTCCATCCTTTGTCAGGGAGTAAGTGTTGGCATGTCCATCATGTATTGCACACCGATCAAACTACCATGGCCTTCCCAATAGCAAATGGTAAGCATCCATAGGTAGGATGTCACATAGGACCTCATCACGATAATTTCCAATATTGAATTTTACTAAATATTGCTCATTGACCAAAGCCCTATGGTCCTTCTACAACCACGCAATCTGATATGGATGCGGGTGTCTCCTTCTCTCTAACTATAATTTGGTAACCATCCCTTCTAAAACTAGATTATCAGTGCTACCATTATCAATGATAACATTACAAACTTTACCTACACATTTACACCTTGTGTAGAATAAAATCTTCCTCTAATCTAGATCTTTCTCCTCATTCAGCAAGGCTCTCCTTGTGACCAAAACTTCTCCTCTTTCTACTTCTTTAGAATGCTCAGATTCAACACCTTCATCTACAACAACATCTCAGGCATTACCTTCAGGCCTCTTATTCATCCTCCCTTGGTGTTGTGGACACTCGTATGCTCGATGTCCTTCTTCCCCACATTGGAAATAGGTTCCATGAAATCCTCCTCTTCCAGGTCCTCATCCAGACCTTCCTCTTCCTCTTTGGTCACCCTTATTTTGCTCATAGGGATGGTAAGCATTATCCCCTTTTGGTCCTGACTATTGCTAGCTTCTCCATTCTTATTTTGGTCCTCATTTCATCCTCCATTTGTTCTCCCACCAGTTCTTCCACCATGACCTCTTCCTCTCTACTTGCTTTCAAATATTTTGTTTAGCTTCTCTTCTACCTTCAAGGCAAACTGATAAGCATCTTCTATGGTGGTCATCTTGACTAGACTTAGCTCCTCTTGAATACTTGGTTTCAACCCATTTATATAATGGGCTACCTTCTCCTTGTTGGCCTCAAAATGGCATGTTCTGATTAGAATCTTGTAGAACTCCTTTGTATACTCTTTGAAAGTATTTCTTGACTACCTCAAACCCTACATTTTCTTCAACAAATCCAACTCGTAATCAGATAGAATGAACTATCTCTTTAACTTCTCCACCATCCACTCCCACCTTGTTATCCTTTATTTTCCTCTTTTATTTTTGTCTAGTTGTACTCCCTTCCACCAGATACTAGCATGACCCTTTAGCTTGGTCTTAGAAAATTTGACCCTCTCAGGATCTTCCACCTCCTCATACTCAAAGTATTCTTCCATATCATTGATCCAGTTGATCAACTCTTCTGGGTTAAGATTTCAAGAATATATAGAAACATCAATCTTCGATCTCTTCCCAATCTGGGATATGGCTTTATATAATATGGCTTACGTAGGATCTACTACCTCTTCTTCTTCCTTGAACTAGGCCTCTTCTTCTTCAGCTTCATATTCACTCCCATATTCTCTTCTTGGCTCAAACCCTCTATGCATCTCCTCTTGTAGTGCTTGAAATTGCCTCTATAGGGCTCTAAAATCCTCTTCTAGTACCACAATATTTCTCCCACCACCATAGTTTCTTCGTGGAGGTATTATGATCATGTTTCTCACAACCCACAACCACAAACCCTGGTGCAAACTACCTCACATTTGGTGATCTATTTTACACACTCAGGAACTACCACTCTGATACCACTTGGTGCAGAACTGGGTCAAAAAATCACAAATAATCTTTTGTAAATAGAGAAATTGCAATAGGAGCCAGAGCTTTCATATTACTTTTCATAAAAAAATGAAGATACAGATAAAACCCCTATTACAATTTTTAAATTCCCCTATAATACCCTGTTTCCCCTTTTCCCGCCTAGGACAATTCATTTGAAATTTGAATTTTAGAGGTAAAACTTCTTGGGGTCATAACTCCTCGCTCGTTGCTTGGATTGACTATTAGTGCATATTTTCGAAAAGCTCTCGAAAATATCTACAACAACATAATGCCCTATAGGGAACTACGACCAATTTTCATCCCTCTACGAGGCCTCTAAGGCCTTCAAATCTCACCTTTAAGTTTTAGTGGTAAGATTTTTTTACCATATTGGTAGGATTTAAATTCATAAATGCCCTTAAACACTAAATAAACTTAGAACAGAATAAAAATTAATAAAAAAATTTGGATGATGCAAGGTCACTCTTACACCATTGGATGCCCCTGCATCATCCTTGGTCATAATTGGTTATTATAATTGCAAAGGATTATGAACTAAAGATAATGGTAAAAATGGATATGTCGTGGTGGCATGGATTAGAGTATAAACTAGGTTATAATGGGTAATGAAATAGGTGTAATTAGGGACATATGAGGTGATACAATATCAAAATAGAGTATGTATGGAATTTGAGTGGTATATGCGAGTATATTATAAGATAGTGGGGTAAACTATGACAAAATCTTGTATTTTGATGATGATGTGTGGGATGACCATAAATTAGGATAGGTGAACTTGCTAAATATCATGAAGATATGCTTATTATGGTTGATATGGATATAGTAGAATAAGTAATATCAACTAAAGAATGAAGATGAGAAGAAACATGATATGGAGAGAGAAATATAAGAGAAACAATGAATCTAACAAAGTCTAAATGTTAAAGATATTAAATTCATGTTTATTTTAATTAGAACAACTCTAAATCAAATTATTTTTTATATATTTTTTTATCACAATGAACACATTGTTATAAATTTAGCCATGAATTAGATTTGGTCAAGGAATGATCTAATATCTTTAATTGATGTAGGTAAAGATAACTTTTTAATTGCTTTTATATTATCAAGATCTATTGCAAGGCTATCTTTTGATACCACATGACCTAAGAGCTTTCCTTTTTGTACCATAAATATAGAATTTTTAGATTAAATAATATTCCATACTATATAAACCTATTGAAAAGCATATGTTTGTAGGACATTTAGCATTTGTTATTAGTTGTATACTCTAAATTAATTTGATTTATGAGGAGTTCAAATTTGTCAAAAATTCTAATATTTGTAGTGTCAATTCTTCAACTTTTTTTAGTCCATGCAATATGCTTCTATCATATTATTTGCATAATTTAATACCCTATAAGCATGATTTAAATGGATACATTAAGGGTTAATTAATAAAATATTAATGCTTACTCCATTTATGGTACTTGCACCATCAAAATGTATGATCCATACACCATTAGATTCTTATACTTGCTTACTGGTCAATGTTGGGATATTGGAGGGTCTCTCAAATATCAAGTAATTACCAAGTTGTATTTCTTGAAAATTCACCTCTACATCATCATATTCCTAAAGTATTCCTATGATCATATCAATAAATGAAATAGGGTCTTCTTCAATAGTCCCTTAATCTACATACTTAGATAATTTATTCTAGTTTACCACATAATCATCACTAGACCTTGTGTAGAAGGTAGTTGTATGAGGGTTTAATTTCTATCTTGATGGTCTTCCCATCCTTAGTAACCTTCATGTGCATGTAATACATCACCAAGTATCTTTCTCTTAACAACTTCTTGGTCGATTCTATTGGGAGCATCATCCCATAGCAATGAGGTAGGTCAACCATAATGACCTTGTACAACTACCAACTTAGAATATTTTGCTACTATCATGATAAAATATTTTGATACCCCTATGTAATTTACCCTAGTTCCATACATTTGAAATGTATTTTTGGTAATTTTTGTGTATAATAGGTCCCTTTTATTGCACACAACCTTTGTCCTTACCACTAAAGTTGCTCTTAAATCCACTATGCAACTCCTTAACAACTAATTCTCAATGTTCAATGCTACACAGACTAACGATGCTTTCAATGCCATAAGAATTAGTGTATTTAGTATATCAGTGTCATTGATATATATATCTATGAGGTCATTTTCCATTAAAAATTTCTATTATATGGGGTTGGGCTATGCTTATTATGATGACATATTTCTCTTAATCCTTGGTGGTTTCATGGAGGACATTTCTTTCGCTAGGTAAAGCAAAGGTTTTTAACATGCTAAATTTGGTTAGTATATTCTTTATCTCTTCTACATTATTAAATCTAAATTCAATAGTGCTACTTTATATGTATGCATTGAACTTCCTATGATACCTTCTAGTAATCATGCACACTTCATTGGTTGTATATATGTTCCTTAAATGGTTTTTAGCTTCTTTATACAACTTATATCTTTGATTTTCCTTTTCCTTATCTTTCTATTTATATTCCTATGACATCTCCTTTAGTAATTATTTTTATTTTTTAATTTATTATACTTTTTTCTTTTTCCTTTTAGATGAATAATTAGTTGATTGGTTATGATTGGTGCCTTTTCTACCTTTTTTGATGCATATTGCTTCCTAATTGCTATATTTCCTTTATCTTTTATGTACAAAACTAGCATCTCCCCCTTCTCAGTACTATAGTATTGACATCATGTTTAGTTTTCTTCTTAGTTTGCTCTTGTTCTTTATTGACCTCCTTTTATTTCTAGTTCCAAATCCTTGTTAATTAGTGTAAAAATTATCTTTAAAAGAGGAATTCTCATCATCCTTAGAAATGCTAAAGTTTGTGAAAGCTATATTATTAGGGGTTGGTAATGTTTGGGCTACTTGTTGTATGGGGTATGAAGAATATAAATTTACTAATTTATAATAAGTGGTTGGTTTGGAATTGACATCATTTTTCCTAAAGTAACAACTTGTTGAGCCTAACATTTTTATATTATAATACTCAATTTGCACATATCATGGTGATGGGGATTGTCTCCAACTTTGTAGAAAAAACATCATAAGGTATCAACCTTTGAATTTATATTAACCATGTCATTTAGATATCATTATCTTGTTGGTCAATATTTTGTCAAGAAACCTAATATTTTGCAAGATACAAGGTCTTTTTTATTGTCAATTCTATTATTACCATCCATTATTCGGCTACCACCCACTTTTTATTTTTTCCATATTGGTGTTATTTATCCTCATTTTCATAAGTTCATCACCTCCATCATTTTATATTTTAGTATACCATTTTTATCTTCGATTTGATACAAAGTAGGAGTGCTACTATTTTATGGAGGAGTTGGTAATGTAGGAAATTAGGGATGAAAAGAAATGGAAGGAGTGCTTTGCCTTAAGAGGTTCACTATGTAAAGGAATTTGGTTTATGGAAAGGTGGTAGTGTTTGGCCATTTATAATTGACACACAATAGGGAGAGGTCAAAAAATTTATATATTTTGAGGTACTTGAGGAGTGTAAACCATAGGAGCGACAAACAATAATTTCCCTACTCTAATGAGTATACCTTCTACATGGTCCATATATTCGAATATTGTAGCTAAAGTAATATTATTAGCTTTGTAAACCATTAATGCTAAATCAATTACCTAAAGTATTACTAGATTGGTATTAGGTATATTTCATTAACCAAAGGTTAGGGGTTAGATTAAAGCAATGACCTTTAACTTGATTCAAGTAATAACTAGCTTGAAATAGTACTAATTTATGAGTTATTTTAAGGATTAGAATATGATAAATATTGACATTTTTTGGCTTGAGTACTCAAGGATACTAGTGGTTGGAAGGATTGGTCACTTGGAACAAAATATGTACCAACTAAATACCCCATCTATATAAGGTGTTTTTTTATGTTAGATTATATTTGTGATGATTGATATATTTGATATAAAGCATTTTTCATTACAATTGTAATGGTGGGTCCCATAGAATCTCAAGTTTGGATTTTTTTATTGAAAGAAAAAAAAATTTAGAGTATGTTTGAGGAAATTTAACTATTTCAAAAGGGATGAAGATGTAGGATTTTGACCTTTATTAGTTGGATTAGTCATTTGAACTTTTGATGGATTTGGACCCATATTCAATTCAAGATATTCTTCTTCACATATCCATGTGAAAAGTTGTTCTTGTTCCCATTTTGTGTCCTTTTATATGGGATGCTTTTAACTAGGCAAAGATCTTTGGTTGATTATTATATTTTTGAGTGCATATTCATAAGTCTATGATGTCTCATGCATATACATACATTGGCAAAGCTTCTAGGTTAGAAAATATTAATTTTGAACAAGGGAGTGAATCATTCCATGATATGGATCAAATCATTTTAAAAAATACTTAGAAAGATTTCAACAAAAACTTAGAGTGAACCACTCCAACCAATTGCTTGCAAATTTCAAGTGAATTTATCTTCTAAAAAAACTTAAAAAAATATCTTCTTTGAGTGAATTGCTTCTACATTTTGGATAAATTGATTTTGGATCATTGAGAAAATCACTTTTATAGAACTACATAGAATTGTTTTTTAATTTGAAGTAATCCACTTCTAAGGAGTGAATCCCTATTCAGATGAAGACTTTGATTTTTTTTCAAATCTTGGAAAATTGCTTTTCATTAGTGTAAAATGTAATTTATCACCAAAATTGAGGACTAAAATAAATAAATACTAATGAATTTTATAAAATTGTGATCTCACCTTATGAACATTTTAAGATTTTACTAAAATTTGAAATGGAGTCAACACTCATAAAGCACCTCCAAAATCACATACAAATTTTGAATGATATACAAAAATTGGTTATAAATTGGACTAGGCATGATTTCAACATGGAAATTAAGCACTTCATTCCATCAAATATGCTAAAAACTATTACCTTGAAAAAATTCTAACTTCTATTGCTCCCACAATTCCTTTTCAACAATTGGAAGAAGAGATATTGTTCTCCCTTTGACCTCCAAATCTATGTCGACTCCCCACTATCCTTTCTAAAATAATATAATCTAAGTATAAAATATAAATGCTTAGAAGGTACGGATGCAAGAGATTAATCTAAAATATTTTTCACCACATTTTGGGGAACCTCCTACTACTAGGTCATGCTCATTGGGCTAAAAAATATAGAATCTACTTACTAATTATCCATGACATATTCTTCCATAATATGATGCATGATATCATAGAAGATTCTATTGAATATCTTCTTAGATAGTCTCCAAAGTAACAAGGTCATGTTTGGGACTTAAAAAATATTTTGAGTAACTCAAGGAGTACAAAGTATGCCTAAAACATAAAAAATGCATATTTGTTGTAACATTAGGAAAACTATTAGGATACACTGTATCCTGATGGGATTCATTATACTCCATGGCATACTTTGGGTTTCTTGGATATAAAATCAACAATATTTTAGAAATTCCAACATTTAAATAATCCTAAAATTTAAAAAAATAGTCATAGAATAGTTTCTAAGAATTTTCCCATTAACTTGGCATCTTATCTCATATTAGATAAAGTCATGTTTAAATTTATAATCCTTAATTCACCAATATATCATTGTCAATACCAAGTGTTATTATTCCATGGCTATGATTTAAACATGGACACATAATAAGGTGACATTTAAGACCTGAGACTTATATGTTCCCCCTCCTCCTACACACACAAAAAATATATTAAAAAATTAAGTTTATTCCTTGTACTAAATATACTGCACACAATATAGACTCCTTGCTCAACCTGCTTTGAATAATAAGAAATTTTGGTTTTAGGTAGTAGAAAACATGCATAATTTCATGAATTAAATTATTTATAAGTCTAAGTAAAAGGATCTAAACAAATATATTTATATACATGCATTTGACCAAAGTACATAGGCTAGCACCTAAAGAATTAATTGCAAAATTATAAATAGCTCATTAACTATGTTCTATGAATTTACTTTTAGAAATATATTGAGCAATATAACAATCTATGATATGCTTATAAATAAATAAATATTTGACAGATTTTCTAAGTAGTGGAAAAATATATATGGTGTTAGGGTATGTGGACGACAAAGCTTGCAAGCAACTATTGTTAAGGAATGCAGGTCATATAACTTGATAAACTTAAGAAATGGACTTGTATTTAATTTTAATATTCATATATTTTATATGTAACCAAAGGTGTATGTTATTCAAAATGGCATAATTCCTTGTATTTTATAGATATAGCATCACTATGGAAGTATAGTATGTTATTGCATGTATATAATATTTTTTCCTTGGGACATATTGCCTTGCTATAATTCTATTAGTTGCTATCAAATATGCACATAAAAAATATTTTTGATATGTAGGACACTGGTTTCTATTAATAATCTTCCACTATACAAATTGGGTTTTCAGTTAAACAATTTGAACAATTTTTTTAAGGAAACCTTTCTTGATGTCATGATGTATTCATAATAAATGATGATTTTAAAATATAAAATTATATTAGTTCAACTAGAAAGTCACGGATTTTCATGGAAGAATTAGAGGTTCAAATATTGCCATGCTATACATGCATAATTCCCAAGTTGTAATACCCAATATGTGCTCATAATGTAATACAAGTGGAACCTATTTCAGCCCATATAAATTAAATAATGATTCCAAATTCAAATTTAGTTTCATTATAATATGTGTTGCATAGGAATCACCTCTATTTTTGAGAGATACAAGTTGTTGGAAACTAAAAGAATGTTAGGAATATTCAAGTAAAAATAAGCACATTCACAACTGTAATTATAGAAATTAACAAAATTGCAAGAGAAGACGTAATATAAGTGATTTAAAAATAAAAAAATAGTTGCAACAACTTTATTAATCATAGGAATTATATCGCAAGCCTATTTAAGGGTCAACATGCTTGGAAGCAAAGCTCCATTATAATTCGCTAAAAATAACTTGACACATTCCATTTCTACCCTTGTATTTTTATGGATGCTTATTTACATTAATCCTAATGCTCAAGGGTTGATCCACATGCAAGGGGTAGTTGAGCTAGTGTCTCTCACTTACAGCAAATATTAATTGTTACACCATTATTAAGTCTTGTGAACAAGTAATTATTACATCATAAAAAATGCATATGCACTAGGAATCCAAGATACACATACACCCACATTAGACAATTACATAATGATGTTAGGATAGGGTCCTGATATGTCCTTACCCTTCAAGAAGCATCATCCTTAAAGTTGAAAATGAGGAAATTATTTCTAGATTTGATGGACTAACTCCCATGTGACATATTTTGGATGTAAGCCCCACCATTATAATAAAATATTAGTGATAGTTCAATTGTGAAGGGTGCACATCCATTGAACTAGAATACTCTTGGGATATAATGTAATTAATCCTTCTTCATTCAATTCTAGAAGTTTTTATTGGACCTATACATGGATGCTAAGGAACTTCTTCAAAGCGAAAACATTAAATAATGGATGGATCTTGGAAGAGGATGATATGTTGAACTTGTAGGCCAGGGGGTCAATCTGCTATAACACCTAATAAGATCAAAAAAATTAGCCATGAAACTACAATGATGATTTCTTATATGGATGTAAACATAAGAAGACCATATCCCCTACATTAAATTATGATTTGAGGTGTTTTGATAAACCTACTATCACATTCAGTTTTGGGCCATCGTAAAATTATCCTTAATATGTTGATCAACACTCATAGAGAGTAAATTCTACTACTTGAACCTTGGAACTACCCAAAATATATATTCAATGTGATGTAGGAGTGTGTCTTTAAATCACTTCATATATATTCATCTTGATAGTAGTGTGACAAGAAGTATAATACCACCATTCTACCAATGGAAGCATTTATCCATTGATTAATATGCTTGGATGTAAATCAATAGATGTACATTTTTGAGCATTTGTTAATGATTTCTATTTGTCCATATGTCTGGTGATGGTAAGCTAAAATTATGTGAGTTTCGTATTCTACAATTTAAATAGTTAATTTCAAAAATGACTAGTGGAGGTGGGATAATAGTAAGAAAGAATGGATTTAGGTATTCAATGTAAGTAGAAAATAGAGTCCAAGAATATTTGGGTAACCATAGAGGCTTTGCAGTGATGAGCTAGTGAATAGAAATGAGCATACTTTGAGATATGATCCACCACCACTAACTATTTTATTTCTAGACTTAGGAAACCCTTCAATAAAATCGATGGAAATATTTTTCCAAATAGTCACTAGAGTAGGAAGTGGTTGAAGTGTACCGAGAGTGAATACAATTTCCCCTTTCATATGTTAGCCCATATCACATTTGACCATAAAAGTATGAATATCTCTTTTCATAACTAACTAGAAGAAGGTGCATTTACCCCTCTAATGAGTTTTTAGGAACCTAAAGTGGCCTATTTTTGGTGAGGCATGTAATTATTGCAATATATATTTTAAAAATTATGAATATATAGGAATAAAATGTGATCTTAGTATCTCAAATGCTACCTATTTCATGTATAACCTACCCAAGAGCTAGGATCATTTTGAAGTTAGATTAAATCATTCAAGGTATAATCTTGGGTTATATCTTCTTGGAGTTAGTGGATCTATTAAGGGAGTGGAATTTAAATGGTACACAACATACTATGGTACTCATATTGACAAAAGAGAGCATCAATAATTATATTCTCATTCCTTTTTAAAAAAAATATATTTTATAATTGCACCCCAACTATTTGGTAACCAATATTTGTTGTTTAGAAATGGAGAGTCTTTGCTCTAGAAAATATTCCATACTATTATGATATATTTTAATTGAAAATTTCATCCAATAAGGTAGGTTTTCTAGTGATTGACATGTAATATTTCCATCATCTCCTCATAAATTAATTTTCCCAAATTTTTTCCTTGCAATGCCTTACTAGTGAAGGTCAATGATCATCCCTTTTGAATAAGAAAGACACCATTTCCATAAACTAAATCATCACTTTAAATCACAAAAGGCTTGGATAAATTGAGCATTGCTAGCATAGGCATAGGTAACACAGATTTTTGAGTTTTATGAAGGTTTGTTCTACTAGTTCTAACCATATAAATAAATTGTTTCTCAACATAATTGTAAAAGGAGATGAGATCTTCTCATAATATCAAATAATTTTTTTATGATAACTTCTATGATCTATAAAACCATGAATACCTTTAAGAGTGTGTGGTTTTGGATATTATTATATGGTAGTGATTTTACTTGGATTCACATTAATCCCTTATTTTAAAACTAAGTGGACCAGGTACTCCACTTCTTGCATTCTAAAATATCATTTAGACCATTTACACATAATTAGTTAGTGGCCAAGAGTTACAAGGTGTGATAAAAATGTTGAAATTATTCCTCCTAGCCATGACCATAAATTAATATATCATCAAATAAAACCAGAATGAATTCACACAAAAAATGGACAAAATATTACATTTGTAAGACTCTAGAAGGTTGAAGGTGTGTTGGTAAGATCAAAAGGTATGAAAAGGAATTCATAATGATATTATTGAGTCTAAAGTATTATTTTTGGGATGTCTTATTTCTTATTGAAATCTAATTATAGCTTGAGCACAAATCCAACTTAGAAAAATTGAGCCCCATGGAGCTTATCCAATAGCTCATCAATGAATAGAATTAGAATTTTATGTTTGATGATAATTTTATTGAGCTCATAAAAATCTACACATAACCACAAAATCCCTTCCTTCTTATGAACCAATAACATTAGAGAGAAATAAGAAATAGCACTTGGACAAATGACCCTAGTTGCCAACAACTCCTCCATTTTTTCAATCTCAATATTTTGTATAATAGGGTACCTATAGGGGAAACTATTGGGTGGTAAGCTATTTGATACAAGTTGGATGACATGATCATGAGTTGCAGTTTGTTTGATTGATTTGTATCATCAAAAATCAAAGCATGTATTGCAAATAGTTGTGCCACTATTCTATGAAATAATTTCTTCAAAAAAAATTTCATACTATGTCAACTAATCAGTTTTAGATTTGCAAAAGTACCATGAAGAGTATATTGCATTCCCTACTGGGTGAATTACATCCAAAGTTCAGAAAAACCCCAAACTATTAGGCTCATATTATAAAGCCACTATATTTACAAAACAACATCACATCCTCCTAAAGGAAGGAAAAACATGTCATCCTTGAGGTTGTGATGTAGGAGCATCCGAGGGCAGCAAAGCAATCGAGCATCAACCAAACTTTTTGTTGTTATTTTTTTCTAAGTGTTGCAATGTTATTTTTTTTCTAAGTGTTGCAAGAAAAATATGTGTCGCAATATCGCGACACAAAGAGTGTCGCGATATCGCGACCAAAACGGAAGATAGGGGAGCAGCGGACAAAAGGTCACGAAATCGCGACCACCGCAGGGAAAGCAAAGGCACAGAGACCAAAGGTCACGAAATCGTACATGTGATTGACCACCACAGAGGAAACAAAGGTGCGAGAGACCAAAGGTCGCGAAATCGTGACATGTCACGATTTCATGACATGTCACGAAATCGCGACCACCGCAGGGGAAACAAAGGCGCGGAGACCAAAGGTCACGAAATCGTGACCACCGCAGGGGAAACAAAGGCGCGGAGACCAAAGGTCACGAAATCGTGACCAAAGCCGGAGAACAAAGGCACGGAGGAACAAAGGTCACGATTTCGTGACACGTCACGAAATCACGACCAAAGCAGGGAAGGCAAGGCGCAGAAGACAAATGGTCACGAAATCGTGACATGTCACGATTTCACGACCAAAGCAGGAGAACGGAGGCCGATAGACAAAAATGGTGTGATATCGCGACAGGTCACGATATCGCGGCCAAAACGGAGAGAGAAGGCTTGATGGAGGAAATGTCATGATATCGCGATGGGAGCAGGAGAGAGAAAGCATAGGAAGGAAATGGTCGCGATATCGTGACATGTCACGATATCGTGACCAAACAGGAAAACACGCACTCCCAGCTTTCTTAAAGGCGGCCCTTCGTGCGCGGCAAGTTAGCGGCAGTGAAGCAGCAGTTCCAAAGAAGGATTTCAACGGGCATGTTGGCCACTCGCGCAGGATATCTGGAAGACGCGTTTAAAGCAACTAACAGCAAGCAGCAGATCGAGAAGAAGATTTCGTTGGATATGGCAGCCAGTCGCGCACCTCACCTAGAGTCTCATCAATGCAACTTTCCAGAATTGTCCCAGGTGGCAATTGTAGATCGTGGGAAGTTTGAAAGCACAGA
This sequence comes from Wollemia nobilis, assembly GCA_028583015.1. Lineage (NCBI taxonomy): Eukaryota > Viridiplantae > Streptophyta > Pinopsida > Araucariales > Araucariaceae > Wollemia > Wollemia nobilis. Next base: position 6,535,910 of record JAQPPZ010016912.1, on the reverse strand, counting down.
GGATCGGGACCTCGATAAAAACCCATGGATTGTAATGAGAGGGGGTTGGAAAATGGCAGTTTGGCTATATATTCTTGTAAAATTCTTTCGAAGTATTGAATACAAATTTTGGGCTCTTGTTTCTCTGGTTTTCTGTATTATGCAAGATCTGTTCTCCACCAAGTGGTATCAGAGCCAGTAGTTCCTGAGTGTGTAGCAGATCATCGGAGGAGAGGCAGTTACACCAGGATCTGTGGAAGGGCTTGGAATTGGGTGAGCAGAATGCCTCCAAGGAGAAACCCTGTTGGTGGGAGAGGCATGGCAGCAGCGGAAGATGTTCGAGCTTTGCAGCGGCAAATGCAAGCTCTGCAAGAAGAAATGCACAGAAGATTGGAGCCAAGAAGAGACGAAGGTAGTGAAGAGGAAGATGATGAAGAAGAAGACCAACCTGAGGAAGAAGAAGAAGCGAGAGATCCTGCTCAGGCCAGACTATACAAAGCCATATCCCAGATTGGGAAGAGGCCGAAGATGGAGGTTTCCACATATTTTGGGAACCTTGATCCAGAGGAATTGATCGACTGGATCAACGACCTGGAAGAGTACTTTGAGTACGAAGAGGTTGAGGACCCTGATAGGGTCAGATTCGCAAAGACCAAACTGAAAGGTCATGCTAGCATTTGGTGGAAGGGAGTGCAGCTAGAGCGAAATAAAAGAGGGAAAGAGAGAATAACTAAGTGGGAACGGATGGCAGAAAAGCTAAAGAGGCAGTTCATCCCTGGTGATTATGAGTTAGACCTGCTAAAGAAAATGCAAGGATTGAGGCAATCAAGCAAGTCTGTGAAAGAATACACAGAAGAATTTCATAAAATAATGATTAGAATAGGCCACTCAGAGGCCAACAAGGAGAAGGTAGCCCGTTACATTAATGGGTTACGAGCAAGTATTCAGGAAGAACTAAGTCTAGTCCGGATGACCACCATAGAGGACGCTTACCAATTTGCTTTAAAGGTTGAAGAGAAGCTCAATAGGAGGTTTGAAAACAAGCAAAGAGGAAGAGGTCATGGCGGAAGAACCGACGGAAGGAACAAGTGGAAGAAGAAATGAAGATTCTCAAAAAAATGGAGAAGGTAGCAGCAATCAAGAACAAAGGAGAGAAAATACAGACCGCCCCCGTAATCAGAATAATGGTTACCGAGGGGGAAGAGGCAGAGCTGGACGTGGCCAAGGAAGAGGAAGATTCCGAGGGAACTTGCTTCCAGTGTGGGGAAGAGGGACATCACCAATATGAGTGCCCACAACAATGAGAAAGAAATAATCGAAGGCCGAAAGGAAATGCCAGAGTAGCAGTCGCTGATGAAGATGTTGGATCTGAGCATTCTGAAGAAGCTGAGAGAGGAGAAGTAATGATTGCAAGGAGAGTCCTGCTGAATGAAGAGGGAGCTGCAGATCAGAGGAAAAGCTTATTCCGCACAAGGTGTAAATGCGCGGGTAAGATTTGCAACATTATCATTGACAACGGTAGCACAGATAACCTAGTTTCAGAGGGAATGGTTACAAAGCTACAACTGGAGAGAAAGAAACACCCGCATCCATATCGGATCGCGTGGTTGCAGAAAGACCATAAGGTTTTGGTCAATGAACAGTGCCTGGTAAAATTCAGTATTGGAAATTACCGTGATGAGGTTCTGTGCGACATTCTGCCCATGGATGCGTGCCATTTGCTGCTGGGAAGGCCATGGCAGTTTGACAGGTGTGCGGTTCATGATGGCCGAGCCAACACCTATTCCGTGACCAAGAATGGAATGCGTCATAAGTTGAAACCCCTGAAGGAGGTGGAAGAAAAGGTATGTGGCAGTGCAAGAATTTGCTTGGTTGACGGAAGAAAATTTTTAGATGATTTAAAGCATGAACATATGTGTTATGCATTAATTCCTAGAGTTAGGGATACAGAATGCAAAGATGCCCCAGCAGAAGTCCAAGAGCTATTGAAGGAATTTCCAGATATCATATCTGATAATGTGCCTGAGGGTTTACCCCCAGTAAGAAAAATCAGTCACCATATTGATTTGGTGCCAGGGTCAAGCTTGCCCAATAAAGCTGCACATAGAATGACACCTGTAGAAACCGAAGAACTAAACAGGTAGGTCCAGGAGTTGCTGGAGAAGGGATTGATTAGGGAGAGTCTTAGCCCGTGTGCAGTACCTGCAGTACTAGCACCCAAGAAGGATGGAGAGTGGAGAATGTGCATAGACTCTCGAGCCATCAACAAGATCACAATAAAATATAGATTTCCACTGCCAAGGATGGATGACATAATGGACTGTTTGAGTGGAGCCAAGTACTTCACCAAAATTGACCTCAAGAGTGGTTACCACCAGATCCGTGTCAGGGAAGGAGATGAGTGGAAGACAGCCTTCAAGACAAGAGAGGGCTTGTATGAGTGGTTGGTCATGCCATTTGGGCTGTCCAATGCACCAAGTACCTTCATGCGGCTGATGAATGAGGTACTGAAAGAGTTTTTAGGAAAATTTGTCATTGTTTATTTAGATGATATATTAATATTCAGCAGAACCCTGGAGGAACACCTGATGCACATCAGGAGGGTTTTTGAAAAGCTACGGGAGGAGCAGTTATTAATAAATCTGAAAAAGTGTAATTTTGTCAAGAAAGAGTTAGTATACCTAGGATTTGTAATCTCAGCAGAAGGTCTAAAAATGGACCCAGAGAAGGTGAGAGCTATCATCGAATGGCCTACCCCAAGAAGCACAACAGAGGTAAGATCATTTCATGGTCTAGCCAGCTTTTACAGAAAGTTCATAAGAAACTTCAACAGCATTTGTGCACCCCTCACAGAAACAATGAGAGGGGATAAGAAAGAATTCAAGTGGACCTTAGGGGCTGAAAGGAGCTTTGATGCATTAAAGAAAAAGGTCACAGAATAGCCTGTTTTGGCACTCCCAGACTTTAACAAAGTATTTCAGGTAGACTGTGATGCCAGTGGCAGTGCAATAGGGGTTGTACTGAGTCAAGAAGGCAGACCTGTTGCTTATTTTAGTGAAAAGCTCAATGATGCTCGGAAAAAGTATTCAGTTTATGACCAAGAATTTTATGCTATAGTTCAGGCTCTGAAGAAGTGGAGGCATTATTTGTTGCCAAAAGAGTTTGTTCTATTTACTGATCATCAGGCATTGCAGTACATCAACAGCCAAACAAAACTGAATCAGAGGCACATGAAGTGGGTTGAGTTTCTCCAAAGCTATACCTTTGTGTTAAAGCACAGGAGCGAGAAATCAAATAGAGTTGCAGATGCCTTAAGTAGAAGGCAGAATCTGCTGATTGAAATGACAGTGGAAGTGGTAGGATTCAAAGAACTGAAGGGTCTTTATCCTAAAGATCCTAATTTTGCATAAGCACTGGACGGCTTGCTTGGCACCTGTTATTGTGGACAGGACAAAATGGTTAGATTTCCTAATCCAAGACGGAATGTTGTTCAAGGGAAGTAAATTATGCATTCCAAGGAGTTCTATGCGGGAGAACTTAATCAAGGAAAAGCACAATGGAGGACTGGCTGGGCATTTTGGTCGGGATAAGACCATTGCCCTGGTGAATGAAAATTACTACTGGCCGCAACTTCAGCAAGATGTGAAAAAGTTTGTGCAAAGTTGCAGAATATGCCAGATGGCAAAAGGCGTAAGGCAAAACACAGGATTATACCAGCCATTACCTGTACCTGAGAGGCCATGGGAGGACATAAGCATGGATTTTATTCTTGGATTGCCCAGAACACAGAGGGGAAATGACTCTGTATTTGTGGTGGTTGACAGATTCTCCAAGATGGCACATTTTATTCCCTTCCAGAAAACAAGTGATGCAGTTCACATTGCAGGGTTATTTTTCAAGGAAGTGGTACGACTTCACGGTCTACCAAGAAGCATAGTTTCTGACAGAGATACAAAGTTTGTTGGGTATTTCTGGAGAACATTGTGGAAGAAGTCGAAGACAGATCTGAAGTTCAGTTCTGCATACCACCCACAAACTGATGGACAGACAGAGGTGGTAAATAGAAGTCTGGGTAATTTATTAAGATGCTTGATAGCAGATAAACCCAAGGGATGGGATTTAGTTTTGCCGCAGGCGAAATTTGCATACAACAATTCTGTCAATAAGAGTACAAACAAATCTCCATTCCAAATCATATATGGAAATAGTCCGAGAAATGTTTCTGAGCTGAGAAAATTAGATAAAGGAGAAAAGTGCAGTGCAAAGGCTGAGGAATTCGCGAAACAGATGAAAAGCCTGCATGAAGAAGTGAAGAAACAAATTACAAAAATGAATACTCAGTATAAAGCAAGAGCAGACCAAAAGCGGTGGTTCAAAGAGTTCGAAGTGGGGGATGAAGTCATGGTCCATCTCAAAAAAGAAATATTTCCAGCCAAAACTTATAACAAGTTGAAGATGAAGAAGTTTGGGCCATGCAGAATACTGGAAAAATGGGATTCAGGCAATGCATATGAAGTGGAATTGCCAAGTGGGCTTGACATTTCACCTATTTTTAACATATCTGATTTAGTGGAATACCATGAGGGAGATAGTACAGAGGCACCAAGTATAGAATTGTGGAGCATTCCAAAGTCTAACCCGACCACAGAAGAGATCGAAGAAATATTAGATACGCGTGAAGGCAGAAGCACAAGGAACAAACAATATTCTAAATATTTGATCAAGTGGAAGGGCAGACCTATAGAAGATGCAACTTGGTTATCAAAAATAGAGGTTGACCACCTGGGTCTTCCTCCCAAAGATCAGAAGTGAGGATCACTTCTCAATCCACCCCGGGTGTCTGATGCAGGAGCATCCGAGGGCAACAAAGCAATCGAGCATCAACCAAACTTTTTGTTGTTATTTTTTTCTAAGTGTTGCAATGTTATTTTTTTCTAAGTGTTGCAAGAAAAATATGTGTCACGATATCATGACACAAAAAGTGTCACGATATCGCGACCAAAACGGAAGATAGGGGAGCAGCGGACACAAGGTCACGAAATCGCGACATGTCACGATTTCGTGACATGTCGTGAAATCGTGACCACCGTAGGGAAAACAAAGGCATAGAGACCAAAGGTCACGAAATCGTGACCACCGCAGGGGAAACAAAGGTGCGGAGACCAAAGGTCACGAAATCATGACCACCACAGGGGAAACAAAGGCACGGAGACCAAAGGTCACGAAATCACGACCACCATAGGGGAAACAAAGGCACGGAGACCAAAGGTCGTGAAATCGTGACCAAAGCCGGAGAACAAAGGCACGGAGGAACAAAGGTCACGATTTCGTGACATGTCGTGAAATCATGACCAAAGCAGGGAAGGCAAGGCGCGGAAGACAAATGGTCAAAAAGGAGAGAAGGCTTGACGGAGGAAATGTCACGATATCACGACATGTCGCGATATCGCGACGGGAGCAGGAGAGAGAAAGCGTAGGAAGGAAATGGTCACGATATCGTGACATGTCACGATATGACATGTCGTGATATCGCGACCAAACAGGAAAACATGCACTCCCAGCTTTCTTAAAGGCGGCCCTTCGTGCGCGGCAAGTTAGCGGCAGTGAAGCAACAGTTCCAAAGAAGGATTTCAACGGGCATGTTGGCCACTCGCGCAGGATATCTGGAAGACGCGTTTAAAGCAACTAACAACAAGCAACAGATCGAGAAGAAGATTTCGTTGGATATGGCAGCCAGTCACGCACCTCACCTAGAGTCTCATCAATGCAACTTTCCAGAATTGTCCCAGGTGGCAATTGTAGATCGTGGGAAGTTTGAAAGCACAGAGGATCGGGACCTCGATAAAAACCCATGGATTGTAATGAGAGGGGGTTGGGAAAATGGGATTTTGGCTGTATATTCTTGTAAAATTCTTTCAAAGTATTGAATACAAATTTTGGGCTCTTGTTTCTCTGGTTTTCTGTATTATGCAAGATCTGTTCTCCACCAGGTTGAATTCACCTATCCATATCATGATATTTTTAAATTTTCCCTTAAGTAGAATGGCTCCCCCATTAACTATCATGAATTCAAAGGAATTACATAAATTAATGTAACAAGATGATCATTTGACCACTTAAGGATCAATAAAATTGTGTGTACTACTAAAATCTATGAGTTTATATTTTTTAACCCTATAAATACTCCACCATCTTCATGGATTAGGGGATACTAATATTTTTGGTTGTTATATTTTTTAACCCTATAAATACCCCACCATCTTTAACCTTATAAAGCATGTACTAATATTTTTGGTTGTTGTCCCTTTGTCACTTTAGGTTTTTCTAGTTTTTTGTATTATCTATGGTTCTTCTCTTCTTTATGTGACTTCATAGAGGAGGATTCACCCATATCAATAAAACATATTTTTTTATGCACACAATTGTCCCCTAAGGGATACTTCTCTTCATATTTATAGAACATTCATTGTTCCCTTTGAGAATCCATTTATTATCTGGTTATATGTTTGATTGTTGGTTATTTATTGATAGGGTTTGTTGTTGGTTGAGATGTAAATGGAAGTTGACCTAGTCAAGTTTTAGAAGTACATATATGAGTAGAAAATTTATCTTTTGTTAATTTACCCAAAACTATTGTTTGCATCATGGTTTTTGGTTTAAATATTTTCACCTCCTCTTGAATATCTTATTTTAACTCATTGATGAAATAACTATGAAAAAATTTATGACTTAAGTCCCTTGTGTGGTTTGCCAAATTTTTTAGACTATTTTTGATAGTCTCAGACCATTATGGTTTATCTAAATTTGGTAAGATATTTTGTGGAATTGTCATACTCATTGGGTCCAAAGAGGGTGAGAAAATGAGTCTCAAATTCATCCCAAGAGAGATTTGGATGCATGTTCCTCAACCATTGGTTTCATTTAAGTGCTTTTGATTTAGAGTTGAAGGATGCTATTATGAGCCTAATAATTTGGGAAACATCATGAAGGGGAAAATACTATTCAATATAATATAATGATTCAGTAGGATCCTCTCCAAAATTTAGGAAGTCTAGATTGGGCATTTTTTAAAGGTTATTGTTGAAAAAGGTATTGCATTCTCCACCTTCTGAATATCTCCCTTCCTTACCATTTGTTATCTAACTAGTCATATTTATGATCCAAGCTTGATAGATAACTCTCAACTTCCTATAGTCTACTATTAAGTGTCTTGTCCAAAGTTTGTTACTATTGTACTACATAATTCAATTGTTTATTTTTTTCTTTATGTGGTTATATAATTATTTTATATGGGTACCTCTAATAACTCTGACCATTTTTTGGTACCCTAGGGTTCCCAAAAATACTTATGAATGTGTTGTGGGATAGAAAATTTGCACTCCACAAAATCCAGATTTTTGTTCATTAACTGGAAATAAAATTTATACAGAATAGCCCACAGGCTTTGCACAAAAAACCAGTGCACGACTTGGTTAACAGTAACTGGCACACCGGCTCAGTTCTACACTCACCCTATGCAAATTTCTATCCTGCCTACCCCTTGGAAGGAAAACAACAACACCCTAGCCAGCTCTATGCACTCGACTCTTACAGCTCGACTTTGCGAGTCTGCTGTTATAGTTTTCCAGCAACTGCAATTTGCGTTTTTCCCCAACGCAACCCGTGTTTTCCAACCCTGAACCTATTACATTGCTAGGGTTTTTATAGAGGTCCCAACCCTTTGAATCATTCACACAAAATGCGGATCTCCATAACCGCTTCCTGCTTCCACTCTGCACGGCCTCTGTCACTGTCGGCTAACTCCTGTTCACTGTCAGGTTACTACGCACGACTCTTCGTTTCCATTCCTCCACTGGTCATTGTCATCTTCCCCCACCGCTTCGCTTGCTTCCTCTACATTTTGTGCTACCACGTGTCCCTGTAACGGCCTCTACATCCGCCTGCTCTTCTCGCATCGTGGGCCACATGTCATTCTGTAGTAGTCCCTAAAAATTTTGCCACCTGACCTCTGTCGCCTTCTTCCTCCAGCTGCACTGTGACAAGTGTCACGATATCGCGACCCAAACAAGAAGAAGGAGGCTGCAGGAAAAGATGTCATGAAATTGAAATCGTGACACTTCCTGGTGCAGGACAAAAAATTTGCACTCCACAAAATCCAGATTTTCGTTCATTAACTAGAAATAATATTTATACATAATAGCCCGCAGGCTTTGCACAAAAAACCAGCGCACGGCTTGGTTAACAGTAACTGGCACACCGGCTCAGTTCTACACTCACCCTATGCAAATTTCTATCCTGCCTACCCCTTGGAAGGAAAACAACACCCTAGCTAGATCTCTACACTCAGATCTTATAGCTCGACTTCACGAGTCTATTGTTACAGTTTTCCAGCAACTGCAATCTACGTTTTTCCCCAACGCAACCCATGTTTTCCAACCCCGAACCTATTACATTGCTAGGGTTTTTATAGAGGTCCCAACCCTCTGAATCATTCACACAAAATGTGGATCTCCATAACCACTTCCTGCTTCCACTCTGCATGGCCTCTGTCACTGTCGGCTAACTCCTGTTCACTGTCAGGTTACTACGCATGACTCTTCATTTCCATTCCTCCACTGGTCGTTGTCATCTTCCCCCGTCGCTTCGCTTGCTTCCTCTACATTTCGTGCTACCACGTGTCCCTGTAATGGCCTCTGCATCCACCTGCTCTTCTCGCATCATGGGCCATGTGTCATTCTATAGTAGTCCCTAAAAATTCCGTCGCCTGACCTCTGTCGCCTTCTTCCTCTAGCTGCACTGTGACAGGTGTCGCGATATCGTGACGTCTTTCTCTTCCTGCCCCTTCTCTTCTTTTCTGGTTGTGATATCATGACATGTCATGATATCATGACATTTCTCTCCTTCTTCCCTCTCTTCCACTTCAGGTCGTGAAATCGTGACATGTCACGATTTCGCGACATCTTCCCTTCCAGCTTCCTTTTGCTCCTATGGGTCGCAAAATCATGACATGTCATGAAATTGCGACATCCTCTCGTTCTGCCTTCTCCTTCCTCTTCATGTCATGAAATCACGACATGTCATGATTTCGTGACATCTTCTTCCCTTTGTGCCTTCTCGCTCTTTCGGGTCACGATTTTGTGACATGTCGTGAAATCGCGACAATTTCCCTCCTTGGCTTCTTTCTGCTCCTTTGGTCGTGATTTCTCGACAGCTGCTCCCCTTGGTGCTCCTTTACGAAATGTGTCACGATTTCACGACAGCTTTGTCCCTTGGTGCCTTTTCTCAGAAAGTGTTGTGATTTCATGACCACTTTGCCCCTTGGTGACTTTGCTCCAAAAGTGTCACGATTTCGCGACCACTTTGCCCCTTGGTGCCTTTGCTCCGGAAGTGTCATGATTTCGCGACCACTTTGCACCTTGGCACCTTTGCTCCGAAAGTGTCACGATTTCGTGACCACTTTGCACCTTGGTGCCTTTGCTCCGAAAGTGTCACGATTTCATGACAGCTTTGTCCCTTGGCTTCTTCTCTTGCCCGCTGGTCACGAAAATGTGACACGTCACGATTTTGTGACATCTTTCCTCCTTGGCTGCTTCTTCACATTCTAGCCGTGAAACTACGACCTATCGCGAAATCGCGACGTTCTCCTCCTCTGGATTCTTCTCTTCTTGGCGTGTCGTGAAACTGCGACTTGTCACGATTTTGTGGCATCTTCCCTTCTGCGCCTTCTCCTTCTTCAACAGATCACGAAATTATGACGTCATAATTTCATGACATCTTCTGCTTCTATACTTCATCCTGCATCTGGGTCATGATTTCATGACATATTTTCCTATAGCCTCCTTCTTCTTGTTTGGGTCATGATTTCGTGACATGTCACGAAATCGTGACATTTTCTGCCTGTTGCCTCCATTCTTCACTTTTGGTCGCGATTTCGTGACATGTGAAATCACAAAATTTTTGGCTCGTGCATTCTCTCTCCTCGTCGTGTCATGATATCGTGACACTTTTTCTATCATGATATCATGACAGAATTTCCTCCTTGCCCTCTTGGCCTTTTTTTGTCACGATTTCATGACACGTTGCGAAATCATGACGTTTTTCTTCCTTAGCCATTTCTGTCGTAGTGGCCCTCCTACCTTCTGATGCCTCTAATGTAGGTGCTGCTGGATGCTCCTACATTAGACACCCAGGGTTGGTGGAGAAGTGATCTTTACTTCTACACTATCTGGTTACTGACTCCTGTGGCACTTCCAGACCCTTCTCTACCTTAGCAGACTGCTCCAACCCCTTCTCCTAGTTCACATTACTTTTGTCTTCCTCTAGACAGATTTTCCCACTGTAGCATACTTCTTCTATAGCCTGCTTGCACTCATATTTTTCTACAGACTTTAATGGCTTCAACTTCTGAAGCACTCCATATTCTCTCTTTCTCTGTTTTTCCTCACACTATCTGCACAACTCCCTTTGCAGGGCTTTCACTTGCCTCTGCAAATCTCTCTTGAGCAGTTCCTCCTACATGGCTTGCACTTGCTTCTACAGCGCCTTGAACTCTTTCATTTTCATCATTTTTCTCTTATGTAGAATAGAAAAATCATGTGGTCACACTCCATGGATTCCAAACTTTCCTCTCAGCACCCTCCCACAGATCCTGGCGCAACTGCCTCATGTTCGACGAATCTGCTGCGCACTCAGAATCACTGGCTCTGATACCACTGGTGCGGGACAAAAAATTTGCACTTCATGAAATCCAAATTTTTTTTCATTAACTAGAAATAAAATTTATACAGAATAGCCCGTAGGCTTTGCACAAAAAACTAGCACACGACTTGGTTAACAGTAACTAGCACACTGGCTCAGTTCTACACTCACCCTATGCAAATTTCTATCTTGCCTACCCCTTGGAAGGAAAACAACAACACCCTAGCTGGATCTCTGCACTCGGATCTTACAGCTCGACTTTGTGAGTCTATTGTTATAGTTTTCCAGCAATTACAATCTATGTTTTTCCCCAACGCAACCCGTGTTTTCCAACCCCGAACCTATTACATTGCTAGGGTTTTTATAGAGGTCCCAACCCTCTGGATCATTCACATAAAATGTGGATCTCCATAACCACTTCCTTCTTCCACTCTGCATGGCCTCTGTCACTGTTTGCTAACTCTTGTTCACTGTCAGGTTACTCCGCACGACTCTTTGTTTCCATTCCTCCACTGGTCATTGTCGTCTTCCCCCACCGCTTCGCTTGATTCCTCTACATTTCATGCTGCCATGTGTCCCTATAATGGCCTCTGCATCCGCCTACTCTTCTTGCATCATGGGCCACATGTCATTCTGTATTAGTCCCCAAAAATTTTACCTCCTGTCCTCTATCGCCTTCTTCCTCCAGCTGCACTGTGACAAGTGTCATGATATCGCGACATGTCACGATATCGCGATGTCTTTCTCTTCCTGCCCCTTCTCTTCTTTTCTAGTCGTGATATCATGACATGTCATGATATCATGACATTTCTCTCCTTCTTCCCTCTCTTCCACTTTAGGTCATGAAATCATGACATGTCGTGATTTCGCGACATCTTCCCTTCCAGCTTCCTTTCGCTCCTGCGGGTTGCAAAATCGTGACATGTCACGAAATCGTGACATCCTCTCGTTCTGCCTTCTCCTTCCTCTTTGTGTCACAAAATCGTGACATGTCACGATTTCACGACATCTTCTTCCCTTTGTGCCTTCTCGCTCTTTCGAGTCGTGATTTCATGACATGTCACGAAATCGTGACAATTTCCTTCCTTGGCTTCTTTCTGCTCCTTTGGTCACGATTTCTCGATAGCTGCTCCCCTTGGTGATCCTTTATGAAATGTGTCATGATTTCATGACAGCTTTGTCCCTTGGTGCATTTTCTCAGAAAGTGTCATGATTTTGTGACCACTTTTCCCCTTGGTGACTTTGCTTTAGAAGTGTCATGATTTCATGACCACTTTGCCCCTTGGTTCCTTTGCTCCGGAAGTGTCGTGATTTCACGACCACTTTGCACCTTGGCGCCTTTGCTCCGAAAGTGTCACGATTTTGCGACCACTTTGCACCTTGGCACCTTTGCTCTGAAAGTGTCACGATTTCGTGATAGCTTTGTCCCTTGGCTTCTTCACTTGCCCGCTGGTCACGAAAATGCAACACGTCAAGATTTCGCGACATCTTTCCTCCTTGGATGCTTCTTCGCATTCTGGCTGTGAAACTATGACCTGTCACAAAATCGTGACATTCTCCTCCTCTGGATTCTTCTCTTCTTGGCGCATCGTGAAACTGTGACTTGTCCTGATTTCATGACATCTTCCCTTCTGTGCCTTCTCCTTCTTCAGCGGGTCGCAAAATTGTGACATGTCATGATTTCGCAACATCTTCTACTTCTGTACTTCATCCTGCATCTGGGTCACGATTTCGTGACATATTTTCCTGTAGCCTCCTTCTTCTTGTTTGTGTCGCGATTTCGTGACATGTCATGAAATCATGACATTTTTTGCCTGTTGCCTCCATTCTCTGCTTCTGATCGCGATTTCATGACATGTCGTGAAATCGTGACATTTTCGGCCCATGCCTTCTCTCTCCTCATCGTGTCGTGATATCGTGACACTTTTTCTATCACGATATCATGATAGAATTTCCTCCTCGCCCTCTTGGCATTTTTCTGTCATGATTTCGTGACACGTCGTGAAATCGCAACGTTTTTCTTCCTTAGCCATTTCTGTCGCAGTGGTCCTCTTGCCTTCTGATGCCTCTGCTACAGGTGCTGCTAGATGCTCCTCGCATCGAATGATATATATATATATATATATATATATATATATATATATATATATATATATATAAATATCAAGCGATTAAAATGGGCTACACTACAAAATGATGAATTTTAAAATCTAATAAAATGTTATGAGAGCTATATATCAAAATGATCATCTCAAAGAGATGATCCCAATGAACTATATCACAACATGGTATTTTTGGCCCTTAGAATTTTTAAACTATAAACTATGTAATTTGACAACCAATCAACATGTTTTTTACACTATTAGAGTAGTAGCAACTATACAATATTTTCCCTACACAAATAGATTAGCAACTGACAACTACTTTTTCATAACTAACTTGAATACTATGATAACTATCCTACCCAGAATAATATTATTTCAACCTCTATATATCTTGTTTATTGTCTCACTAAATAGTTTGAGTTTTATCAATTAGATGGTGGTAGTATCCTCTACAATATGCCAAAATATATATTTTTGGTTTGGCTAGGACAAGATCGAGAAAATTTTCATTAAGGATAATCTAAGATAAGATGTGTCTAGTTCACTAGGCTCTTTGATGTACTTCCTCTACCATGATTAGTGGCTATCACAATATCTTAGAGTTCTAACTACGAAGGGTTACACTATACTCATAGTTGCACTATCTACTTTTGAGTGTACTATGAGAGTAACTTCTCAGGGCTAACTACTTATTGGTCCACCATAAAACTCAAATAACCAATATTTTCCAAGTGATAAAGGTCCCTCCTATTCCTATGGGATTTCCCTGTATACCTAAGGGTATGTCAGAGCTTGCTATCATATACATGTGTTCTCTAAGGCCTGGGTATTGGAGAATGATCATCCCTCACTTCATTAGATGCTTTATGGATAATCTAACTTAGCCAAAAATTGCATCTCCTATGTGATAGTTTAAAACCCCCAACACCTAGTTTTTAGCCTGACCCACTAAAAAAAAATTTATGCTATTTTATTTGTAAGGTACTAGATAAAATAAGAAAAATGAAAGTAAAACATACCTAAGTGGGAATGTACAATAGGACAATAACTATTATTATTATAGTAGAACACAATATTTTAAAGTGCTTTGGTACCCCTTGTTATGAATCTTCAAATAAAAATAAGCACATTCATCATAGTAACTATAAAAATTTAAACCAATGCAAGAGAAGAGATAATAAAAGTAATTCCATATGCGAATCGAGATATGGAGAAGGGTTTTTTGACAGTGAGCAAAAGGGATGTAGAGGCGAGTGAACATGCAGTGATCTATTCTTTAGCGAGTGGGAAACAGAGGGATGGGATTAAAAGTGAACACTTAGGGGACGACGTGTCATGAATAGGAAGCAGATAGGTGGGAATAAAAACTTTGGTATTGGCTCATGATCGCGAGATGAATCCAATCCCCACCAGGTAGAGGATGAACCAAAAAATAAAATAAATCTAGGCATAGGAGGAGATGGAAAAGGAGGACGCAGTTATAAATACCAATCGGATAAAAATGAAATAGATGGCAAGAAGATCAACCAATATTCATTCGTAGAAGTGCTTCAAGGAAAATCTAAACCTAGATCTTTGTCATTGAATGCCTTCATAACCCAAGGATGTAACATCCTCTTTCCAGAGCTAGTTATGATAGAATACACTAATTGAGACTCATTTTCCCTGGTAGGGAAATATGTTGGAGGGAGATCGAACTTGGACTCACTTTAGCATTGGGCGACAATCAAGTGAAAATCTAGAGGGTACCTAGAGATGTCAGCCATGTCAAGAGGGTTATTCATGGTCCACCTCAACACATAGGAAGACACTCATCATATTTTATTAGGATGCCCTTGGTTTTTTGGTAGGATAAGTCTCTTCCTATGGAAGTGGTGAGAAGACTTTGATCTAGATTCATAGAGCATAAATTATGCTCTTATTTGGGTGTCACTCCTGAACTTGCCATCACACTTCTTCTATGAATATGCACTCCAAGTGATAGCCCAAGCAATAGGGGAATTAGTAGCCATTGATCTAAAAACCCATGCACAGACTTTCCTGACGCAAGCATGCATATGCGTCAATGTCAACTTGGAAGCACAACTCCCTAGCCAGGTTAACCTAATTTATCGAACTTACAGGCAAAGTCAGCTATTGGAGTATGAAAAAAAACTCACTTTTTTCTTTGAATGCCAACTACAAGAGCACCTTTCATCCCAGTGCCTAAATTATAAAAACTCGTAGATAGAGTCATAGACTGTAGCCTGCCCAGTACAGGGGGAAAGTAAAATACAAAGGCTGTAATGAGACAAAACCAGAATAATAAAGGCAAACAATAGGTGTTACCCCATCCAAGCGATGACAAGAAAAATATAAGTAATCTATTCACCATCTCCAAAAAAATTGATTTACTTAGCAATTATGGTTGCAATGGTAAATTCCAATTTGAGAAAATCCCCTATGAAGAAATCCTTGATCCAAACCCCATAATTCAAATGAATTCTATTTATTCCATCTCTAAAAAAAAACCCCTCCCATCCACACCTCATTACCCTTTCCCTAATCCTAAAAATGGTCATGATTACCCGAACCCCCCAAATCCCCCAACCCCCCATTCCCCCACCATCGTCTCCCCACCCAAAAAGAATGGGATGCCCCACTCCCTATCCAAATCCCTTGAAGCCGAGGCTGATAGTGATGATTCTTCCCAAGAGTCCTCGGAACCATGGAGCCCAAAAAAGACCCAAAGTTTCAAAAAGACCCAGGTTGATGTGGGAGGTGATAGAAAGAAGGAAAGAACCTCAAAGGGAGTTATGAGAAATAGAGATGCAGCTGAACATATAGCCAATGGCACCCAAAAAATTCTATTCCAGGACCTAGGTTTAACAAAAAAGTAAGAAACTAAGAGATCCAAAACCCTTGTGCAGCAAGGTAAAGGGGGTAGAAAACCCTCCAAAGGTTCCAAATGAAAGTCCTCTCCTGGAATGCGAGAGGGCTAAATGGGAGGTGGGCTATTTCCTCATCAATGCCATTAGTGAAATCTAGGAGATCACTGTTGTGCTCAAGATCCTTCCTACCCCTGATCACAAAAATTCTTTTAAGGAGGAAGGTCAAGTAGAATCCTAGTAGAAGTGGGAAGGTGACAACATCCAGTTGGATTGCCTTTGTTTGTAATGGCTTCAGTTTGGTTCTATTTTTGTTGTTTCTGTTTACGGCTTGTCTAGTCTGTAGGGTGATGGGCTCCCAGACTATAATTTTTAGAATATGTCAATTGTGTACTATTGGCATTGACTATGCCCAATGTAACAGGGTCAGGACCCTTCAACCCATATAGTCAATAATTTGTTTTTACATACCAAAAAAAAGATAATAAAAGTAATTTTAAAATATGGTAATAGAATTGCAATAATTTTATTAATTATAGAGAATCAAATTGTAGGCCTCTTCAAGGGGGCAACCTCCTTGGAAGCAAAGTTCTATTGCAAATTGAGAAAAATAATATGATACATTCCATTTTAACCCTTGCATTTTTATAGATGCTTGTTTATCCTAACTCTAATGCTTAAGGATTAATACACATGCAAGAGGGGACTAAGCTATTAACTTATACTTATAAGAAATAATAACTATTACATCATTATTAATTATTTATTATAATAAGTAACAACAAAAGTAATATGAAGGGCAATTTAAAACTCAACCCATATTTTCAATTATGCTAACTTGAAGGGATGTAACAATTTTTAGATCACTACCATGAAGAACACTCATGAACATGTCTCTCGACAAATAAAAATCGATGTTTTGTATGAGTTTTTAACAAGATTAGCATTAGTAAATGAGGCTTTTAAACTTTCAAGAGCAATAAGAAACATTCCTAGATTTCTATGTTTTTCTATATCTCACTTTGACTATCATCTCTTCATATATTCCTACTATTCCATCTCCAAGATTATTTTAGGAATATTTTTTTACTCTGTTTTCACAAAATTACTACCTCTTTGTATTCCACAATTTTCCATCCAATCTACTAACATGTTTCCTTCCCTATAAGTGTGCTTTATCTTGTTGGATATAAAAGTATTCTTAATATAGATAACATAATTAATGATACCATGCATAGTCCAATTTAAGCTCATTCAGTAGTGCTTTAGCCTCTACCACATGATTGGTATCTACTCCATAATACTTTGCACATCCACCACTAATCTTCCCCGATGAGTCTCTAATAATACCTCCACCCCCTACCTTTCCTTTATTCCCTTTAGTTGCTCCATCAAAGTTGAGTGTTTTTCCAATTTTAGCTCCAATATTTTCTTCTTATTACCATCGTCTTGTACCCCTTTCATCTCCTTAAGATTCCAATTTATTGTAATTTTATATTTGTATGGTGTCTCATACCCTTCAACAAATAATTTATCTACTGTACTAGTTTTCATGTTTGAGAATGATCTAAAACTAGAGTTTTAATTTTAATTTTTTTAATTCTCTGATTCCTTTCCAACCAAATCCTCCACATAAAATGATAAGGTAAAAAATTCCATAAAGTGTGATCCAATCAAGAATATTATTTGGAAAGTGTAATGACCCAAAAACACACAAACAAAAAAATACAAAAATAGAAAAAGTTTTTTTTTTCACTAAGGAGAGAGGTACATGAACCCTTCATGAACCCCTAATCCACTAGAAAAACCTAAAGTTTCATTCTCCTAAGTTTCCTTGGAAGTTACATCTCACAAATTACCCTAGCACAAATCCATCTGTGTAGGCGTATAATGTGTTACTGTGGATAAGTCCATCTGTTTCATCATCCTTGATGAGCTAGACTTATCACCCTCAGTCCATCGAAGGTGTACATGCATCTCCATACCATACACAAATCCTTTTGTGTAGGTATGCTATAGGTACCGCGAGTTAAGCTATCCATCTCGTCTCCACGATGAGCTATCTTAACTCAGATGTAATCTCTTCCTACTTAGTCCTCTATCTCCCTAAGGGGGTCTCAATTCCCTTAGGTCCTCCTATGTTCACCCTAAGGGGGTCTCAATTCCCTTAGGTCACCTCTGAGTTCACCCTAGAACTCTACACTAGATTCCCTATCATCAAGCAATCAAATGATAATACATCTATGCTACCATATCATAAAACAATCAATCAACAATAGAGAAAATGAAGCAAAATCAACTCTAACATAGAATCTAATACATGGCATAATCAAATACAAAAATATAGTAAAATTGCTTTCAATAACTCAACAATGAATACTTCAACTTCACTTGCATAATAAACCATTCCTACTCAAAGGTATTACATCAATTGCATAGGGGATATCTCCCCACAATTCTAATCTATGGAACATAAGTAAATCATCATAAGATTCCATACCTATTCTTTGTTTCCCATTCGATTCCTTGCTTCTCCTTGCTTCCCTTTGGTTCTTTGAGGGTAGTAGGGGATCAGGATACTCATGGTTTAGGATAGGCATGCCTTTAAATGCATCTATTCATCTACTATGCCAAATTGCAACTATACAATAATCCATTAAGTCTCTAACCATCTAATGCATAATGGACATCATAAAAGAAACCTTACTTTTATTTTCACCTCTCACAAATCCCCTTGGAGAGTCATCCAAACATGCTATCACTTAGATTAGAGTCTAACTTAATTTCATTTCATTCATGTCCTAAAGCATTAAAGTCCCATACCCTTAACCTTTAGAACAATCATTCTTCATTCCCTAAACCAAAGCCCCATAACTTTAGCTTAAAGAATAAATCCACATCACATTCCATTTAAGAACTTCTAAGATAATCAACATTAATCCAAGGGTTCTTTTAATTAAACCTTTCGCATATTTCCCTAAGATTCAAGGTTCCATTTCAATCAAAACCTAACATTTACATATCCCATATAAATCAAAGGTCCATTTAATTAAAACCTACTATATGCTTCACATATAAATAAAAGGTCTTAATATATGTTTCTCATAATACATCAAAGGTCCATTTAATTAAACCCTAGTATATTTCACACATATAAATCAAAGGTCCTATTATATTATATATATAAAGTATATAATTAAATATATATATATATATATATATATATATCACACATAATCAAAGGTCCATTTAATTAAATCCTATCATATGATTTACATATAAATCAAAGTTCCATTTAATTAAATCCCAATGTATATTTTTATATAATCAAAGGTCCATTTAATTAAATCCATATAAATCAAAGGTCCCTATATATATTCCTTATATAATCAAAGGTCCATTTAATTAAATCCATATAAATCAAAGGTCCCTATATATATTCCTCACATATAATCAAAGGTCCAAATAATAATAAAAGGTCATTTAATTAAATTCTAACATATGATTTACATATAAATCAAAGTTCCATTTAATTAAATCCCAATATATGTTTATATATAATCAAAGGTCCATTTAATTAAATCCTAACATATGATTTATATATAAATCAAAGTCCATTTAAATATATCTCAATATAATCAAAGGTCCTATTTAATTAACCTGATATATGTTTTATATATAAAATCAAGGTCCATTAACATAATTTAAAACTATGCTTTAAAACCTTTCATAGACCATGGTTTTTTTTTTTATGTAGTACCACTACAACCAATGATACGCCTTACAAGGCACACCATCATCTATGGCCAACTTGGTTTTCCAACCTGCACTCCCTAACTCAGGGTTGTCTTCTACCAAACAATATGTTTTCTTGTCGAGCAACTCTCGGGTAAACAAAGTATGAACATCGCTCTCTTCCACACTTGTTTGAACAAGGTGCTCTCTAGTGGCGTCAAGGGTCTCTAACTTGGATATAATGCATAGTGGCCTCATCATAGGTACACCTCTCTCACTGGTGTTGAAGTTCCCAAAGCTAGTACAATGCACAGTGCTTTCCAAGTGAAGATGGCAACTCAAACACACTATGCTCTCCCTACAATACATAACGCTTCTAAGCAATGATGGTAGCTTTAAACACACTGGTTTTTCCCCACAGCGCACAATGCTTCTAAGAAAATATGGTAGCTTTAAACACACTAGTTTTTCCCACAATGCACAACGCTTCTAAGCAAATATGGTAGCTTAAATACACAAAGTTTTACCTATATCACACAATGCTTCTAAGCAGAGATGGTAACTTAAACACATAAAGCTTTCCCTATAGTGCACAACACTTCTAAGCAATGATGGTAGTTTAAACACACAATGCTTTCATACCAAATAGAGCTTAGAATAACCCAACCTAAGTTTTAGCTGAGATGTATGCCCATAAGGTCTATTGTCTCCCTTTTAGCCTCTGGTGCGCTTATCATTTTTCTGCCTTCGCTTCCCTCCTCTGCTTCTTCCTTTCGTTCCTCTCCTTCCTTGATGTTCTACCTCTTTCTTCCGTCTCCTTCCTCCTTATGTGCCCCCTCTCCTTCGTGTTCCATCCATCGCCCTCTCGAAGCTTGCGCCACCACCTTCCCTTCAATGCCTATCCCCCATCCCTTTCGCCTTACTCCCACATTTTCCTCCTTTGGCAAGTTTTTAGCATCGTAGCCCTTACCTTAGGTTGCACCAAGTAGGGATGTGGGATCACGACATTCTCTTTAATTAATAATAAAGATATTCATATTATAATTTAAAATTTATAATATACTTTTTATAATATCTCCATTATCCTTTATTTAATTGAAAGGTCTTCTTTCAATTTTATATATAATTAATTAAAGCTTCTCTTTTTTAATGAATTTTCTTTATCACTAAAATAATTAGCTTTAATTAATCTTAAAAGAATTATGTCCTCCATTAATTAAAATATCTATTTTTAATTAATTAAAATGAAAACTCCTTAATTAATCACAAATGAAGTTTACCAATGAGCTCTAACGAGCTAATCATTATTTTCTTAAACTCCATTAATTAATTTAAAAGCATCTAAATTCAGCATACAACTTAATTTATTCTCTTTCTCAAGGAGGATGCTTTGTTTTCATTTTAAATATGACAATTAACCTCATGCATCAATAATCATCTTGCAGTGGTTCCTATATAGGAGCTAAATCATCAAACTACTCAAGTTATGATGCAGTAGAAAGCAAACACATTTATACAATTAACCAAAGAGGGAGTCTTTCCATCAATTCAATCACCCATCTTAGCCAGAGATTTTATGATAGCTACTAGGCTATCAACTAAAGCTCCAGGTGATCGACTATTGATGATTATCCCTTCCATCAATGCATGCCTATATGAAGGTATCTATCCATGTTACCTTCGAGTACCTTAATCATCATTTCCCCTGATCTTTGGTACCCTCATTTTTGGTGGGTAACTTTACCTGTTCCACCTACGAGTGTACCTGATCCTGCACACTTGGCAATATGTTAGCAATAACATGCCCTTATAAATCAACTAAACATCACATAGTTGGTTCAAATGTTCAAACTAAGTATCATCACATCATCGGTCCATACATTGTTTTCTTGTGCCTTAAAGTCAGCTAGGGAGGGTCATGACATCCTCCCCCACTAGGATTAAACATCGTCCTCGATGTTTCCAGTTTTCCTTTTGTGGTTCAGTAGAAAATAAAATTATTACATCATATAATCTTCAAACAAAAAGGGAAAATGTTTTCGCATAACCTCCACTTTCTCCCAAGTGGCATTCTTCTCAGATAACTGGTCCCACTGGACCTTACATTGATCGAGAGTCCGATTTCATAGAGATTTGGATCGAAACTCAAGAATATTCACTAGTAGTACTTCAATGGCCTCCGGATTTGCCATCTACAATTTAGAAACATCCCACACATGTTCAGGGTCAACAACATATTTCCTAAGCAAGGATATGTGGAAGGTGTCATGGATTTTGGATAGATTAGGTGGTAATGCAAGTCGGTATGCAATCAAACTGATCTTTTCTATGATCTCAAAGGGCCCCACAAAATGTGGATCCAACTTCATGGATTTGATAGCACTTTTCTTTGGCTTAACCCTTAAGAACACTTTATCTCCAACAGAATACTCTCTGGGAGTCCTTTTTAGATCTGCATAACTCTTCTGCCTATCCACAACTTCCTTAAGCCTTTGCCTAATTTATTTTAGCTGCTCTTCCATTACCTTGACCATCTCTGGTCCAATCACAACTCGATCCTCTAGGTTATCCCATGACAATGGTGTTCTGCACTTTCACCCATACAAGGCATCGAAAGGTGCCATTCCTAGCGAGGAGTGATATCCATTATTGTAGGCAAATTCTACCAAAGGTAGACAGTCTTCCCACTGAGATTTATGATCCATGCAGTACATGCAGAGCATGTCTTCTAAAACTTGGTTTACCCACTCTGTTTGTCCATCGGTCTCAGGATGGTATGTTGAACTCATATTCAATTTCGTACCAACTGCACTATGAAGGGATTTCCAAAATTTAGAAGTGAATTTGGAGTCTCTATCTGAGATGATTACCTCTGGAAACCCATGCAATCGGAATACCTCTTTGATGAATCTTCTAGCTACTACCTGAGCATCATCCTTGGTATTTCCTGGTATGAAGTGGGCAACCTTAGTCAACTTGTCGACCACTACAAATATGGCATCATGTTGGTACCGAGTCTTGGGTAATCCCACAATAAAATCCATGGATATGACCTACCATTTTTGCATAGGTACCTCATGCGGATGAAGTTTTCCTATAGGATGTTGGCGTTCTACCTTAACCTTCTGACATTCGAGGCATCGAGCAACAAAATATATGATATCCTTCTTCATTCCTACCCAAAAGAAGGCTCTTTTCATGTTTTCTCACATTTTGGCTCCTCCTGGATGAGCAGAATAAGGAGATCTATGAGCTTCTCGCATGATTAAGTTCCTCAAATCACCTATCTTTGGTATAATGACCCTTCCCTTATAGCACAAAAGGTCATATTTCACACTAAAATCCTTATTTCCTTTAGGATATCTATCCATCTTGACTCGAATCCCTTGGCAATACTCATCCTGAGATTACCTCTATCTCACTTGATCCATCAGATCCATGTGAGCTCTAGTGATGGCTGCTATATATCTCCTTCTACTTAAAGCATCAACCACTTTATTCTCCTTTCCTTTTATGTACTCAATCTCAAAATCATACTCAATGAGGAATTCTACCCATCTTCTCTACCTTGCATTAAGTATTGGTTGGGTGAATATATACCGTAGACTCTGATGGTCTATTTTTAGTTCAAAGGGCCTTCCCACCAAGTAGTGGCACCAAACCTTTAGAGCGTGCACCACTGCAGCCAACCTCCAAATCATGCGTAGCATAATTAACTTCATGCTTCTTAAGCTTCCTTGAAGTATATGCCACTACTGAATCCTCTTGTGAGAGTACCCCACCCAACCCATCTATTGATGCATCTGTGCACACTAAAAAGTCCCCTTGAGGATCGAGAACCTTTAGTACCGGTGTAGTAGTAAGCTTATGCTTTAATAGCTCAAAGGTAGCTTCACACTTCTCTGACCACTTGAATTCTTTTCCTTTCTTCTGAAGGTTCGTTATAGGTCCAACAATCTTAGAGTAGTCCTTTATATAATGTCTATAATAGCCCGTTAACCCCATGAAACTTCACACTTTAGTGACATTAGTCGGGGGTGGCCAATTCAGAATAGCCTCTATCTTTTTTGGATCCACAACAATCCCTTTTTCCGATATAACGTGTCTGAGGTATCTTACCTCTGGAACATAGAATTCACTCTTAGCCAGATTTCCATAAAGTTGATTCTTTCTCAACAATTCCAACATGATCCTAAGATGCTTATCATGCTCTACTTTATCTCGAGAGTATATAAGGATATCATCCAAGAATACTAGAACAAATTGGTCCAAATGTCTCTGGAACACGTTGTTCATTAGGTTCATGAAAGCGGCTGGGGCATTAGTCAGTCCAAAGGGTAGAACCGTAAACTCATAATGCCCATACCTAGTCTTAAATGCCATTTTGTGAGTATCTTCCTCATGAATTCTCAATTGGTGATACCTTGACCTCAGATCAATTTTGGTAAACACCTTGGCATCTTTTAGTTGATCGAATAAATCTTCGATCCTAGGTAAAGGATATCGATTCTTGATTGTAGCCTTATTTAGCATTCTATAATCAATACACAATCTTAGTGAACCATCCTTCTTTTTCATGAATAGAATCGGTGCACCCCATGGTGACACACTTGGTTTTATCAAACCCTTCTCCAATAACCCTTGCAATTGAACCTTTAGTTCATGCATTTCAGTAGGATTCATTCTATATGGGGATCTATGAATAGGTTCAGTTCCCATCATAAGTTCAATTGTAAAATTGAATTCTCATATAGGAGGTAATCCAGGTAGGTCCTCTGGAAATACATCCTAAAAATCCTGTAGGATTGGATGTCATCCTAGTATTTCTCCTTTCTCTTGGTCTCCCACCTCATTGAGTTTTACCACATACACTATTCCTCCTCTCTTGAGGGCCTTTTTCACTTGCATAGCAGACAAAATTTGAGGTTCAAAAGCCTCTTGATCGCTATGAACTCTTAGTATTTCTCCACCTTTCTCTGAATACTCAATCCAATGGTCTTGGAAATTGACTAAGGCTTTATGAGTCTATAGCCAATCCATCCCAAGAATCACATCAAAGGCATGTAGGGGAGCTACATATAAACAACATTATGTAGTCCCTTCAGATAGAGTAACTTCTACCATAGGGTAACATTGGTTTACCGAGTAGGTTTACCTAGAACCGTACTCTACCTTCCACCCTTGAGCCAAATACCCAGGCCTTTTCGACATAGTCCTTGCTAGACTAGATGAAATAAAACTGTCAGTGGCTCCACTATCTATTAAAATGTTTACTTGCTTATTGAAAACCTTACCTTTCACAAGTAATGGGGTGGCTTGTCCCTCTAGCTTCTACTTCCCGATTGTGGCATAGATCCGATGTTCCGGTTCCTTCCCTTTCACACCCGTCGAGCTAGTCCCTACTCGATATGGACACTGATTATAGTAATGAGGTCCTCAATAATTGTAGCACCCTTCCTTGGGTCCTTGCTATTTCTCAAACTTCTCATTCCCATTCTTAGCTGCTAGAGTTGGAGTATGCGACTTCTACGGTTGAGGTTTCATATTGTTGGGCTTGTTATCCTTCTTTCAAAAGTTCTTCTTGAACTTATTCTGATTCCCATAGGGTTTCTTCTCAGGATTTTGGGGATTCTTGGCTTTTCGCTCTTGCTCAGCCTCCCATTTTACAAACCCATTACTATTCCTCTTCTTAAGTTCTTGTCACGCTTGCTCGGGTAGAGCGTCATACTTATAACATAAGTGTGACTCCACTTTCTTTGCTAGGTCATATACCTTTTGCAATGATTTGGGCTCCTGCATCTCCACATCATGCCTTAACCTAGATTCCAATCCAAGGATGAACTTATGAACTCACATTTTCTCATTATAAATAGGCACATATTTGAATAGTCTTACCAGCTTCTTATAGTACACTTCCACTATGTTGGTTCCTTGTCTAAGACTAGCAAATTCTTCAAATTTTAGGGCATAGAAATGCTCTGTTAGAAATCTCTTTTTGAAGATGTTTATAAATTCTTCCCATGGAGTATCAATGGGTTCAATATTGGTTTCCTCATAGTGGGTTTCCCACCATTCCAGAGTAGCTCCTTCTAGGTTAATCATAGCCCATAGTGTTCGGGTTCTAGATGAGTAACCTTTTACCATAAAATGAACCTCTGCCTCTCTCAGCCATGCTTCCACTGCATCCCCATCACCTTCTCCATAAAAATTTGAGATGTTGATGTTTTTCATGTCCCTAGCTATTTCCTTTTCTGCTAAGGCTCTAGCTTGTACTTGTTCTATAGTTAATCCACTATCTAGGCCAACCTCTGAGCCTCAAACTTGTAAATTCTGATTTGCAACCATTTCAAGCAACTGTCTTATCTGATCCTGCATAGCAATGACCATAGTGGTGAGGTCTTCCACCTCCCTATTGGGGTTGGTTGGTTCCTCATCTTGATTTTCTTCTTCCACCTCACTTTTTCGAGTTTTTCTAGGTGTAGGCCTCCCTCTTCTGGTCTTAGGTGGCATCTTAACCTGATTCCATCCAAGCAAGGGGATTAGATTACAGTTTCATCTTAAGTTGTATCTCTAATCAAGCCATAATACAGAGTTCTCTTGTTATATGCATCATCAACCTAACTAGGGCAATACCCTAGGTTGGGATGCATCATCGATACCAAAGCCCATACTAAGGCATCCCGACACTCCACACTCCCTTGGGCTAATTCCCGTTAGATTCTAGCAATTGGGGTATCCTAGATCATCCTAGCTTTAGCCTATGCCATAAGCGAGCCTTCATTGGATGCATCTAATTTCCCTTTAGCACACATAGAATCTCTATACCCTCGTACCTAGAGCTCTGATACCAAATGTAATGACCCAAAAACACACAAATAGAAAAATACAAAAATAGAAAAAGTTTTTTTTTTCACTAAGGAGAGAGGTACATGATCCCTTCATGAACCCCTAATCCACTAGCAAAACCTAAAGTTTCATTCTCCTAAGTTTCCCTGGAAGTTACATCTCACAAATTACCCTAGCACATATCCATCTGTGTAGGCGTATAATGTGTTACTATGGATAAGTCCATCTATTTCATCTTCCTTGATGAGCTAGACTTATCACCCTCCATCCATCGAAGGTGTACATGCATCTCCATACCATACACAAATCATTTTGTGTAGGTATGCTATGAGTACCACGAGTTAAGCTATCCATCTCATCTCCACGATGAGCTATCTTAACTCAGATGTAATCTCTTCCTACTTAGTCCTCTATCTCCCTAAGGGGGTCTCAATTCCCTTAGGTCCTCCTATGTTCACCCTAAGGGGGTCTCAATTCCCTTAGGTCACCTCTGAGTTCACCCTAGAACTCTACACTAGATTCCCTAACATCAAGCAATCAAATGATAATACAACTATGCTACCACATCATAAAATGAGCAAACAATAATAGAGAAAATGGAGCACGATCAACTATAACATAGAATCTAATACATGGCATAATCACATACATAAATATAGTAAAATTACTTTCAATAACTCAACATGAATACTTCAACTTCACTTGCATAATAAACCTTTCTTACTCAAAGGTATTACATCAACTGCATTGGGGATATCTCCCCACAATTCTAATCTATGGAACATAAGTAAATCATTATAATATGCCATACCTATTCTTTGCTTCCCATTCGATTCCTTGACTCTCCTTGCTTCCCTTTGGTTCTTTGAGGGTAGTAGGGGATCAGGATACTCATGGTTCAGGATAGGCATACCTTTAAATGCATCTATTCATCTACTATGCCAAATTGCAACTATACAATAATCCATTAAGTCTCTAACCATCTAATGCATAATGGACATCATAAAAGAAACCTTACTTTTATTTTCACCTCTCACAAATCCTCTTGGAGATTCATCCAAAATATGCTATCATTTAGATTGAGGTCAAACTTAATTTCATTTCATTCATGTCCTAAAGCATTAAAGTCCCATACCCTTAATCTTTAGAACAATCATTCTTCATTCCCTAAACCAAAGCCCCATAACTTTAGCTTAAAGAATAAATCCACATCTCATTCCATTTAAAAATTCCTAAGATAATCAACATTAATCCAAGGGTTCTCTTTAAGTAAACCTTTCACATCTTTCCCTAATATTCAAGGTTCCTTTTCAATTAAACCTAACATTTATATATCCCATATAAATCAAAGGTCCATTTAATTAAAACCTACTATATGCTTCACATATAAATCAAAGGTCCTAATATATGTTTCTCATATACATAAAAGGTCCATTTAATTAAACCCTAGTATATTTCACACATATAAATCAAAGGTCCTATTATATATATATATATATATAATATAATATATATATATCTCACACATAATCAAAGGTCCATTTAATTAAATCCTAACATATGATTTACATATAAATCAAATTTCCATTTAATTAAATCCCAATGTATGTTTATATATAATCAAAGGTCTATTTAATTAAATCCTATATAAATCAAAGGTCTATAATTATATATTAATATAATAGTATTTAATATATAAATCAAAGGTCCATTTAATTAAATCCATATAAATCAAAGGTCCCTATATATATTCCTCACATATAATCAAAGGTCCATTTAATTAAATCCATATAAATCAAAGGTCCCTATATATATTCCTCACATATAATCAAAGGTCCATTTAATTAAATTCTAACATATGATTTACATATAAATCAAAGTTCCATTTAATTAAATCCCAATGTATGTTTATATATAATCAAAGGTCCATTTAATTAAACCCTAGTATATGTTTCTCATATATATAATCAAAGGTCCATTTACATATATCTCACATATAATCAAAGGTCCTATTTAATTAACCTGATATATGTTTTATATATAAAATCAAGGTCCATTAACATAATTTAAAACTATGCTTTAAAGCCTTTCACAGACCATGGCTTTTCCCTTTTTTTTTTTTTTATGTAGTACCACTACAACCAGTGATACGCCTTACAAGGCACACCATCCTCTACGGCCAACCTGGTTTTCCAACCTGCACTCCCTAACTTAGGGTTATCTTCTGCCAAACAATATGTTTTCTTGTCGAGCAGCTCCTAGGTAAACAAAGTATGAACATCGCTCTCTACTGCACTTGTTTGAACATGGTGCTCTCTAGTGGCATCAGGGGTCTCTGACTTGGATATAATGTAGAGTGGCCTCATCATAGGCACACCTCTCTCACTAGTGTTGAAGTTCCCAAAGCTAGTACAATGCATAATGCTTTCCAAGCGAAGATGGCAACTCAAACACACTATGCTCTCCCTACAACGCACAATGCTTCTAAGCAATGATGGTAGCTTTAAACACACTAGTTTTTCCCCATAATGCACAACGCTTCTAAGCAAATATGGTAGCTTTAAACACACTAGTTTTTTCCCATAATGCACAATGCTTCTAAGAAAATATGGTAGCTTAAGTTTCCATCTCTGCTTAGAAGCATTGTGCATTGTAGGGAAAGCTTTACGTGTTTAAGTTTCCCTTTCAGTATCTGGTGCGCTTATCATTTTTCTACCTTCGCTTCCCTCCTCTGCTTCTTCCTTTTGTTCCTCTCCTTCCTTGATGTTCTACCTCTTTCTTCCATCTCCTTCCTCCTTACGTGCCCCCTCTCCTTCGTGGTCCATCCACCGCCCTCTCAAAGCTTGCACCACCACCTTCCCTTCAATGCCCATCCCCATCCCTTTCGCCTTACTCCCACGTTTTCCTTCTTTGGCAAGTTTTTAGCATCATAGCCCTTACCTTAGGTTGCACCAAGTAGGGATGTGGGATCACGATATTTTATTTTAAAATAATAAAGATATTCATCTCATAATTTAAGATTTATAATATTCATTTTTTTTTATAATATCTCCATTATATTTTTTTATTTAATTGAAAGGTCCTCTTTCAATTTATTCATAATTAATTAAAGCTTTTTAATGAATTTTCTCTTATCACTAAAATAATCATCTTTAATTAATCTCAAATGAATTATGCCCTCTATTAATTAAAATATCTATTTTTAATTAATTAAAATGAAAACTCCTTAATTAATCACAAATGAAGTTTACCAATGAGCTCTAACGAGCTAATCATTATTTTCTTAAACTCCATTAATTAATTTAAAAGCATCTAAATTCAGCATACAACTTAATTTATTCTCTTTCTCAAGGAGGATGCTTTATTTTCATTTTAAATATGACAATTAACCTCATGCATCAATAATCATCTTGCAAGTGGTTCCTATATAGGAGCTAAATCATCAAACTACTCAAGTTATGATGCAGTAGAAAGCAAACACATTTATACAATTAACCAAAGAGGGAGTCTTTCCATCAATTCAATCACCCATCTTAGCTAGAGATTTTACGATAGCTACTAGGCTATCAACTAAAGCTCCAGGTGATCGACTATTGATGATTATCCCTTCCGTCAATGCATACCTATATGAAGGTATCTATCCATGTTACCTTCGAGTACCTTAATCATCATTTCCCCTGATCTTTGGTACCCTCATTTTTGGTGGGTAACTTTACCTGTTCCACCTACGAGTGTACCTGATCCTGCACACTTGGCAATATGTTAGCAATAACATGCCCTTATAAATCAACTAAACATCACATAGCTGGTTCAAATGTTCAAACTAAGTATCACCACATCATCGGTCCATACATTGTTTTCTTGTGCCTTAAATTTAGATAGACCCTTGCTACACAAGTTATTTTTGTAATAGTTGTTGGATCCTTTTAAAAAAGCACACTCTAGGAAAAAATGATTGACTCATTCTTTCTTTTTTCCACAAATATAACACATATTAGGGAATTTAAAACCTCTCTTTTGTAGATTATCCAAAGTTATAATCTTATTCTGAACCACTAACCAGTTGAAGAATTTGATCTTGGAAGTGATAAAAATTCCTCACATACTTCCCCAAATATACCCTCATTTTTCCTACGAATATGTGCTCTCATAACCTGATTTTACATTGTATTCACTATATTATTTATGTCAACAAAAAAAACTTATAAAGATGTTTATTATTAACCTATTTAGAATAGAAATTCAACCTCATTCAACTAAAGTTAAAAGTTTTCATCTAAATGCCACGAATGTTTTTTATTTTTATTTTAAAAATTAGATCTAATTGTATCTATGAACCTCACTTTGACACTTTCAATTTTCCAATTTTATTATAATGAAAGTAAAATTATAACAAGTAAAATTATAACAATGTTGTTAGCTATCAAACTGTTCTCCTTTTATTTATTGTTATTGCTCAATGATTCAAGCTACCACTTAAAGACAATAAAAGGTAAATAATAGAGTAAAACTCAAAGAGAATGATGGTTCGATTAGATCTGTGATATATTACCAAAAGTTCAACCTCTACCTTATGGTTATCTTATGGCTTGACAAAATCCAAGCATTTTATCATGGTATTGGAACCTTAGCTTATGGTGTGAAACTATTGATTGTCTATTGCTTTGCCCAATTTTTTTTAGGCTATAAGAGTGATAATTCTAAAATTAACATCATAAATATTGCATTTTAGGTTGATTGACAAGTTGCCAAGATGAGTAGCTAGGTTTAAGTGTCATGGTTACTCAATCCTAAGTATGCATGTGAGGTCACTTGACCTGATTCCCTATGAAGCCTTTGTGGTTGGGTTCCAAAAACACTTATGACACTAAGGATAGTTTAACACACCCTCACAAAATGCAGTAATAGGTTAAAGTAGAACAATATTATAACAAAAACATATTATCATAAATGTATTATAATTTGAATTTTGGGTTTTTAATTTTTGAAAATAAACTAATTAAAATTGAGATACAAGAAAATTATAAACAAAATGAAGAATAAAGTATTTTTAATTTGATTATTAATTAGTCAATAATGTTTATTTATAAATTTAAAGTAATTATTTATTTATTTATTTTTGCGTAATTGCAGTATATTCAAAGACATTAATTTTTTTAAGGTTTTTAAATTTAAAGTAATAAATAAGGTTTTTAAATTTATCTCTTACAAATATGTAATATTTTAAGAGAAGTTAAGTAGAAATTAAAATAATATAAAGAAGAATTAAAATCTATGAATCAAATGCTATAAAGAAAATTTTGATTTCTTATTAGTTTTAAAAGTATTATCCGATTCATATATTTTAATTAAATAAATATAGTTTGGCTGAAAGAAACAATACAAAATAGAGAAGTTATTTAATCACTGTCATAATCTATATTATAAATTTCTAGTTATTATTTTTTAAAGTTTACCGGCAAGCTATTAATTAGCATCATTTAAAATTTAAGTAGAAAATAGACAAAGGTATTAAATTTTAAATTCAATTACTTCAGTTGGTTAATCCTCACTCTTTACTATATTTTATTTTTCTTACTGTACTAGAGGTTCTAATAATTCTATGGAAGTTGAATTAAAAAAAATAGAGGCTGAAGATTTTTTATAATATTTAATTTGATATTTTATTGGATTAAGGATATAAATAAAATATAAAATATATTATTAATAATATGTCAACTTTAATTGTCAAGCTTGTTGTAATACCAACATGTGATCATGATGTAATATAGGCGGAGCCCATTTCTATCATGTATAACCAATTCAAGAAAAACAATATATTAGCTTTAATATTATGTTGATAAATAGAGAAAACTATTACAACCAACCTCCACTTCTAGCTCTTGCTATAGCTGCCTCTTGGTATAACTTGTGAAAATGTATTCTTAACCTTAAAAATTGTATTGTATAACTTGAGTGGGATTAACAATGAAGAATCTTGAACTCTATATAGAAGGTTCAAGGTTTGAATCATGTGGGCTTATGATTGTATACCATATTTTGGTGTGTCTCAATAAAAATTAAATCTAACAATGATTATGTGTATATGTAAAAAAAGGCATCATCCCATATGGCCTATGGTATCCATATAATCTAGTGGTTATTAAAAACCCACTTCATTTCTTTTCTTTAAAATGCCAATAGGATATTTTTATACTTTCCAAGTTTCTAGATTTTAATTTATGAGGTATTTGGCACATTGTTTTTGAAGATTAAGACCTTATGATTGTGGGCAATAATATTATAAATCTATCTCTTAAAATATATGGTTATATATATTAGTATTATTACATTATTTGATGTTAAGTAATTATTACACCTTAGAAGATGTTACCTAATTAATTTTTATACCTCATGGAAGGTTAAGAGAAATGAAATAGTTAGAAAAAAATAAGGAAAAGCACCAAGAGTCTCTTAAGACAACCAAGAGATATGATGATCTCTATGTACAATAGTAATATTTGTTTTAAATCCTTTTATTTATATCAGAGTTGTATTCAAAGCCATTATGGAAGACTCCTTTCTACATTATGGGTTCTAGTGAGAAAATATGCTCATTAGATTCAAAATCTTAAGAAATTACAATGCTTTTATAGCACTCCAATCAGTTTGAAATCTATACTATTATGTAGATCTTACTTGCTCCTACTATGTTTAGAAACACTCTAAACAATTTCCTATATGCTCTCACAAAAAAACTAATTTCCTATCAAATAGTAAAGTTGGTGCAACTATATTTAAATGAATTTTAAATATTTAGAACCTATATACTTTAGAGAAGATACTCTAAAGTATGCTCTAGAGTCCAACATTCCCCTCTTAAAGTTGAGAGGATTGACTAGACAGTCTCTCAGCTTTATATACCGAGCTTTCACAACTCCTTTGGTGAATATGTCTGCTATGTTATGCAAAGTGCTACAATTTTGCAGTTCAATCAACTGTTTCTCCACCATATCTCAAATGAAGTGATACTTCATGTCAAAGTACGTTAACCTTCTATGGTGGATAGGATTATGTGTCAATTGTATGGCACTCATATTGTCATAGTACAATCTTGTAGGACCACTTCGTTGTTCTCCAATTTCTTCAAGGACTTTTCTCAACCATAAAGCTTGAGTACTAGCATTTGTGATTGCTATATACTCAGCCTTAGTAGATGACAATGCTACAATAGTCTACTTTTTGGAACTCCATGTAATTAGTCCTGACCCAAGACTAAAACAATTCCCTAAAGTAGATTTTCTATCATCTATATTGTTGCCCCAATAACTATCAATAAAGCCAACTAATTTTATAGAATTACATTTGTTGTAATGGATTCCAAAATCTAATGTACCCTTTACATATCTCAAAATTCTCTTAGTTGCTTGAAAATGAAGTTCAAATGGATCAGCCATATACCTTGAAACAAGAGAAACAACATACTAAATATTCGACTTTGTGTTGGTGAGGAAATTTAGACTCCCAACCATGCTCCTTTAAGTGTTCATGTCAACTTTTGGTGCTCCATCATCTTTGCTCAATTGGATCCCATGACCCGTTGGATTTGCAACAAACTTGCATTGCTCCATAGAAAATTTCTTGATCATATCTTGAGCATATTTGTGTTGACATATGAAGATCCCTTTATATTTTTGATATACCTCCATGAATAGGAAGTAATGCATTAAACCTAGGTCTTTCATTTCAAATTATTTAATCATGGAGTTTTTTAACTCCTCATTCATCTTAGAACTACTACCCATGAATATTATATCATTCACATATAAGTATACAATGATAATTTCTTTACCTTATTTCATGTATTAGAGGGTAGGTTCACTTTTTCTCCTAGTAAATCCATACCTTTGAAAGTAGCCATCAATATGTGAGTACCATGCTCTTAGTACTTGCTTGAGGCCATACAATGCTTTCTTTAGTTTGTAGACAAGGTGCTCCTTACCTTGTTCTTCAAATACTTGAAGTTGTTGCACAAAAACCTCTTCATTCAAGTACCCATTGAGAAAGGCACTCTTTACATCCATGTGCTGAATTTTCCACCCTTTGTGGGCAGCCAAAGAAATTACTGATCTGATTGTATCCTATCCAGCAATAGGAGAAAAGGTCTCCTCATAGTCAATCCTATACTTCTGAGTGAAACCTTTTTCTACAATTATTGCTTTGTGTCTTTCAATGCTTTCATCAGCATTGAATTTGGTCTTGTATACCCATTTTCATCCAACATATTTCTTGCCCTTAGGAAGCTCCACAACTCCCAAGTATCATTCCTTTTTATAGAGGTCATTTCCTCTTTCATGGCTTGTTCCCATACATCATGAGCACTTGCTTTTTCATAGCTATATGGTTCTAGATCTTCACTAGTCATTAAAGCATAATTTCCTGCATCTCCTTTAAGCTCTTGGGAGTCATCATCACCATACATATGCAGATTTTCAAGTCTTTTTAAAACTACATTCATTTTACTAGCTTGACTTCTAGTGTATATTTTCTAGAAATTCTTATCCAACATTTGAAAATATGGATGGTGCTAAAGTTTTCTTTTACCTCTAGATGGAGAATCAATATCCATATGTGAAGAACTTACTAATATTTTTGGAGAAGGACTTGGAGTATCATATAGTGTACTTTAATTAGTACTCATACTTGGGCTTGGAGGACTTTATTTGCTATTTTTGGGTTGCACTTGCTGCACTTGAGAGGAAATTGCATCATGAGATCCATCATCAACAAAAAGTTTTTGATAACCCCATTCTCCCGCTTCATCAAAAATTTCATCCCTGGAAAGTACAATTTTATGTGTTTTGGGATTTTAGAGCCTATATGCTTTGGAAGAATCACAATATCCAACAAAAATACATTCTTGAATTTTGGGGTCAAGTTTCTTTCTTTGCTCATAAGGAATGTGGGCATATGCAAGACAAACAAAAACCTTAAAGTTTTTTACATTTGGCTTTTTGCCATACCATCCTTCATAAGGAGTGTTCACATCTAAACTAGAAGTAGGACTCCTATTCAAAATGTAAACACTAGTTCTTACAGTATCAGACCAATACATGTTACTTAGATTCTTAGTTTGTAGCATTGATATAGCCATTTATACTATAGTGCAGTTATTTCTTTTAGCCACACCATTTTTTTATGAGGTGTAGGCAGTTGCGAATTACCTTTTTATTCCACAATATTTACAATATTTTAGAAATGCATTTGAAGAATACTCTCCTCCTCTATCAGTCCTGAGACTTTTTACAACAAACTCACTTTGATTCTCTACATTATTTTTTAAATATATGAATCAATCAAAATCTTCATCTTTAGTTTTCAAAAAATAAATCCAACACGTCCTAGATAAATCATCAATGAAAGTGAGAAAGTAAGAGTT
This sequence comes from Wollemia nobilis, assembly GCA_028583015.1. Classification (NCBI taxonomy): domain Eukaryota; kingdom Viridiplantae; phylum Streptophyta; class Pinopsida; order Araucariales; family Araucariaceae; genus Wollemia; species Wollemia nobilis. The sequence continues at coordinate 6,500,262 of JAQPPZ010016912.1, read as the reverse complement.
GTTACCAATGCTTTTGGTTTCCATTGGACCACAAATGTTCGAATGCACCAATTTTAGTGGATGGCTTGCTCTCCATGCTTGTCCATTTGGAAAATTTTATCTTGAGTGCTTTCCCAAAGCACATCCTTCACACACCTCTTTGTGTTCTTCAACTCTTGGAAGTCCACTCACCATAGCTTGATAAGTCAACAACTTCAAGCTGGCAAAATTAATATGACCAAATATCAAGTGCCAAAGCACACTTGGATTATAAATAGTTACACTAGAAAGTTGAGCACCTCCTTGCTCCCTAAACTTAAGAGGAAACAACCTATTATTTGTCATAGGTACTTGTGTAATAACTTTATTAAAATTATTTTTATCAAAAATGACACTTTTCCTTCATAAAAAACAAGCCTATTATTCTTCTCCATAATTTTTCTAACACTAAGTAAATTATGTTGGAGTTTGGGGGTGTAATAGATGTCATTTACCTTATTGGTACCTTCTTTTGTTGGAACCTCCATGGCTCCAATACTTTTAACTGGTAGTGCCTTGTCATCTCCCAATTTGATCTTTGATTTGTAGGAGGAATCCATTGTAGCAAAGAGCTCCTCTTTGCCACTCATGTGATTGGAACAACCAGTATCTAAAATATAAGTTTCATTAATATTTTGATCTAATTTTCCATAGGTGATGAACATATTTGAAGAAGCTCATTCCTATTCTCCATAGTTTCCATATTGACATCTCCCATCTTGAGAAGGCTTGGACCAACAATCTATATCAAAGTGACCAACCTTACCATAATTGTAACAAGATTTATTTGATTTGTCACCTCCTCTTCCTTGATTGCCACATCTTGATCTACCTTGTCCTCTTCCTTTGCCTCTCATTTAGAATATTCCTTGTCCTTGTCCTCTTCCTTGTGTATTATCACTTTATTTTGATGATAATGCTTTCTCATCACCTCCATAGCTTATAGATGTAGCACCCTGCAATATTTCTTCATGAGACATCAAAGAACCAATTAGAGAATCAAAAGTTAGAGCAGAAAAATATTTAGACTCTTCAATAATGATAGCAATATGGTTCTATTTATGAAGAAGTGTTCTCAAATTTTCTTCACCACTACTTCAATTTTTATGTCTTCTCCAAGGGTTTGCATTTTGTTTACAATGGCTTTCAGTCTCACACAATAATCTCCCACTATTTCGTCATCTTGCATATTGATATTCTCAAAATATCTCTTAAAGGTTTAAAGCCTCACTTGATTCACTTGATTACTTCCTTGATACCTATCTCTCAAGGCTGTCCATGCTTCTAGGGTTGTTGAACAAGAAGCACTCCTTGGAAAGATGCTTTTCTCCAAAGCTGCTTAGAGATGGTAGAGAGCAAATGAGTTTTTCTTTTGGGCATCCTTTTTATTGGTTCTATCATATGCACTCAATGTGGTCCAATATGCAAGTTCATTGTAGCATTCTTCTACAATATCCTATAACCCTTTTCCTATGAGTAAGGTCCTCATATTGATGGACCAATACTCATAATGTAACCCATTAAATTCAGGAATGGAAACATTGTTATTGGTAGCCATTGATGCTAATCAAAAAAACTTTGGAATAATGTATATATCTTCTAATACAATTTTTTTGCAATAAATAATAGCTGCAGATCTTATTTTATTCAATTGAATCAACCTGTTAAGTCAATCTCTTAGAATTAACCTCTAATTGCAAAAATGCATGCTTCTTTTTATTTACCAGAGTCTCAAGAACCAAATTTATTATAAATCAACCAATACTGATTGAAACAAACTAAAATTTTTCCTGTAGACTTTTGATATACGTATCTAAAAATCCACTAAATTTTAGAAGCAAATTCACACAAATGAGAAATATGTGATCAATTTACTTTTGCCCTTTCTAGATCTTAGAGTGTTTTTGAGACAACCTCAATGTTTTTCTCATAAATCAATCCATACAACTCCAAAATTTCTAAAACTTAAACTATGTAATTCTAAAATAATAATATGAAAACCCGAAGAAATTTTGCAAAGGTGAAAAATATGTGATCATTTACTTTTTTCTTTTTTATCACAATTTCGGATCTAGGATTTTTGAAGAAAAATAAATATTCACACAAATAGATCAATACAAATCCAAATGACCTAAAATTTTATATGAATTATGATTATATATAAATAATATTTCTCCTAAAATTTGAGAAGTAAATACCCTGTATTCCACCTTATACAACCATTTTATTTAAAAACTAAAAATGCTAATAAAATCAGTAAATTAGCTCCAAATAACCTACCACTTTTACTGAATCCTCTTTATAAAATTATCTAACAACCCTCAAAATTTCATAAGCAAATACCTCAGGATGCGTGAGATATTAATGATTTACTCAAGATCTTCCTTGCAACTTTGCTGAGTGCTGGCCACTTCAGTTTCTCTGACAAAGTGTGCTTCAGATCTCTTCACACCACTCTCCATAGGTTTTGATTCATATGAAAAAAAATTCTTTGATACCAAAATGATAAAATATGCTCATTGGATTCAAAATAATAAGAAATTATAATGCTTTTATAGCACTCCAATCAGTTTGAAATCACTACTATTATGGAGATCTTACTTGCTCCTACTATGTTTAGAAACTGTAGTACCCTAAAATTGGCGTAGTTAAACCATCAATAAAAATATTAAAAATTTGAATTTTAACCCCAAAACCACCCGTTAATCGCTTACCTCATTTTTGCACCATTTTTAGAATTTGTTTTGATCGTTGGACGATATCGTCGCCGATATGATGATATCATCCCAAATCGAACGAATTCATTTGGGATAGAACGTCCAAACAATTTTGTCCCAAAACCAAATTTTCATAATTAGCTTCTATTTCAACAACCTCTCCAAATCGGGCAGAAGCATGTATGTGCGGTTGGATATTCCTACATTGGAGATCTCCCAGATTGGTATGATCCCCAACTTCCTAACCTCCCTCTAATCCTATATAAACTTGGGATTTTCCTAGTTTATCCCCCTAGCTGATCATTTCCCTGCAACTCTAGTTTTTTTCTATGTTAGAACATCCTCACCCCTATCATTTGCATTTGTATTTGTAGGTTTGATTATAGGATTTTACTATGTTTCAGCCGGAGGAAGCCCAGATCGTCGCAAGTGATCCAATACGATTTCGGATGATCCTGACGAGATCGGTGACGATATAGTACGATTGTAGATGATTTCGATTGTAGTCCATATTGGGGGCAACCAGAGCCCTAAGATTGCATTTTCTACCTTTCTTTCCTTTTTAATTATGCATTAGATCGATTTATTTTTGTTTTGCATCCTGGAGTTCACCTCATTTAGCATATTTGCATGATAAAACTTAAAATAGGTTATTAAAATAGTGTATCCCATTTGATTTTCTATCTAGATTTATTATTTGAGCATCTATACTATTATTTTTATCATTTTGCATCATTCTTGCAATTGCATTTTGTTTTTTGGTGTCTATTTCCATGATTGTAGGTTTCTGACGAATTCGTCAGGTCATCGTTGATCGTGTCTGATCTTAGATGATCGCCTGTGATTTGGGACTATTATGTACAATTACAGATGATCCTATCATACCCGTGATGATTTGGACTCCTACACGCTTCAGAATCTTCATCAGACATCAGGAATCAGGTATATTCCTCTCCACTTTATATATTCTTTGTATTTAGGATTCATTTATGTTTATTGTCTGCATATAAACCAAAAATTTCATATAGAATATCTTAGATTCATTTTTGGCTAACTTAGGAATATGAATGATTGAATATAAAATGAACACATCAAACCCATTCTCAACCTAGGCACAAAAACTTTCGCTTAAATTTTCTTGGTGAACCCCACCATCCGTTAAAAATTCACCCTTATACCCCTCCCCCGAGAGGTACAACCTTCAAAGGGCCTCTTCGTTCGAGGTATTGTACCATCCTTCTTGCATCCTCCTTTCAAGGCATAGATCCTTTAGCCTGAAGGTAAGGGTGCGAAAATTCTGGGTGATACATTTTGGTGAACCCGATGTGAACTAAAACACCTTTTGAAAACAATACAAAAAAAAAACACATTATTAAGAACATCTAGAATCATTAGACAACTTTTAAATTTACATATCATATTTATATGGTATATTATAATAGAATACGAGTTGTCACCATAAATGTTAAAAATCAATTAACATCCATAGAGATTATTTTGGCTCTTAGAGTACCTCAAATAAATAGATTCCAACCTTTGTGGGATGAACTTGATAGGATATTGGGTATTGTTGAATCCAGATCTGCAAAACTTAGGTAAATTAAGAGGTTTCTCTTAGATAGAATCCTGGATCCCGATCAGGTGACCTTGTATCATGAACTTCAAAGAGCTTGCCATAGGTGGTTAGCAGATAAAAGAGCACTTGTGTCTTTAGAATTGTACACCTTTGAGGAATACCTTGAGAATGCAGTTGTAGTACATAAGTTTCTATCTCGTATAGAGGATCAAGAAGTTGTTCTTACATATAGAAAAATATGAAATAGAGTTCCTAGAGCTGTGTTGTATCGAGAGTATTGCCATGAACTTTATTTTTACAAGTCAAAATCTGAAGTAGATCATATTACCATAGCACACTTTGTCAATTTCATGAAAAACCACTTCCAATTTGAAGAGGAGCATTTCATGACTCCTGATGAACTTGATCCTATCAAACATACCCATTAAATATTTTTAGAAAACTAAGTCATTCTTTTTACTATTGTTATTTCTTACAACTAGCATGTTGTTTGTTATTTATATACTTGTGAAATAATAATACAAAACAAAAATAAAAAAATAAAAACAACAAAACAACAAAACATTTCCTTTTTAAAAAGTATTATAGTAGGTATATAGTTAAAATATATACCTCTCAACCCTATCACATATATATATATATAAGTATATATATTTTCTAAAACCTAAGTTTAGCACAATGCCTAGAATTAGGAATGGAAAACAAACCGAAGAAGAAGAAGATTGGTTAGGAAGACCATTAATTGACCAAAATGTCCCTCCTAAGGACCAAGTTCAGGAAGAAGAAATCCTAGACCAGCAAGAAGAAGAGCTTGTTGTAGCAAATGAACAAGAAGAAATTAATAGAGAGGAAGGATCCTCATCCCCTAAAATGTCTTCAGAGGAGCTATCACTTTTGAAAACATGGAGTAATTTTGGAAGTTCATTAACACAGATATTGGTATTTTTAATAGAGTAGTCCATATGGACAATGATCGAATTAGTGACACTCAAGCAACCCTAGAAGATGTATTTCACACACGCACTAATCCCTTGTCCTTTATTGAACAAGAGAGTGATCAAGTTGGACCATCCAATTTGGATATAGTAGTTGTGATCTGTAACATGCAACAACAACAGGTTACCCAACCACCTAAAGTACCTGTTAACAAGCCTAGGGTCATTCCCGCACAAAAGAAACCATAATTTACTGCTCTGTTTCACCAAGCTATTGAGCAACATACCTCAAATCAACAAAAACCCAAAACAAAACCAAACACCAATTGCCACAAATCTGGGATACAACATAATACTATTACAAATCCCTTTCATAATACTCTTCCTACCAATACTTTACATAATAGCAATATAGCATCTAATCCTTATACCACACCATCATACACTCATAAATCCCATACCTATGTCCCACCAAACCAATATGGTGGACAAACTAGTAATATTGAAACCATGGTAAAATAGTTAGTTTCCTGCATGGACCAGATAGATCCCTACCGACCCTCGTACAATTATCGAGATATGTGTAGTTAGCCTTTAGATCCTATAGTTGTAGCACAGTCATATCCTAGAAATTTTCCTATGCATGTCCTGCCCATATATAAAGGAACGAAATATCCCATAGAGCATCTTCATATGTTTAGGATAGCATGTCATGATATATCACATGATGACTTGTTATTACTAAAAATGTTCCTGAAAAGCTTGGGAGGAATGGCATTAGAGTGGTATTATCAATTACCCACTAATTATTTGAGGAATTTCAAAGAAACTTCCGAGTCTTTTGTTCATCAATTTAGTGCCTATATCGAAAGACATGTGACCATTAAATATTTGTATAACTTAAAACAATACAAAGACGAATGTTTTTCTAATTTCCTAGCTATGTGGAGACAATTGATATGGGAATTGTACTTTGTGTTGCCTTATAGGGAGATGTTGGACATCTTTATTAATAATTTGCAAGAGCAACTATCTTACGAGTTATCAACTGCTACCTTGACCACCTTCGATCAGACTATAGACTTATCCTGAAGAGTGGAAGATTCTCTCATTAGGAGAGGTCAGCTTAAAAATAAAGATGATGATAAAACATCCAAAAATCAATATAAGAATAAACAAATTGTGGGCGATGGAGTCACTGATAGAAGAAATATTGCTAATGTTAATGCCACAAAGACATTGGAGAAGTTTGTACTAAAACCCCTTGATAGACCTCCTCAATAATTTACTAGGTTAAATCAACCTTTATCAACTATTTTACCACAATTATTAGAATGAGGTTTGATTCAATTACCAAATATCTAGGAACCTGATCCAACTATACCCGGATACAAAGCATATTTACACTATGACTTCCATAGAGGACCTGGACACACTACCAACTCTTGTAAAAGATTAAAACATAAAATATAGGACTTGATTTATAACAATGAGATGGAAGTACAAGCCTTTCAACCTAATAAAAATCCTCCTAATAATGCTCAAAAGAACATCCCACAAAACTAGAATCATAATGCCAACTAGTCATTGGACATCTTTCAACATCCTTTACCAAAACATGGTAGGAGGTGACTAATCAAATTGAACATCATAATGTTCCTCCTCCTGCCCGATATGTAGGAACTATTAGTGGACATTTACCTGTTCATGATATGGAAATCTTTGACACAAATTTATCCGTGGTTACAACCAAGACTCTATATAATGTGCAGATATCTGATCTTAGTGATATCGAATATGAGACTGAGAGTGATATGGAAATCACATCAAATCAATCGAATAGCTCTAAAGATGAATCAGATACTATTCATCCTATCACAAGTCATATGGTTACAGAAGAGCCATTTCCAAGAAGAGTCACTACTAGACCTTCATCTCACCAATTACTTTCTAATGAGTTAGCTATAAATGCTAGACCAAGACCCATTCATCATCCACAGAATAATATTGTGGGTACCATCGAAGCTGTTACTAGACAATAGGCTCAAAATTCTCAACAAGATCAAATTCAGAATGGTGGATCAACTCCATTTGTTTTGAAGGTTCTTAATAAAGGGAATCATGCACCTAATGTTCAACCTAAACCCCCCTATAATATTAATGAACAATTATCAAATATTACAGCTAGAATTTCCATTTTGGACCTCTTAAGATCTTCTCCCACATTTAGAGATGAATTAATGCTCACATTAATCCAAATGATGGTACCACAAGACATTCACCCTCAAGATATGGCCAATACTATAATAAATCGTGAATTTGATTGTATTGACTTTCGGGTTAGAGACATACCGCAACATATTTTACACAAAGATAACACCCCTTATATATTACCGCCTTAATTGGAGATGTAGCAATCAAACAAGTTTTAATTGATAATGGTTCATCTTTAAATATTTGCACTTTTGACTTCTACCAAAGATTTGGGTTTAGAAGTGATGAAATGAAAAGAACTGATAAAATATTTCAATGATGAAACACAAGAAACATGTGGAGTTATTACCATTCCATTGTAGGTTGGTCCAAGAAACTTGGATACGACCATGTTTATTGTACATTGCCCTGCATCGTAAAATATACTCTTGGGTCGTCCTTGGATCAACGTGATGCGAGCTATTCCCTCAACTTTACATTAATGTGTTAAATTCAAATTTATGAATCAGTTGGTTACCATTCATGGTGATCCACGACCCTTTGATATGTGTGCTTTGGCAGAACCCATTAGAGTTCAATTTTACCCCGCGCTGTCATCCACACATCCTAATTCTCATTATCCATATAAACGTGTGAAACTCACACCCACAATGCCATCTAATTCTTCTCCATAAGATGCACCTTCATATATACGATCAAAGAAAGATCCTAATCCCAAAACCAATGACTCTTGTCCTACTCCTATAACTTCTATACCTATAATAAACCCATATATTGACACCTCTACACCGTCTACATCCACCAAAGTCATATTTTTTGCATCAGAAGACGTAGGAAATGTTCCTTCTACCTCTTATGCTCTTACCGATGAGCTCTTATGTTCCTTCTATCTAAAATCCTTATATCAGAAGAAATGAATGCTTCTATGCAAGATTCCCTTGTTTTAAATACTTTTCCACCATCTCCTCATACCTTGGGCCTCCCACAGCCTATGGGAAGTATTTACCAAGTCGGGAGTTGTGCCTTTATTTATAAGGGATATGACTAGGGTATAATACCCAGAAACATCAGAACTCATTATGATGGATATGCTCGATGCTATTTCACTAATGAGTATACTAAAGCCAAACCTATAATGCTTAAATTGGGATATAAAGGGAAAGGTTTGGGACCTTTATAGAATGGTATGAAAGAACCTTTTGAGGTAGAGCCATGGCCCACCCGATGTGGTGTGGGCCTATTTTCTAGTAAGGGTCAGCCATTCAAGGATGATGAACATCTTATATGTTACAAATATTATTTAGATGAACATGATGTTTTACATTTAATGAATAAGCCATTCACATGTAATATGCTATCTATAGCTCAGCCTGAGATGATTGGTGAATCCGACGATGAATTGGAATGAGACATATTTCATGATGTCTCCATTGAGGAATTATTACATAATGGATTTTATTTTTATGGCTCTATACCTACTATAGCCCAGCTTGAGGCCATGACTCCTCACGATGAATTTTCCAAGCTAACCTTGGAAGAATTACAAGAATTGGGTGTCTCACCCACCCCACCTAATTTTGAGAGAGATCTACACATAGAAGAAGAATGAAGAACACAAGATTATACTGAGAGGGGGGGGGGTGAACAGTATAAGACCTCTTTTGACTTTCTCTATTTAACTTCAAATTCACAAAGCAATGAACCAATAGCAATATAAAAGCAATGCATAAAGCAACACACAATGAGACACCAATTTTAACGTGGTTCACCCAACATGGGCTACATCCACAAAAATTTTCTCTAAAAATCTTTCTCAAAGTTATTTTGGAATCCTTCCCAATTACAATGTTTATGAGCCTCAGCCCAAAGGAGAAACCTTCCCCTACTCAAGTATTTATGAGCCTCTGTCCAAAGGAGAATCATTCCCCTCCTCATGAATTTATGAGCCTCTTGCCCAAAGGAGAATCCTTCCCCTCCTCACGAATTTATGAGCCTCCTGCCCAAAGGAGAATCCTTCCCCTCAGCATGAATTTATGAGCCTCCTACCCAAAGGAGAATCCTTCCCCTCAGCTCTGGAAATGATACTTCAAAAGATCACCTGCCTCTTATTTTTCTAGCACGTGGAACTCCTTTCCATAGAAGACCTCCTATCCCCAATGCTCAGCCTCAAGAGACCTCTCTCCTCACTGATCACCTCCACAGCAACTCATCAACCTATACTAAACATAGTCAGTCAGTCCAGCACAAGTCTTCCTCACTCTGTCAGATCTGTCCCAAGCTCAACTCATAAAGCTTGAACAAATCAATCTTTGCTACACACAAGCTTTCTCAAAAACTTTTCAAAACTGTCCTCAGGTTCTTCTTAAAGAACCACTTCAACTTTTTCCTCAAGTCCTCTGCTAGGACCTATCCAAATCAGCTCACAAGTGCTCCCTAGAACTTGTCCAAATTAGCTCACAAGTCTTCACTAGAACCTGTCCAAATCAGCTCACAAGTTCATCAAGAAAAACTTGCTTAGCATGAACCCACAAAGAGAATTGTTAGAGACCCAATGTGATTCATCAATCTCATAGAAGCATAAAGAGAATTGTTAGAGACTCAATATGTTCTATACTTAACTCCCAATATCAATCTCAAATCTCATAGAAACATAAAGAGAATTGTTAGAGACTCAATATGTTCTATACTTAACTCCCAATCTCAATCTCAACTCAATATCAATCTCAAAATAATAAGATAGATGTAGTATGTTTTTATCAAGAACATGAAACACAACCCAACAATTTCCAACCATGCAATATCTCATATAACAATGATACTCATGTTCTTTCCACAACCAATATCTTTTCACTACCAATTAGGGCTTTAACAACAATGCTTATAGACAAGGTTTAACCAACATCATTCAACTCAACATTAACCTTGAAGCATTCAACCAATAACTACATGAAAAGGAAACTAGTAGACATACTTTTCCCTCCAAAGATATTTGAACAAAACAGCCACCAACATAAATCACCAATGCAAAGAATAACTTGCTCAAATCAATATCAATGGATTAAGCCCAAAACATGAATCTAGTAAAGCATTAACTTGATCAAAACAACCTCTATGGAAGCAACTCAACCATAAATCTCAAAACATCCAACTAAGGGTTTCACCAACTCAATGCAAGTAGCAAGACTTACTAACATAAAACCTAGTGCAAAAATGCTTCCTCTTCCTCAACCAGAATTATGCATTCACCCAAAAAACTCATCAATGATTTTAATTCATAAACAATCTTCAATATCTAGAAAATGGGATTTACACCAACAAGAATACCTAGTAGACAACCTTTTCACTCCAAACTCAATTTCAGAAAATACACCATCAACAATATACATGGAAGAAGTTGCCCATACCTTTGTTTGAGGAAGAAGAGAATAGTTCTTCAACCCGTTACCAACACCACCCTCAAATTTGCCACCAAGTTAGGGTTAGATCATAAAAGTAACCACAAGAATATTTATTCCATAAAACACCTTATGACTCCAATCCTTAGAAGTCAACTACAAAAAATATAAAGCATACAAACAATATATCCTTTTACACCTTATTTATCCAAATTAATTAAACCATGCTCAAGGAATAATAGCTTCTAAGCAAATCTCAACCACACACCATCAACCTTATATCTCCAAAGAAGCATTTAACCTTAATAATAATTTTAAATAAATCTGCCCAACCACTTCCTCTTTAACAAAATGTAGATTTTATTTAAAAAACCTTACCAAAAAAATTGCTTTCGAAAATCACGGGTCAACAGTGCCTCCAAAAAAATTAGAGCGCAAAAACTCTTCTCACACTCCACGGCAGGAGTCGAATGCTTGACCTCCCTTCAAGTGCCTTCGCAGAACAGTCGTTGCCACTAGGCCAACGACGCTAGCTTGAAGGCTAGCAAGAGTCTCCTTCTCCTTAACCCTTTGGCGGCAGATAAATGTGGCAAAAAAATGATAGCCGTAGCTTTTACTTCCCAACTTTTATGCAATTCGAATTTCTTTCACACCATTGCTTTGGACTATAGGTTATGGCTTATATAGCCAAACTTCCATGCTATGCACGACGTCGACGAGAGGATAATTTGAACTTTTCAAATTAATATTATTTTGGCACCTTCGAAACAACTTCAGGGTTTATGAAACCCTTTTGATTATTTAAAAAATAATCAAAGGTCTTTTAGACCTTAGACCTTAGGTGGAGAACCCATTAAATTATTAAAATAATTTAATCACTAAATCAAATGAATAATTAATTAAAAAACCTTTAAAAGGTTTTATTAATTAAGTTATTTAATTAATAAGTGTCTCCAGCCTTTGCATTAAGCTGAGAGTGGTTTTGAGAAAAACCCTTAATGCATCCACCTGGTTTTAATAAAACCCTTAAACCTACCATGGTTTTGATAAAAACCTTTTCATCTGCCACATGGAATCTCTCCGAAATCTTCTAGAAAATATTCTTTGGAATATTCAACCTTTGAATCCAATAAATCCTCTTGACATTAAAGCCAGTTCCTTTTGACATCAATGACAACTCATAGACAAGAAGCTAGGATCTCAAACCCAAAATTGCCAACAAAGAAAATGTCATAAAAATTAACATTTGAATCGAGGATAAACCTCACATAATCAACATCAGATCAGAATTGAGTCAAGAAAAATAGGATAAATACATTGCATTTCTTAAAGAGTATGAAGATATATTTGCTTGGACATATGAAGATATGCCAGGTTTAGACCCTTCTGTAGTTATGCATCACCTAGTAGTCCATCTGGATGCTAAACATGTTAAACAGAAACTTAAAAAAATGCATCCTAAAGTGGCCTTACTGGTCAAAGGAGAGTTAGAAAAACTCCTAAATGTTATTTTTATACAAGCCATTGATTATGCTTAATGGATCTCGAATGTAGTTCCAAAGAACTAAGAAAGAAGCTACTAAGGTTAGGGTTTGTACAGACTTTAGAGATATTAATGTTGCATGGCCTAAAGATGATATTACCCTTCCCAACATGGATCAGATCATTGATTTTACTGTTGGGAGTGGAATGATATCCTTAATGGATGGATTTTCTAGTTATAATCAGATCAGGATAGCTCTTGAATATTAGGCTAAAACAACCTTTATTACCCCTTGGGGGACCTTTTGTTGGAAAGTGATGCCATTCAGTTTAAAGAATGCAGGTGCAACCTATCAATGAGTCATGACATGTATTTCATGATATGATGCATGATATACTACATGATTATGTAGATGACATTATAGCTTGTTCTATTGAAGAAGATGATCATTTAGATGACTTGAGAAAAGTATTTAATCGGCTAAGGGAATATCTTATCCAATTAAATCCAGCCAAATGTATATTTGAAGTTAAGTTCGATAAATTATTGGGGGTTATAGTTTCTTTACGTGGCATCGAAATTGACCCTCTCAAGATTGCGGCTATCACTGATATGCCAATACCCAAAAATATATCTGAATTACGTAGTCTACAAGGTAAGCTTCAAGCCATCCGTCGCTTCATCGATAAACTGGTGGATAAAACTAGACCCTTTCTTAAACTTCTTAAGAAGGATGTCTCTTTCCATTGGGACGAGTGTCAGAAAGCATGTTAACTCCTCAAACAATACCTTCTTAACCCACCTATACTTTCACCACCTAGACCTGATCGCCCATTTATCCTGTATATTTTTGTTTTATATTTTGCTTTAGGAGCTATGTTAGCTCAACTTGATGATGAGAAGAGAGAGCGTGCTAATTATTACATTTGTAGAACATTAATTATTTATGAAACACACTACACAACATTAGAGAAGTTATGTCTAGCAATCGTATTTTCTACACAAAAATTATGCCATTATATGCTCAGTCAAAAAACATATGTTATTGCTAAATTCGATCCCTTACGGTATCTCATGAGTCGACCTTATTTATCTGGTCGCACAGCAAAGTGGTTTCTTGCGCTAAGCGATTTTGAACTCATGTTTATAGGATAGAAGTATGTTAAGGGTCAAATCATAGTCGATCAATTAGCTGTTGCACCCTTAGGATCCACCCATCCCCTTGTCATTGAGTTTCCTGATGAATGCCTTAAATTAGAGACAAATCATTCCAAGCAATGGTACTTATACTTTTACGGAGCTCGATGTATGAGTGGGGCTGGTGTAGGTATTATTTTAATATCTCCATAGAAACACCTCATACCTCTATCCTTTAAATTATTTTTTTCTTATACTAATAACACTACCGAATATGAGGCTCTAATCCTTGGATTACGAGCTGCCTTGGCACTAAAAATTAAAAATATATTAGTTTTCGATGATTCTCAACTTATTATAAATCAAATTAATGATGTTTATCAGACCAGAGATGATAATATGTGCCCATATAAAGCATATGTATTACAATTAATATATTTATTTGATCAAGTCACCTTGGAAGCTAACCCTAGAACTAGCAATCGTGCAACTGACGCCATGGCCACAACTGCATCTCTTTTACCCTTGGAGTTAGATGATGAATATGCTACCATAATTATTCATCGACTCCAGGAACCCACTTCAATTAAATCATGCTTGGAACCTTTGGACGTGTTTCTAATCAACGAAACTACTCCTAAACTTTGGTACACTGACATCCTCAATTTTCTACAAAATGGAACATTCCCTAAAGTTTTTAATAGAAACCAACACCGGTTATTGCGTAGACGAGCAATTCGCTTCGTAATAATTGACAATACCTTATATAGGAGATATTTTGAAGGTATCCTACTAAGATGTTTGAATCTAGAAGAGTCTAGATTAGCTTTGAGAGAAGCCCATGATGGATCTTTTGGGGGACACTTTAGTGGTAGCAGCATTGCTAAGAAACTCCTTAGGATAGGATATTTTTGGCCTACCATGGAGAATGATGCACATGATTACATGTGCCATTGCGATAAGTGCCAGAAACATACTGACCTTGTCCATGCACCTGCACAAGAACTGTAGGCTATTTCATCTCCTTGGCCCTTTTCAAAATGGGGCTTAGACATTATTGGAAAAATCAATCCTATGTCATCGGATGGACACAAATTCATCATAACCGCCACCGAATATTTTACGAAGTGGGTTGAAGCTATGCCCTTAGCTTCTTGCACTAGAACCCAAGTTTCCAAATTTATTTTCAATCAAATTATTTGTAGGTTCAGAATTCCTACAAATCTCATCTCGGATAATGGAACTTGTTTCAAAAATAAATATGTAAAGAAACTATGTCAAAAATATAAAATTCAACATCGTTGGTCCACTCCCTATTATCCTCAGGGTAATGGCCAAGCCGAAGCATCTAATAAAACATTAATTAAAATCCTCAAAAAATTGGTCAATAAATCTAGCCGAGATTGGCACATTCAATTATATCCTGCTTTGTGGGCTTATCGAACTAGTGTTCGTACTCCCACGGGCACTTCACCTTTTTTTTTGGTTTATGGCGCTGAAGCTATTTTTCCCTTTGAATTAGAAGTTCCTTCTTTGGCTCTCCTACTTCAAGATACTGAAGTAGGAGATGAATATTGTGTTGGCAGATTTAGTCAACTGGAACTCCTAGATGAGAAGCACATCAATGCTTTGGAGCATCTTCGAGCCTACCAGAACAAGCTCAAACGAGCATATTTTAAGAAAGTTCATCACCGATCCTTTGAGATCGGTGACCTCGTCTTAAAAGAAAATCAAATAAATACTAATGCAACTAAAGACCTTAAATGTAAATTTGAACCCAAATGGCTTGGGCCATATATCATCACCGCTAAATTTGGATCGAGAGCATACAAATTAGCTACCTTAGATGGTAAATATCTTAAAGAACCTATGAAAATTATGCATCTTAAGCGCTATTACGCATAATTCTGGTAATTTCGTCACTGTATATATTGTACATCTTGTTTCATTCTTAGTAAATTCATATAAAAATTTCAAAAATAGTCATATTATGTATTCTCTCAATTCATAAATCAAAATCAAAATCTAAAAAAAAAAATTCAAAATCATCAAAATATTCAAAAACATCTTCTATTTTTGCACCTGTCAATTCTTGAAGTATTGCAGTTATATTTTCAGTTATTTTGGATAAATTAGCATTTATTTGGAATCCCTCACTTTCACACTCACATGAATAAAAATCTTGATCTCATTTGGTATGATTATTAATCTCTCTTATATCAAAGTCCATAGTTGAATTAAATAAAGTTTTGAGCATAGAGAACTGATATTGTTATTTACTTGAACCAAGTATACCTTTTCACATTAAAATGATTTCATTGCAAATTCCAAAACGATGCTACACAGTAGAAGTGGTCTCTTGAGCGAAAAGTTTCCCCTGCTATCCTATCATGCACATGGTCTAGAATTTTTGAGAATTGACAAAAGGACAAGCTCACCCTTGCCCAGAATAAAAATCCATTGCTCTATAGCCAATCCGAGCAAGTATCCCTAGTATAGGAAGAAAAAGAAAAATAAAATCAAGAAAAAAAAAAATCATGAGAAAAGAAGCATTATTTCAGTAGCATTTTGTACCATCTCAGCAATATTTCAGCATTATCTCAGTATCAAGCAAAAATACAAAAAAAAAAGAGAAAAAGAAAAGAAAAGAAAATAAAAAGCAATAAAATCCCTTCCCCTACCCTTTGAAAATAAAAGAAGGGTGAATGAGCTTGAATCCCTAGAATTCTCAATTATTCAAAATCTGTGAGGTAAGCCCCATAACAGGTGGTTTGTACCCAACCCGCTTGGCATTGGGTAACTCCTAGCATGGTGATATGTCTATTACATTAGCGACCTTCTTTTGTACAAACCTATGTCTGTTTATGGATCAGCTAGCTCTTGATGACCCAACTTACATAGTAGTTTGCTATGGTTATATGCATATAAATCATGGTCAACGAAAACTCATTTGGTTAATTCAAATTACTTGTATCAAATTATCTTGCTCAAAATCGGTAAATGAACAATACAATTACACACATTTGTATTTGAGAGATTTTGTATCATTATGATAGATCCTGATTGGTAATGAATTCACATATGCACATGGGGTTCCTTATAAATCTAAATTTTGTCTTTGAGATAATTTAAAATATTTATGCACATCTTCTGGAATAATTTGATTTTTCTTACTTGAGAACATCTATAAAGTCACGTTTATATATTTTTGACTTTCGCAACGATGGTATAGTTCTCAAACCTAAATTGGAATTTTATTCCTAGTGCAAGTCCTCATCTTATATTTTCTATTTATCTTAAACTCGGAAACCAACTATGCAATAAAATTATTATATCAATTTCTTCTTTGGATTTCGTGATGATGGTATAAGTCTATACCTAAAAAATTCTATGCCTAGCACAAATCATTGTTTTAATTTTTTTTATTTTATCCATAAAAGCATATGGCTTAAATCATTATGTTACACAATTGTGCTTTAAAAAGAATGAAAACTTTTCTATTTCATTTCATTATTTCAACATTCGGTTTTTTTTGCGATGATGGTATAACTCCTAGGCAATTGTTCAAATTTCTATCACTTAAGAATTTTATGCGTAGGAAAAATCATATTTTTAATATTTCATGCATAATATTTTCATGGACATCTGAAAACAAATCATCACCATCATCATTTTTTCATCATCACAACACAAAAGCCTTAAGAAAGTCTCTTAATCACCCTTTTACTTTTAGCAATATTTCTCTACCGGCATTAGCTTAATGACCTAGCAAGCGGTGACTCCATGAAATGGTCATGTAACAACAACAATGTCCTTTGAAATTATTGTTAGAAGTCACTTTATTTTTTCATTAAATCACACCACAACAACCAATTTGTTTACATCAGATTATTTCATTTAAATTTTATGGCATGACATAAAATTATAATATTTTCAAAATCACATAATTACATGAATAATCAATCAACAATTAAAATATTAAAGATCATAACACATATACACAAGTCATATCCCAAAAAAGAATATATATATATCAAAAAAATTTATGTACATCATATCAAAATGGATTGGTATGCCACAATCTATACCCTGGCATACTTAATCCTCTCAAAACTATACAAACTATGGTCAATATCTCGCTCGTATCGAGAAGCCCTCAAGCTCTCAGCCTCATCTCCTCTCCTACCCTGAGGTGGAGGAGGTGGTCCCATCGAAGTTCATCCTGTGTCGTGGGTCCTCGATGTCGATCGTGAGGATGTCCTCGATGACCCCATCCTGACTAGCTCCTTAATTTTGGCTAGTAGCTATAACCTCTGGCCCTCTAGAACCAGCTAGAAGAATGCTCCATGATAGAACGCGATCTACATAATAGCCCGCACCAACTCTCGCATGCTCGCCCCTCCACTCTGAGCCCTAAGTCGTGTAACCTCATCCTGTAGCGTCTGCACCTGAGCTCGTAAGTAGGCATTCTCCACTCGGAGAGCCACCATCTCACTGCTCTCCCCCACCTTGATACCATTGCCCTTATCAGGCGATGGTGGCCTCCTCCTTTGCTAAGAAGGGAGCCCCTCCTCCCTCCTCTTTGGCTGTTGTGGTCTCTTCGAAGCCTGTGGCACTCTTTAGCATCTCTCCTAAGGAGGTCATCGCTGCTCACTCCCTCTATGACTCCTCGCTGTATCGATGGTAGCCTGGCATCGCCTCCCCATCCACTACATAAACACATGCATTTAACCCTATGCCTTCATCATATAAGGAGTGCGGATGCCTACATACTAGGCATCATATCTGTCTACAACCCTAGCATTGTTCCCATCCACTGGCTGAATGGGGGCATCATCAACATCCTGACTCTAGAACCATTGCATGTCTAGAGCCCCACTCAGTGTAGTGTTATCCTGGACAGTCCGAGAGTACTCGTAATCCTTGAGAGAAGGGATCCCCCATAGTAGATTAAACTGCCTCAAAACTCGGTCATAGCGGTGGAGCTCTACCTCTCCCCGCTCCATCCTCAACCAGTAGACTTGCCTAATGTAAGCTAGCTCCTGTCCATCCTCTCCCCACCTTGGATGCTCTCTCCATGGCCTCCAGGTGATCTAATCTAGGATGAGGTCATCTAGCAACCTCCGAGACATCGGTAGATCTATCCATCATTATGACCCTCTCTGGAGCCACCAATAGAAAACATGGGGTCTCTCTTGGTCAACCCCTATTAGTAGAAGCCCTATCGACCTTCGTATCGTAATGTGATCCTAGCAACAAACCTATAGTAGTGATATCAGTACTAGACATCGACCTCCCTTGTATACGACCTCGTAGAGGATCCTATACAAGCAACATAGTACAAAAATACCCCAAGAAAACCTGTAACCGTGGTATCTCATGTTGTAGACCACATCTAAAAGGAGCCACGGTAACCTGCATCCACTTTGGTGGCATAGAAGTAAGCCACCCACCACCCCTACCAAAACCTGAGTCAATCGAGACGCCCCAGGCATCTGCCTTAATGCCTTTATGTTCACTCCACCCTTCTCCAGGGTGAAGCTCGGATCCGTGCACAGTCTCATCATAGCATGGCCTTGATTGGTCGAAGGAGTCATAAATTGCCCATGTATGGGAATCCTCAAGATCCTCCATACATACTCTAGAGTGGGATTCATCTCCCCTATCGGTAGCTAGAAGCAGGATGATCCTGGATACCATATCTTTGCTAGGGCTGTCAGTAGCCCCATGTCTGTAGGAATCTATAGCATTTCTACCACATGCTACAATCCAACCTCCGCTAGCCTGTCTCGCTCGGCCTGATCGAGCATGGATACATCGTTTCTAAGTCCCTCGTATTTCCATTCCTGAATCTTTAGTAATCCCCTCTGCAAAATAAACAATAAAACAACAAAAATGATTAGTACATAATCATTAAAATTGATTAAAGTTAATTTAATTTCAAAAAAAAAAATGATATCACCCATTATTGGACGACATCGTACCAAATTTAGAAAAATTGTCCTTGGTAGGACGAAATCGTCTCCCTTTTTTTCAATTTAGGTATCGTCCTTAATTCGACGAAATCATCCCCATTTCTCCAATTTCGTCCTTAGACGAAATCGGCGATATAGGGATGATTTCAACGAAATAGGGACGATTTCATCTCGACATCGTCGACGGCCCAAAAATGACCACGACGCCCTAAAACAATTAAAATTCAATTAAAAAATTAAACAAATTAATGTCAAAACATAATACACTAGGTTTAGATCCTTACCCACAACCCGCATCGGACCTCTGTCGATCTGTGTGTTGTTTCCACCATTTCTCCTGCAGAGCTCTGAAACAGTGAAAGTGAACAGTAAAAATGAATTAGAGTTTTACCCTATTTTTCCTATTTTTATTACATTTTTTTTTTAATTTTTCTTTTCTACATCTTTACCTCAAACATTCAATTTGGATAAAAACTCGAAGGGGGCACCATCGCAAGAAGTTGTACGATTTAACCTAGAATCATCGTCTAAAAAATTGAATCAATTTTTTCTTTCTCATAAAGTGTGAAGAACTCGTCTTTAACACATTTTCTTTGGAAAATTTTCTAAAGAGGGGGCAAAATGTAGCACCCTAAAATTGGCGCAGTTAAACCATCAATAAAAAGATTAAAAATTTGAATTTTAACCCCAAAACCGCCCATTAACCGCTCACCTCATTTTTTGCACCATTTTTAGAATTTGTTTTGACCGTTGGACGATATCGTCGTCGATCTGACGATATCGTCATAGATCGAATGAATTCATCTGGGATGGAACATCCAAACGATTTTGTCCCAAAACTAAATTTTCATAATTAGCTTATGTTTCAACAACCTTTCCAAGGGCAGAAGCGTGTCTGCACGGTTGGAGATTCCTATGTTGGAGATCTCCCAGATTGGGATGATCCCCAACCTCCTAACCTCCCTCTAATCCTATATAAACTTGGGATTTTCCTAGTTTATCCCCCTGGCTGATCATTTCCCTACAACTATAGTTTTTTTTTGTGTTAGAACATCCTCGCCCCTATCATTTGCATTTGTATTTGCAGGTTTGATTGCAGTATTTTACTATGTTTCAGTTGGAGGAAGCTCGGATCGTCGCAGGTGATCCAATACGATTTTAGACGATCCTAACGAGATCAGTGATGATCTTGTACGATTACAAACAATTTTGACTGTAGTCCAGAATGGGGGCAACCAGAGCCCCGAGTTTGCATTTTCTACCTTTCTTTCCTGTTTAATTATGCATTAGATCGATTTATTTTTGTTCTGCATCCTGGAGTTCACCTCATTTAGCATATTTGCATGATAAAACTTAAAAATAGGTTCTTAAAATAGTGCATCCCATTTTATTTGCTATCTATATTTATTATTTGAGCATCTATACTATTATTTCTATCATTTTGCATCATTCTTGCAATTGCATTTTGTTTTTTGGTGTCTGTTTCCATGATTGCAGGTTTCTGACGAATTCGTTTGATGAATTCGTTAGGTCTTTGATGATCGTGTCTATTCTCAGATGATCACCTATGATTTGGGACGATTTTGTACAATTACAGACGATCCTATCATATCCGAGATGATCTGAACTCCTACATGCTTCAGAATATTCATCAGACATCAGGAATTAGGTACATTCCTCTCCACTTTAGATATTCTCTATATTTAGGATTCATTTATGTTTATTGTCTGCATATAAACCAAAAATTTCATATAGAATAGCTTAGATTCATTTTTTTGCCAACCTAGGAATATGAAATATTGAATATAAAATGAACACATCAAACCCATTCTCAACCTAGGCACGGAAACTGCCACTTAAAGTTTCTTGGTGAACCCCACCATCGGTCAAAAATTCACCCTTATACCCCTCCCCCAAGAGGCACGACCTTCAAAGGGCCTCTCCATCCGAGGTATTGTCCCATCCTTCTCGCATCGCCCTTTCGGGGCACAGATCCTTTAGCCTGAAGGTAAGGGTGCAAAAATTTTGGGCGATATAGAAACACCCTAAACAATTCCCTATATCCTCACAATAAAATTGATTTCCTCTCAAATATTAAAATTGGTACAACTATATTTAAATGAATTTTAAATTTTTAGAACCTATATACCATAGGGAAGATACTCTAAAGTATGCTCTAGAGTCCAACATCTAGGATTTTGTCCATTGACTTTTGAGCTAAATTTTGTACCTATGAGTGCTTCCAAGAAGTCATATACCCTATGCACAAGGAAAATTCCCCTCTTATTGTGTGTATCTCATGATTTTTGGGAAAAGATCATGGTGGCTCTCTATTGTCCTAGTGTAATTTTTAGATTCATTTATATCTAAAGTATATAAATGACTTGTAAAGATAGAAAATAAATCACTTTAGAAATCTAGAAGGATATTTTGTTACACTTTAGAAAATATAGATGTGCATCTATTGTATCATTCCATTACACTCGTATAGAATAATATCGATTAGTTTATAGCTTTAAGGTTGGAAGACAAACCAAAAATAGGAGGTGATATGTTCTCTATTATGGAATAAGATGACTTGAAGAACTATAAGGATCTTCCCCCTTAGGATATTCTAAAGGAAAAATATTGGAAGATATTCCTTTGATAGTTGAAAGTAAAATATCAACCACTCAAACATATAATATAGGTCTATTTGTAGAATATTTAGCTAATTTTAGAATTCTTTTATGAGGAAATCTCATTTTTAAACTTTGTGAAGTTCATAACATTAGATCCCATGATGTGCCAAAGTACGTTATTATAAACCTTGATATTGTAGTAATGGTGCCTTATATAGTGTGCATGTCTTATAGTCAACCAAATATAGTTAATTACTAGTGTTTGAAAGTGTTCAATGTATGGTTCAATTTTTCTACTATTTACAAAGGAAAGGATAAGTGTTATTATTAATGGTGATAACAACAACAAAATACATCAAATTGATATGCTCTAATCTCATATTTTGAGTAGGCATTGGTGTCCACTCAAAAAATTAGTCAATGCTTTTGCATAATATCCTCATAAGCCAAATGGTTAAATAGACATGGTCTTGAAAGGTGTTTATGCTATCATGGATAGTAGAGTTTCTATTTGGAAAAGTTAAAGACTTTCAAGATTGAAAGTCTCAGTAGTAGGAAGAATATCTAGAGTTACAAAGTTTTTGATTTATGTAGTGCATTTGTTAAAGGGTTGAATTTACTTTTTTTCCTCTATAATAATAATAATAATAATAAATTAATATTAAAAAAAATTAAAGAAAATAAATAATATTAAAAAAATGCTATAAATGTCAAGTGTGAAAAGAGCAAAAAGTAATGTGAGAGTTTTGAGATAACATTTTTGGGTATCAAAATAATTTATTAAAAAAAATTATTGTGGTGGTCTATAGTTTGAACACATTATATTTTGAGATGCATGATTGGTGATACCCAACACCTCAAATTTTAAGTAATTTATTTCAATTCTTTTTACACATTGTACATAAATCAAACTTGTGCTTAAGAACACTCACAGCATTCAATATAAAGGATACCTATGAATTGTGTTTACATGTAAAGCTATTGTGTTAAGCTATGTCTCTAGCTTAATAATGTTTCTATAAGAACATCTAGTTATTGACCCTACAAATAATTGAAGAAAAATAAGGACATAATTTTTTGTAATTATTTAATCTATTTCAACCCTATTCATAATTATTGCTAGATGTAAATCTTAAAATTAATAAATTCCAAGCATATATGGAAGTTACATGCATGTACAAGGATCTCTCTTTAATAATATCTTATTAATAGGGGGATTCCTTTCCATACTAATTTAGTATCATGTATTGTTCTCTTTTATATGCCATAAGATCTCTCTCATGTATGACCATGCATATCAAGAGGACTAGCTTCTTCCACATACCAACAAGTATATAGGAAGAATGGGTATATAGAAAGGTTCAGTATTGGATAGGTGGTATATTGAAAGGAGGACCATTTGGAAGACATAGAGAACCCTAACTATTGTGTTAAATAAAATAAATACCAAAGACTACAAGAATTTTTCACATAACTTAATAAATGGGGAAAGCAAAGAGGAAATAAGCCAATAAGTGAGCTAAAGTTTAAAAGTATGCAACACCAAATAATAATATTTATTTTCAAGAAGTTGGTGAAGGTGGAGAGAAGCAAGATGAAGTTCAAAAGTGTGTTACTAGATATAAATATTTATTTCTAGGAAGATAAATATCTTTATGAAAATGGATAATTCTTAACACTTAGGTGCTGCTTATAATCAATCCTCAAAGAAACTGATGCTTGTGAAGACCATTTTGAAAATGGTGTTACATTCCTTATTGATACTATGAAGATAGTATATAAGGCATTAATTGCTTTTAATAGCTTGAAGGTGAAGCATAAAAAGCAATGTGAAATAAATGCAAGATTAAAGGTCAATCCTATGATGGAAAATACTTGTTGTAATACAAGCAACCTCAAGCCTATGATGGAAAATATTTGTTTTGACACAAGTGACCTCAAGCCTATTATGGAAATTTTTTGTTGTGATACAAAAAATCTTATCCAAAGGATAAATTTTACTTGTGATAGTTATGATTTGGAAATTATTGGTAATAATAGTATTTATGTTGAATTTGAGCATCATGATCTCATTCTAAATCTTATTGATTGTATTTTCCATGATAAAAGGCATGTTTTTAAAGAGCATAGTGATGATGACAAGTTTGAATATTTGAACATTGTTGGTGATAATTGTGTTGAAAGCCATGTTGATGAAGAACATATTAATGAGGGAGAAATTGAGTGCTTTAAAAATCACACCAAAGGTGTTCGCTCAAAATTAGTGAAAAGAATGAGATGTAATGACACAAGATTGTGAAGGAATGGGTAAGGTATAAGAAATCCCATAAATCCAAACATAAGTACAAAAAATGAAGGCCTTAGTTATGATATTCAAATAGGAAGTTGTAAGACCATGTTTGTAAAAAGAGAAATTTGTGCAAAAGATTAGACTCCTAGAATAGTTTATTGTAGTCATTGTGGAAAACCCAAAATGTGACAACTAAGCATTGACATTTGCATCCCTATGAGAGTTGTGGTGAGAATAATCACTCTCAAAACTAATGTTGGCACAAAAAAAAATGACCAACAAAAGATTTTGGATGGTTGAATATAATATATGGGACAAAGTGAAACAAATGTTGAATGGATTCTAAAAAAGGAAATAGGGATAATATGGAGTTTGGTGGTTGATCATAGTTATAAATACAATTTATCAAATATAAGATTTTCTAATAATCAATGCATTCTTGAGATTATTTATGAAGGCTAAAAAAAAAGACATGCATGACTTCTACATCTAAATTTATAGATGTGACTTGGGATATCGTTGAAAAGGCTATAGTGGTAGAGCCTGCACTAAAACATCATGTGGAAGATTATGAATATGTGGTAAATATTTCTAGAGCTAAAGATAAATCCAAAGCCAAAGACAAAGTCCAATATAGAGCTAGATCTAGAGTTTGGACCAGAGCCAATGCTAGAGCTAGAGTAAGACCTAGCACAAGAGCTAGAGCTAGTGCAAGAGCTAGAGTTAGACCACAATTTCATTTTATTACCTTCATAATTAATGGGGGTAGTAATAGTTTCTTTGTAAAAGGTACATTTTTTTCATGATTGACACCTTAAAATTTTAAAATATTTTCCATAGAAATTAATGTAATAAGGGAGGATGTTAAATAATTATTATATTATTTGATGTTAAGTAATTATTACATCTTAGGTGGTGTTAGATAAATATTTTTTACACCTCATAGGAGGTTGAGAGAATATGAATAGTTAGAGAAAATAAAATGAAGTACCAATAGTCTTTTGAGGAAACCAAGAAACTTACGACTGTACGTATTAATGTGTATAGATCTAAGTTTGTGTGTGTGCAATAACAATCCTTATTTCAAATTTTAATATAAATTTGAAGTGATACCATCTATAAAGGCAAAGGTTAAATAGTTTTTAATATCCGCAAGGCCATATACCATATGATAATATTAATACCTTATGATTATGGGCAATTATATCATACATCTCTCTTAGAAAAATATGGTTACAAGTTCAAATCATAGGGTGGATGACCATTGTTGTACCCCCAATTGTACTTCACATTCTACTTCATATACATATGGTTGAAAATATACCATTCATAAAGGTAAATTAGTTTTTAATATCCACGAGGCCATAGATCATATAATACTATCTCATGGAGGATATTTTTTATCCAAGATATGGTTATCCATACCATACTTTGGATACCAAAGCATGGTATACAAGCCTACCCACCAAGGATTTAAACCTCCGACCTCCTATTTAGAGTTCTAAAGTATCCACCATTAAATTCAAATTGTACAATACAAATTTTAAGGTTAAAAATATTATTAATGATTACATTATCATATTATTTCAATGAATCACACTACAATGATATAACAATAAGTTATATTATGGTAAATTATATTATCATAAAAGTGTCTATTATAACAAAAATATTTAAGCTTCAGTCATGTTTATCTGATTTCATAAGAATATTAAATTTAATATTGGTATGATAATGTGATTGGATATAAAATTTGGTTATACTCAATCCTACATCTATGGGTTATTCTATCCTAGGTCTATATGTTGTCATAAATTCAACCTCTAACTTTATAAAATATCTACTTGTAAAATTGATACCTCAACTTACACTATATCATTTTTATTTTTGAAAACCTATTAAATATACATCTACACATAACTTTAATAAATTAATAATAAATATTTGATTAATATTTTTAATAGAAAAATATATAATTAGAACCCTTATTCATACCACAATTATTTTTTTGGACCCATTTTGTATTTGTAAGGCATATAACCTTGTAGCATGAGTTACATCGGTCTTATCCATTTAATATACTCACCCATATGTTTTCTAACCAAGTAGATACCTTAGATAATTGTCACAATCTCATTAGAAGTATTGGATCTAACATTTTTTAAAGATATGAGAAGGTTTAAAGAATATAATTTTTTTTAATGTTAAGTATATATAGGAAGACTTTGATCACAAAGAATATTGTCAAATATAAAAGAACTCAAACCCATAATTTCTACAACAAACATCCTCATTCCTTATCCAACATTTTAATCTAATTAAAATTAACTTTCATAACTTCTTTAATAGTATATAATTGTTTTGATCAACCCATTATAATGCTATATTAAATGTATAAAGAAAATGCTTTTAATATCCCACTTACATGGACAATAATTTAAGGTTTCAATATACTAGTAATCTAAACTTTTAACTTCATAGCTCACTATGGTCATCTATTTTATATTTTAGCTTATTGAGTTTTAGATTGTGATTTATTATTATTATTATTATTACACGGAAATATAATACTAAGTTATAAAAGTATTGCTAAGTACAGAAGAAATTCAAATCTTTAATTCTTTTACAACGAATATTAATATACCATAATCTCACAATCATCTCATAAAATTTTTTCCTATTTTTTTAATAAATTGTTAAAGAATCATTATGGTTGGGATTAGGATGTAATTTATATGTTGAGATAAATTATTTTCACAAATGTTATAAACAATATTGAAATGGATAGTAAAATAATTGAAAGGTAAACGATAAAATATGATTTTATATTTTTAATCAACATTTTGAGATGATAGGAGATTAAATGATTTCAACATATGAATAGTACCAAGAATATTTATCCATTATACATAATTCATAAAACATTGTCATGCATTAAACACAACTTATCAAACACATTATAAACTTCTTGGTGTGGCATAAAATCTACTTTAATAGAACAAATGAAATATGACATCCAAAAAAAAGAACTACCCTTAAGGATTCCAATCTTGTTTGAAAATTTGAAGCAGTAGATCATGTTTTTTGCAATGGAGTAACGTAATTAAATTTATTCAAATACTAATTAGAAAATTATGAAATCCATGCATAATCAAGGGTTTTTTCTTTGTATATGTGGAAAGAAGCCATTGAGATCAAGATGCTCACTATGATGGTGAATTGTAAATATGAGCATGTACAATATCATGATATTTTAGGGGATTGATGTGATTGCATATGTGGATCTTATGTACTCCCAATTGCTTATTACCATAGGCTAGGTAGAAAAAATATTGTATTATTTATGCATAGAATTTAGAATGAGTGCTTGAAAATAGCCATGGAGCTTGGTTGTGAGAATGTTTTCCATTGGTGTGTATCATGAGTAAAACAAATAACCACCTAGATGCTATTTAAAACAAAGTACCATAATGCAATTCTAATTAGGATCCTTAAACTGAAATGCATTTATCATATTTTATTGTAATTATTTTATTAAAAACTTGTCATATTTTATTGTAATAATTTTATTCAAAACTCATCAGTACTTGAGATATGACCATCAATATTTAAGAAATATATAATTATCAAGTCTAGCTTATTACCTTAAGAAAAAATATTGGAATATATTTCACACATTTTTATTTATAAATACTAATCTAACAATGAAGAGGGAAGCATTAGGGTCAAGGGAGGTGCTTGCACATAGATAGGGTGAGGCAATATACATGGGATAGACAAGTCAAATATTAAATAAATATTTGGAGAGTAGGATGCAAGCTAGATTCTATTGAAATGAGAATTTTCACTTTTGAGCCTCATTTATATAGAATAATTATAATTCTAAATATCTATAGTACTCTCATCTTCTATATTAATGTATTTTTTCTGCATATTTTCTGAACA
Organism: Wollemia nobilis; assembly: GCA_028583015.1. NCBI lineage: Eukaryota > Viridiplantae > Streptophyta > Pinopsida > Araucariales > Araucariaceae > Wollemia > Wollemia nobilis. Next base: position 6,471,956 of record JAQPPZ010016912.1, on the reverse strand, counting down.
CATGAGCACAGAGTAGAACAATGTTTGTTAATTTTATTTATTTATAATATGCCAATTTCTATATGTCTATTCCATGGACAATACTTGCATAGACTATATATACACACATACTATAGTTTTGAAGACATCCACAATGGTCATTGCAATTTATTGAAAGCATTGCTACTTGCACATCTAAATTAATAATTGGTTTCAATATAATCTAATACTTCAAGAAGTATCTCTTACAATGCTAGTGCTATCTATGTGAGACATTTCATAACCATGAGTTTGATATTGATTTATTTGACTATGCACTTGGCATCTCTCTCATTCAATATGGGAATCTTGTCATATATTACTTAAATACATTTAACAAGATATTGCAATAGTACTACACCTATGAGAAAGAGTTGTGCACCATGTTGTAGGTAGTTCTCCAATGGTGTAACTACATAATGGATAAGGATATGATATTGATTTTTTTCATAAGACTCTATTTTTTTAAACATTTAAACAATGTTTAAGAATATGTTCCATATGATGTGTTTAATTTAGTCATAGTAGTTTCTCTAATAATTAAACATCACATAGTTAAATAGAATAAAATAACTAATCATTTTAGTTCATTGCCAATTGAAACTCTCATCATACTAATGGATGCTCATGGTAATAAATTCAACAAGTGATATCACTATACCTAGAAAATTGTAAATTTATTCATATAATGACATGATACTCTTGATCTATTATTTGCATAGTGGTGTGATTTGTGCTCTAGACCATGACCAAGATTGGATCACTTATAATTTCCTCTAAGCCAACCTTCAAAGAGGGTTAGTTCCTTGGTTGTGGAAGTAGAATAAATAAATGAAAAATACTAAGGAGATAAATGGAGGGTTAGAGAGAAGGGGGAAGAAGAGTAATATTGGTTACAAGGTGGCTAAAATTTGGCTAACAAAATATATGCACCCTATGTAAAACACCTTGCAACTTATCTACATACATGTCTAAAAAACTAGCTATTATGTAAAGCATTACAAAATTTACTACTAGCTCTTATCATGCATTCTACCACTACAATATATTTTAGTGATAATCCAAATAGCAACTAAGGCCTAAAAATTTTATAAAAGTAAATAAATATGCAACAATTAAATTCTATGCATTTCCTAACATTCCAATAGATTGCAGTGATAATCCAAACAACAAGTCAAGCCTAATAGAATAGACCACTAACAAATATTTTACAAAAATATGTAAATATTACAGAACATACATACACATTAATATTTTACAATATGTCACTAGTAGAGGGAAAACAAAAACTGATTCATTAGGCAATAGAACAAATTTGAATAGTTTACAATAGGGAAACACTCAAATTGCCAACCCTCATTCTAAGAATACAAGTTATTTATAGCTTTTACAATGCATTCATCCTATCTTAATTATTACATGGATGGCCTATCATAGGCCTAACAACAATATGCACAACTTGGCACAAAAACAAGGTCTTAGGTATGATCAACATGCTTAAGAAGAGTGGATGTTACTTTCTTGTCCTATTGTAGTCAAAGTTATAGCTTTTAGCCCAACTATTTTGATTCAATAGCCCATTGCGATTCTGATCAACCATGTGTCATCAGGTGGCTCAGGCTTCTTTAGCATGGTCAAATTCCTACCATTATACTTTACTATTATGTCAAATATTTAAATTAATATGCCTCTTCATGACCATCAAGGGCTATCGATGTTTTTTGTAGGTTCCAACTGACTAGATGTCACTTTTTCATCTAATTATTTTGATCTAAGTGGCTAAGGAGTGACTGGAAGATCCAATATTTTGACACATGATTTCCACTAAAGGCTAATTCTTGATAGCCTTTTCTCTCTAGTCTCCATAATATCAAGTTTGCTTTCTACTAAGGCCTTAGAGGTATGGTTGGAATTTTTGAGTGCTCAAGATAATGTCATCATTGGAAAAACTCTAACCACTCTACAATTTGGACTCATGATTGGCTAGACTCTTGAGGTGTTGTGTTGACATCATCATTTTAAATATTTCACCACCCATATCTTCCATCCATTCACACCTTTAAATGACTCACACCTTCTAACTATTTAGTGATCAATATCCTTCAGCTTTTTGGCTTACGTCCCCATTTAATATCCCAATCCACTCTTGATATAAACTATAGATTGACCAAGACTTTTGGAAACTCAATTTTATGTCACCTCTAAAATTTCCTAGCCACTCTAATTTACTGATTAAGATATTTTAGAAGTTTCTAGACTTCTATGCTTTAGTATAATTTTAGGCTTGATAAAGTACCTTTAGCTTCTAGTTAGTCATATATCAAGCCGTAAAGTTATCTATATTTGAGCCTTAAAAATTTCACAAAATTGATTCTCTAGAAGGGTTTGCAAGGAGTTGTCTATGTGGACCATGGCTTTGGACCACATATATGTATTGTAGTGTGAAATGACCTTCGTTATTCTCATTATGTTCATGCAATTTGTATGTGTATTTTTAATCTATTTACTTAAAAGGGTTGAATTTAGGGTTTTGATGTTCTTTTTGTATGGTCCAACTCTATAACAACCCAAAATTCCAACCTACTCGAGAGAGAGATTTTTTTCCCTTTAAACACTTGTTAGGGATTTACTTAAATTTCTTCTAGAGATATATATTGTCTTAATGCCCCATAGTTTAAGTTGTCCTCCATGTATGAGTACTAAGTGTATTTCCATAAGACTATCCTTCATCTATTCTTAGTGATACATGATTTGTACTATGCCTAGTCATTAACTTCAAGCATCTACTTAGAATTTAACCTTAGAGGAAGTATTTGGAATGAAGTCCTTGGAACACACTCTCTCTCTGTCACACTATTATTACCTCTTTATCATGTAATGTTATTTAATAAATACCATTTTTATTTCATCTAAGATTTTCTCATAACAAGGGTTATTCGAGAACGTAGGCTGCATTCATGATTTATTTTTCACAACTAAAGAATTTTTTTTCCTTTAAGTTAACCATTCACATTTATTATGGAAAGCACCAATTTAGTTCAATAAACCCTTACTAGAAAACTAAAGTGTGATTTACAAAATTACAATAATATTTCAACAACATAATCTCAATAAACTAGCACTAGCATAAGCAAGAAATAATGATGTACGAGCATCCAACTAGTGAGAGCCAGCTAAGAAAAGCAAAAAAAGTTGGAGTTTTTTTTTATTTGTTTTGAAGACTGGATAAGTGTGCAGTTAGAAACTAGGTTTTTGGACAGCTAGAGGATTTGTAGACTTTTAGAAAAATATTTTTTTTTTTTAGAAACAAAACTAGATTTTTAGAAAAGATGTGTTTTTAGAAAAAAGTTGGATTTTTAGGGAGAAAAAAAAATCATTGGCTGGGCAATTTCCAACGCTCAAGTACAACTGGAGAATAAATAAAATACATTCTTTATAATGAAGGTTTCAGGCAAGTAGAAGTAACATTAGCTATACGGGAGTTGGGTGCCAGGTCTGGTGGAGATATTCCATAACGGTTGAGGGTGGAAAATAAAGGGGAGTTTTTTTTCAGAAGTTGCAGCATAGAAAAGGCCATGTCTTGCTGGTGTTATAGAGGTTTTTGACAATAGGAAAAAAAAATTAAAAAAAAAAAAATTTGGTGGTGGTTTTGAGATGAGAAGAAGTTGGTTGTTGTGTGTGAATTTTATTTCCTAGTTTTTGCAAGTGTTTTCAGAGGTTTTGTTTTAGTTATTTTTACAGCAGACTTTAATGGTGTGTGCAGCTCTGTAATGAGCTTTTGACAGTATTTTTTTAATGTATTAATCAGTAAGCAAATTGAAAATCATTTTGTTGTTGCAATTGAGCAAATTTTGGATAGTTAAATCATTGTGGGTAGAGGATAAAATTGAACATCTTCATAATAGTTTACATTTATTATAAGTGTTGTTGTTAAATATATTTTGATAAATGAAAAATCAGATTTTTCTTGGTGTGTTCAGCTGCAAATATTGATAGTATGTCAAGACTCTTAATCGTTGGTCTACATTAAATTGGTTTCAGAGCAGGGATTTTGTGGAAGTGACGTTGAGAGAAATAGCTCATAGAGGCTGTGGTAGAGGGAGAACTCAGAGGATAGAATATATCCCAGTAGTGATGGAAATGTTGAGAGGGATAATGGCTATATTAGAGGCTATTGAAACATATCAAAGATGGGGAGTACCCATAGAAGATGTAAGTGAAGAAGAGGAAGAAAAAATTGTAGAGGTTGAAGATGTAGCAAGGGGTGATGAAAAGGAAGAGATATTCTTCAAGGTATTATCAAAATTGTATAGTAAACCCAAAATGGAAGTGTCCAACTATAACGGAAGCTTGAAACCTGAAGAGCTTGTAGATTAGATAGGGGAAATGGAAAAATATTTTGATTTGGAGGGTATTGAAGAAAATAAGAAGGTGAAATATGCATGTACGAAATTGAAAGGACATGCCTCCCTTTGTTGGGATAGTTTACAAATCGAAATGCAAAGAAAGGGAAAGGAGAAAATAAAAACTTGGGAGAAAATAGTCACTAAATTGAAGGTAAAGTTCATGCCATCTGATTATAACCTCAACCTATTGAATAATTTACAAAATTTGAGATAAAAAGATATGTGTGTAGCAGATTATATTGAAGAATTTTACAAGTTAAGTATAAGGGCTGGACATGTTTATGATGATAAAGATAAAGGAGCAAGATATGTAAATGGGCTGAAATTTTCAATTCAGGATGAAATGAGTATGATTTGAGTGAAGACCATAGAAGAAGCTTATCAGTGTGCTCTCCAAGAAAAAGAAAATTTGACAAGAAGCAAACAAGGGAATTTTAGAGGAAGGGGAAGATCTGATAGAGGTAGAGGAAGCACAAATACTAGAAGAGGACAACCATAGAAAGATGAAGAAGCTAGCTGGTCACAAGGTGATTTTGGATGGAATACAAGAGGAAAAGGATATTTTATGAGAGGATGAGGAGAGACATCAAGGGGAAGAAGAGAATATGGAAGAGGAAGAGGATTTATAAGGGTTTGCTTTAAATATGGAGAGGAAGGACATAGAGCTTTTGAATGTCCATTAGTGTAACAAGATATAAAGAAATCAATTACTCAAAAATCTTTGGCAATAGCAACAGAAGCTGAGCCAGAAAGTATAGATCCAGAATATGGGGAGTCTCTTATTTTGAGAAGAATACTTATTAAACCTAAAAAGGAGCCCATAGAACCCACTCAAAGAAGAAATTTGTTTCAAACTATCTGCAAATCTCAAGGAAAATGTTACAGCATTATAGTGGACAATGGAAGTACAAATAATTTGGTGTCACAAGAAATGATAGAAAAATTAAAGTTAGAAAGGAAGAAGCATCCAAATCCTTACTGAGTAACTTGGTTGCAAAAAGGACATTAGTTATTGGTAAGTGAACATTTTTTAGTTAATTTTTAGATTGGGAATTATAAATATGAGATTCTATGTGATATAATACAAATGGATGTCTGTCATGTTCTATTGGGAATGCCATGGCAATATGATCTAAAATCTATTCATGACAGGGCAAAAAACACCTACACAATCACAAAATGTGGAAAGAAGTATGTCATAAGTCCATTAAAGGAGCAAAAAAAAGACAAGGGCAACAATACTCGAGTGTGTATCATCACTGGAAAATAGTTTCTAAGGGAGCTAAAAGGAGAAGAATGTTGCTAGGACATGATACCAAAGCCACAAGAAGTTGGAATAGAAGAAAAATAAGAAATACCTCATGAAATCAAAGAGATATTGGAATAGTATGTATATATTTTGATGAAGGACCTTCCAGATGGACTCCCACCAGTTAGAAGTATTAGCCATTGCATGGATTTAGTACTGGGTGCAAGCCTACCAAATAATACAACGTATAGGATGAGTACCAAGGAGAATGAGGAGATAAATAAACAAGTTCAAGAATTGTTAGACAAAGGTTTGATAAGAGAAAGCCTCAGCCATGTGCTATTATAGTAGTTTTAGCACTAAAAAAATATGGAGAATGGCATATGTGCACATATTCCAGAGCTATAAATAATATTACCATAAAGTATTTATTTCCATTTCTTCGTATGGATGATTTTATGGATTGTTTGAGTGGATCCAAATATTTTACCAAGATATATTTGAAGAGTGGGTACCACCAAATAAGGATTAGATAGGGAGACGAATGGAAAACTACATTCAAGATAAATGAAGGGTTGTATGAGTGGTTGATCATACCTTTTCGACTCACTAATGCACCAAGTACATTCATGAGATTAATGAATGAAGTGATGAAACCATTCCTTGGTAAGTTTGTGATTCTTTATTTGGATGATATTTTAGTTTTTAGCAAGGAAAGAGAAGAACATTTAAGTCATGTGTGGACTGTTTTGCAAAGACTAATAGAAGAAAAATTGTTAGTTAACCTTTAAAAGTACATCTTAACAAAAGAGGATCTAGTATTTTTGGGTTTTGTAATTTCTAAAGATGTATTGAAAATAGATCCAGCTAAGGTGCAAGCAATATTATATTGGCCATCACCAAAAAGTATGTTTGAAGCAAGAAGTTTTCATGGGTTGGCAAGTTTTTATAGAAAATTTATCTGAAATTTTAGTAGCATATGTGCTCAAATAACTAAAACTATGAAGGGAGAAATAAAAGGGTTTAAATTGATAGCTGAAGTAGAAATAAGTTTCAATATTTTAAAGTAAAAGGTAACCGAACAGCCCATTCTAGCACTACCCAATTTCAATAATGTCTTCCAAGTTGATTTTGATGCAAGTGGTACAACCATAGGAGGGGTCTTGAGTCAATAGGATAGACCTATAGCATACTTTAGTGAGAATATAAATGAGGCCAAGAGGAAATACTATGTCTATGATCAAGAATTCTATGCCATTGTGCAAGATCTCAAAAAATGGAGACACTATCTACTGCCAAAGCAGTTTGTTCTTTACACTGATCACCATGCTCTTTAGTATATAAATAGCCAAGGTAAGCTAAATCAAATACATATGAAATGGGTGGATTTTATTCTAAGCTATTATTTTATGATTAATCATAGAAGTGGTAAATCTAATAGGGTGGTTGATGCATTGAGTAGAAGAACTTTATTGTTGAATAAAATGACAATTAATGTTGTTGGTTTTGATACAATAAAAGAAATGTATGAGAGTGATTCAGATTTTGCCATTTTGGTGAAGCATGGGCTGCATGTAAATCTCCTATTGAAGGTGATAGAAAAAAGTGGTTAGACTATTTCATTCAATATGGCTTGTTATTTAAAGGACATAATTATGTATTCCGAAGGGATCAATGAGAGAATACTTAATTCAAGAAAAACATGGAGGTGGACTTGGTGGACATTTTGGTATGGATAAAACTTTGGGGCAGCTAAGTGAAGCATATTTTTGGCCACGAATGACTAAGGATGTAAAGGAGATGGTGCAAAGATGTCAAATTTGTCAACATGCAAAAGGATCTAGTCAAAATACCAGATTATACCAGCCATTGCCAACATCGGAGAAACCATGGGAAGAGGTAAGTATGGATTTTATAAAATGGCATAGTTCATTCCGTGCAAGAGAACAAATGATGTCACTCATGTTGCTAATATGTTCTTAAAATATATAATGATATTACATGGCTTGCCATGAAACATTGTTTCTGATAGATATACAAAGTTTGTTGGACACTTTTGGAGGACCTTATGGAAGAAGTTAGGCACCCAATTAAATTTCAGCTCTACTTATCACCCTCAAACAAATGGCCAAACAAAAGTGGTCAATAGAAGTCTTTGCAACTTGTTGTGGTGTCTGATTAATGGGAATCCAAAACAATGGGATGTGGTACTTACACAAGCCGAGTTTGCATAAAAAAACTCCACAAATCAAAGTACAAGTAAAATTCCTTTCCAAATTGTCTATGGTTTCAATCCTAGAGGTGTGCATGAATTGAGAGATAGTGTTTATTTGGGTAGAAATAGTGTTATAGCTAAATATTTTGCAAGTTATTTACAAGAGTTGCACAAGGAGGTGAAAGAGAGATTGTGATGCAGGAGCATCCGAAGAATAGAGCAATCTTGCATCCTCCAAAATTTTTTTTTCTAAGTACTTTGAAATCTTTCTTTCCCAAGGCAGAAGTTTTGAAATACAAGAGGCAGAAGTTTTGTCCCGACATTGCGACATCGCGATATTGTAACATTTTTGGGAGCTAAGGCATGGAGTGGTTTTTCATCGCGATATCGCGACGTTTTTAAAGTCGAGGCACGGAGGAGGTTTTTCGTCGCGATGTCACGACGTTTTTGTGGCTAAGGTGCGAAGGAGGTTTTTTGTCATGATATCACGATGTCACGATATCGCGATGTCACGATGTTGCGACATTTTTGTGGCTAAGGTGCGGAGAAGGTTTTTCGTCATGATATCGCAATGTCATGATATCGTGACATCACGATGTCACAACATTTTTGTAGCAAAGGTGCGGAAGGGGTTTTTCGTCGTGATATTGTGATGTCGTGATATCACGACGTCGCGATGTCGCAATGTTTTTGCGGCTAAGGTGTGGAGGAGGTTTTTTGTCGTGATTTCATGATGTTATTTGCAGACGAAGTCAAGGCGACAGTTTGGTCACGATATCACGACATGTCGTGATATCGTGACATGTCGCGATTTCACAGACGGTTGAAGACAATTTAAAATTGGACACGTGGACATGCCGTGCACGTGAAAAAAGAGACAGCAGTGGTAGATGAATGTTCTAACAAGGTGACAACTATAGGCCATGGGCATTTTGGATGAGACAGTGGTGCAGAGGAACAGTCTGACCAAAACGTCGATTGTAGGGCAAGGGGGCATCTTTAATGTAAGCTTCCATAGCGGATCGGGGCAGTTGCCCATTGATGGAAGGAAATTCAAAAACTTGCAGAGGAAGTGGACTTTCTTATTTTATTTCATGAATTCATTCGGGTGGGGGCATTAATTTCCTAGAGGGTCGAGACCTCGATAAAAACTTGAAAAATTGTAAGGAAAGGGATGGCAAGTTTGAGATCGAGTGGGGAAAGAACTATGCCTGGAAATGGTATTGTAAGACTGTGTTAAGCAATTTACAAGAAAATTACTTTGAAGTTTTTTTGTGTGAATCTCAGCTTGCCATCAAGTGGTATCAGAGCGGGAGCTCCTGAGCATGTAACAGATCACCGAAATAAATGCAGTTACACCAGGATCTATGGAAGGATTTGTAAGGGAAGAAAGAAAAATGCCTCCACGAAGCAACCGTGGTGGAGTAAGAAATGTGGTGCTAGTAGAAGACTTCTGAGCCTTATAGAGGCAAGTTCAAGACCTGCAAGAAGAGCTACGCAGAAGGCATGAGCCCGGAAGGGATGAGGGAAGTGAAGACGAAGTTGATGAAGAAGAAGACCAGTTTGAGGAAGAAGAAGAGGTTGTGGATCTTGCACAAGCCAAGTTGTACAAATCCATCTCTCATATTGGAAAGCAACCAAAAATGAAGGTTTCTACATATTCAAAAAACCTAAATCCAAAAGAGGTGATTGACTGGATAAATGACTTAGAAGAATATTTCAAATATGAGGAGGTTGAAGACCCTAATCGGGTCAGATTTGCTAAGACCAAGTTGAAGGGTCATGCCAGCATTTGGTGGAGGGGAATACAGTTGGAAAGGAACATAAGGGGGAAGGAGAGAATAACAAGATGGGATAGAATGGTGGAAAATATGAAAAGACAGTTTATTTTGGCAGGTTACGAGTTGGATCTGCTAAGGAAAATGTAGAGTTTGAGACAGAAAAACAAAACTATCCAAGAATACATCGAGGAGTTCTACAAGATCTCTAATAGAACTGGACATTTAGAGGCAAACAAAGAGAAGGTAGCCCGTTATATCAATGGGTTGAGACTAGGTATCCAGGAAGAGCTAAGCATAGTTCGGGTAAGCACCATTGAGGATGCTTACCAGTTTGCCTTAAAGGTGGAAGAAAAATTAAATAGGCGGTTTGAAGGTAAGCAAAGAGGAAGGGGCTGTGGTGGAAGAACTGGTGGAAGAACCAGTGGAGAAAAATATAAAGATCTAAAGAAGACTGGTGAAGCCAGTAGTAACCAGGATCAAATGGAAGAGGATGTTTATCAGCCCCATGATCAGAACAGCTACCCAAGAGGACGGGGTGGATCTAGACGAGGGTTTGGAAGAGGAGTATTTCGTGGGACATGTTTCCACTATGGTGAAGAAGGACATCGAGCATTCGAGTGTCCACAACACCAAGAAAGAATGAACAAAATGCCTGAGGGTCCAACCAAAGTTTTTGTGGCAGAGTAAGATGCTAGATCTAAACATTCTGAAGAAGTAGAGAGAGGGGAAGCAATGATCGTAAGGAGAGTCCTGTTGAATGAGTAAAAGGACACAGATCAAAGAAGAAGTTTATTCCACATAAGGTGTAAATGTGCGGGCAATATTTGCAATATTATTATTGATAATGGTAGCATGGATAACCTGGTTTCAGAAGAAATGGTTACCAAGTTACAGTTAGAGAGGAAGAAGCACCCGCATCCATATCGGGTCGCATGGTTACAGAAGGACCATAGGGCTTTGGTTAGTGAGCAATGCTCCGTTAAATTTAATATTGGGAATTATTGTGATGAGGTCCTGTGTGACATCCTGCCTATGGATGCTTGCCATATGTTGTTGGGAAGGCCCTGGTAGTTCGATCGGAGTGCAGTGCATGACGGCCATGCCAACACCTACTCATTGACGAAGAATGACATGCACCATAAGATGAAGCTCGTGAAGGAGACGGATGAAAAGGTGTGTAACAGCTCCAGAATCTATTTAGTTGAAGGGAGAAAATTTTTGGACGGTTTGAAGCATGAACATTTATGTTATGCAATAATTCCTAGAGTTAAGGGGAAAGAATGCCAAGATACCCCAGCAGAAGTTCTAGATATTGTGTCTGATAATGTGCCTGAGGGTTTACCCCCAATAAGGAAAATCAGCCACCATATAGATTTGGTGCCAGGATCAAGCTTGCCAAATAAAGCTGCACACAGAATGATGCCTGTAGAGACTAAGGAGTTAAACAGGCAGGTCTAGGAGTTGCTAGAGAAGGGATTGATTCAGGAAATTTTGAGCACATGCACGATACCTACAGTGCTGGTGCCAAAGAAGGATGGAGAATGGAGAATGTGTACAGATTCATGGGCCATCAACAAGATCACAATAAAATACAGATTTCCATTACCAAGAATGGATGACATAATGGATTATTTAAGTGGAGCCAAGTACTTCACCAAGGTTGATCTCAAAAGTGGTTACCATCAGATCTGTATCAGAGAGGGAGATGAGTGGAAGACAGCCTTCAAGACCAGAGAGGGTTTTTATGAGTGGTTGGTCATGCCCTTTGGGCTATCTAATGCACCGAGTACCTTCATGCGGCTGATGAATGAGGTACTGAAAGAGTTTTTAGGAAAATTTGTCATAGTCTATTTAGATGACATATTAATATTTAGCATAACCTTGGAGGAACACCTGATGCATATTAGAAGGGTTTTTGAGAAGCTACGGGAGGAGCAGTTATTAATAAATCTAAAAAAGTGTAATTTTGTAAAGAAGGAGTTAGTGTACCTGGGATTTGTAATCTCAGTAGAAGGTCTGAAAATGGACCCAGAGAAGGTGAGAGCCATCATGGAATGGCCTACTCCGAGAAGCACAATAGAGGTGAGATCATTTCATGGTCTAGCCAACTTTTATAGAAAATTCATTAAAAATTTTAGCAGCATTTGTGCACCCCTCACAGAAACAATGAGAGGGGATAAGAAAGAATTCAAGTGGACCTTAGGGGCTGAAAGGAGCTTTGATGCATTAAAGAAAAAGGTCACAGAACAACCTGTTTTGGCACTTCCAGACTTTAACAAAGTATTTCAGGTGGACTATGATGCCAATGGCAGTGCAATAGGGGCTGTACTAAGTCAGGAAGGTAGGCCTATTGCCTATTTTAGTGAGAAGCTAAATGATGCTCGAAAAAAGTATTCAGTTTATGACCAAGAATTTTATGCTATAGTTCAAGCTCTAAAGAAGTGGAGGCATTATTTGTTACCAAAAGAGTTTGTTCTATTCACTGATCATCAGGCATTACAGTACATTAACAACCAAACAAAACTGAATCAAAGGCACTTGAAGTGGGTTGAGTTCCTCCAAAGCTATACCTTTGTGCTTGAAGCACGAAGCGAGGAAATCAAATAGAGTTGCGAGATGCCTTAAGTAGAAGGTAGAATTTACTGATTAAAATGATAGTGGAAGTAGTGGGATTTGAAGAATCGAAGGGTTTGTACCCTGAAGATCCGGATTTTGTAGAAGCCTAGACGGCTTGCTTGACACCTATTACTATGGATAGGACAAAATGGTTGGATTTTCTAATCCAAGACGGAATGTTGTTCAGAGGAAGTAAATTATGCATTCCAAGGAGTTCCATGCGGGAAAACTTAGTCAAGGAAAAACATAGTGGAGGACTGGTTGGACATTTTTGTCGGGATAAGACAATTACCTTGGTGAGTGAAAATTACTATTGGCCGCAACTACAGCAAGATGTGAAAAATTTTGTACAGAGTTGTAGAATATGCCAGATGGCAAAGGGCAGAAGACAGAACATGGGATTGTATCAGCCATTACCAGTACCTGAGCGGCCATGGGAGGACATCAGCATGGACTTCGTCCTCGGATTGCCAAGAACATAGAGGGGAAATGACTCTGTATTTGTAGTAGTTGACAGATTTTCCAAGATGGCACACTTTATTCAATGCCAAAAAACAAGTGATGCAATTCACATTACAAGGTTATTTTTCAAGGAAGTGGTACAACTTCACGGTCTATCGAAGAGCATTGTTTTAGATAGAGATACAAAATTTGTTGGGTATTTCTAGAGAACTTTTTGGAAGAAGTTGAAGACAGATCTGAAATTCAGTTCTGCATACCACCCACAAACTGATGGACAGACAGAGGTGGTAAATAGAAGCCTGGGTAATTTATTGAGATGCTTGATAGCAGATCAACCCAAGGGATGGGATTTAGTTTTACCGCAGGCGGAATTTGCATATAACAATTCAATCAATAAGAGCACAAATAAATCTCCATTCCAGATAATATATGGAAACAGCCCGAGAAATGTGTCTGAACTGAGGAAGTTGGATAAGAGAGAAAAGTGCAATGCCGAGGCAGAAGAATTTGTGGAACATATGAAAAGTCTGCATGAAGAAGTAAGGAAACAAATTATAAAAATGAATACTCAATACAAGACAAGAGCAGACCAGAAGCGACGGTTCAAAGAGTTCAAAGTAGGAGATGAATTCATGGTCCATCTCAGGAAGGAAATATTTCCTGCCAAGACTTATAAAAAATTAAAGATGAAGAAGTTTGGGCCATGCAGAATACTGGAAAAATGGGAGTCGGGCAATGCATATGAAGTGGAGTTGCCAAGTTGGCTTGACATTTCACCTATTTTTAATATTTCATATTTAGTGGAATACCATGAGGAAGATAGTACAGAGGCACCAAATACAGAGTTATGGCAAATTCCAGCATCTACTCCAACCATAGACGAGGTCGAGGAAATATTAGACGCTCATGAAGGTAGAAGCACCAGGAACAAACAGTATTCTGAATATTTGATAAAGTGGAAGGGCAAACCTGTAGAAGATGCAACTTGGTTGTCAAATAAAGAGGTTGATCGCCTAGGTCTTCCCCTAACTAAACAGAAGTGAGGATCACTTCTTAATTTACCCCGGGTGTCTGATGCAGGAGCATCCGGAGAATAGAGCAATCTTGCATCCTCCAAAAAAAAAATTTCTAAGTACTTTGAAATATTTCTTTCCCAAGGCAGAAGTTTCAAAATACAAGAGGCAGAAGTTTTGTCGCGACATTGCGACATTTTTGGGAGCTAAGGCATGGAGTGGTTTTTCGTCGCGATATCGCGACGTCGCGATGTCGCGACGTTTTTAAAGCCGAGGCGCAGAGGAGGTTTTTCATGCGACGTCGCGATGTCATGACGTTTTTGCGGCTAAGGTGCGGAGGAGGTTTTTCGTCACGATATCATGAGGTTTTTGCAGCAAAGGTGGGGAAGGGGTTTTTCGTCTTGATATCACGATGTCGTGATGTTGCGACATTTTTGTGGCTAAGGTGCGAAGGAGGTTTTTCGTCACGATTTCACAATGTCATTTGCGGACGAAGGCAAAGCGACAGTTTGGTAGCGATATCGCGACATGTCACGGTTTCACGATCGGTTGAAGATAATTTAAAATTGGACACGTGGACAGGCCACACGCACGAGAAAAGAGACAGTGGTGGTAGATGAATGTTCTGACAAGGTGACAGCTACAGGCCATGGGCATTTTGGATGAGACAGTGGTGCAGAGGAATAGTCTGACCAAAACGGAGATTGCAGGGCAAGGGGGCATCTTTAATGTAAGCTTCCATAGCGGATCGGGGCAGTTGCCCATTGATGGAAGGAAATTCAAAAACTTGCAGAGGAAGTAGACTTTCTTATTTTATTTCATGAATTCATTCGGGTGGGGGCATTAATTGCCTAGAGGGTCGAGACCTCGATAAAAACTTGGAAAATTGTAAGGGAAGGGATGGTGAGTTTGAGATTGAGTGGGGAAAGAACTATGCCTGGAAATGGTATTGTAAGACTATGTTAAGCAATTTACAAGAAAATTACTTTGAGTTTTGTTGTGTGAATCTCGGCTTGCCATCAGATTTGAAACAACTAATCAAAAATACAAAGGACATTTTGATTTGAGAAGGAGAGAGCAACAATTTGAGGTTGGAGATTTAGTTTTGGCACACCCTAGGAAGGAAATATTTCCAGAGGGCACTTACAATAAATTAAAGAGCAAAAATATTGGGCCATGTAAAATTCTAAAAAAGTTTTCAGCTAATGCTTATGAGTTGGAGTTGTCTTCCGAAGTTGATATTGATATCTTACCAATTTTCAATGTCGCTGATCTTTATAAGTTTTATCAAGGGGAAAAAATTTTTCAAAAGAGTGTGGATTCAGATTTACCAACTGCAATGAATTGGGAACAACACCTACCAACAGTGCAAAGAGAAGAAATTAAAGACATAGTGGACTCAAGAGTGGTGAAGAAGACTCTGGGTAAATAATAAAAAGAATATTTAGTTCATTGGAATGGTAAGGATATGGAAGAATCCACTTGGATGGCAGCATCTGAACTTATCAAAATGTGTGTTGCATTACCATATGAATGCTCATATTCTATGAAGCATTTCATTTTTACCCGATGAGTATTATGCAGGAGCATCCAGCTGGTGAGAGCCAGCAAAGAAAAGCAAAAACAGTTGGATTTTTTTTTTTATTTGTTTTGAAGACCAGATAAGTGTGTAGTTGGAAACTAGATTTTTTGACAGCTAGAGGATTTGTAGAATTTTAGGAAAATATTTGTTTTTTTTTTAGAAACAAAACTAGATTTTTAGAAAATATGTGTTTTTAGAAAAAAAGCTGGATTTTTAGGGAGGAAAAAAATCATTGGTTGGGCAATTTCTAACGCTCAAGTATAGCTGGAGAATAAATAAAATACATTTTTGATAATGAAGGTTTCAGGCAGGTAGAATTAACATTAGCTATACGGGAGCTGGGTGCCAGGTTTTGGTGGAGATATTCCATAATGGTTGAGGGAATATTTGAAGCAGTTTCACAGGGAAAATAAAGGGAAGTTTTTTTCAAAAGTTGCAGCATAGAAAAGGCCATGTCTTGCTGGTGTTACAAAGGTTTTTGACAATAGGAAACAAATATTTGAAAAAAAAAATGGTGGTGGTTTTGATATGAGAAGTTGATTGCTGTGTAAATTTTATTTCCTATTTTTTGCAAGTGTTTTTAGGGTTTTTTTTGTAGTTATTGTTGTAGTAGACTTTAATGGTTTGTGCAACTTTGTAATGAGCTTATGGCAGTATTTTTTTATTTATTGATCAATAAGCAAATTGAAAATCATTTTGTTATTGCAATTGAGCAAATTCTGGATAGTTAAATCATTGTGGGTAGAGGATAAAATTGAACATCTTCATAATAGTTTACATTTATTATAATTGTTGTTGTTAAATATGTTTTTATAAATGAAAAATCAATTTTTTCTTCGTGTGTTCAACTGCAAATATTGACAGTCTGTCAAGACTCTTAATATTTGGTCTGCATTAAATAATATTAGAGATCATCCACATAATCATAACACATCATTTATCCTAGGAAACCCCTTATGGGAAAAACCTAGCCTTAAAATGTCCTTTATATTTCGTAAGTCAAATTGTTATCAAATACACTTATTCAAGGAATCCCATACTTCCATTTTCAACAATATCAAACATAAGAATCCCATAGCTCTTATATTCCTATAAATCATGAATTACTCCTTTAATTCATGACACAAAACTAGGTGAGGAAACCCCATAATTCCATTGAATGAATTCCACATTCATTAATCACACGTTATTATCCTTTCTTGGAGGGAAACATCCTAAATAATAACTTCTCCCAATAGTCTAATGTACCCATCTTATTTTAAGTAACACATAATATATTATTTAGAGAGGACCCCATAATCCTCCCCAAATGATCCCACTAGGAAAAATATCATCCTTAATACACTTCATAATATTATCTATCTCATCTATATTACAATTCCACCTTAACTTTCTTTAATCAGGATTTGTAACCTCCTTGGTACATTATAAACATTATTTAACTCAAAATATGAAATTTAACAACTTTAGTATATTTCAAATCATCATTATCTTCACACATGAAATAAATCATATTTATATTTTACAAATCATCATTTGACCCAAGCATGAAATATATCATCTTTAATATTTCAAAATACCATCAATATACAACATGAAATATAAAATATTTATTATTTCAATATATCAACATTTATCTTAAATATGAAATATAAAATCTTTTATATTTTAAAATAACATTTGTAACATCTTTTATATTTCAAAATAACATCTATAACATCTTTTTTTATTTTGAAATAACATCTATAACATCTTTTATATTTCAAAATAACAACACCTATAACATATTTTATATTTCAAAATAACATCATCTATAACATATTTTATATTTTGAAATACATCATCTATAACATTTTTTTATATTTCAAAATAACATCTATAACCACTTCTATATTTCAAAATAGCAATATCTATAACATATTTTATATTTCAAAATAACATCTATAACATCTTTTATATTTTGAAATAACATCTATAATATCTTTTATATTTCAAAATAATAACATCTATAACATCTTTTATATTTTGAAATAACAATTAGCAAAGGTGAGTCAAACATGCGGGAAAAGGGGCCATGTGTCAACAATTTGTGCCACAGTTGTTGCTAAGGACCAATCAAAAAGGGGAAAGGGTCCACTTATCATTGAATCACAATACAAACAGTGCTACATGGCCATCAAGTGGCTAGTTTCGGACCACCACTTGATGGTCAAAAAACCATGGGAGCCTTACTCCTTTTATGGTCTTTGTTGGCCTGAAAATATCCCATGTGGGATATTGTTTGGGATAGATGAAAATGGCCCTCTACCTTCACATGCTTTCGTGCAAGCATCACATCATGTAGACGGTGCTAGAGTGGCATGAAAATGATGGAGGTGGATATGATTTATATACCCTAAAATTTAAACCTTAGGGTATTTCCAAAATGGGGTGGCAGAATTCAAAAAATGCACTCTAGGGTATTTTCAAAGGGAAAGAAAAAGAATAAAGTAAATGATCCCTTCTTTTGAACCAGGGCAAAAATCCTAGACATTAACACATAGATCATGGAGGAAAAAATAAAATCCAAGGAATATTATTTTATCTATTCATTATTTTTTATTATTAGAAAAAAGGAAAACAAAGGATCAAGTTCATAATAAGTAACAAAATACATTGAGGGATGTCTACACAACCATACTCCAGCAATGAGACCATATAGATGATAGTCAAATGTTTTATGCACATATACAAATACATCATCACCAAAAAATAGGATGCCATAATAATTTTTTTTAAGGAAAACATCTAAGGATACAAGGGAATTCTAAGGATATGTCCATGTAGAAAGGTAGATACAAACAAGAGCAACATAGTCCAAACAATAAACTTGTACGATCCAATCATAAATAAATATTTTTTTTAAGAACATCAAAAAATTTACATGGAAAGGGAACATGTTTTCAAACCTAAAAACTAGTGTGAACTCCTTTCATCTCCTAGATAACTCTTCCTTCTCTCTGAATCTCAAAAACCCCTGAGACCTCCAAATAATTTTTTGAAGAACACAAGCTTATAATGAGATGGGGGTGAACAGTATAAGACCACTTTTTACTTTTCTTTCCCAAATAATATTATCAAATATAATCAATTGCAATATCAACAATAGTAACCAAAGAAATACATAAATCATCACACATAATAGACACCAATTTAACATGGTTCACCCAATGTGGGCTACTCCACGGAGAAAATATTTCACTAATATTTTCTCAATAAATATCTTTGGAATCCTTTCCCTATTACAATGTTTATGGAACTATGTCCAAATGAGACACCAAAACCTTGATCAAGTTCATGGATTTCTATCCATAGGATAACTCTTTCTCCTTAGCTCTGATTGGTGATCTTCTAGAAGAATTGTTGCCCCCACTGCTCTAGCTAATGGATATTTATCCACTGAAGACACTTATCCTCACTACCCTGGCTAATGGATCTCTATCCATTAGAGAATGTCATCCTCTATACTCTATCATATTCAAAGCTCTATCTCAAATTTGTAATAAACACAGTTCTCCGTTCTAGCACAAATCTGCTCGATATTTATCTTTGGTTTGGCATAAACTTTTCCTTAAATCTGCACCAAAATTTTTCCTTAAATATGTACTAAAAATAGTCCTTTGGTCTAGCACAAATCTATCCTCAATATCTATCCTTTGATCTACACTAAACATAGTCCTAGCACAAATATATCCTCAATATATGTCCTATGATCTACACTAAACATAGTCCTTTGATCTAGCACAAATATATCCTCAATATTTAACCTCTAATCTGCACTAAACATAGTTCTTCGGTCTAGCACAAATCTATCCACAATCTTTGTCCTCAAGCCTTAACACAAAGTTTGACTTAATTCCAAATCAACTCTGCTAGATCTACCCCAAAACTTAACCCAAGGTTTGAACAAATAAATCAATCAACTCTACTATAAAGTCTTATCAAAGACTTGTCTCAAATATGCCTTGTAAGCTTCGACAAAAGCTCATACTAATCTGTCCACAAGTCCTCTCTTAGAACTTGTCCAAATCTGCTCAACAAGTCCTCACTAGAATTTGTCCAAATATGCTCAATAAGTCCTCACTAGAACTTATCCAAATCTACTCTCAATCTCTATTCTCAAACTATATTGTAAGATTCCACAAAATCTCACACAAATCTGTCCACAAGTCTTCTCTAAGACTTGCCTCAAATCTACTCAACAAGTCCACACTAGAACTTGTCCAATATCATATAAACATAAAGAAAATTGTTAGATACTCAATATGCTTCACATTCACCACAATGCTCAATCACTTTCAATCACTCTTTTTACCATAGAAATATATAGAGAATTTTTAGAGACTCAATATGTTTCACATTTATCAAAACTCAACCTATTTCAATCTCTCTTTTTACCACAAAAACATATAGATAATTGTTAGAGACTCAATATGTTTCACACTCAATCACTTTCAATATCTATTTTTACCATATAAACATATAGATAATTGTTAGAGACTCAATATGTTTCACACTCATAACACTCAATCACTTTCTCAAATCAATTCAAAATATAGAACAATTTGTTTTACAAAACTTGAACTAATTCAACACTTCCACTTAACTAGGTTCAACCAACTCTACTCAACCTATCACTTAATGAATTAATCCTTACTTGCAAACCGTAGTCCAATCATATGGACAGTCACTTAAATGTTTCCAACAATTCTTATCAACCAATATCACATAACAATGATACTCATGATCTTTGCAAACCCTAGTTCAAATTCTTAACTCAACCACTCACTTCAACAACAATGCTTATAAAACAATATTCACATAAAAATGATACTCATGATATTTGCAAACCCTAGTTCAAGTTCACTAAACTAATCACTTCAACAACAATGCTTATCAAACAAGGTTTTATCAACAACTCTTTATTCCAGAAAACCTTGAAGCATTAATTTAAAACACACTCAACAATGATTACCAAACAATCCTTTTCACTCCAACTTTGCATTCATAACATTCAACAATCACTCACTAGGAAGATGTCCCCATACCATTTTTTTTATGTATATGTGCCCTTAGAAAACTTTTCTCAATCACAAATTTCTTCTTTCCAATTTCAATGGTTATATGACAAAATATCACTCTAACACTTTCTCAAAATATTCCTTAGACACAAAAATAATCAAAGCTTAAATATACCTTATTGCTCCTTCTTGAAATTAGCATCCATCAAATCATACATTAAAATAATTATTTAGATACACCTTATAATATCCAACTTAAAATAATATCCAAAACCATAAAACCTCAAACAATATTCCTTAATAACCTTATTACCCTTTTCAACTACTAAAGCAAATATCACCAAAATTATTTTGCACCAACCTTATAACTCCCCTTAAAACCTTACAAAACAAATAAACTATGCAAAAATTAAACTTTAATAACTCAACTTAATTGTCGTTTACCTTTGTCCTTTACCCCAAAAAGGGTTTCAGCTAGTTTCAAATTGTCCTCTCCCCAAGTACCAAGTGCCTTAGTGCTTTGGTGCCCATCGTGTGGGCTATAGGTGCCCACGTGAAGGAAGGGAAGCCTCCTTCCTTTTAAACCTTTGTCCATCATTAATTCTAAATAAAAATAAAAATACACTACCATGGATTCGAACCTCTGCCACTTGCTACCCTATGCTTTGCTTCTGCTACGATTGCCAACTGTGCTACCAACACTTGGTGACCAAGGCACCAACCTTGGTGAATCAAAAAATATGCCTCCTATTGACACTTAAAAAAAAAAATCCTCTTTGATCGTATTGCACAATTTACACATTTTCACACAGCATGGAGAAAAATATCAAAGGCATATATTTCTTGTCTAAGGTGGAGGAGTCCTCCTTTTATACACATAATTATTTTACTCCCCAAATCGGTGCTCGAATTCGAATTTGAAATTCAAATTTTGATTTAATAACCCACCTTAGGGTTATTTAAAATTAACATAAATAAACTTATAATTAATATTAAAAATAATTAATAATTAATTTAAATAACTTATAAGTTAAGTAAATTAATTAATAAATTAATTTATAATAAAAATTATATTAATTAATTTATAATTAATTTAAACTTCCCTATATAATATTATAATATTATTCACTTGGGCTTCTTCTTTGCACTTTGGACATCTGACTTCCTAGAACCGGGTCTTGATCAACTAAAAACAGACTATCCTTTTGCATTGATTGGAGAACCTAAAACTGATTTTGCCCATTGAAACTACCACTGACTGGTTCTAAAATATTGACATCAATTACCACTCACTCTTGACATCAATGACAACTCATCTACTCAAAATGTCCAACAATATCCCCCTTTGTCATTGATGGTAACACAAATTCTTTTTACCAAAACTTAACCTTTTTCCTATTCTGATCCCCCTGGTAAATTGCTCCCCCTGACTCAATGCTATCTCCTTAAACCAAATCTCTCCTCCTTACTCAATTGTCTTCCCATTTGAAATCAATGGCAAAGGGTCGCCTTTGGGGCTTAGGGCTAAGAATGAAAATATTAGCTTAGCCCCTCACCCACCTTCTCTTGAGGTGGTTAATTTTGGGGTGGGAGTATTTCTACTCCCAGCATGCACTGATATTTATTTGTGTCCTTATTTTTCCATATATTTGAAGTCATACCCTTTTGAACCTTTTGAGAATCCTCTTTCTTGCCTGTCCTTGGAAGATCTGGAAATTATGTTCTACACCACCTTGCTATATGCCCAACATTATTGCACTTGTAGCACTTAATGTTGTGATTCCTTGAGGGTGCAAATATCTTGTAGTTCCTCCTGGTGAAACCATATCCATTCCTGTCATGAACCCTGCAATTTATTGCCTTGTGACCAAACTGATTACATGAGTAGCAATACCCATGAAAAAGCTATCTGTTTTTGAAGTTCCCATATTCTTTTCTTTCATGTGTCATGCATTGTGAAGCCTTGTGCCCAAACCTGTGATATGAGAAGCATCATCCATTGAAGAAACCTTACCTTGACCACGTTGGTCTCTTAGTATCTTCTACCCTATCCTATTATATGTTCCATTTGTTCCTCATTTGTGCATTTTTCCTTTCCCTATTGACCTTTCTATTGTCTAACTTATACTCAGAAGTATCACTCTCTCTTTCACTTTCTTCTTTTGAATATTCTTCTTCTTTGGTGCTTTAGCTTGACTCTCCTTTTTCTACTTCCTATTTTCCTTGTTCTTCTTCAAAGCTAAGTCCTATTTTTGTGACTGATGATCTTTGTGCATTGATAATATTGTCCAAGGTCTTTGATTTTTTATCAAACTTGTGTAGCTTGTCCTTAGAGTCTTTCCCTTCCATCCTTAGTGAAACTATCTCATGTTATAATCTTTCACACTCTAAGTCTTTTGTATTTAATTTTTAATCCATACCTTCTTCCATTTTCCTTACCTCTTCAACCTTAATTTTGAAGTTAGTAAGATCTTGTACAAACTTTTCTTTTGCTTTCTCATATTTTTGAACTTTAACCCTTAATCATGAGTTCTCCATTTTTAATTCTTTGAGATAAACAATAGGTCTTTCACATTCTAGATATTTTACCTTTGAATGTTCAACCATACCTTTTTCAACTCTCCTTGCCTTTTCAACCTTATCTTTCAAGTCAGAGAGATCTTTTAGAAGATTTGTCTTGCATTTCTTATCCTCTTGTATTTATCCTTTAATTCTAATTTCTCCCTTTTCAACTCAACAAGTTCCTTAAGAGTGACTTCCTCCTTTTTTATTTTTGAATTTTTCTCTTTTCTTTGGTCTTCAATTTCTTCTATTTTCCAAAGTAGAGTTTATTCTTCATATCTATTTTAACTATCCTTGTTATCCTTTTCTAAACCATCCTCTAGGACTTAAATTCTAAAGGTATAATATTCATCTTCACCACTACTAAACCCATTGCAATAACCTGCATAATGACTGAGTTTACCACAAACAAAACATTGTTCACCTTCTTGTGAAAAATAAGTTGCAATGTGACTTGCCTTCCTACATCTAGTACAAAAATTTATTAATATGGCCTTTTCTCCATTGCTTTATTCATCTCTTGAATATATTTCTATTCTTCCTCCCAAAACAACAATATTGAATTCATCTTCCTTTTCTTTCATGACCATGTGTGTTATTTTATTCTTATGTCTCATGGTTCTACTTTTTCTTTTCTTTGCCATTTGTGTTCTTGTAAGATCCTCCTTCAAGTTCATTTTTCAAAGGAACCAGCTTTGATATCAATTGAAAAACACAAGATTATACTGAGAGGGGTGAATAGTATAAGATCACTTTTTACTTTTCTTTCCCAAACGATATTATCCAATATAATCAATGACAATATCAATAGTAGTAACCAAGCAATGCACAAATCATCACACACAATAGAGACACCAATTTAACGTGGTTCACCTAATGTGGGCTACTCCACAAAGAAAATATTTCACTAATATTTTATCAATAAATCTCTTGGAAATACTTTCCCTATTACAATATTTATGGATCTCTATCCAAAGGAGACACAAATCCCTTGATAAAGTTTGTGGATGTCTATCCATAGGAGAACTCTTTCTCCTTAGCTTTGACTAGTGATCTTCTAGAAGAGCTATTACTCTCACTGCTCTGGCTAATGGATATCTATCCACTAAAGACACCTATCCTCACTACCCCGGCTAATGGATGTCTATCCACTGGATACTATCGTACTCTATACTCTATCACCTTCAAAACTCTATCTCAGATCTGTACTAAACAAGGTCCTGCAATCAAAATGTACTAAACATAGTCCTTTGGTCTAGCATAAATATATCCTCAATATCTATCCTCTGATCTACACTAAACACAATCCTTTGGTCTAGCACAAATTTTTCCTCAATATCTATCCTCTGATCTGCACTAAACATAGTCCTTTAGTTTAGCACAAATATATCCTCAATATCTATCCTATGATCTGCACTAAACATAGTCCTTTGGTCTAGCACAAATCTATCCTCAATCTCTATCCTCAAGCCTTAACACAAAGCTTGACTTAATATCAAATCAACTCTGCTAGATCTACCCCAAACCTTAACCCAAGGTTTTAAAAAATCAATCAATCAAATATGCTCTCAAGTCTTCTCAAAGACTTGTCTCAAATATGCCTTGTAAGCTTCCACAAAAGCTCACACTAATCTATCCACAAGTCCTCTCTAGAACTTGTCCAAATCTACTCAACAAGTCCTCACTAGAACTTGTCTAAATCTGCTCAATAAGTCCTTACTAGAACTTATCGAAATATACTCTCTCTTTTTTTTAAGCGAAAAACCCCTTGTAGGGCCGCCTTGGTCTAAGAGACCATGAACAAGGGGTTCTATACCGTCAAATTCACTCGGGAGTCGCACCCAGCCCTGCCTGCACCAACATTATCAATTGGATTTTGGGTACCCAATTCAGGTTTTTGGTAGGGAGGATATTCGAACCTAGGACCTCCCTTTGAGGATTGCCTTCTCCTCTCCAAATCACCTACAACACCTAGGTAATCTACTCTCAATATTTGTTCTTAAACTATATTTTAAGCTTCCACAAAATCTCACACAAATATATCCACAAGTCTTCTCTAAGACTTACCTCAAATCTACTCAACAAGTCCATACTAGAACTTGTCCAATATCATAGAAACATAAAAATAATTGTTAGAGTATCAATATTCTTCACATTCACCACAATTATCAATCACTTTAAATCTCTCTTTTTACCACATAAACATATAGAGAATTGTTAGAGACTCAATATGTTTCACATTTATCAACACTCAACCTCTTTCAATCTCTCTTTTTACCATAGAAACATATAGATAATTGTTAGAGACTCAATATGTTTCACTCTTAAACACTCAATCACTTTCAATCTCTCTTTTTACCATAGAAACATGTAGACAATTTTTAGAGACTCAATATGTTTCACACTCTTAAACACTCAATCATTTTTTCAAATCAATTCAAAATATAGAACAATTTATTTCACAAAACTTGAACTATCACTTCAACACTTCCACTTAACTAGGCTCAACCAATTCTACTCAACCAATAACTCAATGAATTAATCCTTTCTTACAAACCCTAGTCCAAGCATATGAACACTCACTCAGATATTTCCAACAATGCTTATCAAAAAATCTCACATAACAATGATACTTATTATCTTTGCAAACCCTAGTTCAAGTTCTTCACTCAACCACTCACTTCAACAACAATTATTATAAAAAAATCTTCACATAACAATGATACTCATTATCTTTACAAATCCTAGTTCAAGTTCACTCAATTAATCACTTCAACAAAAATGCTTATAAAACAAGGTTTTATTAGCAACTCTTTATTCCAGAAAACCTTGAAGAATTAATTCAAAACACACTCAACAATGATTACCAAACAATCCTTTTCACTCCAACTTTGCATTCATAACATTCAACAATCACTCACTAGGAATATGTGCCCATACCTTTTTTTTATGTAGAAGTACCCTTAGAAAACCTGTCTCAATCACAATTTTCTTCTTTCTAATTTCAATGGTTAGATGACAAAATATCACTCTAACACTTTCTCAAAATATTTCTTAGACACAAAAATAATCAAAGCTCAAATATACCTTATTGCTCCTTCTTGAAATTAGCATCCATCAAATCATACATTAAAATAATTATTTAGATACACGTTATAATCTCCATCTTAAAATAATATCCAACACAACAAGACCTCAAACAATCTTCCTTAATCACCTTATTACCCTTTTCAACCACTAAAGCAAATATCACCAAAATTATTTTGCATCAACCTTATAACCCACCTTAAAACCTTACAAACCAAATAAACTATGCAAAAATTAAACTTTAATAGCTCAACTTAATTCCTTTGAAATTTTGGCATCAACAGCAAATAGCATACCTTTGTATTTTACCCCAAAATGGTTTCGGTGAGTTTCAAACAACCGTCTCCCCAAGCGCCAAGCACCTTAGTGCTTTGGTGCCCACCACATGGGCTAAAGGTGCCCAAATGAAGGGAAGCCTCCTTCCTTTTAAAAATTTATCCGCTATCGATTTATAACAAAAATAAAAACACACTACCATGTATTTAAACCTCTTCCACTCATTGGCCTACGTTTTTCTTCTGTTGCGGTTGCCAATTGCGCTACCAGAACTTGGTGACCAAGGCACCAACCTTGGTGAATAAAAAAATATACCTCCTCTTGACACTTGAAAAATAAAATCCTCTTTGATCGTAAAGCATAATTCACACATTTTCACATAGCATGGAGATTAATATCAAAGGCATATATTTCTTGCCTGAGGTGGAGGAGTCCTTTTATACACATAATTATTTTACTCCCCATATCAGCACTCGAATTCAAATTTGAAATTTGAATTTTGATTTAATAACCCACCTTAGGGTTATTTAAATAACATAAATTTGAAGAACACAAGCTTATACTGAGAGGGAGGGTGAACAGTATAAGACCATTTTTTACTTTTCTTTTCAAATAAATATTATACAATGTAAATATTGCAATATCAACAGTAGTAATCAAAGCAATGCATAAATCACCACACACAATAGAGACACCAATTTTACATGGTTCACCCAATGTGGTCTACTCCAAGGAGAAAATCTTTCACCAAAATTTTCTCAATCAATCTCTTGGGAAACCTTTCCCTATTACTATTTTTATGGACCTCTATCCAAATTAGACACTAATACCCTGATAAGGTTAGTGGATCTCTATCTACAGGACTCCTTTCTCCTCTTGCTCTGGTTGGTGATCTTCTAGAAGAACTGTTGTCCCCACTACTTTGGCTAATGGATCTCTATCCACTAAATACACCTGTCCTCACTGCCCTAGCTAAAGGATCTCTATCCACTAGATAATGTCTTCCTCTATATTGTGTCATCTTCAAATATCTATCTCAAATCTGCACTAAACATAGTCCTTTGGTCTAGCACAATTTTGCTCAAATCTACACCAAAATCTATCATGTGATCTGTACTAAACATAGTCCTTAGGTGTAGCACAAATCTATCCTCAATATCTATCCTCTGATATGCACTAAACATAGTCCTTTGGTCTATCACAAATCTATCCTCAAATCTTTGTTCTCAAGCCTTAACACAAATCTTGACTCAATATCAAATAAACTCTGCTAACTCAAGATTTTAACAAATCAATCAATCAACTTTGTTCACAATTTTTCTCAAATACTTGCCTCAAATATGCTCAACAAGTCCTCACTAGAACTTGTCCAAATCTTCTCAATAATTCCTCACTAGAACTTATCCAAACTCATAGAAACATAAAGATAATTTTTAGAGACTCAATATGCTTCACACTCATCACAATGCTCAATTACTTTCAATCACTCTTTTAGAAACATATAGAGAATTTTTAGAGACTCAATACTCACAAACTCTTCTCTCTTTTATGATAGAAACATATATATAATTGTTAGAGACTCAATATATTTCACACTCATCAACACTTAACATATTTCTCAAATAAATTTAGAATATAGAACAATTTGTTTCATAGAACTTGAACTATCACATCAACACATCCATTTGACTAGTCTCAACCAACTCTACTCAACCAATCACTCAATTAAATAATCCTTGCTTACAAACCCTAGTCCCAATTCATGAAAATTCACTCAAATTTTTCCAACAATGCTCATCAACAAATATCACATAACAATGATACTCATGTTCTTTTCACACCCTAATTCAAGTTCTTCACTCAACCAATCACTTCAACAACAATAGTTATAAAACAATCTTCACATAAAAATGATACTCATGATCTTTGCAAACCCTAGTTCAATTTCACTCAACTTAATCACCTCAAAAACAATGCTTATAAAATAATGTTTTATCAACAACTCTTTATTCTAGAAAATATTGAAGCTTTAATTCAAAATACACTCAACAATGCTTACCAAACAATTCTTTTTACTCCAAATTTTAATTCACAACATTCAAAAATCACTCACTAGGAATATGTGCCCATACCTTTTGTTTGATGTAGAAGTACCCTTAGAAAACTTGTCTCAATCACAATTTTCCTCTTTGCAAATTTCTATGATTAGATGACAAAATATCACACTAACTCTCTTTCAAAATATTTTTAAAACACAAAAATAATCAATCCCAAATACACCTTATTACTCCTTTAAATTAGCAATAATCAAATTACAGATAAAAATAATCACTCAAAATGCTCCTTATGATCTCCAATTTAATAAATCAAACTTTCAAAAATAACTCTTTAGAAATAATAATTGCCTAACCTTTTATCTCCTCAAAACACTTAATAACCATTTTTAATTTAGGCAAAAATTAAATTGTACAAACCATCAAAAAATATTTTTCAACCTTAGGCACAAAAAAATATTTTTTATTTTCCTTTAACCTTAGCACATTCCAAATTAAGCGACAAACCCAACAATCATCAACGCATACCTTTGTCTCAACCACTAAAAGGTCCTCGATGGGTTTCAACCCTGAAACCTCTCTGACAAGCGCCTTACCAAGGTGCTAGCCCACCACGTGGGCTAGGTGCTTCCACAAGGAGGGTAAGGCATTTGCCCCTCTTTATCTCCTCATTAGCACTGCTTCCAAAAATGACTACCTTTGTTCCTTGCAAAATGTGAACCCCGCGGGATTCGAACCTGCATCCTCCTTGCTAGCAAGCATCTTAACTCCTTTTGCCGTCGCCAACTGTGCTACGTGGTGCTTGTGCAAGGTGAGAGGATCCTAGCTCCTATTTTTTTGTTCCTTTACCATGAAGACTTATAAAATGCTACGTGCTTTCTATGCTTGTTTTCAAACTTAGGGGTATTTGGATTAATTGCATTAGAGACTAAGGCAAAGATTTTGCCTTCTTATATAAATAGTGCCTTGATGTTATAACACATCGGTGCTTCAAATCGAATTTTAAATTCGATTTATAAAATTTTATTTATAATCCTTTTTTAGGTTTATTAAATTAATAAAAATTAATTTATAATTAAATTAAAATTAACTTATAATTAAGTAACATGAAAGTTAATTAAATTAATTAATAAATTAATTTATAATAAAATTATATTAATTAATTTAAATTTCCTTTTTAATATTATAATAAACTATTATAATATTATTTGTGTGGGCCTCTTCTTTGCCCTTTGGACCTCATCTGATTTCTTGGAACCGGGTC
This sequence comes from Wollemia nobilis, assembly GCA_028583015.1. Taxonomy (NCBI): domain Eukaryota; kingdom Viridiplantae; phylum Streptophyta; class Pinopsida; order Araucariales; family Araucariaceae; genus Wollemia; species Wollemia nobilis. Next base: position 6,442,311 of record JAQPPZ010016912.1, on the reverse strand, counting down.
TTGATCAACTGAAGGTAGACTATCCTTTTGCACTTATTGCAGAACCTGAAATTGATGCTACCCACTGAAACTGCCACGGACTGGTGTTGAAATCTTGACATCAATAACCACTTATTATTGACGTCAATGACAACTCATCTACTCAAAATGTCCAACAATCTTCCAATTTGTCATTGATGGTAATCCAAATTCTTTTCACCAAAACTTGACCTGTTTTCTATTTTTCTCCCCCTAGGAAATTGCTCCCTCTGACTCAATGATCTCTTCTTAAACAAAATCTCTTTCCCTTACTCAAATATCTCCCCATTTGACATCAATGGCAAAGGGCCACCTTTGGAGATTGGGGCTAAGAATGAGTCTCTTAACTTAGCCCCTCCCCCACCTCCTCTTGATGTGGTTAATTATGGGGTGGGAGTATTTCTACTCCTAGTAAGCACTGGTCTTTACCTTTGTCCTCTTTCCTTTTTATTTGATCCTTTTGATTCCTTTGATTTTTCCTGTTCATGTCCATGTTCCTATTCTTGTCCATATTCTTGTTCCTACTCATGTCCATATTCTTGTTTATGTTCCTGTTCATGTCCATATTTTTGTTCTTGTTCTTATTCCTATTCTTGTTCATGCTTGATTCTAGAATGTCTGATCTACACCACTTTGTTGTATATCCATCATTATTGCATTTATAACACTTAATATTATTATTCCTTGGAAGTGCAAATGACTTGGAATTTCTCTTGGTGAATCCATATTTGTTCCTGTCATGAACCCTGTAATTCATTGCCTTATGACCAAACTGATTACATGAGTAGCAATACCCATGTAAACTTTACTTGCTTCTAAATTTCCCATATTCTTGTATTTCATTTGTCCTGCACTGTGAAGCCATGTGCCAAAATCTATGATATGGTAAACATCATCCATTGAAATTTCCTTGCCTTGACCTCATTGGTCTCTTAGTCTCTTTTTCTCTATGTTGGTTCTTGTTCCATCTATTTCTTCTTTGTGCATTATTCCTTTCCTTTTTGAACTTTCTATTGTCCAACTCATCCTCATAAGTCTCATTTTATCTTACACTATCTTCTTTTGAAGTTTCTTCTTCTTAAGAACTTGAGGTTGAATATTCTTCTTATTTATTTTGAGCCTATTCAAAACCAAGACCTGTTTTGTTTGTTGACCTTATTTGTACCTTGATCGTCTTATCTACAATATTTGAACTCTTACCAAACCTGTGTAGCTTGTCCTTGGACTTTTTTAATTCTTCCCTTAGTAGATGTATTTGTTCTAACCTTTCACATTCTAAGACCTTTGCTTCTAGCTTATCCTTGAACTTCTTTAGCTTAGCCATTGACTTGTTTAGATCATTTATAAGCTTTCCTCTCTCTTCATCACATTCTTGAAATTGGATCTCAAGTTGGAATTTTTACTTTCTTACCTTATTTAAAGTTTTAAGAGCATAAATAAGCTCTCCCTCAAGATCAACTCCTCCTTTTTTTCATTCTTCCTCTATATGTTTGCCTTTGTCAACATCTTCATTTTCTTTTGACTTAACTTCTAGAGGATCACCTTCTTCTTCTTCTAGTGCAATTAGAATATTCTCTTCTGGTCCTTCAAGTGTATCCTCATATTCATCATCAATGAAACTGAAACCATTCCTTGTACAACTATCTTCAAGATATCCAAAATTACCACATCTAAAATACGAGAACTATTGGTGACATTTTCTTAACTTCTTATTTTTCTTCAATAAAAAATAAGACTTCATATTTATCATTGTCTGAAAAACTATCATCACTATCACTTGGGTACTTACTTGCCTTGTGTACATAGTAGCTCTTATTTTGTCTTTGAAATAACTTCTTCCCTTGTATGCCTTTTCCATCCTTGTCTTTCTTTTGGTACCTGTATTTTTCTGATTCCTTATTCCTGTGATCTTGTTTCTCTTTATCATTGTCATTTTTAGCTTCTTAAAAATCAATTGCATAGTGACCATAATTTTCACAATTCAAACATATAACAGATTTTGCATCCTTAAATATTCTTGAATCCTTATTCTTTCTGCCATAATTAGCTTCTTCATCACTAGATGACTCATTGCTTGAATCTAAATTTTTACCCTTTGTCTTTTTAGTAGCTTTGAATGTTGATTCCTTCTAGAAATTAGGTTCATATTTTGTTCTTGTTGGCATTTTTGCCACATTGATTCTCATTGATGAATGCATTGATGTATTGTTGGGGATCTGACTTTTGATTGATGCAGCTTGGGCGAAAAAAGGAGAAAAATTGAGCAAAAAATGGCTAAGTCTGAAAATTGCAGCGACGCGCTGACATGTTGCAGAATCGCGGTCAACGCAGTCAACGCAGGCAGGTTGGCGGAACTGTCGCGATATCGCGACGTGTTCCGAAATCGCGGGTCGGCGGGCAGAAAAAGCACTAAGTTGAAAACATGCAGCGATTCGCTAACATGTCAGCGAATCGCGACCCGGGGAGCGTCGAAGGCAAAAAGTGAAAACTTGCAGCGCGTCGCTGACATGTCAGCGAATCGCGACCGAAAATGGTGATTGATGCGGAGAGAAGGAACATGTAGCGAAATCGCTACGTGTTCCGTTTTCGCGGGGCAGAGCGCAGGGAGGAGCGAAAGGGAGCCGGACATGTAGCGATATCGCGACATGTTCCGGAATCGCGGGTCTTCAGCAGCGAAGCGTACGGCGTAAAATCATGTCGCGATTTCGCGACCCGTCGCGTTTTCGCGACCTGCGCAGTTTTCCCGCCAAGTGCAAGTATGAACGGCCGAGAGGGTTTTTTCGATTTCCGATGATTTAATGATGACCCGAATTAAATAATTTGCGGATTTCCAATGCGGTTAAGGTCAAAGGGTGCCCAGGCTACCAAAATTAAAGGGTTTATTGGTTCGAAGATTGCCGTTCGTGGATTAATTCAACGGTTTTTCATGCACATATTCAAAGAATCGAATTTAATGAAGGGCCGCAAGCGTTTCATGGAATTTAATTTTTATTTCTTCGAGACTGCGATTAAGGGGATCATGTTCCTCGTTTCCTTCGCATGATTGTAGATCACGAGGAAGTGGTTTTAATTATTTAATGCTGCAAAGAGGACGGACCTCTATAAAAACCAATGTAATTTTCATTTGCAAAGGTTGGAAAAACTTGCTGCTAGAAACTCGAAGTGCATTTGCAGGAATAAAGGATTGGCTTCTATGTTTCAAGCGTTTGCATGAGTGATTTCCTTTCTGTTTATGTTGCATTTCTAATAGCATTTGTATGTCTTCATGGCTGTTGCATTTAAATTCTGCATATTGGATTTATGCACTTCCGTGAGAGTATGATTCCTGGAATGTGATTTTGGAGGGTTTCTCTACGTACATCGTGCGAAAGTTAGGTTGATAACTTTTATTGCTTGCTGTTGCTGCACTTTAAATTTCCTGCTGTTATTTTTCGATCCCATCACTTCGGCCTGTGGCCATATTTCCATTTCTTTCTGCAACCTTTTAGATCTCTTTCCAAAGAACCCTTATCTTAAACCCAATTTTAGAATAGTAGAGGGAACCAGCCCACTCGGAGATTGGTCTCGGGAGCCATTTCTTGCTTCCGACCTTTCAATGTTGGCCGGGTCTAGGGCGCAATTGTAAAAATCCTTTCCTGTGGCGATTCGTGACCAACGGCTTTTGGCACGCCGGTGGGACAGACTTTTCTGTCTCCAAGAATTCATAATTGGTGGGATACGCATAATTTTACAAAGTGATAACCCCACCGGTGCCAACAGTTTTGGCACGTTTTAACACCCGGAGGTCTCAAGATTTGATGAGCTGTCTTGGCCTCACAGCGGAGATTTGTAAGTTCATCTGGCGACTTTGCTGAGTTGAAGATCTGTTCGTGGACGCCTATTGTTTTTTTTTTTTTTTTAAAAAAAAAAAAATTCAACAAATGTTTTTTCTGGCGACTCTGACTTAATGGCGATGGCCGTGATTCCGCAGACCACTGCCACAAAGGCGAGGGTTTTTCCTAGATGGGATGATCCTGGCCCTCTGAATCTGCAAGTTCGGCATGAAATTCCCGAAGGTGCCCTGAAGAACCCGGCAAAATATGATGGTACCGAAGGCATGGCTCGGCACATGTTGAAGACATTGCTACTCCGTCCATGATCCATGTCATAGAACACGAGGATGTCATGATCCGACTTCGGTTCAGCTCTTTGGAAGGAAGAGCATTGTAATGGTACAGATTGCTCAAATGTCAAAGCATCAGCTCATGGGATGATCTAGCGGGAGCACTGATCAAAAGATTTGATGAAGATCCTTTCTACAGTTCTTTGGATCTCTACCATTTTTTCATGTACATCAAGAGAGCACCTCAAGAAAGCATCACGGACTTCAATGTCCGATTCTTGATAAGTTGGAAGAGAATTCCAGAGAAGATCCGTCCATCACCCACCCAAGCCCTCCTCTTTTATGTTCGAGCTTTTAACTCTGACATTGGTCTCTTTTTGCTACAGTCAGGTGAACAACGCTTCCCACAAATCTTTGAGGAAGCAGTGCGAGCAGAACAGCTGTTGCTCTTATCAGGAAAGTTACCGTGGGGAGAAACTCCATTACCCTCTCCGGTGGTTGCTGTTCCTGTTTACCCTGCACATTCATGCCAGATCCCTTATACTGAGCAAAAACCTGAGATGCAGTCATGTGGGATTCAAGGGACAGATCTCGTCCAAAGTCAAGGATTGGAACATGCAAGCACTTTTCCAGAAATGAACAATATGGTTGCTTGCAGTTTTCAGCAAGAGATGGGCCAAGTAGAAGAAAAAGTTCAAATTCCAGAGCCTGAGGAGATCCCAGAATCCGAGTTCTCACTTGAAGAGCCCTGTGATCACATCAAGGAGTTAGAGGAGCCTGTACTCAGCCCACAGCCAGTAAAGTCTGCAAAGTGGTGGTGTTGGTTCCAGCCACTACATCCAGTACCTGAAGAAGTCCTCCATGTGGGTACTAGTAAGAAGGATAATCTGCTGAATTGCATCCTATCAGCACCATGGAGAACTTCAGGAAGGAGCCAGCCTAATTTCAAGGACCGACTTAAGTATGATCAGATCTGGTCGGGACATTGCAGATTTACCGGATAACATTCTGAGATTGGATGTCTGGTGGCGACATGCCAATCATGTCGTGCATTATTGTATATAGTATTTTGAAAAAACACAAAAAAAAAATAGAAAAAGAAGAAGAAAAAAAAAAAAAGTGGTATTGTTTTTATTTGTTCATCTCGGTTCTTGTTGCCTGCGAGCCGTAGATGCTTGTTTTTCCTTTGTTTTTCTCCTCCCAACAGTTTTGTGGCTTTCTAGCACTTTCTTCTTTTCCCTTCCCCGTTTCCTCTCTTTCCTTTCTTCATCTTCTTCCTTCTGTTTCTTCTGCATTAAATCAAAATAAGCCATAGCTGTTGTTTCTTTTTCCCTTTTCTGTTTTTCCCCGTTCCTTCTTATCCCTTTCCTCTAAGTTCAGTCTTTTATGCATTTATTTCACAGTCTAGTTCATTTCATTTCACAGCTTTTCTAGTTCCATTCCCACTCCATAACTTTGTTCATTTTCATTTCATCATTCCATTGCAGTCACCGCTTGCGCAACCGCAAGAGCTCACTCCACCATCACCTTCCATTTCTTCAGTTTATAACCGCTTCTATGCAGGTTCTTCCAGTTCTAGTTTTCCGCAGCTGAAGAAGTTTGGCAGCAGTACCCTGACATGTTTTGCAGCAGCTAGTTTACAGTTCCAATATGACTCGTGCCCAATGGACTAAGGCTCTGGATTCTTGCATACGACGAGCTGTATACCCCGCGAGCCGCCAAGAATGTTGGCATTTTTGCCACATTGATTCTCATTGATGAATGCATTGATGTATTGTTGGGGATCTGACTTTTGATTGATGCAGCTTGGGCGAAAAAAGGAGAAAAATTGAGCAAAAAATGGCTAAGTCTGAAAATTGCAGCGACGCGCTGACATGTTGCAGAATCGCGGTCAACGCAGTCAACGCAGGCAGGTTGGCGGAACCGTCGCGATATCGCGACGTGTTCCGAAATCGCGGGTCGGCGGGCAGAAAAAGCACTAAGTTGAAAACATGCAGCGATTCGCTAACATGTCAGCGAATCGCGACCCGGGAAGCGTCGAAGGCAAAAGGTGAAAACTTGCAGCGCGTCGCTGACATGTCAGCGAATCGCGACCGAAAATGGCGATTGATGCGGAGAGAAGGAACATGTAGCGAAATCGCTACGTGTTCCGTTTTCGCGGGGCAGAGCGCAGGGAGAAGCGAAAGGGAGCCGGACATGTAGCGATATCGCGACATGTTCCGGAATCGCGGGTCTTCAGTAGCGAAGCGTACGGCGTAAAATCATGTCGTGATTTCACGACCCGTCGCGTTTTCGCGACCTGCGCAGTTTTCCCGCCAAGTGCAAGTATGAACGGCCGAGAGGGTTTTTTTCGATTTTCGATGATTTAATGATGACCCGAATTAAATAATTTGCGGATTTCCAATGCGGTTAAGGTCAAAGGGTGCCCAGGCTACCAAAATTAAAGGGTTTATTGGTTCGAAGATTGCCGTTCGTGGATTAATTCAACGGTTTTTCATGCACATATTCAAAGAATCGAATTTAATGAAGGGCCGCAAGCGTTTCATGGAATTTAATTTTTATTTCTTCGAGACTGCGATTAAGGGGATCATGTTCCTCGTTTCCTTCGCATGATTGTAGATCACGAGGAAGTGGTTTTAATTATTTAATGCTGCAAAGAGGACGGACCTCTATAAAAACCAATGTAATTTTCATTTGCAAAGGTTGGAAAAACTTGCTGCTAGAAACTGAAGTGCATTTGCAGGAATAAAGGATTGGCTTCTATGTTTCAAGCGTTTGCATGAGTGATTTCCTTTCTCGTTTATGTTGCATTTCTAATAGCATTTGTATGTCTTCATGGCTGTTGCATTTAAATTCTGCATATTGGATTTATGCACTTCCGTGAGAGTATGATTCCTGGAATGTGATTTTGGAGGGTTTCTCTACGTACATCGTGCGAAAGTTAGGTTGATAACTTTTATTGCTTGCTGTTGCTGCACTTTAAATTTCCTGCTGTTATTTTTCGATCCCATCACTTCGGCCTGTGGCCATATTTCCATTTCTTTCTGCAACCTTTTAGATCTCTTTCCAGAAACCCTTATCTTAAACCCAATTTTAGAATAGTAGAGGGAACCAGCCCACTCTGGAGATTGGTCTGGGAGCCATTTCTTGCTTCCAGCCTTTCAATGTTGGTCGGGTCTAGGGCGCAATTGTAAAAATCCTTTCCTGTGGCAGATTCGTGACCAACAGTTTTTAACTCAAAAGCTGTAATAACACCAAGTAACATATATCTTGTCAAAGAATCACCATCGTTTGATTCTTCTATAGCAGAAATATTTTCAATATATATTTTTGGAAGAGATATTAAGACCTTATCACAAACATTTGATTTTTCAACATTAATTTTAAGTCCTTGCATGGCATTAACAAAATCATCTACCCGAAGTAGATAAGTACTAATTTTTTCCTCATCCTTCAATCTTAATTCTTCAAATTGCCCTTTGAGATTTCGTATCTTTACCTTTTTGACACTTTTATCTCCTTCATATATGTTTTGCAAATTATCCTAGATTCCTTTTGTATATTTAAAATGCATAGCTTTTACTGATTATTTTCTATGCAAACCTCTCAAAATTGTATTTATTTATTTTAAATTATAATGTTGTAGAAGCTTACCTTCCTTATCTGTAGGTGGATCAGATAGTGGTATGTATCCATTTTCAACTGCTTCCTAAATTTCATTATCAAATACCATCAGGTGAATCTTCATTCTCATACTCAAAAATATATAATCACTTCCATCAAATTTTGGTGTTGAATTATCTGAGGATACATTCTTATAATCTATTGTGTTCTTTAAATCTTTTTCTTCAATCTGTTAAACTCTTTCGAAGGAACCCACTTTGATACCAATTTAAGAACACAAGCTTATACTGAGAGGGGGGTGAATAGTATAAGACCACTTTTTACTTTTATTTCCCAATAAATATTATGCAATGTAAATATATCAATATCAACAGTAGTAATAAAAGCAATGCAGAAATAACCATACACAATAGACACCAATTTTACGTGGTTTACCCAATGTGGGCTACTCCACGGAGAAAATATTTCACCAAATTTTTTTCAATAAATCTCTTAGGAATCCTTTACCTATTAAATTTTTTATGGATACTTATCCAACTAAGACACAAATCCCCTAATCAAGTTCATGGATATCTATCCACAGGAGAACTCCTTTCTCCTCTTACTCTAGCTGGTGTTCTTCTAGAAGAACTATTGTCCCCACTGCTCTAGCTAATGGATATCTATCCAATGAAGACACCTATCCTCACTACCCTAGCTAATGGATCTCTATCCACTAGATATTGTCATCCTCTATACTCTATAAAATTCAAAGCTCTATTTCAAATTTGCACTAAACATAGTCCTTCAGTCTGGCACAAATCTGCTCAACCTCTATCTCTGGTCTAGGAAAAACCTATCTTCAAATCTGCACCAAAATTTGTTCTCTGATCTATACTAAACACACTCCTTCAGTCTAGCACAAATATATCCTCAATATCTATCCTCTTATCTGCACTAAACACAATCCTTAAGTCTAGCACAAATATGTCCTCAAGCCTTGACACAAAGCTTGACTCAATATCAAATCAACTCTACTAGATCTACCACAAACCTTAACTCAAGGTTTGAACAAATAAATCAATCAACTTTGCTCACAATTATTATCAAATACTTACCTCAAATATTCTCAACAAGTCCTCACTATAACTTGTCCAAATCAGCTTAATAATTCCTCACTAGAACTTATCCAAACTTATAGAAACATAAAGATAATTGTTAGAGACTCAATATTCTTCACACTAATCACAATGCTCAATTACTTTCAATCACTCTTTTAGAAACATATAGATAATTATTAGAGAATCAATATGATTCACACTCACAAAATCTCAATAACTTTCAATCTCTCTTTTATCATAGAAACATATAGAGAATTTCTAGAGACTCAATATTTTTCACACTCATCAACACTCAACCTCTTTCTCAAATGGATTCAGAATATAGAACAATTTGTTTCATAGAAATTGAACTATCACATCAACACATCCAATTTACTAGGCTCAACTAACTCTACTCAACCAATCACTCAATGAAATAATTCTTGCTTACAAACCCTAGTACCAATTCATGAACATTCACTCAAATATTTCCAACAATGCTCATAAAAAAATCTCACATAATAATGATACTCATGTTCTTTGCAAACCCTAGTTCAATTTCTTCACTCAACTAATCACTTCAACAACAATGCTTATAAAACCATATTCACATAACAATGATACTCATGATCTTTGCAAACCCTAGTCCAAGTTCACTCAACTTAATCACCTCAACAATAATACTTATAAAATAAGGTTTTTTCAACAGCTCATTGTTCTAGAAAACCTTGAAGCTTTAATTCAAAACATACTCAACAATGCTTACCAAAAAATCCTTTTCACTCCAACTTTGCATTCACAACATTCAAAAATCACTCACTAGGAATATGTACCCATACCTTTTGTTTATGTAGAAGTATCCTTAGAAAACCTGTCTCAATCACAATTTTCCTCTTTGCAAATTTCTATGGTTAGTTGACAAAATATCACACTAACTCTCCTTCAAAATATTTTTAAAACACAAAAATAATCAATCCCAAATACACCTTATTACTCCTTGAAATTAGCAATCATCAATTTACACATAAAAATAATCACTCAAAATGCTCCTTATGATCTCCAATTTAATAAATCAAAATTTCAAAAATAACTCTTCAGAAATAATAATTGCCTCACCTTGTAACTCCCTCAAAAAACTTAATAATACCCAGGTGTTGTAGGTGAGTTGGAGAGGAGAGGACAATCCTCCAAGGGAGGTCCTAGGTTCAAATCTCCATCCTACCAAAAAGTTGAATTGTGTACCCAAAATTGAATTGATAATGTTGGTGCGGGCAGGGTTGAACACGACTCCTGAGTGAATTTGACGGTGTAGAACTCCCTGATCGTGGTCTCTCAGACCAAGGCAGCCCCACAATGGGTTTTTCGCTTAAAAAAAACACTTAATAACCAATTTTAATTTAGGCAAAAATTAAATCTTACAAACCATTAAAAATTATTTTTCAACCTTAGGCACATAAAAATAATTTTTTTTCTTTCAACCTTAGCACATTCAAAATTAAGCAAAAAAACCAAAATTCATCAGCCCATACCTTTGTCTCAACCACTAAAAGGGCCTCAGTGGATTTCAATCCTAAAACCTCTCTGTCCAGCATCTTACCAAGGTGCTAGCCCACCACGTGGGCTAGGCACTCCCTCAAGGAGGGGAAGGTGCTTGCTCCCCTTTATCTCCTTGTTGGCACCACTTCTAAAAATGATGACCCTCCTTCCTTGCAAAACGTGAACCCCACATGATTCAAACCTGCATCCTCCCTACAAGCAACTGTCTTAAATCCTTTCACCATCATCAATTGTGCTACAAGGCGCTTGTGCAAGGTACGAGGACCCTAGATCCTATTTGTTTTTTCCTTTACCTCGAAGAATTTTCAACGTGAAAATACTGCGTTATTTTTACGCTAGTTTTCAAACTTAGGGGCATTCAAATTAATTGCATTAGATACTAAGGCAAAGGTTTTGCCTTCATGTATACACAGTGCCTTGATGTTATAACACGTCAGTGCTTCAAATCAAAGTTTAAATTCGATTTATAAACTTTGCTTTATAACCGTTTTTTGGTTTTATTAAATTAATAAAAATGAATTTATAATTAAATTAAAATTAACTTATAATTAAGTAACATGAAAGTTAATTAAATTAATTAATAAATTAATTTATAATAAAATTATATTAATTCATTTAAATTTCCTTTTTAATATTATAATAAACTATTATAATATTATTTTCCTAGGCTTCTTCTTTACCCTTTGGACCTCACCTGATTGCCTGCAATTGGGTCTTGATCAATTGAAGATGGACTATCCTTTTGCACTTATTGGAGAACCTGAAACTGATGCTGCCCACTGAAACTAGCACTGACTGGTGTTGAAAGTTTAACATCAATGACCACTTACTCTTGACATAAATAACAACTCATTTACTCAAAATTTCCAAAAAAATTAACTTATAATTAATATTTAAATTAATTAATAATTAATTTAAATAACTTATAAGTTAAGTTAATTAATTAATAAATTAATTTATAATAAAAATATATTAATTAATTTATAATTAATTTAAATTCCCCATATAATATTACAAAGAAATATTATAATATTATTCACTTTGGCTTATTCTTTGCACTTTGGACCACATATGACTTCCTCGAACCGGGTATTGATCAACTGAAAACGGACTATCCTTTTGCACTGATTGGAGAACATGAAACTGATGCTGCCCACTGAAACTGCCACTGACTAGTGTTGAAATTTTGACATCAATTACCACTCACTCTTGACATCAATGACAACTCATCTACTCAAAATGCCCAACATTTTTCTCCTTCCACATTGTCTCGTCTCCCACCTCTTCCTCCTTGCATCCTTATTTATTGTTTTACCACACACCTCAAAACTCAACATAGACCCTTATTTATTATTTACCACTTTCTTTGACAACATGGGCCCTTATCGCCTCCATCATTAAATTTTCAACCTCCCTCTCTAAATTATTTTTAGACTTCCCTTTGAGAGTCCATAGGAAAGGGATTTTAAAAATAATTAAAATACATGCTGGAATAAAGGTTAATCTCCTTCTTTCGATTTATGTTAACTTTCAAGTAAAATCAATTATATGTCCTCAAAAACTATATTAAAGAAAATATAATTTCTTTTATTAATGAATTTCTTTCTTTGTTTTATTTTTAAATCAATTCATATAATTAATTAATAAAAACATTCCCTAAATCAAAGCATTATCAACTCATGATGTTAATTTCTTTAATTAAGTTAACACATTTAGGTATCAATATCAATAAACCCCAACATAAATTTAATCCTAAACATATACCAATCTAATTTAAAATTGTTAACCTGATAATGCCCACCTAGTCGTTAATAAAATCCCTATTTTATTAATACCTTCCTAGGTGGGTCTATCATTTTTAGTGTTTGATCTATTCCTTTTACCTACAAGCATAGTTCTCCTGCGAGAAACCTTTGTTAAAACATTAGTACCATAGCCATACAACATAATCATAATTAAAAATAATTTTATATATACAGAATATAAACTATGCTAAGCATCCAACCAGTAAATTAAAAATCTTATCATTTTAAAAAATGGTCTTGGTAGGGGGGATCATGACAAACTACCCCCCTTGGACTAAACATAGTCCTATGTGTTTCTCCCTACATCACATTTCACTTTAATTCAAATAAAATAAAATCAAATACTTTTCATATCACCCACCTTCTCTAAGTGGTATTTCTTATAGAGTATCAGTCCCATTGGACCTTACACTATTCTAGAGTTCACTTCCTCATCGCTTTGGAATGAAACTCTAGAATATTCAATAGACGCACTTCAATGGCCTTGGGGTCTGACATCTGTAAATTAGAAAAAACACATACATGATCAAGATTAGCAATAGTTTTCTTAAGTAGGGATACATGGAAATTTTCATGGATCCTTGACAGGTTGGGTGCTAAGGTGAGTCTATACACCACAAGACTAATCATATTAGTGATCACAAATGGCCTAAAAATATAAGAATATAGTTTTATGGAATTTGAAACACTCTTCATGGGTTTAACCTTCAAAAAAACTTTGTCTCCCCATAGATAATTCTTTTGGTGATACTTTAAAATTATCATAGCTCATTTTATGATCAATGACATCCTTAAGACTTCATTTTATCATCCCAAGTTATTCTTACAATACTAGTTTACCCACTCAGTTTGACCATCGATTTTTGGACGGTATGTAGAACTTATACAAATTGTAACTTCCAAAATCTAACCATCCTAGGATATAAATAAATTTTTAACATGGTTATGGTTCACAAAAGATATACCAAATAATATTATAGAGGCTTCACCACATTTTGAGTTCTAGATGTTGCAGACATCCCTTGAGTCAATAGGAGTGATCACTCTTCCATAGTTTTCTAGGGTTAACCTTGTACACTACCCATATAGATTAAAGGATTCCTTTATGTGGTCCCCTATTTCCTAAAACTCATCATAAATGTAGGATAACTTGACCACAATGTATGGATTAACCCTATCTCTATCATTCAAAAAAAGGGATGCCAATTCCTTTACTAGGCTAAGCCTTTCTAAGCCAGTACTTAGGTGTAAAACCTCTTAGTTTACTCATTACACCATGAGCATAACTAAAGTGCTCAATCATTCCATATTTATGATGGTTTTATTGAGGTGACTATCATTATGTATGATATCCCTCACATGCAATTCCAACAATCCTTCAGGGTCCCATCACCAATCCTTATTTAGAAAAGAGAATCCAGGCTACAACACCTAAATATTTTCCTAATAAATTATTATCTTTGAGTCCACTTCAAAAATCATTCATCGAAGTGCTCATTGTAAATCCCTCAAACATTGCTACACCAAAAAATCCTTAGGTTCTACTAGTTTGGATATCTAAAGTGAATTTTCCAAATGATACAAATTCTAAAATTGTTTGGCTCTTGGAAGCAATTATTACTTTTACTCCCTCTTCATTCTCATATCTATAATAGGACTTTTTATCATGTTTTCTCTTATATTTGCTCCTCTAGAGTGGGTAGAGAGGATATCTAGGCTTCTGTTGCATGATCATTCTCCTTGAATCACCTACTTTGGGTACAACTACTTTGTCCTCGAAGCATAAAATACCATATTTGGTGTTGAAATCCTTATTTTTTTAGGTTTTCCTTCTACCTTGGTCTGAATTTCACTATAATCCATTACATTTTCTTGACTTAATTCATTAATTTAACATGATTATAGATCAAATCAGTTATAAGTCCTTTTCAATATCTCGAGCTTGAACAGGTTTATCTTGTTCAAATCTTAGGATCCATTCCTAGGATGGATTTATGTACCTCTTTACTACTTAAAAGCCTAATACTTGGGTACATATATTAACAATTTAGAGGGAGAGGATCCCATACTCCTCTCAAGAATAGTTTCCCAATCTATTATTTTCACTAAGTATGATCAAACCTTAACTAAGAATAGAGTTTCCAATAGCTACATCATGCACATGAAGGGTAACCCTTACTATTTAGGTTACTAAAGAGTAATTCAATAGAGAAGAGATACATTTACAAATCATACAACCCTGTCTCAACTGATTTGGCCAACTTATTTGGATACTCTAGCATTTTTAATGTCTTTGGCTAGCTATGCCAATATCTCAGCTTTTCCTTCATGATCTTCTATAGCAGGATCCTTTTCCTGTCTATACTCAAAACTTATGTTTAGGAAACTTGGTTAATAATAGTTTCCAAAAATTACCTATACAGGTTCATATATTCCCTCTATTATTCAATTTATTCTTGTAGTAATCAAACTACAATGATGAGGTTTTCTACCTCTTTATTTATATTTTCCAAAATTTTCCCTCAAGGTCTAGCTTCAAATTCCTCTTGCCTAGTTAGCCCCCATTTTTTTTAGAATATTATCTTCTTCTTTCAACTTAGGTATCATTTCACCATGCCACATCTAAAGAGTTGGATAAGTTACAATTAATTCTAATTATACTTCCAATAGTTAGTTACATTTTCCCATGAACTAACTTAAATTATTTAATAATCTTCATCACATTTATATCCCACATTTATGGTGCTACCCTGGCTATGACCATTAGCATTTTCCAAATAATGATCTTGGTCATACTTTCCTTATTGCAAGGTCTCATTCTCCATAAACACAAAGGAATTGAGCTAGGTTACCATTCCCTACAAAATTTTATATATTGTAAGAAAAAAGATAAGCATCAAAACAAATAAGAAGAAATAAATGAGCATTTTCAATAAAATTATTTTTTGTATTAATTCATGGAACCTTTGTAAAATGGTTTTTTATCTCCTTTTTACAATGCTTTTTTACCCTGAGTGCATAGGGGTATGATTTACAAATAAATTCTTGCTCTTTCAAGGTACAATGGATAAGAGGGGAGAAAACCCTTTTTGTTATTCGAAAGAATGGTAGTGCCACTGGTCTTCTCTACTCCAATAAATATTTTGGATGTGTTTGTGTATCCTTGCAGACCATCCTTGCTTCAACAACTCTTCAATAACCTATCATCTACATACATGTCCTGTCAAAAAGGGAGTTAATAGCATATGGAAGTATTCCACTATGTGAATCCCTTTTTGATGTAAATAAAAATCTATAAAACCTTGAATTATAAATGCTTACATAATGGTAAATAATATGCAGAAGACAAAATACAATGAGATAAAATACCTTGTTGATTTACCTACTTCAATATGGGTCTATAGATGGTTGAATCTGCTTCAATTTAAACATAGGGTTTTTCTTGAGTGTATATTGCTCCAAATTATCTGAAAATTTGTGGAGATATTCAAGGGTTTTTTAGGAACCTATGCTCAAAATTTCAGCTCAATTAAAGTTTGGATGAGCAAGATATATCCAAAACAAGTTGGTTAGTTTTAGCAGTCCTACGCAAACATGGGCAACATGATGGTATGATTTCGTACCCCTCCCATCACACAAGTGATGGGGTTTTTATAACCTTTTGGAAGGTTAGGGTTAGGTTTTGGTATGTTTATTAGGTTTTGTGAAGGGTTAGGGTTTGGCAACTATCTAGGATTTGGTGTCTACAAATGTCCCTTTTTGTATTGCGTTGTGTAAAACACAATGTGATGCAAAAACAAGAGACACCTAGTTTTATTGGATGGAGAAATGGACTCTTTCCTTAATGCACAAGAAGAATAATTTTTGGAAATTTTGATTTTGAATTACCCCCTCAATTGGTGAATGGGTGAAGGATGAAACCCATGAGCCAATTGACCAAATGTGGATGATGAAAGGGGTGGCATTGATGGATGCAAATATCAAAAAACAAGATCAAGTTGGTTGCCCCAAATTTTGGGTGGGTATGCATTGTTGGAACTTTGTCGTTGAAAAAATTATGAGCACTTGTAATATGGTAGATGGACTAGCCACTATGGGTATCATGTTCAACCCTATGGCATGATGCATACCAAAGTTAATTTTGTAAAGGATTTCCACTTTTGCAACCCCGTAGAGAGGGCTTGATGACAGTCTTGGGAAAATTTCCTTGAACACCATCACTTTCCAAAACTAGGTTACCAAATTGATTTGATTTGTTTTAAAATGAATTGGAGTGATCTATGGCATGCATGTATGAGTGATTTGGTGTTTTTTTGAATATCGTAAATTAAAATCAAGTTGATTACCCCAAGTTTGGGTGTGTATGCATTGTTGAAAGTTTGCTTTTGGTAGAATGATGAGCACTTGTAATGTGGTAGATGGACCAGCCACTATAGGTATCATGTTCGACCCTATGGCATGATGCATACCAAAGTTAATTTTGTAAAGGATTTCCACTTTTGCAACCCCACGGAGAGGGCTTGATGATAACCTTGAGCAAATTTTCTTGAACGCAGTCACATTCCAAAATTGAGTTGCCAAATTGATTTAATTTGGGATAAGATGAGGTGGGATGATGTGTGGGATGCATGGATGATTTTGTGAAGTTTTGGAGTGTTTTGTAGCCTTTTTGGGACCCTTTTGGGGCCTTTTGCAAATGCAGGTTGCGTTTGGGTACTCCAAAAAGCATGAATTTTGGCTATAAATAGGCTTGGGGTGCTCATGTTGACTTCATTCTTGCATTTGAGAGTTTTATTTTCACATTTGAGAGGGAAGAATATTGAGTGGTTGTGTTTGCAAAGTTTTGAGGTTGATTTGATGGTTTTTTTGAACAAGTGTCCTTATGGTGATTTACCCATCCTATCGGATTGCATGGATAACCAATCGCTGCAACCACCAGGTGACTAGAGTAAATCACTAGATACAAGGTTCACTTGAGAATACCCTTTTGAATTGAAAATGACCAAAGGGTTTTGATTCCTTTGGAGCCTTTTGAATTGAAAGTGACCAAAGGATTTTGGTTCCTTTGGAGTCTTTTGGATTGAAAGTAACCAAAGGAGTTTGTTTCCTTTGGAGCCTTTTGAATTGAAATTGGATTTTTTTTATTGCATGAATGATAATCTAACCAGTGTCCTTATGGTAATATACCCATCCTATCAAATTGCATGGATAACCAGTCGCTACAACTGCTAGGTGACTAGAGTAGATTACTAGATACGAGGTTCACTCAGAGATATTTTGACCAAAGGGGTTTGGTGCCTTTGGAGATTTTAAAATAATTTGACCAAAGGGGTGTGTCTCCTTTGGAGCATTTTGAATTGATTTGACCAAAGGGGTGAGGTTCCTTTGGATATTTTTGAATTGAATTGACCAAAGGGGTGTGTCTCCTTTGGAGTATTTTATATTGAAAGTGACCAAAGGGGTTTTGTTCCTTTGGAGCCTTTGAAAGTGACCAAAGGGGTTTTGTTCCTTTGGAGCCTTTGAAACTAAAAGTGACCAAAGGAGTTTTTTCTTTGGAACCTTTTGAATTGAATTGACCAAAGGGATGCTTCCTTTGGAGCCTTTTGGATTGAAAATGACCAAAGAAGTTTGGTTCTTTTGGAGCCTTTTGAATTGTAACATGACCAAAGGGGTTAGATGCCTTTGGGGATTTTGAATGAAAATAATGACCAAAGAGGTTAGGTACCTTTGGAGCTTTTGAATTAATGAAATTATGAGTGTCCTTATGGTAATCTACTCATCCTATCATATTGCATGGATAACCAATTGTTGCAACCACTAGGTGACTAGAGTAGAGAACTAGATACAAGGTTCACTCGAGGAGATATGCTAGTGAATCAAATTGATGAATGTACGAAAGTAAATAGAATTAGATGTGTTGCACCTACGAATACGATTCAAAGAGAATAAGCTTTGATAAAAGAGTTCAACCTTTTGAACCTAGCATATGATTTGTTGTGATGTGAATGCGAGGCAAAGGGTGCAACCTTTGATAAGAGGATGTAATATTTTGAATCTGGTCATGGGAATGCAAGAAAAAGAGTGCAATATTTTAAATATGGCAATGTGAATGTAAGGCAAAGGGTGCAACCTTTGATAACATGATGCAACCTTTTTTATATTGGTAGTTGATTTATTAATTGATTGTTTAATGTGATTGTTGGGGTAGGTGTGAGACCTTGAACCCCCTCAATTGGTGTTGATGATGTGATTATTGGGGAAGGTGTAAGATCTTGAACCCTCCCAAGTTGTTGAATTATCTGAGTGTATGATTGGATTCAATCAATTAGTGGGGAAGGTGTGATACCTTGAACATCCCCAAGTTGCTTGATTGATTGTTTGATGTGATTGATGGGGAAGGTGTGAGACCTTGAACCCCCCTAGTTGGTGTTGATGATATGATTATTGGGGAAAGGTGTAAGACCTTGAATCTCCCTAGTTGGTTGATGATGTGATTGTGCATGTATATGTGTAATGGTGGATTGTTCAAATTTTTTTTGTGTGTGCATGTGATGAAATGAATGTATTATGAATGAATGGGTGGTGATGTATGAAAATGAATGATGTTGCCTTATTTATTGTCATTCGAAGAGGTTATGGACCATTTTTTAGTAGATTTTGCCTTTATTACTTAATCAGGGGCACCAATACAGTAGTATTGGTTTGACCATATGTTGTAGGATGAAATGGACTATGATACATGTGTGACAATGCGATGGTGGTATGGAATGGAACCTCACTTATGACTTTGTTTACCTTAGGGATAAATGATCTAGAGTTGTTTTGCAAAGACTCAAACATCCTAGTGATCTCAAACAAACTCATCTACTCATATCACAAATCCATATGATGCTAATGGCATCCTAGCGGAGTCAAATCTCTCAAGGACCAACTATGTGTGCAATGAATGTTCATTTTCCATTAATTTTGAGTAAGGTAATGATGCAAGCCAATCAAGAACCATTGTGTGTGCAAATAATGAATTCATTTACCAATCTTGAGTAAGGTAAGATTAAACCAGTCATGAAGAGAACCAAAAATCTAGCTTGTCCTTATGTGCATTCAGAGGTCTCTTCAAGAGAGATGTGTCACCATGCATGAGCATAGTCCAATGCTAGGGTCTCCAAGCTTTGGGAAATTAGATTCTCAACCACTCGAATCGAGTCCTGATGAGAATTAAACCCTATCCTTACTACTTGAAGGCCTATTATTATTACTTTGTATTTATAAAGAGAGAGCTTTGGGGAATCAGATTCTCAACCACTCGAATTGAGTCCTGATGAGAATTTTACCCTATCCTTACTACTCACTCTATTATTATTATGTTTTTGTGAAAAGAGTTAGAGCTTTGGGGAATTGGATTCTCAACCACTCAAATTGAGTCTTGATGAGAATTTTATCCTATCCTTACTACCCACTCTTTCATTTTTGTAAATTTTTGTAAAGATGTATATTTATTTTATTGTTGGACTATGTGCATAATGGGACAAGCAAAAAGAACTTTTCGCTTCAAGGTTCAATCTAATCATGGTGTCATCTCTCCTTGATGCAAGATCTCATTAATAAATGTGATATGTGTTTGGTTCAAAAGTGGTAGAGTCAATTCCCAAAACTCAAAATTTTCTTAGTGAAAAGTGTTTTGGTCCAAGAGGAAACCTGATTTAACTAGGAATAACCTATAGCACCTAAATATTGTTTGACATTCAATGGAGGTTGCTCAAAACACTAGGAGTTTTTGAAGATCAAAAATACATAAATACTATCAAATAAATGACGTCCTATAGAATTTTATTGCATCTATTTTTTATCTTTTCTATGTATATATATTATTTATTATATATTTTTTGGATGGTGAAATGGGTGTAATGCTAGACCAACGATGCCCCTGATTAAGGCAACAAGATTTAGTGGATTAACAATTATCCAAACTGATTGAATGATGATTAATATGACAAGTGACATGAATGGATGCAAATGATATGAATGCATAAATGCAATGTATAATAAAATGAGTGTGGAATGTATACATGAGTTATGAATGCATGAATGGATGTATGAAATGCAATGTGAATGATTAAACTATTTATTTATTTTATTTTATTATTTTTTGCATGGGGAAGGTGCGATACCTTAAGCATCCCCAAATTGTTTTGTGACTAGTGAGCATGGGGAAGGTGCGATACCTTGAGCATCCCCATAGTGGTTCTGGTGGATACCAAGGTTTTGATTGGATGGTGTGAGTGGAATTTTGATGGAAAAGGTCCCCCCATCGATAAGATCTTGGACCACATTTTTAAATGCCATGCAAACATTGATGTTGTGACCCACTTTTCAATGATAGAGGTAATAATGATCTTCCCTATATGACCTGGATTTATGAATTTTGGTGTTTGCAGGATGTATGTTAGGTAAAACAATTGTTTTTGCATCTTGTAACTTGTGAAATATTATTGACAAGGGCTTGATTAGGGGGTCTAGGTATGATACTGATGATTTGAATGAGGTGGGCAAGGTGGATGAGGTTGATGAGGTGGATGAGGTTGATGAGGTGGGTGATGTTGATGAGGTTGATGATGACTCAATTGTAGCTCAATGTTTATGAGGTGATTCAAGATTTTTTGTAGAATTAGATGAGTGTGTTGGTGACTCCATCATAGCTCATCTTCACCTTTGAACTTGTTAGACCTAGGCATATCAAAATAGGATGGATATGGGGGTGAGGGAATAGATGAATGAATGGGATGATTGACTAGCTACCTTAGAGTGGGTTTTTGATATACAATTTTGTGTCTACATGGCAAGGTTGTCAATTTGGTTTTGCAGGAACTAAAATTTAGGGTCTTCCAATGGTGATTGAAAGCCCTGATTTGCTTGTTGATTGTACAATTGATGTGTGTTGTTTTTTGGAACATGATGATGTGGGATGTTTTGTTGAAATTGATGGTGAAATGTTTGTTGTTGATGAAATGGATGTTGTTGATGAGGAGATGGGGGTATGATGGTATGTTGCACTGATGAGGTGGCATATGTGTGTTGAAGTGAATGAGTGGGTATGATTATGGTGGGTGGTCATGACCCCTAGGATGGATCTTGGGTGAAGAATGTATTTTGGGTTGAGGTGGGTTGAAGGTTGAAGTCCACCACCTATGATTATTGTTGTAAAATAGGGTGAATGCTTTGGTTGGTACTACCCACAAGCAATTGTTATAGATGTAGAAAAGCTTGTTGTATTGCAATCGTAGATGCAGACTATGTGGTTGTATGGGGGTAGAATATTGAGTAGGATGTGTGGCAACAATGTGAGTGGATGTAGGTGGGGGGTAGGTGGTGAAAGGTATCATGACTGAATGAGGTATGGCATGATGCATGGGGTCAATAGATGATGTGGATGGAATGGATGATGGCATCTACAAAGTAGCATTGACTTGTGCTTCATAGAGTGGGTTAGAATAGATGATGTTTTTATGGGATGGGATGGAGATATATTGATGGGATGATGATGGATAGGTTTGGTTTGTGGTTGCAACCATTGATTCAAAGAGGGGATTGGTGATGATTTGATTAGTGTGTTATGGATGTGAATAGATGGCTTCTTGATGTAATGTGGGGATGGTTCAAGGTGGGATGGTGAGAGGAGGCAATGATGGAAAGACCAAACCTGCTATAGTCAAGTAACTCCTAATGGTATTAGTATCCAGATATGTGATGCACTTATCATATAGGGAAGAAGGTTCGATTAAGGGAGTCTTTGGAATGGCAGCATGTGTAGCTCTCTGCATCATATCCATGTTCAAAGTGGGGATATTATTGGATGACCCAATGGATAAGTCTAGATACATAGTGCATGTTACACTAGCTTGCCCAACCATATAAGTGGTTGGGGCTTGGGAGGCTTGAGAAAAGTCCTCCATGGATACAAATGGTTGGCTTTAGGCTTTTTTTAGTGCTTTAGCTTGACTCTGGGTTGATACCATAAGATAGGGATACAACTAGATGGTGATTATGGAGGTATGTGTGTGAAAATATGATGAAAATAAAAATGAATAACACACAATCACACAAACAAATAAATGTTTTCTATGTTTTTGCAAGTTTTGTTTTTTATTTGATTTTTTTAAATTTTATTTAATTTTTTATTTTTTTAGTTTTTTAATTTTTTAAATTTTTTTGAGTGTTTTTTTGTGTTTTATGTAAACCTTAGGCCTAAAAACTATGCAAGGTGGGTGGAGCTATCCTCAAGAGTAACTAGTTTCTTGGTGATGAAGTCCAAGAAACTATCGTAACTAACTAGGGCTTATTCTAGGGCTCTCTGATGGTTGGTGATGAAATCCAACTCGTTCAGGAGATTTTCCTTGTACTTGTCATGCAAAGGTGCAACACATTAAAATGTGCAAAGTGTGTGTGGTTTTTTATGTTTTATTTTATTTATTTATTTTGTTTTCTATGTTTTTTTGTAAAGCAAAAGCACAAAATTACCCTAAAATGTAATCTATTATGCAATTTGATTTCTTGCCTAAAATGCAGTCAAAACATAGACATAAAGCATATAGAACCAAAAAAATAGAAAAAATACTATATTAAAATGTAGCACACAGGCTCCCAAAATGTCCTATAGTACCTCTGAAACATAGATCCAAATGCAGAGATGCATTTGGGACTGATCAAACATAGGTCTACATCTAGGAAAATGGTGTACTACATTTGGGATTGCCCAAAGGTAGATCTATGTTTCTAACTGCATGTTATAAATAGAACAAGGTAAGCTCAAAACCCTAATATGACCTAAAATGCATGCTAGGATGCAAAAATAACCTTAGATACAACTACTATGCTTCTGGTAACCTAAAAAGCCAAATAAATGCTCTAAAATGTAATTTTAATATGATTTCTCATTTATTTTTTAAATATGCCTACAAAATATTTAAAAATGCTTACAAAACATTTAATCTAAGGCCTATAATGAAATAGATACATAAAACATTTTTTTCTTTCTTTTTCTTTTAAAAGTGAAAATTTTTGAGCTAGGGTTTCAAAAATGGCTTACCTGGAAGCCTTACGCTTTCTTCCTCCAACTCCTCAAATGTAGTGTTACATTTGTACAAGTCTCCCAAATACAAATTTACATTTGGACAAGTACAGGGACAACCCAAAAAGGATCTGAAACTCCTAACTTTGATTTATGACTTTTCTTATGTTAGAGCTTCAAAACCTGCAATCACGAAAGAGATAAAAATTAGCAAGTTAAGAAAATCAACATAATGCCCTTTGGGGGTCCCACAATGATTGCCATTTTGTAAGCAAAAATATAAGCATAAAAACAAATAACAATAAATAAATGAGCATTTGTAATAAAATGATTTTTATATTAATTCATGGAGCCTTTGTAAAATGTTTTTTGGCTTTCATGGAAACATGGGATACTAGCAAAATCACCGTCTGTAACAAAAATTATGATGTCGACATCAAATTTTTGGTTGATTTAATTGGAAAACCTACTAAAAGAAGATCCATAAGAAGATAAAAGCATAATTGGGATGTCGAGTTGAAAGATGTCAAGGATAAGGAGATTTGCAGAAAGGCTCATTTGGGGATTTGCCACGATGAACTTCCTTTTCCTTGGGGAAGTTTTTTAAAACCTATAATAGAGTTTGTGATAGTTGATGACCCAGATAAGGCTCTCTATAGTTTTTATTTTACCTTTTTCAATCATTTTTGTGATGTGAGTGTATTTAAAATTCCCCAATTTTTGTTTAATTCTATTGGCCACACCATTGAGCACTATAGAATGAAGAATGGGTCTGAATTGCCCACTCATCATGGGTTATTCAATATTTTGTATAAGCATTGGCTAATTCATTGTCCTTAGGGCATCATTGTGACTCCCCCTCCTAAACCCAAGTCGAGACCCATAAATCCCAACTCCTCTCAAACTACATTGCAATCCTTAGGCACCTTTAGGCTTTTTGCTAAGAGGAAAAAAGTGGTAGAAAATATCTATAGATTAAGGAAGAGGTCCTGTAGTAAATCACCTAAAACTGAATCTAAGCCTAAGTAGTAACCTGTGTGATCCTCTGTCCACCTTAAGAATAAAGCCCAGCAAAAATAATCCCTTATCATTGAGTCAGAGGATGATGAAAAGGATAAATCTGACCACTGCATGCATATGTTCATCATAAAGTCTATCACAAATTTCATTTCCCATATTACTAATTTACGTAATGCTCTTAACCTATTCTTCTTCAGGAAATCCTTTGCTAACAATACGATTAGTGCTCCTGCTAAAGATACAAATGCTGATGTTGTTCCTGAGGATGTCCTCGACAAGGGCAAAGAGGCTGAAATGGATACTTCCAATGATGAAATCCAAAAGGTTTATGCTAAACCTGAGAAGGTGGCTTAAGAGTTTCTTTCCTTTGCAGGGGGGTTTCTAGTTGCTTTTCTGCTACCTTCTTCATTTGTTTCCTAATATTTTTTGTTTTTATTCAAGGGTATCCTTTTTTATGCCTTGTTGTAATGGCTACTTCCTGAGGATAGCCTTGGAGGGTTGTTTTTTTTATGGAGTGTATCCTGTTCTAAACATTTTTAGTCACTGGGCTTCTTCAGCATTTTTGTAATTAAGTTTTGAGGCCCTGTTAAAACCCGTTCATAATCTAAATCCTTTAACCGATAAAAAAAATAATGTTTTTTTACCCTGAGTTCACAAGGGTATGATTTAAAAATAAATTCTTTCTCTTTCAAGGTACAATAGGAAATAAGGGGAAAAATCTCTTTTACAAGTCAAAATAATGGTGGTGACATTAGTCTTCTTTGCTCGAATCAAGATTTTGG
This sequence comes from Wollemia nobilis, assembly GCA_028583015.1. NCBI lineage: Eukaryota > Viridiplantae > Streptophyta > Pinopsida > Araucariales > Araucariaceae > Wollemia > Wollemia nobilis. Next base: position 6,417,259 of record JAQPPZ010016912.1, on the reverse strand, counting down.
ATGGGTTTAATTATCCTTGTGGATCATCCTTGATTCAATAGCTCTTCAATAGCCTATCATATGCATGCATGTCCTACCAAAAAGGGAGTTAATAGCATATGGAGGGCTTCCACTATGTGAAGCTCTTTTTGATGTAAATAAAAAGCTATAAAACCCTAAAGTATAAATTCTTGTAGAATGGAAAATAATATGCAAAAGATAAAAGATAATGAGATAAAATACCTTGCTAATCTACCTGCTTCGATCAAGATCTTTTGATGGTTGAATATTATTTTGTTTAAATATAGGGTTGTGATTGAGTCTTCGTTGTTCCAAATGATATAAAAATTGGTGGATACATTATAGGATTTTTCAAGAACCTACCCTAAAAATTTTAACTCAATTTGATTTTGGATGAGTGAGATATGGCCAAAACAAGTTGGGTAGTTTTAGTAGTCTTATGCAAATGTGGGTAGTGTGATGGTATGATTTCATCCCCCTCCCATCACAAAAGTTATGGGATTTTTATAACCTTTTGGAAGGTTAGGGTTAGGGTTAGGGTTTGGCAAGTGGATAGTATTTGGTGTATATATATATATAGTGGATAGTATTTGGTGTATATATATATATATATATATATATATATATTTTTTTTTTTTCAAATGTGAAATTAGTTTCTTCATCCCCATGATTTATCAACAATATTATCATTCCTTGATAATATCAATATCACACTACTTTGCATAATGCACCATTCCTAAACTCTTGTAAGATTTGGGATTCACTAAGTAGTTCTTTTTTTTCCTAGATCTATGTTAGAAATTAATTAGGGCTCCATGAGCCTTTAACTAGTCTATTCCCTAGGTGATGTCAAAGGTGTGTAGGAGTTATACATAAAGACATTCTATGCTAGAACCATTGGATAGAGAAATTTTGATCCTAGGAAAAACATTGTTCCATAGAGTAGGTTTATCTAGAACTGTACTCAACTTTCCACCCTTGTGCCAAAAATCCTAGTCTTTCTAGAATATCCCTAACTAAACTAAAAAAATAAAGCTATCAATGGCTCCAATGTCTATTAAAATCTTTACTTCGTTGCCAAAAATCTCACCCTTTATGAGTAAAAGTGTGGCTTGCCCTTCCAAATTCTGGCTCCCAGTCGCAACATAGATTTTATTAATGGGTTCCTTTGATTTTATTCTTGGTCCTAATCTATAAGGGCATCGATTGGAGTAATGTGAAACTCCACAATAATAACATCCACCCTTGGTCCTAGGGTGCACTCCCTATTTTTGTCCTGCTTCCTTCTCTACTAGTGTTGAATTTGGCTATCTTTGGGGTTGATTTATGTTATTATTGTTGTTCCTCATTTGGAAAATTTTCTTAAATCCTCCTCACTTCCCAGTATTCCTCTTTTTGGGATTTGGGTAATTCCTACTCTTTTGGTTTTACTCTCTTTCCCATTTCAAGAAACCAACACTATTTCCTTTCCTAAGCGCTTGTTGATCTTGCTCAAATAAAACAACATAGTTGTAATAGAGCCTTTTCGACTTGTGAGGAAATTATACCTTTTTAGCAAGGTCATAGGCTTTGGTAGGACCATTTGCCTTCCTAGCCTCTAAATTATTAACCTATGAATCCCAATTCACTATGGTTTCCAATAGTTATTTCTTCTAATCCATCTATTCTTGTGTTAGAGTGACTACCGTAGTGAGGTTCTCCACCTCTCTATTGGAATTTCTTGAGACTTCATCTCATGTCCTAGCTTCAACATTATTCTATTGAGTTTGTCTACTAGATGGGGTAGACCTCCCTCTTCTCATTATTGGTGCCATTATCTTGGTCACATAATGAGAGAACATTTTTAAGTTAGGTCACAATTCCTTATTTGAATTGTACCACTATCACTAGCTAGGTTTTTTTAACTAATAATAGATGCCAATGGTTACCCTTACTTCTATGTAAGGTGTCAAACTTATTAGGGGTTACTACCTTCTAAAAAATCTTTACTCATAGGTATAACTATGCCTATAGATGTGCCATGAAGAGAAACTATCATGAGTTAAAATCCTTAGTATTGTATGTCTATTGACAATTTTTTCTTCATGGTCAATCCCTAGTCCATAGGGTAAATTTGTGTTTTTTTTATAAGGAACTCGTAGTCTTACGACCATGGATCTGATACCAAATATAACAACTCAAAATTCCAACCTACTCAAGAGAGATATTTTTTTTTCTTTTATACACTTGTTAGGGATTGATATCTACTATCTTAATACCCCATAGTTTAAGTTGTCCTCTATGTATGAGTTCTAAGCATATTTCCATAAGATTTTCCTTCATCTATTATTAGTGATAAATTATTTGTGCATTCTATGCCTAGTCATTAACTTCAATTTGCTACTTATAATTGAATCTTAAAGGAAATATTTGGAACGAAGTCCTTGGAAAACTCTCTCTCTTTGTCATACTATTCTTACCTCTTTATCACGTAATGTTATTTAATAGATGTCATTTTTATTTCATATAGGATTTTCTCATAACGAGGGTTATTTGAGAATATGGGGTGCATTCACGATTTATTTTTCACAACTAAAAAACTTTATTTTCCTTTAAGTTAACCATTCATATTTATTATGGAAAACATCAATTTAGTTCAATAAACCTTTACTAAAAACTAAAGTATGATTTACGAAATTACAATAATATTTCAACAACATAATATCAATAAACTAGCACTAGCATAAGCAAGAAATCAAATTAGAGATCATCCACATAATCACAACACATCATTTATCCTAGGAAAACCCTTATGAGAAAAACCCAGCCTTAAAATATCCTTTATATTTTGTAAGTCAAACTGTTATCCACTATAGTTATTCAAGGAATATCATACTTTACTTTTAAACAATATAAAACATAAGAACCCCATAGCTCTTATGTTCTTAAAAAGCATGAATTACTCCTTTAATTCATGATACAAAACTAGGTGAGAGAACCCCATAAGTTCCTCGCATCAGGGTTATGCATAAGGGGTAGGACCTAAAAGGTACTTGTAAAAAAATGGTAAATATTTTGTGAAAACCCAATGAATCCTAGCCAACTCCATGTAGGATGGCATGGCGAATGACCTTAATTTTTTAGAAAAAAATGGCAAAAAATAGTGAATTTTCAAGTTCTGATCGGACCAGGTGGAATAGGAGTTTCGAAAATTATGGCTAGGTTACAAATCATGATTTGATCTCAGAATGAATGCATAATATGATTTGGTCTTAGACTAGATGTATAATATGATCTGGTCTCATACTGGATGCATAATATGATCTAGTATAAAATAGGATGCATAATATGATATAGTCTCGTATCAAATGCATAATATGATCTTATCATCGATCGGATGTAGACTATGATCCGGTGTCAGATCGAATGCAGAATTTGGTTCAGTATTAGACCAGATGCATAATATGATTCGGCCTTGGACCAAATCCACAATATGATTTTGTCTTAGACCAGATGCACAATATGATCCGGTCTTAGATCGGATGCACAATATGATCTGGTCATTGATCATATGTAGAATATAATTTAGGCTCGGGCCGGATTCATAATATGATCCGATCACCAATCATATGTAGAATATGATCTGATCCAATACTAAATGCATAATTTGATTTGATCCAAGATCAGATGCATAATATGGTATGACATTGTACCAGATGTAAAACCCAAAATGGTATCGAGACTAATGTAAATTTTGGTTCGACATAGGACCGGATGTAGAATAAGACCTAGTTTCGAGGCCTCATGTGGAATATGGTCATGATGTAAATAAATATTCAACTGCCACATGTCACACATTAATTCAAAAACACTGCATGTCCAATACAATGCTACCATGTGTCAACCCTATTTCTTCAATCTATAAAAGGGCGTCAATTGTCATTTTTTCCAATTCAGTTTTATGACTACACAAACTAGAGCTAACCTTTCCAATCAATATTATGATTTCCAATCCTATTTATTTGGCTTCCAACTTCTTATGATGGCCACCCCTTCACCAAAATTCAAGAATCTTTCTTTCTCTATAATTTTAGATTTAATGACAACCCTAGGTATGAACTTTATGTGGCTCCATAACTTAGGTTTGAAAACCTTGGTTTCAATACCAACATTTAAAATAGATAAAGTCCTCCTACAACATATCATATATGGTTATGACCATGATAGGTCTATGGTCAAAATAAAAGTACAAAATAGAAATATGCCTTTCACCATCATTCCTACATATATTAATAGATTGACAAGTCTTCCTTTCATTGATTTTCCTCAAGTGTTGACAAGGTTACAACTGTATCTAGATCACAAAGTACACATCAAAACCAAGTACGGTCTATCATTAGAATATTTGGTAGGCATAATTCTTATTATTTATATTCTATTAATGTTCAAAGTTTCAAATTTGTCACCCATGTGTTGTAGGTGAGTTGGAGAGGAGAGGGCAATCCTCCAAGGGAGGTCCCAGGTTCAAATCTCCACCCTACCAAAAAGCTGAATTGGGTATCTAAAATCCAATTGATAATGTTGGTGTGGGCAGGGTCGGGTGTGACCCCCGGGTGAATTTGACGGTGTAGAACCCCCTGTTCATGGTCTCTCAGACCAAGGCGGCTTTGCAAGGGGTTTTTCTCTTAAAAAAAAAAGCTACAAATTTGTAAATTATCATCTAATTTTATTTTTGCAGCTTTCGCTGCCAAGTCAAAAAGAGGATTAACAATCAACGATATTAACCATCCAAATCTAAAGGCCATTATCAAGTTATTCTAGGCTAGACTAATTCTTTTGGGAAGAGCAATTTTTTTTTTTGGGCACTAGCTTATATTGTTCAATTTGATAACAATCAAAGGTTCAATTGGTGCACGTATATTTCAGATCGGATCAAGGCCGAATTAAACGGTGTATAAATGGCAACTAGTAAGACATAACCCATTATGGGAACTTTTAATTTCCATTTAGCACTTTATTATGAGTGTTTTCATAATTTGCAAACTACTCATATACCAACTATAGTGCATGGAACACTACAAGCTATTGCAATGTCAGCAGAGGAATTGAAGGTAATAATTGCATCTTTGACCATGACATACTATTTTATATTTTATCACATTTCATTTTTTAAATTTTTATTTTTATCTAAATGTAGTATAGGTCATCCATTACAAAGAGTAAACAGGATGCTACCAATAGGGGTCACAAGCCAAAATAAATTGGTAATTCTGAAGACACACGATCAGAAGTGACACTGTTGTAGAGGCCATATAAATGTTCCAGGAAAGCCACTACTCCTAGGGATTCTCGTACACCTAGATATGCATAAAATGTGTAGTATGAATCTAGTGTGGCCAACACCTCCCCCATTGGCACCCAAATTCAACACATTTTATAATATTCAGGTAAATTTATGTGTAGTTAATTTAAATTAAGAACTTGTTCTATTTTATTTATGAAAAATTGTAACAAAATGTTTTTGACTATTATTAGTTGATTCTAAAAATCAATGACAAGTACAAAAACCACAAGTGAGAGGCCATATGACACCACCACATCCATCACATCCAGCATTTGCATCACACCCACCACTTGCACCATAGCCACCGCTTCCACCATATCAACGATAGGTACAACCTATGCTATACGAGGGCAAATTCATGTTGGAAAATAATTGTTTTCATAGAGATCACATGGGGCTGCACAAAGTTCTAGGTATGGGTTCTTACACTCATAGAGATAACACATGCCAACACCAAGTTCTGGGAATGGTTGGTCATATTTTATATAACACAAATTTAGCACCAAAGGTTTCAATCGAGGGATTGGATGATATCCAACTCGATGCTGATTTTATTTTGCAGGGCAACATTATAGGCTTCAAGGCAATAGATGTGCTTCATGAACCATAGTATCAAGTAGAACAAGTAGAAGCACCTTCTCCTGCAACTGATCAGACATCATTGCCATCATCTCAAGGAGACAACTCTCATCCTTATGATCCTCAAACTGAGGATGATATTGTAAATTTTGATGAAAATATTTTAATAACTGAAAATACTAAAGCAACCATTAAGCAGGTTGTGCTTATATTTTTACAAAATATGAAGGAATGGAAATATTGGGTAAATCTCCTTATAAGGTAAATTAATACCCGATACAAAAACTATACAAAAATATATTCTCTTTATTCTTTGGTTCAGTATGAACCAAAAAAGCTTGATGGTCTGCTACAATAGGCCACATCAGGATTAGTAAAGTCTGATTTTAGTTATGATGATGATTTTTTAAACATTTTTGTTGGTAGATTATAGAAAATTAATGCTAAAGCCCAATCATTTTATAACCATTGTGCTTTTGATAAGGATAAAGTCACAGTTGTTGAGGTTGTAAGGAAAATGATTGAGGTAAGAAAAGTTTTTATGTTTCAATTTTCTATTACAATTTAATTTTTATATTTCTTGAAAATATGTAATAATTTCCATATAACCTTTTTGAATTATGTTTTCAACTTGTTTTTGCAGTTAAATTTTGAAAACTTAAAAATATAGTTTAGGCATGGACATCAATATTAATAGGGTGAAGACATTTTTACATAATGCAATGGAAATGAAAAAGAGAATGCAAGCATAAATTTAAAAAATAAATTGTTTAAAATAATTAATCAGGGATAGGCTCAAAGAATATCCAAACTAGGTACTTGAGAAAATAAAATAAATGCTTCCAACAACACTCGAAGATCCAAACAAAGAAGCATCATTGGTGGTAAGTATTGTGAAAGTATGTGAAAACATAGTTAGAGCTGAAGCACTTCTAAAAGAGAGTGTTACAAAAGCAAATAAAGGAAAAGAAATGGAAACTCCAACCGATAGTGAAGCATCAAATCCCCAATCAAATGTTTGACAATGTAATATGCTATCAAGTTGACTATAGTCAATAATTTTGTATGATGTAATATATTTCTATTCAAACTAATAAAAAATATATTTTCTCATTTTGTGTTTTCCATAATTCAAAGTTTATTTGCATTTATAAATTTGGGTTGCTATTTATTTTATTTTTGGCTAATATTGTTTACTATGTTCATCTCAAACAACAAAAGCATCATAGATAACATTATAGATATTTATGCAAACCAAGCATCTTTAAGATCTCATGAACTGTAAAATTTTTGAAACTGAAATAAACCAAAACAATGATCTTAAGTATCATAGATCTTCATGCAAACCAAGCATCTTTTAATATCTCGTGAACTAAAATAGATCCTAAATTTATTGTTGTTTAACATACATACATCAACAATAATATACCAATAACAAGATTTAAAACATGAAACATAAATATTTATCAATGAAGAGAGTTGAGACACTAAGACATAAACATACACTTTTAAAAACCACAATAAGTTATAAGACATGTAATTTTTAAAATAACAATGTGATATAAAACAACAATCCTTTGAAATCTTATAAATTTGGAAAAATATTGTGAAATCTACTATCAAATCAATTTGTGTTTATCAATGTCAATGAAATCATAGAATAATTAAAATTAAGGTAGCTGAAACATATCAGCTTATCTAGAATCATTATTAAGCATAGAAAAAAATTGCGTCTCCACCATTTGATCACTGAATGCATCATCATCATCCTTATCAATCGTATTCATAGTACCCTTTATGTCTACAAGGGAACTCTAGTATACCAATGCTCTGTCATACAAAAATTTATCCAACTGATACAATGACACATAAATTCTTAAATAATTTTATCAATTTTTGTCGAGTTTGTTGCAAAGCTTAGATTTAACAAAATATGATGCACTGAAAACTCTTTCACTTTTGATTAATTGTTTCAAATAATTCATATAAACGAAAGTATTCACTTATTGTATCTTGTAAGATAGTACTTGGATATAATTTTTACCACAAATGTGCAGTGGAACTAGTCTCAAGGACACTAGTCATAAGTGATGTTTGCCCAACCATTGTTCTTCCAAAATGCAATGACTATTGTTTCAAAAGATCATTGTTGATTATACCTCTGATTTCAACACCATTGAATTCCACACTCTTACTAAAATGGTTAATGATGTTACCCATATATTTAATAAACAACACATTTATAGAATTGTATTTAGTAACACGGGGTTAACCACACCCATGGCCTCGAGTGACTCATCTCTCTGAATTCGTTCTCTTATCTCACCTATCAAATATTTTGCTATTTTTGAAAAATTACACTTAGTTTTTTGTACAATAACATGAAATCTATTGTGTGTTACAAGAACTTATTCAAAATCATCCACAACTATACTTGATTGCCTTTCAAAACAATAAAGTGCTACCATATTTCCATGAACATTAATACAAAGATGATCATTGATTTCAAACTTCAAAAATCTTTTTGGATTGGTAACATTTATCAATGTATTCCAACTATCAAATAAGTGTTCTGTAAAATCTTGTTTTGACACATATAATATATCAATAAGCATGCATATTTGTTATCTCATCCTCATAAAATCAACGATATAGATAGATCTCTATTGTGCAAGTTTAATTAATTTTTTCATTTCTTGTAACAATGGAAGAATACCACATAAGGTCAAAAGTTTTTCCAAGTCATTCAAATGAAACAACATATATTTTGCCTTATCAACTATCCTACGATTTGCATGCATAAACCTTGTCAATGATTGATATTCTACAAAAACTCTCTAAGTAGGTTGATACAGTGAAATCCATCTTGTATCCACATATTTTAACAATTTTTTCCTTTCGTAACTCCTAGTGCAAACTATTGAAACTTTGCAAACCTTTTTTGGCTGAATGAAAAATAAGAATGAATTTCACGAATAAGGTCTTCCACTCTAGAAACATTTGCAAATGTGCTCATAATTTTATATGCAATATTCGCTCTATGATCCATACAATTAATGAGAATCATATATAAGGTAACTATGGTTTGAAGTCAAACACAAATACGATACCCATGCTCTTGCATAATAGTAGCACCATAAAATCTAACGCAAATTAACTTTGTTGCTATGTCTATATCATTTATTCCCACAATATTCTTTAAACTATTCACAACAACATTATAGATATTTTATGCATTTAAAATTTCCAACATATTATGTATTCCTAACAAAATAGGTCTCCTTATATGATTTTGAAATGTGTACACATGCATGCATGTCCAATATGTGTTTTCCATAGTCGTTACCTCATAAATAGAAAATGAAATGAATTTGGAAAGTTTTACTTGCTCCCTTAGGTCTTCTTTCTCAACTGAAGATAAACATTTTACCATTCCCCAACCAATTTGATATGACCAATAGGAATTAGGAAGATTTTTCATATTAGCTAGGTGTAATAGCTGCCTATAATCAATAAAATAAAATATTGGTCTATATTTCTTGAGTATACTATAAACAACAACAAACTACAAACTTTTTGAAGCTAAGATGGTATTCTAAATTTTATAAAATTGGGCTCTAATTGTTCCACATTTCTCAAAAAAATATTGTTGTTTCTTTAAGTGATTGTCATATTCTATAGCATATCTTAAATGCAGACGTTCTAATGCATCCTTCCACTTAAGTTCTTACTAACTTCACCATTACTTCCTGTAACTTTTACATAAGCTTTTCCAACATGTTTTTCAATTGTATCAATCTTATTTTAAAGCCTATGATCCTTACCAAGTCTCCAACTACAAATTTTGCATCTACATTATTTTTCATTGATTTGGTTATCCTCATTCAGGATAGGCTCAAGCCAAGAAAATCTTTCTGCCCATTCTTTCTTAAATCCCCTTACAATCATCCAGTTAGATACTTTTCTTTTTTTAGAGTTTTTGCTTGAAGATTCATATGAATCTTGTAATGATTTTGATTTATCACTTTCATTTTCAATTGTAATGTCATTTTGAGGGTTATCTTCAAGTGTTTGTTATATGTCATTATCAAGGAGATTTTTATTAGAAGGTATTTATTGTTGAGTAATATCTTCAAGTCGAGGCATATCAGGATCGACAAGGTATTTTTTTTTTTAGCGAAAAACCCCTTGCAAGGCCGCCTTGGTCTGAGAGACCAGGAACAAGGGGTTCTACACCATAAAATTCACCTGGGAGTCACACCCATCCCTGCCCGCACAAACATTATCAATTGGATTTTGGGTACCCAATTCAAATTTTTGGTAGGGTGGATATTCGAACCTGGGACCTCCCTTGGAGGATTACCATCTCCTCTCCAACTAACCAACAACACCTGGGTGGATCGACAGGGTATTATGCATAGTAGCATTGCCATAATATTTTTTATCATTCTTGGATTAAATAAAATATACAAAAAAATATTCATATCGTTAATCAAGCACATACTGGGAAGTAATTGTTTGGGAAAATATTAGTAAATTTAATACAGAATATACAACTAACTATTCAAAATTTAAAAATCATGTGTACCTTGAATTTGCATAGATGTCGTTGGCTCGCATTTCAAAATTTAACTAAAATATTTGAGGATACTATTTTCAGTATAAAATTTGACCCCCTTATTTCCATCACTAGGTGACATTTTACTTGTAAGAAAAATGTTTTACAATTTAGAAGAGTAATAAAATGTTGAAGAGGGTGTACTTTCACTAGGCCTTAAGATAATATTTTAAATAGAATAAACAAATGGTTGGGTGGTAGATTATACATACTTGTTTCCTACCATGCTTTATTATGATTTTATCAGTTTATGCCATTGGTTCATTTTCTAGTGAAAGCACTTGTAACTAAAAAGAGCACAAAGGTAATTGACAGTCAAATTGAAATCAATCTAAGAAAAATATTCCTTATGCAAGAAATAATTGGAGATATGTATGTCAAAAAATATCAAATTATAGCACAAAATGGGCTAGAAATAGAGAATCAAAATATCTTCAGATAAACAAAGCATTAATATATCTTTAGAGAACCAAAGCATTTACACATTATAATCTTAGCAAGGAAAAAAATATCTGAATAGAAACTAAGAATCAAATAATTTTAAGACATGTAGAATAAGGTAAAATAGAGAAAACATGGGAACAGAGCAATGACCATCGATGCAAAAGAGGGCTTGGATATTGGTGTGGTGGAGAACATAATTGAAAAATAATTAAAGATACATATAAAAAAATGAATATTATGGTACAAATGGACTAGAAACAAAGAATCAAAATCTTTAGAGAAACATAATATCAATGTATTTAGAGAACCAAAGCATTTATACATGTATAATATTAGTAAGGAAAAAATATCTGAATAGAAACTAAGAATCAAATATTTTTAAAACATGCAGAACAGGTAAAAATAGAGAAAACATGGGAACAGAGCAATGACCATCCAGATGATGAAGAGGGCTCAAATATTGGTATGGTGCAGAACAAGATTGAAAAATCATTAAAGATACATGTCAAAAATATAATATTATGATACAAAATGGACTATAAATAGAGAATCACAATGTCTTAGGTTCATCTATTCATAAAGAATCAAAGATTTTTAATAGAAAGAGAGAAAATAGGGGATAACATGAAGAACATGAAAAAATAGAGAAAACATGGCAAGCAAAGTAGTGATAGAGAACATGGTGTAGAAAGAGGTTTGGATGCAAAATAGGGTTTGAAAATTGGCCTGGTGCAAAAAGAGATTTGATTATCTAGTGCGAAATAGGATCTGGTTGTAGAATAGGATCCTATTGCAGAAATGGTTTTAGCTAGTTGCAGAATAGGTTTTGGGTGTAAAAATGGTTCTGGCCAATTGTAGAATAGGGTCTACTTGCAAAATGGTTTTTCTAGTTGCAGAACAAGTTTTGGTTGCAAAATTATTCCGACCAATTGCAGAACAGGTTCCAATTGTAGAAATGGTTACGATCAATTGCATAATAGGTGCCAATTACGAAACAATTTTTGGTTGTAGAAATGGTTTCGACCAATTGTAGAACTGGTTTTGGATGGTTGCAGAGCTGGTATCAACCGATTGCAGAATAAGTTCCAATATGGTACAAAAATAGATCTAATTCTTCCTTGATCTATAAAGTTTACAATATGGTGCTGAAATGGTTTCGGTCTTGTGTAGAACTGGGTCGATATATCCGTCGGGTGTAGAACAAGGTTTGAAAATGAAAATGTATCCATAGGGTGTTAATTATATATAGTGGTATACTTGGCAAGTTAGACGGGATAATTTAGAAACTTAAAAATTTTAGGGTGAAAAAGGTACTCTATTTAGGTGGGATTGCTTGTGAATTTTTCAAAATAACCATGATACTCTTTTCAAAGTACGATGAACTGACACCTAACATTTATTTTTCCCAAAATTTTTTGGCTAAATGATTGACGTTCGGGTCCCCCAAATTTCACAAATTTGAGTTTTTGAAAATGCTACTTTTTGCCCCAATGGCAAATTTTCATCGCTATGCATAACCATGCCTTGAATTAATTCCATATTCATTTGTCACACGTTATTATCCTTTCTTGGAGGGAAACATCCTAAGGAATAACTCCTCCTAATAGTCTAATGTACCCATATTATTTTAAGTAGCACATAACAAATTATTTAGAGAGGACCCCATAATCCTCCCCAAATGATCCCACTAGGAAAAATATCATTCGTAATACAATTCATAATATTATCTGCCTCATATATATTATAATTCCACCTTAACTTTATTTAATCAAGATTTGTAACCTCCTTGGTACATTATAAACATTACTTAACTAAAAATATAAAATATAACAACTATAATATATTTTAAATCATAATTTACCTTAAAATAAAATAAATCATCTTTAATATTTCAAAATACGATAAATCTTCAACATGAAACATAAAATCTTTATTATTTTATTATATCAACATCTATCTTAAACATGAAACATAACATACTTTATAATTAAAAATAATAGAAATAATAGCATCTTTAACATATTTAATATTTCGACATAACAACATCTATAGAATATTTTATATTTTGAAATAAAATCTTTAACATATTTTATATTTTATAATAACAACATCTATAACACATTTTATATTTTTAAATAACATCTTTTATATTTCAAAATAACATCTATAACATCTTTTATATTTCAAAATAACAACATTTATAACATCTTTTATATTTTGAAATAACATCTATAACATCTTTTATATTTTGAAATAACAACAAGCAAAGGTGAGTCAAACAGGTGGGAAAAGGGGCCATGTGTCAATAATTTGCACCACAACCATTGCTAAGGGCCAATCAACAAGGAGAGAGGGTCCACTTATCACCAAATTGTGCTATAGCCAATGCTACATGACCACCAAGTGGTTTTTTCTTGACCACCACTTAGTGGTCGAACAGCCATGGGAGCCTTGCTCCCTTTATGGCCTTTGCCAACCTAAACATATTCCATGTAAGATATTTTTTATAGTAGATGAAAATTTCCCTCTACCTTAGCACACATTTGCACAAGTATCATACGGCATGGGCGATATTACAGTTGCATGATGACGATGGAGATGGATATGATTTATATACCCTAAGGTTTAAACCTTAGTGTATTCCAAAATGGGGTGGTAGAATTCAATAAATGCACTCTGGGGCATTTTCAAATGGGAAGAAAAACAATAAAATAAATGAGCCCTCCTTCTTTTGAAGTAGGGTAAAATTCCCAAACATTAACATAGAGATCACGAAGGTAAAAATAAAATCCAAGGAATATTATTTTATGTATTCATTTTTATTATTATTATTATTAAATGAAAACAAAGGATCAAGCCCATCATAAGCAACAAAATACATTGTGGGATGTCTACATAGCCAAACCCCAACAATGAGACCATATAGGTGACATTCAAAAGTTTTATGCACATAGATAGATACATTAACGCCAAACAATAGGATGTCATAATGAAATATTTTAAGGAAAACATCTAAGGATACCAAGGCATTCTAAGGATACGTTCATGTAGAAAGGTAGAATCCAAACAAGAGAAATACAATCCAAACAATAAACTTGTGTGATCCAATTATAAATAAATATATTTTTTTAACAAAATCAAAAATATTACATGTAAATGAAACATGTTTTCAAATCTGAAAACCAACGCAAGCTCCTTTCACCTTCCAAATAACTCTTCCTTCTATTTGAATCTCAAAAACTCTTTAGACCTCCAAACTCTTTTTCTCCTTCCTCCTTGTCTCATCTCTTGTATCTTCCCCCTTGCATCCTTATTTAATGTTTTACCACACACCTCGAAACTCAACATGGGCCCTTATCACCTCCATCATTAAATTTTAAATCTCCCTCTCTAAATTATTTTTAGACTTCCCTTTGAGAGTCCATAGGAAAGGGATTTTAAAAATAATTAAAACACATGCTCGAATAAAGGTTAATCCCCTCATTTTGATTTCTGTTAACTTTCAAATAAAATCAATTATATGTTCTCAACTATATTAAAGAAAATATACTTTCTTTTATTAATTAATTTTTTTCTTTATTTAAAAAAAACTCAATTCATATAATTAATTAATAAAAATATTCCCCAAAACAAAGCATTATCAACCCATGATGTTAATTTCTTTAATTAAATTAACACATGCATAAATCATTATCAATAAACCCCAAAATAAATTTAATCCTAAGCATATACCAATCTACTTTTAAATTTCTAGCCTAATAATGCCCACCTAGGTTTTAATAAAATCCCTATTTTATTAATACCCTCATAGGTGGGTCTATTTTTAGTGGTTGATATTTTCCTTTCACTTGCAAGCATGGTTCCCCTGCATAAACCTTCATTAAAACATTAGTACCATAGCCATACAATGTAATCATTGTTAAAAATATTTTTATATATCTAGAACATAAACTATGCTAAGCATCCAAAAAGTAAATTAAACATCTTGTCAATTAAAAATATGGTCCTGTTAGGGCGGATCATTACAAACTCTTTGTCTTAATTGGATTCCAAGAATCATCCTAATTACTCCTAATATTGGTAAAGGTAAGAGCAAATGTATGTCTAATTTTTATATTAAAATATCATTATAAAATATTAAATTATAATTATGTATAAAGTATTAGATTATTAAAAGTGGTATTTAAAGCAACCATTCAGGATTTAGGTATTTATACTATAGGAGCTATGAAAAATATGATTTTGTAATTTATTTTTTAAATAATATATGTGTGGCTTCTATTGGAACCACTCCCATTACAAAAATAAAACATTATATTGCTCTCATTACATTTTTAACAAGTTAATTAAACCATATCCAACTTGTTTTTCTATCAAATATATTCTTCATTTGCCTTTCTATCAAAGATATTTTCCATCTTCCTCAAACTACTAAGTTTCCATAATCAACTCCTTTATTATAGATGCCTTCCAAAATTTAAATTTTTTCAAGATGAAATTCAACACCATGAATGGCTAAAATATTTGTTGTCCAATTTCCATATCTATAAATATCTTGTCTATAACAACCTTTCAATTTCTTAATATTTTTTTAGGGTTTTAATCATTCCCCCTAATAATGCATGATATTATTTTCATTGTTATTTTTTTTCTTTAAGGGTTTACTCCCACTTCTTGTTAATACTTATGATATTTGTTTTTGTTTTCCTACATCAATTTCCCTTTGGATTTCTTTTCTCTTTGTTTTTTCTTTTTGGATCATCAACTCTTTTTTTCATTCCCCAAAACAATTTCATCTTCATAAATCTCTTCAATATTCTCATACTGCTCATAGTTAGACTTACCATATTTAGGTTTGTCTATCTATACAAGATATGAAGTTCAAGTAATAACCTCAAAAGAACATTCTTCCTTATGTTTTCCTAGAAACCCTAATGTGCATGGGTGCTCTTCCATAGCAATTATCTTCTTATTCTACCCTAAAAATCCTAAATTATTATGGATTTACTTCATCCTTATTTATTTATTATGTTTCTCTTGAAACCTTAGAGTGCAAGGGATAACATCTAAACCACTTTAATTTGTATTTCTAGGAGAGTATTCTATACTACTTGAGAAAAATGAAGATGATGTACTTGGAATAAAGTTGACCTCTTTTATCATATTTATTTTAGGATTTTCTTCCACATATTATTTTGCACCTCTAATTATTTTTTAACTTACCAAATAATGTTTTATATATGATTTATTTGCCTCTTCTTTTGGAGTGGAATATCCTTTATTTGATCTATCTTTTATTATTGTATGATTTTCTTGCTTCATATTGAAGTTTATCTCATGATCAATTTTTTGTGTCTCTTTATTCATAGTTTTCACTTTGCAACCTTTGTTCAATCTCATAACAATTATGGCATCGAATTGTGATATTTTCATAATCCACTTATTGATCCCATTCTCTTTATTTAGAATTAATCTTAATGGATAGTGGCAAATATTTTAATATATCCATAGCAACACATATTCGAGTATAAACAACATGCTTTTGATCCTTAGTAGTTAGTACTTCCTTGATGAAGTCCCCTAGGGTATTTCTAATATTTTTTAAAACATCCTTATTGATAAGTCAATATGGAATTCCAAAATTCCTAGCCCACACTAAAATCTTATTAATAGTTTGTATCTCAAAAAAACATTTTCATTCCATGGTCTCAAATAAAGTGCATCTCTTCCCTTAAACCATGGGCTACCACCCAATTTTTTATCCCTAATATTTGAACTAGAAAATATGAGGAAAAAAATTTAGGAAAAAAATTCATAGAGTAATTTTATTTCAATCCCCTCTTCCACTTGATCCAAATTTTAATCTCTATAAACCTTACCCATAATCTGTGGAACATACATATTAACCCTCTAATTTTAAGAATAATTAAATCATTCTCAATCATATCATTATTTATACTCACTTTTGGTGTAACATATACTACTTGGATAAAACTTGTTATGTATTCACTCTTTTTCTTATATTCAACTTGGGCCTCCATACTTCTAGCTAGAGCATCCTAACTTCCCATTAGGTATTTCAAATATGACTTTCCTTCCATACTAGCTAGTGGGAATCACTCCTAGCTCATACTTCTTCTTAGTTTGTAATCTTTCCCAAATCATACTCGATCTTAGCTTACACTTCCTCCTACCTCATGCTCATTCCCAAATTTAACTTCCTCTTAATTTACACTTACTCTTGTCTCTTCTTTCTCTCAACATTCCTTCATTTTGATAATTTCCCAAAAACAATATTCCATGTATTCATGGTAATGGTTTGAAGCATTGATACACTCCCAATGGACCTGTTGCTTTTCTATCATGAGTAAATCCTAGATCACATCCCCTCTTGGGTCTGGCAATATATATATATATATATATATATATAACTTGATAAAATTTGAACTTAATTTCCTTTTTCAAAATTCATGTTGTTGAACATTTAAAATCATTATATCTTTAAAATTGTTCACACAAAATTAAAACCATACCATATAAATTATAATATTACATGTATTATCATAATATTTCACCAAACCACATAGTAACATGTTTATCATGATGTTGATGTTTTAGCCAAATTGGGCCTTTTCCAATATATCCTCACCATATGACACAACAATTTCCCCCAATACCTTGTTCAATGTTGTCTTATTGGGTTTCAATCCTAGCCCTTATTCGTGTTGTTATGGGCATTAAGACTCAAGTTGTGAGCCTGGGTACCAGACTTAGTTTTTATTGTTAGGTAGCCAGACTCAAGGTTTTTCTAAATTTGGCAAGAGACACTATGAATCACAGTTAGAGATGAGACTTTCTAGTGAACATTGGTGGGGCCAAGGCTCTTAAAAACATGGTGAACTAAAGTTTAATTCCTAAAATTATGGGTAATCCTAGATCCTCTTTGATATATAGTAAGCACAAGCATATGAGAGAGGTGGTAGATGATTTCTTTGTCTCGATGTGCATCAAAAAAGGAAATGTTTACTTAAATTTTTGTAGTACAATAACTTGTAGCCATGTGGTAGGTTGCATTTAGAGTCTTATCTATGTAGGTAACCCTAAGTCCTATAAAAATGATAAGGAGCACAAGTTTCTTAGTGATATGGCAGATAGTTTTTTTTTTGTTTGAATAAATTAGTAAGATCCACTTGGATGATTTTGGAGTGACATGTTTTTACTTCTCATATTACAATCCATACATGTGTCTCCATTACCTTTCGATACTTCTACACTAGAGTGTCATCATCATCACTTTTCTCCATCATGATAACCATTACCATATTTTGTGCTTCCTCACCCAATTGAAGAATGGTACCACCAGTCATTTTTTCCACATTCTCGTATATTTATCATTCCTTCAACTCGTGCTTGGTTGTGCAAATTCTAAAGACATGGCTTGAATTCAAAAATATTCTTATTGGCTTCATCCTTGATTTTTCTAAGATTTTGAGTAACCCAATGAAGATTTATTGGTATTCAATGGCCTGGGTGGTATGGTTTTCATGATTACTTGGAAAGGTGTACCTAGATTACCTTGATCTTCCCCATTTAAACCCTCACCACCTCCTTATATTTCAATAATCAAAGCATTTTTGTCCAAAAATGTCTAGTTTTCTATGCTTGGCCCCTCTCTAATCCTCAAATATTAGTATACATTTCTTCTTTGTGCTTTGGTTGGTAGTTCCTCTCCTCCACCTATCCACCCCCACTCACCACCTACATCCCATAACCCTTGTCATCCCCATGGATAAGCACAACTACAATTTCAAGCCAAAGATGCTCTAGTTAGATGCTTTGATTGACATGGACCTATTGATGGAGTTAGCCCGATCTTAGGATGAAGGTAAAGTTATCATCAAAGGACTTGGATTCTAGATTATTAGTGGCCCCCTTATGAAAGTAACTAGCCTACCCAATGACAGGGAAATATCTTGTGTGAAACATATTTAATGATGGTTGAGCTCAACCATTTCAAGGAGAAATGAGATATATTGGGTTGATACAAGGGAGGAATTATCTATGAATCTCTACCCAAACCTTGGGATAAATTCATGGTTACCATGCTTCAGTATTTTACTATCGATGGGCCTAATTGCATTCTAAGGGGCTTTCACTTAGCATTCCCTAACTATTTTTTTGGTAAAAAATCCATAAACATACCTGAGTATATATTTAGATCCATCAAGACTTCTACCCTTAATTTTCAAGAAGGTTATTCTTCCTTTCTCATGTACCAGGACCTTAACCATATCCTTTTTTAGGAACATGGTTTTGAAGGAATCCTAGAGGACCATTTTTCCTTGCATTGCAAGCATTTCATCTCTATATTCTACTCTCGATGCCAACATGAGTGGTATTCCCTAGAATGGTATCATTTAAGAGCATGCCCAAAAACCTCCCTCTCCTAAAACTAGTTATATGCTTGAATTTGAGCCCACATCCAAAGACACAATTATCTATGTGAATTTTGAGCCTCATCGCCGCTCCTCCAAGGCTAAGGTTCAAATTGGAGAAGGAAATTCCCCCATCATCATTAAAAATTACTATGACACCTTCAAGGACTTGCCCCCCTCCCAAAATCACCAAAATAAAGGATTTATCAGTCATATTTTCAACATAGAAAGGTCTTCTCCAGAGTGGTCCTTCCAATCACTCTTAGGTGAAAGTATGTGTTCCTTTAATTACTAAAAATTCTTACTTTTAGGAGCTTTACATCAATATGAGGGCCTTAATCAGAGTGACTAAAATGACCATCTAACTTCTCCAGTAAGCGGAGGTCATCTTGGATGAGTATAACTGTATTGACAATGCCAAGCAGAAAGATCATGCCTCTTCTCCAACCCAAGGTGATGATGATTGATCACTTCTCTCTAGAGTCTCCTTGGCCTGCTATGCCTATTTTATCTTTATCTCTTGTGCTATGTTTTTTTGGCTTGTTTTCAAGGTCACCCTATTTTTGGTGAATTTATCTATTTGTGCCCCTAGGATTATGGTGTTTTAGACCATAATTTATCCTTTGCAAGAGACTCTCTTTTTTTTTTCTCTTGCGTGTATCTCTTATGGATATTATTCTCTCGTTTTTAGTTTTATACTCTTTGCAAAAGGTTTAGGGACCCTTTCAAAATCCCTTCCACCAATAAATCAAAAAATGTATTATTTAACAACCATACATATATCACTTGAAATTTTTTGAATTTGATATTTTTATTACAAATTCAAATATCTTTGGATAAACACTTTTTAAACATAACAACAACTATAACTTGAAATTTGTATACTTTGTAGTCTCTCATCTAGTATCGATGGATCAAACACACATCACTACAATTGTTCAAGGAACCCTAGGCTATCTAGAGCTCGATTTTGAATTCAAGCCTGAGCTAGTAGAACAAGATATGAATTGTTTCATAAGGGAAGATGTTATATATTACCAAATAATATTATCAAATATTGTACTTGGAGTGCATGATCAGTGGTACTTGACATTTCTAAATATTTTACAAGATAAGTTCACATTGAAGAAGGATTGAAATATTATGCTTTCCTGATGTTCAATGTGCACAAGGTTTTGAAGATGATATTTTGTAAGCACCAGACTATCAAATATTGATAATGTTGAGTTGGAAATATTATTAAGGATAATTCAACTACCTTGTTGATTAAATGCAAAAGTGGATTTCCATTCCACACTTATCTATGATTAGTTGTGTGTATTTCCAATCACAATTGTTTGATAAAATAAGTGAAAGCCCATGATGTACTTAAGGTGAATGGTTGAGTTTATCCCCTTTCACAATATAATGTAAATAAAAAATGCCTAGTATGATTGATTATTTATGACTGGTTGTGTTTATCCCCAGTCACAACTATTGCAAATAGTAGTGTATATCCCTATTTACATATTTAATGTTTGGATAATATGTCTCTATCTAGCTGTGTTGAAGAATCATAGATGGTTGACTTTATCCCTATCTATGGTTTAGTGTTCAATGAGACCATTTCCATTTAATAATTATAGTGAGGTCATTCCTACTATTTTTTATTGTGAATGGTTGAGAATGTCCCTATTCATAGTTAAGTGTTCAATGAGGTCATTCTCACTATTATTCTTGTGAATAGTTGAGTGTGTCCTTATTCATACTCTAAGTGTATTTCATAATCTGTCAAGTGTTTCTTAGTCTATCACATGGTTATTTTTTGTATCCCTACTCATGTTTGGATCATAATGTAATAATGGTGGAATACTAAAATTTATTATATATAATCAAAAGTAGTTGAGTGGTTAGAACCACTCATGCAGGAACCATGTGAAAAATTTTAGTTGGTTGATATTTCCACCAACTATGGAAATCACATGGTTAGTATGGTTGCTCTATATTGAGAAACATTACTTGTATTTAAAAATGTATTTGATCAATGGAAAACATCTAAATATTATAATCATTAATATCTAGGATGTCCAATGTCTCACCATTTGACTCTATCTTCTCAAATTAATATTTTTTGGGGTCTTATCTTGATCCACTATGTTTTTAAACTTATCCAATAGGCTCTCCAATTGGTGATATCTTCTAAAATATCAAGCATGATAATATCTATTGGTATAACTACCTTGGTATTTTTATCAATGTTCTTAGCTATTTACTCTAGCATAAGGAGCTATCCTTTGTAGAAGAATATTTTTTGCAATATCGTAATCATCAATTGTTGCATATTCTTCCTCACCTTTTCAATAGATATATTTTATAATATCATATGTATTCTTGTACCCTTCAAGTTTGATTCATTTGTTAGGTATGTTATTTAGTTTCATAGTTACTATTTTATTGTCTAACATATCTTTCTACTTTAATTACTCATTGGAAATTTTATACAACCATAGAATCACTTTGGTATACCTTACCCTAATGTAAAATTATTTTCTACCCATTCAATTTCTATTTATGTTTGCTTAAGTAGGCTTTGCATTCATCGGGGTATGTAAAATATACTTTATTGTGCATTATCTTGGCATGTATTTGGTCTCGTAGGAACTTAATCTACTCAACTATAAAAGTTTTAATTTTCATATTTTGCATCTTCTCCTCCATCCTTCATTTATCATTTTTAGCTTTTAAATTTTCTAATACATATTTTCACTATCACTTTAAATTGGTCTAACTGAAGCTACAAGTCTTGTTTCTCCTTCTTGAATTGTTGCTTCTTTGATACCTGTAACTTTAAATCATTGATTTCTTTTTTAAGATATCTAACTCTTGATACATTTGTGTTAATTCTCTTTACCCATATTTTGGTAATTGTTTTATGCTATGAATTGTCTTGGGCCTACTTAAATTTTTTTGTTTTACCAATTGCTTGTAAACATATAATAGGTGTGGATTTTTTAACTATTTTACTAGCTACATCATATAGAAGGGATCAACCCTTGAGAAATCTAGTGTGGAAATATTGGTAGTATAGTCAGTTGAATTAGTTTTTGATCTACTTGGGTCTACTAAAACTTCTTAGACAATTAATGAATAACACAAGCTTATACTGAGAGGGGGGTTGAATAGTATAAGACCACTTTTTACTTTTTTTACCCAATCAATATTATACAATGTATCAATAGCAATATTGACAATAGTAATCAAAGCAATACATAAATCACCACACACAATAGAGACACCAATTTAACGTGGTTCACCCAATGTGGACTACTCCACGGAGAAAATATTTCACTAAAATTTTCTCAACAAATCTCTTGGGAAACATTTCCCTATTACAATGTTTATGGACCTTTGTCCAAATGAGACACTAATACCCAAATTATGTTTGTGGATCTATATCCATAGGAGACACCAATCTGCTCAGCTAGTTTATATATTTCTATCCATAGGAGAACTCCTTTCTCCTCTGCTGTGGCTAGTGATATTCTAGAAGAAATTCTACCTCCAATGCACTGGCTAATGGATATCAATCCATTGAAGACTCTTATCCTCACTCAGAAGACCTACCATCACTAAATTGGCTAATGGACCTCTATCCACTGGAGACTATCATCCTCTATACTCTGTCACCTCCAAAGTTTGTTTTCAGTTCTGTCTCAAATCTACACTAAACACAATCCTTCAATCTAGAAAAAATCTATTCAATCTCTATCCTTGGATCTACACTAAACACAATCCTTCTATCTATCACAAATCTACTCAATATATGTCTCTGGTCTGGCACAAACCTATCCTCAAATATGCATAAAAAATTATTCTGAAATCTGCACCAAACTATGTACTCAAATCTACACTAAACATAGTCCTTCGATCTAGCATAAATTTGCTCAATATTTCTCCTCAATACTTAACAAAAATCTTGACTCAATAAACTTTGTATGATCTTCTTCAAACATTAACTCAAGGTCTAAACAAATCAATCAATCAACTCTGCTCATAAGTCTTCTCAAAGACTTGTCTTAACTTTGCATTGTAAGCTTCTACAAAAGCTCACACTAATATGTCTACAAGTCCTCTCTAGAACTTGTCCAATCTTATATCAAACTCTGTCTTCAAATATATATTGTAAGCTTCCACAAAATATTACATCAATCTGTCCACAAATATTCTCAAATACTTACCTCAAATCTGCTCAACAAGTCCTCACTAGAACTTGTCCAATATGCTCAAGTCTTCACTAACACTTACCTCAAATCTGCTCAAAATGTCCTTAGAAACATATAGAGAATTGTTAGAGACTCAATTTATTTCACATTCACAAAAACTCAATCACTTTCAACCTTTTCTTAAATCAATTTAAAATATAGAATAATTTATTTCACATAATTAGATCTATCACTTCAACACGTCCACTTGACTAGGCTCAATCAATTTCACTTAACCAATCACTCAATAAAAAACTTCTTGCTCACAAACCCTAGTCCAAGCATATGAACACTTAATAATTTCTAACAATGCTTATCAAACAATCCTTTTATATTCAACTTAGCATTCACAACATACAACAATAATTCACAAGGAATGTGTGCCCATACCTTTTTTTATGAAGAAAATGACCTCAAAACCTATCTTAAACACAATTTTCTTCTTTACCAATTTTCAATGGTTAGATGAAAAATTATCACACTAACACTCTCTAAGAAATTTTTACTCAATTACAAAAATAATAAAACTCAAATACACCTTATTACTCATTTTTTGAAATTACTACCTAGACTTTTATCTCCCTCAAATACACAATAACCAATTTTAAAAATAAACTTTATAACCCTCCAAAATATTTTCATCCAAATTTAGCAAATCCAAAATATCTCATGCAACCTTGGCAAACATTAGCGCATACCTTTTATCTCAAGCAAAAATGCCTCAACGGGTTTCAAACATGAGACCACTCCCAGTCGAGTGCCTTATCGATATGCTAGCCCACCACATGGGCTATGAGCCTCCACACAAAAGGGAAGGCTCAAGACTTCCTTTTATCCTTTCTGATCGGTGTGACGCAAAACAAAACACCCTCTTCTCTTGCAAAACCAACTCAGTGCTATCCATTGTCACCAACTACGCTACATAGCACTATGCATAGTGAAAGGGGCCCTGATCCTATTTGTTATCTCTTCTACCATTGAATGCTTTCAAAACATGTGAAACCTTTATCTTTTTCTTGCACATGAATTTTGGAGCTTTTATTAATCAATAATTGCATTGGGGTTAAGACTAAGGTTCTTGCCCCCCTTTTATACATGAAGGCCAATGCCTTAGGAACGTCGGTGCCACATTCAAATTTTGAATTTGAATTAATAATTAACCTTTATAACCCAACTTTAATGTTATTTAATTAATATAAATAAATTTTATAATTAAATTATAATTAATCTATAATTAACTTAATAACTTTAGAAGTTAATTAAATTAATTAATAAATTAATTTATAATGAAATTATTTAAATTAATTTATAATTAATTTAAATCTCCCATTTTAATATTATAATAAAATATTACAATATTATTTTTCTTGGGCCTCTTCATTGCTCTTTGAACCTCATCTGACCACCTGGAACCAGATCTAACCAACTAGAGGTAAAATTTCCTTTTGTACTGATTGCAGAACTACTTCTTCTTGCACTGCTCACTGAAACTGACTCTTGATATCAATGACAAATCAATTACTTAAAATATCCAACAATGTCCCCCTTTGTCATTGATGACAACCCAATTATATTTTACAATTTCCTTAACCTTTTTCTGTTCTGCTCCCCCTGGGAAACTTCTCCCCCTGACTTAATGCTCTCACTTTAAATCAAATCTCTCCCCCTTACTCAAATCTCTCCTTTAACATCAATGGCAAAGGGTCACCTTTGGGGCTCGGGGCTCAGAATGAGTCTCTTAGCTTAGCCCCTCCCCCACCTCATATTGAGGTGGTTAATTCTAGGGTGGGATTATTTCTACTCCCAGCATGCACTGATCTTTACCTTTGTCCACTTTTCTTCTCATCTGATCCTTCTGATTCCTCTAACTGTTCCTATTCCTACTTGTCTTTGGAATTTTTACAATGCACCACTCTGTTGTATGTCCATTATTATTGCACTTATAACACTTAATATTGTTATTCCTTGGAGGTGAAAATATCTTGGTATTTCTCTTGGTGAAGCCATATCTATTCCTATCATGAACCCTGCAATTCATTGCCTTGTGACCAAACTAATTACAAGAATAGCAATACCCTTGAAATAGTTGCCTATTTTTGAAGTTTCCATATTCCTATATTTCATGTGTCCTACACTAAGAATATTTGTACCCAAACCTGTGACATTAAAAGCATCATCCATTGAAATTACCTTACCTTGAAATCATTGGTATCGTAGTCTCTTTTACCCTATTTTGGTTCCTGTTCCTTCTATTTCTATTTTGTGCATTGTTCCTTTCCTTGTTGAAATTTCTTTTGTCCAAATCATCCTCAAAAGTCTCACTCTCTCTTACACTTTCTTCTTATGAAGTTTCTTATTTTACAAAACTTGAGGTTGACTCATATCCTTGTTTCTTTTGTACCTGTTCAAAACCAAGATTTTTTTTGCTTGTTGACCATCTTTGTGTATTGATAATCTTATCCAAATTATTTGAGCTCCTTCCAAATTTGTACAACCTGTGCTTAGACTCTTTTATTTCTTCCTTTAGCAGAGCCACCTCATGTTCTAACCGTTAACATTCTAAGACATTTGCTTATAACTTATCTTTAAAATTCCTTGTTTTAGCAATTGACTTGTTTAGATAATCTATAAGATTTCCTTTCTCTTCATCACATTCTTGAAACTAAATCTTAAGTTGGGAGTTTTGCTTTCTTACCTTATTTAATGCATCACGGGAATGAATAATTTCACCTTCAAGATCAAATCCTCCTATTTTTTATTCTTCCTCTATTTGTTTGCCTTTGAAAACATCTTCATTCTTTTTTTAATTGCCTTCTATAGGATCATCTTCTTCTTCTAGTGCCATTAGAATATTCTCTTATGGTCCTTCAAGTGTATATTCATATTCATCATCAATGAAACTGAAACCATTCTTTGTACAACTATATTTAAGATGACCAAAGTTACCACATAAAATGCTTGAGAATTATTGGTGACCTTTTCTTAACTACTTCCTTTTATTTTGTCAAAAATAGAACTTCATATTTATCATTATCTAAGGAAATATTATCACTATAACTTGAGTACTTACTTGCCTTTTCTACATAGTAACTCCTCTTCTGTATTTGTAATAACTTCTTTCCTTGTTTGCATTTTTCATCCTTGCCTTTCCTTTGGTACCTGTATTTTTCTGATTCTTTGTTCTTATGATCCTGTTTTTCTTCATCATTGCTATTTCTAGCTTCTTGAAAATCAATTGCATAGTGACCATACTTTCCACAATTGAAACATCTAACATATTTCATATCTTTAAATATTCTTGGATCCTTGTTCCTTCTGCCATAATTTGCTTCTTCATCACTGGATGACTCATTGCTTAAATATGACTTCTTATCCTTTGTATTTTTAGTAGCCTTGAAGGCTACTTCTTTCCAGATATTAGGTTCCTCTTTCTTTCTTATCTCAAAATATGTAAGAATGCCAAGTAGTTCATCCCTTTTCAAGATATCACCATATGTTAATTCCTCTATAGTAGAAATATTTTCACTAAACCTTTTGGGAGATATCTTAAGATCTTATCACAAATATCAGATTCTTGAACCTCAAGTCCAAGTCCTTACACGGAGTTAACAACCTCATCTAAATGAAGTAGATAAGAACTAATGTTTTCCTCATCCTTCATTCTTAATTATTCAAATTTTCCCTTGATATTTTGTATATTTTCCCTTTTGAAATTTTTATCTCCTTCATATATGCTTTGCAACTTATCCCAAATTCCTTTTGCTGATTTGTAATACATAACCTTTATGAACTTTGTTCTATGCAAACATTTCAAAATTTTATTCATTTCTTTTGAATTGTAATGATGTAGAAGCTTACCATATTTATCTGTTGCTAGAGTAGCTGGTGATGTGTATCCATTTTCAACTGCTTCTCATATTTCATTACCTAGTGCCATTAGGTGAATCTTCATTCTAATACTCCAAAATACATAATCGCTTCCATAAAATACTGGTGCTAAATTATTTGAGGATCCACTCTTAGAATACATTGTGTTCCTATAATATTTTCCTTCAAGTGTTAAACTATTTCGAAGGAACCCGCTATGATACCAATTGAAGAACACAAGCTTATACTGAGAGGGGGGGTGAATAGTATAAGACCAATTTTTACTTTTCTTTCATAATATATAGTATGCAATGTATCAATAGCAATATAAATATTAGTAATCAAAGCAATACATTAATCACCACACACAATAGAGACACCAATTTAACACGGTTCACCCAATGTGGGCTACTCCACAGAGAAAATATTTCACTAAAATTTTCTCAACAAATATCTTGGGAAACATTTCCCTATTAAATTTTTTATGGATCTCTTTCCAAAGGAGACACCAATACCCTAATCAATTTCATGGATATCTATCCATAGGAGACAAAAATATCCTTAGTTGGTTTATGGATTTCTATCCACATGAGAACTCCTTTCTCCTTTGCTCTAGCTAGTGATATTCTAGAAGAACGGTTGCCTCCACTGCACTGGTTAATGGATATATATCCACTAGAGCCTCTTATCCTCACTTAGAAGACCTTTATTCATTTCCCTAGCTAATGTACCTCTATCCATAGGATAATGTCATCCTCTATACTCTATCACCTCCAAAGCTTATTCTCAGCTCTGTCTCAAATCTGCACTAAACATAGTCCTTTGGTCTAGCACAAATTTACTCAATATTTGTCCTTGGATCTACACTAAATATAGTACTTAGTTCTAGCATAAATATACTCAATATTTGTCTCTAGTATAGCACAAACCTATCCTCAAATCTACACCAAAATCTGTCCTCAAATATGTACCAAACTCTATCCTCAAATCTACACTAAATATAGTCCTTCGGTCTAGCACAAATATGCTCAATATCTATCCTCAAGCCTTAACACAAATATTGAATCAATCAACTCTGTAATATCTACTACAAACTTTAAATCAAGGTCTAAATAAATAAATGAATCATCTATGCTCACAAGTCTTCTCAAAGACTTATCCCAACTCTACATTGTAAGCTTTCACAAAATCTCACACTAATCTATTGATAAGTCCTCTCTAGAACTTGCCCAATATGCTCTCAAACTCTGTCTTCAAATATATAAATTAAGATTCCACAAAATTTTACACCAATCTATCCACAAGTCTTCTCAAATACTTACCTTAAAGCTGCTCAACAAGTCCTCACTAGAACTTGTCCAATCAGCTCAACAAGTATTCACTAAGACTTACCTCAAATCTACTCAACAATTCCTCACTATAACTTGTTCAATCTCATAGAAACATATAGAGAATTTTTAGAGGCTCAATATTCTTCACACTCACAACAATGGTCAATCACTTTCAATTTCTCTTTTTACCACATAAACATATAGAGAATTGTTAGAGACTCAATATGTTTCACATTCACAAACACTCAATCACTTCCAACCTTTTCTCAAATCAATTCAGAATATAGAAAAATTTGTTTCACATAATTAGAACTATCACTTCAACACTTCCACTTGACTAAGATTAATCAATTCCACTTAACCAATCACTCAATAAAACACTTCTTTTTCACAAACCCTAGTCCAACCATATGAACACTTACTCAATAATTTCTAACAATGTTTATCAAACAATCCTTTTCTCTCCAACTTAGCATTCACAACATCCAACAATCACTCACAAGGAATATGTGCCCATACATTTTGTTTGATGAAGAAAATGATCTCAAAACTTGTCTTAAATATAATTTTCTTCTTTGCCAATTTCAATGGTTAGATGACAAATTATCACACTAACACTCTCTCATAAATATTTCTCAATTAAAAAAATATTGAAACTCAAACACACCTTATTACTCCTTCTTTGAAATTAGTAATCATAAAAGCATACATAAAAAATAATTACTCAATTACTCCTTATAATATCCAATCTTTAATTAACAACCTCCAGAAATCAAACCCTAAAAAATAATATTGCCTAGCCTTCTATCTCCCTCAATTACACAATAACCAATTTTAAAAGTAAAATTTATAACCCTCCAAAATATTTTTCATCCAACATTAGCAAATCCAAAATACCTCATGCAAATTTAGCAAACATTAGCGCATACATTTTATCTCAAGAAAAAATGCCTCGATGGGTTTAGAATGCGAGACCACTCCCAACCGAGTGCCTTATTGAGATGCTAGCCCACCATGTGGGCTACGAGCCTCCACACAAATGGGAAGTCTCAAGACTTCCTTTTATCCCTTTTTGATAGGCATAATGTTAAACAAAACGCCCTCTTATCTTGCAAAACCAACTTGATGGGTTTAAAACCCTACTCTCCTCGCCTACCAAACGTCTTAGCACTATACATTATCACCAACTGTACTACACAATTTTGTGTGTAGTGAAAGGAGCCCTGATCCTATTTGTTATCTCTTTTATCACCGAATTCTTTCAAAACATGTGAAACCTTTATCTTTTTCTTGCACACAAATTTTGGAGATTTGATTAATCAATAATTGCCTTGGGGTTAAGACCAAGGTTCTTGCCCCCTTTTTATACACAAATGTCAATGCCTTAGGAACATCGGTGCCACATTCAAATTTTGAATTTGAATTAATAATTAACCTTTTTAACCCAACCTTAGGGTTATTTAATTAATATAAATAAATTTTATAATTAAATTATAATTAATATATAATTAACTTAATAACTTTAGAAGTTAATTAAATTAATTAATAAATTAATTTATAATGAAATTATTTAAATTAATTTAAATCTCCCATTTTAATATTATAATAAAATATTACAATATTATTTTTCTTGGGCCTCTTCATTGCTCTTTGAACCTCATATGACCACCTAGAATTGAATATGACCAACTGGAGGCGTACTTTCCTTTTGTATTGATTGCAAAACCACTTATTGC
Source organism: Wollemia nobilis (assembly GCA_028583015.1). NCBI lineage: Eukaryota > Viridiplantae > Streptophyta > Pinopsida > Araucariales > Araucariaceae > Wollemia > Wollemia nobilis. The sequence continues at coordinate 6,386,685 of JAQPPZ010016912.1, read as the reverse complement.
ACTGCTCACTAAAACTAACTCTTGACATCAATGACAACTCAATTACTCAAAATGTCTAACAATATCTCCATTTATCATTGATGGTAACCCAATTATATTTTACAATTTCCTTAACCTTTTTTTGTTCTGTTCCCCTTGGGAAACTGCTCCTCGTGACTTAATGCTCTCTTTTTAAATAAGATCTCTCCTCCTTACTCAGATCTCTCCCCCTTTGAAATCAATGGCAAAGGGTCACCTTTGGGGCTCGAGGCTAAGAATGAGTCTCTTAGTTTAGCCCCTCCTCCACCTCCTCTTGAGGTGGTTAATTCTAGAGTGGGAGTATTTCTACTCCCAGCATGCACTGATATTTACCTTTGCCCACTTTTCTTCTCATATGATCCTTCTAATTCCTCTGACTGTTCTTGTTTTTGCTTGTCTCTGGAATTTTTTCTCTACACCACTTTGTTGTATGTCCATTATTATTGCACTTATAACACTTAATATTTTTATTATTTGGAGGTGAAAATATCTTGGTATTTCTCTTGGTGAAGCCATAGCTATTTTTCATGAACCCTACAATTCATTTCCTTGTGACCAAACTGATTACAAGAGTAGCAATACTGTTGAAATAACTACTTGTTTCTGAAGTTCCCATATTTCTTTTTTTCATGTGTCCTGCACTGAGAAGCTTTATGCCCAAACTTGTGACATAAAAAGCATTATCCATTGAAATTACCTTGCCTTGACATCATTGGTATCTTAGTCTCTTTTACCCTATGTTGGTTATTGTTCCATCTATTTCTCTTTTCTACATTGTTCCTATCCATTTTGAAATTTTTGTTGTCCAAATCATCCTCAGAAGTCTCACTCTGTCTTACACTTTCCTCTTCTAAAGTTTATTATTTTATAGAACTTGAGGTTGACTCATCTCCTTGTTTCTTGTGTACCTGTTGAAAACCAAGACCTATTTTGTTTGTTGACCGTCTTTGTATCTTGATAATCTTATCCAAATTATTTGAGCTCCTTCCAAAATTGTGCAACCTGTCCTTAGACTCTTTTATTTCTTCCCTTAGTAGAGCCACCTCATGTTCTAACCTTTCACATTATAATACCTTTGCTTCTAACTTATATTTAAACTTCCTTTTCTTAGCAATTGACTTGTTTAGATCCTCTATAAGCTTTCCTTTCTCTTCATCACATTCTTGAAATTGAAGCTTAAGTTGGGATTTTTTATTTCTTACCTTCTTTAAATTTTTAAGAGCATAAATAAGCTCTCCCTTAGTATCAACTCCTCATTTTTTGGATTCTTCCTCTATTTGTTTGCCTTTGTCAACATGTTAATTTTCTTTTGAATTACCTTCTATAGGATCACCTTCTTCTTCTTGTAATACAATTAGAATATTCTCTTATGGTCCTTCAAGTGTATCTTCATATTCATCATCACTAAAACTGAAACCATTCTTTATAAAACTATCTTCAAGATGACTAAAGTTACCACATATAACCTTTTATTAACTACTTCATTTTATTTTGTCAGAAATAGAACTTCATATTTATCATTATGTAAGGAATTATTATCACTATCACTTGAGTACTTACTTGCTTTGTCTGCATAGTAACTCCTCTTCTGTATTTGAAAGAACTTCTTTCCTTGTTTACCTTGTTCATCCTTGCCTTTCTTTTGGTACATGTATTTTTATGATTCCCTATTCTTATGATCTTGTTTATCTTCATCATTGCCATTTCTATCTTCTTGAAAATCAGTTGCCTAGTGACCATAACTTACTTAATTGAAACATCTAACAGATTTTGTATCTTTAAATCTTCTTGGATCCTTGTTCCTTCTGTTATAATTTGCTTCTTCATCATTGGATGAATCATTGCTCAAATTTTACTTCTTACCCTTTGTATTTTTAGTAGCCTTGAAGGCTACTTCTTTCTGGATATTAGGTTCATATTTTGTTCTTATATCAAAAGTTGTAAGAAAGCCAAGTATTTCATACCTTGTCAAGAGAACACCATATTTTGATTCCTCTATAGCAGAAATATTTTCACTAAACCTTTTTGGAAGAGATCTTAAGATCTTATCACAAATATCAGATTCTTGAACCTCAAGTCCAAGTCCTTCCATGGAGTTAAAAACCTCATCTACACAAAGCATATAAACACTAATGTTTTCCTCATCCTTCATTCTTAATTCTTCAAATTGTCCCTTGAGATTTTGTATCTTTGCCCTTTTAACATTTTTATCTCCTTCATATATGCTTTGCAACTTATCCCAAATTTCTTTTGCTGATTTGCAATGCATAACCTTTATGAACTTTATTATATGCAAACATTTCAAAATTGCATTCATTTATTTTGAATTGTAATGATGTAGAAGATTACCATATTTATCTGTAGGTGGAGTAGCTGGTGGTGTGTATCCATTTTCAACTATTTCCCATATTTCGTTGCCTAATGCCATCAGGTGAATCTTTATTCTCATACTCAAAAATACATAATAGATTCCATAAAATACTGGTGCTAAATTATCTGAGTATACACTATTAGAATCCATTTTGTTCTTGTAAGCTTTTCCTTCAAGTGTTAAACTCTTTCGAAGGAACCTTCTCTGATACCAATTGAAGAACACAAGCTTATACTGAGAGGGGAGTGAACAGTATAAGACCACTTTTTACTTTTATTTCCTAATCAATATTATGTAATGTATCAATAGCATTATCAATAGCTATAATTAAATCAATGCACAAATCACCACACACAATAGAGACACAAATTTAACGTGGTTCACCCAATGTGGGCTACTCCACGGAGAAAATATTTCACTAAAATTTTCTCAACAAATATCTTGGGAAAAATTTCCTTATCACAATGTTTATGGACCTTTTTCCAAAGGATACACCAATCCCCTAATCAGGTTCATGGATCTCTATCCACATGATGCACCAATATCCTCATTTGGTTTGTGGATTTCTATCCACAGGAGAACTCTCTCCTCCTCTGCTCTGGATGGTGATCTTCTAAAAGAACTACTACCTCCACTGCACTGGCTAATGGATAGCTATCCACTGAATACTTTTGTATTTACTCAAAAAACTTGTCTTTACTTCCCTAGCTAATGAACATCTATCCACTTGATATTGTCATCCCCTATACTTTGTCATCTCCAAATATTACTCTCAAATCTATCTTAAATTTGTACTAAACACAGTCCTTCAGTCTAGCATAAATTTTTTGAATCTCTATCCTTAGATCTATACTAAAAATAGTCCTTTGGTCTAGGAAAAATCTTGTCAATATCTATCTCTGGTCTGGCACAAACCTATCCTCAAATATGAACCAAAATTTGTCCTCAGATCTGCACCAAAATTTGTCCTCAAATCTACACTAAACATGATCCTTCGATCTAGCACAAATCTGCTCAATATCTATCATCAAGCCTTAACACAAAGCTTGAATCAATAAAATCTTCAATATCTACTCCAAATATTAACTCAAGGTCTAATAAAATCAATCAGTCAAGTCTTCTCATAAGTCTTCTCAAAGACTTGTCTCAACTCTGCATTGTAAGATTCCACAAAAGCTCACACTAATCTGTCCACAAGTCCTCTCTAGAACTTGCTCAATATGCTCTGTATTCAAATTTGTGTTGTAATCTTCCACAAAATCTTACACCAATATATCCATAAGTCTTCTCAAAGACTTACCTCAAATCTACTCAATAAGTCCTCACTAGAACTTGTCCAATATGCTCAACAAGTCTTCACTAAGACTTACCTTAAATCTTCTCAACAAGTCCTCACAAGTTTTCACTAGAAATTGTTCAATCTCATAGAAATATATAGAGAATTTTTAGAGACTCAATATGCTTCACACTCACAACAATGCTCAATCACTTTCAATATCTATTTTTAACATAGAAATATATAGAGAATTGCTAGAGACTCAATATGTTTCACATTCACAAACACTCAATCACTTCCAACCTTTTATCAAAATCAAGTCAGAATATAGAATAATTTGTTTCATAAAATTAGAAATATCACTTCAACACTTCCACTTGACTAGGATTAATCAATTCCACTTAACCAATCACTCAATAAAACACTTCGTACTCAAAAACCCTAGTCCAAGCATATGAAAACTTACTCAATAATTTCTAACAATGCTTATCAAACAATACTTTTATCTCCAACTTAGCATTCACAACACCCAACAATCACTCACAAGGAAGATGTGCCCATACCTTTTGTTTGATGCAGAAAATGACCTCAAAACCTATCTTAAATATAATTTTCTTCTTTACCAATTTCAATGGTTAGATGACAAATGATCACACTAACACTCTCTCAGAAATATTTCTCAATTACAAAAATAATGAACCTCAAATATTCTTTATTACTCCTTGTTTGAAATTAGCAATCATCAAAGCATACATAAAAAATAATTACTCAATTACTCCTTATAATCTCCAATATTTAATTAACAACCTCTAGAAATCAAACCCTCAAAAATAGTACTGCCTAGCATTTTATCTCCCTCAAATACACAATAACCAATTTTAAAAATAAACTTTATAATCCTCCAAAATATTTTTCATCCAACCTTAGCAAATCCAAAATACCTCATGCAACCTTGGCAAACATTAGTGCATACCTTTTATCTCAAGCAAAAAGGCCTTGGTGGGTTTTGAACGCGAGACCACTCCCAGTCGAGTGCCTTATTGATATGTTAGCCCATCACGTGGGCTATGAGCCTCCAAAATAAAATTCCCTCTTCTATTGTAAAACCAACTTGATATGTTTTGAACCTGCTCTCCTTTCCTATCGAACGTCTTAGCGCTATCCATTGTTTCCAACTGCACTACACAACACTGTGTGTAGTGAAAGGAGCTTCGCTCCTATTTGTTATCTCTTCTACCACTTAATGCTTTCAAAACACACAAAAAATTTATCTTTTTATTGCACATGAATTTTAGAGCTTTAATTAATTGATAATTTTCTTGGGGTTAAGACTAAGATTCTTGCCCCCCTTTTTATACACGAAGGCCAATGCCTTAGGAACATTGGCGCCACATTAAAATTTTGAATTCAAATTAATAATTAACCTTTATAACCCAACCTTAGGGTTATTTAATTAATATAAATTTACTTTATAATTAAATTATAATTAATCTATAATTAACTTAATAAATTTAGAAGATAATTATATTAAATTTATAATGAAATTATTTAAATTAATTTATAATTAATTTAAATCTCCCATTTTAATATTATAATAAAATGTTACAATATTATTTTTCTTGGGCCTCTTCATTGCTATTTGAACCTCATCTGACCACTTGGAACCAGATCTGACCAACTAGAGGTGGAATTTCCTTTTGTATTGATTACAAAACCGGTTCTTATTGCACTGCTCACTGAAACTGACTCTTGACATCAATGACAACTCAATTACTCAAAATTTCCAACAATTAATAATTTCCTTCTCCTTTTTTGCTATTTGGGATTGTAATATTATAAATATTATAGAAGCTAAGTCTCTTGTATTGGCAACATCTTCCTCAATTTATTTTCCCACATAATGCATAACACATGTTATCTTATTTATAGTTTTCTTCTCAAGAATTTATATTATATACCAAGGGAATATTTGGATGACCTCCATGGTCAATTGTCTCTCAAGAGTAGTGTATATTTCCTTTGTCATCATTGGTTTTTCTAGGAAATATAGTGTCATGATACTTTTAAAGAGTTGTGAACTAGAGATAGTGGCAAAAATAGTTTTATCATGGTGTCATAGATTATAATGCAAACTATGTTATAATAGACAATAAAATAGGTGGGGTTAGGAACACATGAGGTGATACAATCAAAATAGAGAGTGTATGGAATTTGAGTGGTACATGCAAGTAGAATGGAAAATGGTGGGATAAACTATAACACAATATTGTATGTCAATGATTGTGTATAGGACTACCCTAAATTAGAGCAAGTGAACATGCTAATTATACTAAATTTATTCTTATTAGGAGTGAGATGATGTAGTAGAAGTATAATGGATTTGAGAAGCAAGAAAATAAGAAACATGAGAGGGAGACAGAAAAAATGAAGCTAAAAAAGTCTAAACCTTGAAGATATTAAATTTGTGTTTACTTTAACTAGAAAAAATCTACATCAAAATTATTTTTTCTATACTTTTTTATCACAAAGAACACATTTATTGTGAATTTTACAAAGAATTATATTCGGAGAAGAAATTATCTAATATGCTTAAGTGATGTAGGTAAAGGTAACTCTTGAATTGCTTTGATCCTATCAATATTTATTATAAAACTATCTTTGGATATCACATGACCTAAGATATTCCTTCTTGTACCATAAATATAAACATTCTATATCTAATGATATTATATATTCTCTAAACCTATTGAAAAAACTATTTTTGTAGGATTTTTAGTGCTTGTTTTTAGTTGCAAACACTGAATTAATTTGGTTTATGAGCCTAGATTTGAAAAAAAATTCTAATGTTTTTAATGTCAAAATTTTAATTTTTGTTAAGTTCATGCAATATTCTTATACCACATTATTTGCACAAAAAAATAACCTACAAGCATTATTTAGATGTGTACATTAAGGGTTAATAAATAACATACTGATGTTTACTCCATTTCTAGTTCTTGCATCATCTAAATGCATAGTCCATGTATCGTGCAATCCTTAAGCTTATTTCTTGGTCAATGTTAGGACATTGGTAGGTCCAATAGATATCAAATACTAACCAGGATCTATTTCTTAAAAACTCACCTCTAGATCATCATCCTTCTAAAGTATGCCTATGATCATATAAATATCCAAAATAGGACCTTCTTCAATAGTCTCTTCATATACATACTTAGAAAATTCATTCTATTTTACCACACCATCATCATCATGCCTTGTGTAGAAGGTAGTTGTATGTGGGACCAATTTCTATCTTGATGGTCCTCTCATTCTTAGGCATCTTCATATACATATGATCCATCACCAAGTATATTTCTCCTAATAACTTCTTGATATATTCTCTTGAGAGTAGCATCACAAAGAAATGAGGTAGGTCAACCATATTGAACTTATACAACTACTAACTTAGAATATTCTCCTACTATCATAATTAAATATTTTTAATACCCTTATGACACTAAACCTAGTTCCATCTATTTAAATAGTACTTCTAGTAGTCTTGGTGTATCATAAGCCCCTCTTCTTGCATAAAACCTTTGACATTATTGTTCAAGCCAATCCTAAATTCACTATGCAACTCCTTAACAAATAATTCTCAATATATAATGATGATGGGTTCAATAACATAGGATTTTTAGAATTTAGTATATCAGTGATATTGACTTAGATATTTGAAGGGTCTTTTGCCATAAAATTTATCCACTCTATGGTATTAGGTTATGTTTATTATTATGACCTATTTTAAACCTTGGTATAACTCTGGTCTTAATACTTGAGGTCTTCTTAGAGGAGATCTATTTTACTAGGAAAATATAAGGCTTGTAACATGATAACTTTGGTTGGTGTCTTATTCATCTCTTTTGTAATATTGAATCTAATTTCAATGGTGCTACTATAAATACACACAATGAACTTCCTATACTACCTTGTAGTAATCATGGAACTTTCATTGGTTATAGACAAGGACCTTAAATAGGTTTTGGATTATTTCTATAACTTATCTATTTCCTTTTAATTTTTCTTACCTTTCTACTTATATTCCTATGAAATCTCATCTTGTACTCCTTTCCCTTTCTTTAATTTCCTTCTTTTTATTTTGAGCATTAGTTTATTGGATTATGATTGATACCTTTTATATGTTCTTTTATTCCTTTTGTTACCTAATTGGTATTGGTACTTTATATTTTATGTGCAAGATAGCCTTTCCTCAATATCAATACTATAATACCTATACTAGTTTTAGTTTACTTCTTGGTTGGATCTTGTTCTTAAACTACCCTTATTGTATTTCTAGTTTCAACTCCTTGTTAATTAGTGCACAAAACACTATATTCAAAAGAGGAATAGTCATCATCCTTAAAATATTCTAAAATTCACAAAAGCTAAATTGTTGGGGTTTGGCAATATTGGGGCTACTTGTTGGATGGGGACAGGAGGTAGATAAACTAGCTAAATTATTGCAAGTGGCTGGTTTGTTATCGACATAATTTGTCCTAAAGTTATGAATTATTAAGCCCAACATTTTTAATTATACTCCTTAATTTGTATGTGTCATAGCCATAGTAAATGCGTCCAAATTTTAGGAAAATCACCATAAAATATTAACCTTTAAATTCATATTAACCATATTATTATGGATTTGATTATCTTGTTGGTCAATATTTTATCAAGAAACTTGATCTTTTGTGAGATATGAGGTCTTCCTTTTTTACCAATTCTACTATTTCTATCTGCTATTTGGCTACCACCCACTTATACTTTTATTAATATTGGTGTCATTTACCATCATTTTCTATAAATATATCATCATTTTAATTTTTAATATATCATATTTATCTTGGCTTTGGGATAAAGTAAGAGTGCTACTACTTTATGGAGGAGTTGGTAAAGTAGGAAATAATTTCTAAAAATAAATGGAAGACATGCTTTGCCTTGAGAGGGTTGATATGTAAGGTGGTAGTATTATAATATGTTTGGGAATTTAGAATTGATACATGGTAGTGGAGGTCCAATAAATTATAGATTCCATGTTATGTGGGTAGCATAAGCCATAATATGGGTAGGCAATAATTTCCCCACTCTAGTGAGCATATCTTCTACATGGGCCATCTCTTTGAATGTTATAGCTAAAGTAACATGATTAACATTATAGACCATTAATGCTAATTTATATTGTAAACCTTTTATGTAAAACAATAATGCTTGATTTCATGAGGATGCATATTCAACAAAATAAAATACAAAGTCCTCATAAATCTAGTGTTATAATCCTAAATGTTTTCTTAATGATTTATTTTCATAGAAATTAATTGCAAAATAATTCAATAGCCATTTTCTATATTATAAAATCTTCTCTTAAAAGGTTCTATAGTCAGCACCCAATTAGTAACTGCATTGTTAGGTAAAATTCTAGTGACTTTATCCCTTAATTAGTAATAAGTAAATATACCGTTATATTTTTCTCTTGAATGTGATGCTTTATCCCTTAATTAGTAATAAGTAAATATACCATTATATTTTTCTCTTGAATGTGGTGTATTGAATTTAAGGTGAATTACTCCTGAAGATGATCCATAGATGTTTTGGTTTCCATCAAAGATCTATAGTAACTTCATAATAAAGGGAATGGTGGAATAAGCCATTAGATTCAAAGGACTCTAATAAATAAATTCAAGTAATTGGTCCTAGGGCATCATAGGCCCAAGTACTAGATTACATTAAGTAAATTACTTATATTGTATTGGTATATGACGCATCACTTTCTTGTAAGGTGGTTCAGTGTGTGCTTGTAGAGGTGGAATATATAGAGAAATTTGTTATTATGTTAAATCCTATGAATTTTGAGGGACACAATAATAATATAATAGAAACTAATGATATTACTTGGTTCTAATATGCTTGGTTTTTATTAGCTATAGCTTGTATTTTTTGCATATCTATAGGGTTCTACAAGCTATATTGTGGGATTTGTTGATTAATATGAGGCATATATTTCTATAGATTCTATAGTGGTTTATTGGCTAGGGGAAACATTTTATTTGGGGCTATACCCCAAAATATTTATCTTTCCATTTGATTAGGCACTGCTTTCAAGTTTTGAGTTATACCTTGAATTGAAACTATAATATTGTTTTGATCTAAAGCATTACTAGTATTGGTATTAAGAATAATTTATTGAACAAAGGTTGGGGTTTAATTTGAAGCAATGGGCTTGTTACTTTATCCAAGTAATGACTAGCTCAAAGTGGTACTCATTAACAACTTTTTTTTAAGGATTGGAATATGCTAAATATTGACACATCTTGACTTGAGTACTGAAGCATACCAATTTTTGGAAGGATTGGTTACTTGGAACTAAATTTATACCAACTAAATATATTGGATAATGTTTTTTATGATTGAGATATTCCATATAATGGATTGCTAATTACAAATGTAATGGTGGATCCCATGGAAGCTCAATTTTAGGTGGTACTAAGAAAGGCATAAATAAAAATTGGAGGATGATTTAAGAAGTTTAATTCTTTCAATATGTTAGATTTTGATGCAATATGCAATGGGAGATACCAAAAACAAGAGGCAGAATAATATGAAAGAAAGTAAATAAGTGAGATGACTAAAATATGTTATAAATAGAAATTATGGAAATGAATACAATGTAGCTATGGAGAAAATGGACACTCCATGAAGAAAGCTACTAGACTACATTGCACCCATCACCAATATATGGAAATCTACATAGCACTATGCTACTACCTATGAATATGCTCTAATATTCTATATTTTTCTTGTTACAATGAGGCCCTTTTATATAGGAAGATAGGTTCCTTGGTTAATGCTCTACCTAGTTGTGCAAGGGAAACCTTGCACATATACATCTTGCACATTGAAACTTGTGCATTTATTAAATTGTATGAAGTAACTACATAAATTCCCCCTAAAGTAATCTAATATCCTAAGTATGTACCTAGGAAGGTACATTTACATGACCCAAATGATCTATTATAATCTATTTCTAACACCCCCCTATATAACAATATTTAGGTATTGAATACTTTAGTCTTCAATCTGGATCTTCTTATTCATTTTGAAATTTGTACTCTTCCTCTGTATTCTTTGTAACATTTTCAAGAAAATAGTTAGTGTCTCTGTAATGTGTTACATTTGCTGACAGAGCTTTCACCTCATAGTCTTCTATAGATTTTTCCAGTTCTTCAATCTCTTTTACCCCATGAACCAGGTATCATTTTTTATTTCTCTTCTGATATTCTAGTTGAGGATAATTGGTTGATCATTGAGATTTCTGCTGATATGGTTGAAATTGATTCCCATTGTTCATCTTATTTCCTTGGTTTTGGTTTTTGGGATTGTATCTGCATTAGCTAGTACTATGACATTTCTTTTTACATGTCTAAAAATACCATGTTTTCCATCCTCTTTATTATAAAGCAATATTTCCCTATGGGTTATATTTTTATGCCAATGCAGAGTTAGTCATATCATATTTCATAGTGTTTTCCACTTCATATTCTTGAAGTATATTGACTAGGTCATCAAAATAAGTATCTTTTCCACTACTCATTTTAAAGGAATGTAGTTGTGTTAGAATATGAAGAATGGTGGCTTTATTCTTTCATTAAAATTATTTTGCTAAGCTTGTCCAAGATTCAGTGGATATTTTTATTGAGTTGATATAAGGTTGTATTTCATAAGTGATAGCAAATGTTATTATCATTAGATCTTTCGAATAAATTTTTTTTTGGTAGATTAAAAATTTATTAAAACCAGGGCATTTGAAAGGTGCCCTAATGCCTTGTACAATAGAGGATCATCAGAGGATCAAAAATGATAAAAAATGAATAGGGAAAAGACACTAAAAATTGCTAGATGAAACAAAATACAATCTCAAAATTACACCTCAAACTAAAAGGATTCAATAGCCTTGAACAAAAAGGCACTGAGAGAAACACCAGAGCTCAAAAAGGAACGGTCCTTGACTAAAAATGAACCCACAAATACGTGATCCACCACTTTAGAGGAACCAAAAAAATATAGGAAGAACCATTAGTCGTCAAGAGGAGTGTCCAACTACATGAGGGACGAAGCAGCTCCTTTTGAACCAGCATATTTCACAAAAATCTCCTTGCTATCTTTGGGAATAGCAATGCAAGCCTCCTTAGCAATCTCCATTACATATTCATAATTTAAAACATCTTTGAAATTAATTTTGGTCTCAAAGGATACCTCAGCATCAACTAGGGCAGAAACATTTTTTAAATTTTCATAGAAGAACAAGAGGCTAAGTGCATGACACTATTCTTTGAGGGTTGAAATCGCATTTCCAATGGCCAAGTGAGCAATTTCAATATGGTCAATGGTGGCAGAAGTAGCATGCACAACCAACTTGTGAAGATACATTTCGACAAGGTCAGGAGAATTTGACTTGTCCTTTGGAGTTTTTACAGAGGTGGACGAAGGATTTTTGACAACTTCTTTATGTTTTAGCCTCTAGGAACTACGGACAAGGGTCTTTTCAAGTTTGGATTTCTTTCTAGCAGAGAAATCGAAAATATATTTGCCCCCTTTATCTTTTATTTTGGATTTGGAGGTTTTAGGGCTCGAGGTTGAGGATGAATTCTCCTCGTCAGAATTAGGGGCATGGATATTACCTTAAGGGAATTGCAGAAGGAGGTACTTTTAAAGGACCTTGAAAATACCTTGGTGGCAATTTTTGGCCTCATCCTTCTTGGAACGGTTGGTGGTGATGGTATAGTACATGGACCAGAAAAGGGTAGCGAGAATGTTCATCATTTTTGAGTCCTGAAAATTATTAACAAATGCAAGATGAAAACAACATAATTGAGACTCAGGATTATCACAAGTAAAATATTGCATTATTGGCTTAAGGATTTCTTTCTAGGGAGTTGACAAGTCATGGTGAAACAAACCTTTCTTTACCTTCTTGAAGATGGGTGAATTTTTCTTGAAGAGTGCCAACTCTACCTCCCAGTTGTGCTTATTTCTTCTGATGATTTTTCCTTCCAAGTCTTACCCTATCAGGTTTGCCAGCAGCTCAAAGGAAATTTGGAATTGGACACCATGGATGGAAACCAACCCATTATCCCAGGTTGTCATGAATGCCTTAGTAATATTGTCATCCACCCCACTAAACAGATTGAAAAAATTGATGGTCCCATTTTTATCCTTAAACATATCAGTAGAAATAGAATCTAAATCAACAGTTTTAAGCTTTATGAAAATAGCTTTCCCTTCATTCATGGTGACAAAGGAAAAAAAGGAAGGACGGTAAATGGGAGAATAAAGACATTGATCGAAAGAAACAAAAATGGAATGGTATATTTGCTGAGAAGACCTCAAGAGGACTAAATAGAAAGTAATACTAAGCCAAAAAAGAAACCCTTGGCAAAAAGGATAATGATGGTTAGAGAATTTGGCACAACACAAAAAAGGGCGATGAAAATGGGTGGGAATAAAAAGGCAAAACACTGTCCCAATAAAGATGGATCTTCTGGTGATACTCACATGATAGGGCGAATGGCAAAAACAGACACAAAACCCAAAAGGGATTGGGATGCACATTTGAGAAAGCCTTGAGAGAATGTGAAAGGTAAAGTGTTTAGACAAGGTTCTCGAAAAGGTAAAATTACAAGCATCATTCCACACGAGATCAAAATGATTTAAAATTAGGGTGGACATGGCATCAAAATTCCTCATGGAAATGATTATCAATAACAAAGGGGCATAAAAAAGAGGCAACAGAGAATTGGAAATTATCAACATGGAACCCATTTTCAAAGGAGAATAATAAGAATGATGAACAAAATCTCTATTTTGTAATTTTCTAAAACTTTGGATATGGGCCCAATGAATCACAAAAAAGGGAAGATCTTTGGTAAGGGAAATATTGAGGATTTCTAGATTCATTACGGCAGATGGTATTTTGATCATAATTTGCCAACTCAGCAACGTCATTGGGGAGGACATCCATCCAAGTCATCAAACCTTATATTTTTAATCTCTATTTTATTCAAAATTTGTAATCTCTATATCACCTTTTTTGGGCCTTTTTGTTGCTCCTATGACTATATCCCAGAGTTTCTCATATACCATGATTGATTTTACTTTATTTTTCCATGAGAGATAGTTTGGACCTTTAAGAAGTTGAGAATATGCAAGAAATAATTTTTTTGATGTCATGATTATTCTTCTTCTCCTTTTTAAATTATCTAGAACCTTTATGAATATTTGGATTTGGTGGACTTCCTTGTCTCCCTAGTATATAGAATTTTAGATTTTGTAGAAACCTTATATCTCCCAAATGGATTTAGAACTTGATATTTTTTTATAAATACTAATATTACCAAGTTTTGTATAATTCCTTATGTCTCCCTATTTTTTTTGGAAATGTATAAGTGCTTTTGTGATATATAGTTCAATTTTGGATTGATTTTTTAAAGTTTTGAGAATCCAAAAATCAACCTATAGTTCTCCTTATTTTTTTTTTTATTGGTAGAAAGGGTTTTGAAATGTCCCTAAACCTTGTACAAGAGAGATTACAATAAATCCAAATCGACCGAGGTGGTCCAAGAAGAAAGGAATAGAATGCTGGCAAACCTCCACCCTAGGGAAGGTGTCACGAAATCGCGACCAAAATGGTGATGTCGCAAAATTGCGACAAGAAGCACCATTGAAGCCAAAGGAGGAAAAGAAGTCGCGAAATCACGACAAGAATCGCCATCGGAGCCGAAGAAGGGAAGAAGTCATGATATCGTGACATGTTGCAAAGTGTCGTGATATCGCGACAAGTTGCAGGGTTGGAGCCGGTCAAGAAGAAGAGTCGCGAAATCGCAACAAGAAAAAGGAGTCACGAAATCGCTACAAGAATTGAGAACGCTGCCGAAGAGAAAAGGTGTCGCAAAATCATGACAAGAATGCAGACCGCAGCCGAAATAGAAAATGAGCCTCGAAATCATGATGAAAGTGGAAGCCTGCTGCCAAGAATAAAAAGTTGCGCGAAATCGTGACAAAAAGGAAGACCACCGTTGGAGAGAAAAAATGTCGCGATATCGCGACAAAAAAGAAATTCCACTGTTGGAGAGAAAAAAGGTCATGCTATCGCGAAAACCTGGAAGCCCGTCATTGGAGAGAGAAAAAGTGTTGCGAAATCGCGACAAAAATGAAGACCGCCTTTGGAGAGAAAAAAGTGTCACGAAATCGCGACAAGTTTTCGCAAAGGCACCCGAAGAGAAAAGGTGTCGCGATATCGCGACAAGTTTGCGCAAAGGCACCCAAAGAGAAAAAGTGTCGCGATATCGCGATCGAATGGAAGACCTTCGTTGGAGAGAAAACCTGTCGCGATATCGCGACCGAAAGGAAGACCGTCGATGGAGATAAAACCTGTCGTGATATCGCGACCGAAAGGAAGACCGCTGATGGAGAGAAAACCTATTGCAATATCGCGACCGAATGGAAGACCGTCGTTGGAGAGAGAAAAGGTGTCGCGATATCATGACAAAAAGCAAGATCGCGTCTGAAGGCCAAAAGTGTCGTGATATCGCGACAAGTTTGCGGAAAAGCACCTGAAGGTAAAAGGTGTCGCGATATCGTGACAATTTTGCAAAAAAGTACCCAAAGGGAAAAGGTGTGGTGATATCGCGACACCTTTTCCCTTTGGCGACAAGTTTGCAAAAAAGCATCGGGAGATAAAGGTGTCACGATATCGCGACAAAAAGCAACCTCGCAGCCTGAGCAAAAAGGATAACGTAGAAAGCTGAAATTTTGCAACCAACTTAGAAAAATGATGCGAAAACGCTCCAGGATGCCAAAACGCAGCTGAAAAACCTGAAGACCAGTGACCCACTCACATTGTGCAAACATTGGAATTTAAATAAACGTCCCTTAGGACAATTGGAAAGGAATCTCTCCAGACCTGAATGTCTTTTGTGTCAACTCCCATATTAGCAAGCCAGTCCGCAGCTTTGTTTCCTTCCTGGTATTGATGTTGAATGATTAATTATGGATAGACACCAATTAGTGTCTTGCATTCGTTGAAGATGGAAACAAGGGCCCAGGGAGGCACGAAGGTTCCTTTGAGCCAATTGATGCAATGCAATGAGTCTCCTTCTATGATGAGTTTATTGATAGACAAGCCTTCTAAGAGAATCAAGCTTTGGAACAAGGCTCGAGCCTCAGCCATATTGTTGGACTGAATTCCTAAGTTCTGAGCAAAGGCCAAAATTATCTCTCCTCTATGATTTCTAATAATTCCACCTCCACCAGCCGCTCCAGGGTTGCCTTTGGCTGTGCCATCGAAGTTGAGCTTGTGCCACCCAGAAGGAGGTAAGACCCACTTGATAACAGACCTGTCAACAAAAGTGTAGGGTGTTGCAAAAAAATTGAGAAGATTGAAGTGATTTGCTAGATCCAATTCAAGTCCAGAAGGGGGAGGTTTGGACGAAGAGATGAGAGAGTCATTCTCTACAGCAAGGGCCAAGATTTTGGCAACAACAATCTTCTTATCCTTGGCAAGGTTTTGAAAAATTCTAGCATTTCTCTCAAGCCAAATCTACCATAGGAAAATGTGAAGGCATGCTTGCCACATGAATTTGAGTTGACTGCTTTTGAAGGGCCGGGGCAACTATTGAAAAAGGAGGGGAATGGAATGATGGAGGGCTACGGAGATGGCGAAAGTGTTGAAAACATGGTTGAGCACTGCAAGGGAGAAGGGACATTCTAGAAAAGCATGCTCAGTAGACTCACAGGTGTTTTTACACAAGATGCACCAATTGGGGATGATAAGCCCTCTGTTTATCAGATTGTTAGTGGTGAGGATTCTATTTTGGATGGCCAACCAGTAGAAGAATTTAACCTTGGGAATGATCTTGGGAACCCAGACTAGATTAGTGGAGTCACGGCCATCACTGGGAGCTTCTTGGCTATAGTAGGTAGATTTAATAGTGAACTGCCCAGAATCTTCAAGGTTCCAAACCATGGAGTCTTCTTTGTGAGAGCTGGGGATTATGCAACTCCTCAGTAAGTTTTGAAGCCGCCTAAGCACCTCGGTGATAATTCTAGGCCCATTCAAAGCCAATTATTTCCATTCGGGTCTTGTAGTGCCTGGGATGATGAAATGACACACCTTATCTCCAAAGGTAGCTTCGGTCATCGTCTTGAGCATAGCAATATGAGGGTCTTGACTGAGAGGTTTGTCACGGATCCAAGGATCATCCCAAAAAAAAATGGCCAATCCATTTCCAAGACACCACCTTAAACCTTCCATGATGATCTTCCTAGATTTAGTGACACCATTCCAGAAATGAGATCCGCCAGGAAGGTTGTGCTCTCCAAGAAAGGGAACCTGATGAAGGTACTTAGCTTTGATGATGTCAATCCAGGTGGCTTTTTCATTTATGGTAAGTCTCCAGGACTATTTGTCAATGAGAGCCATGTTCATCCACTTGATGTCTATGAAGTCGAGACCTCCATCCTTTTTCTTGGAACAAACCTTGTCCCAGGCAACAAGGGAAAATTTGTTCTTGTTTTCGTTTCCCGCCCAAAGGAATCTACGTTGAATTTGCTCAATTATTTGGTATATGGAAGCTGGAGCTTTGAAGATAGATAAGAAAAAAACAAGAATACTTTGCAGGCAAGCCTAGACCAGAGTGGCTTTGGCTGCCTGACTGAGCATTGAACTTTTCCAGCCTGCAAGTTTCTTGTTGAGACGATCTAGAACAGGGTTCCACATAGCCGAGACCGATTTGCCATGGAAAAGTGGTAATCCGATGTAAGTAGTTGGAAGGCTCCCAATGATACACTCAAATATCTCAAAAATCCTGTTTTGCCTGTGGATGGGAGTATTGAGGAAGTATAGCTTGCTTTTGTAGTAATTGAATTTTTGGCCCGTCGCCTCTTCATAAGAGTCAAGGATGTTCTTAATGATTTTTGCTTCGGGGACAGAAGCCAGAGAGGAAAGAATAGTATCATCCACAAACTACTGATGGGAAATGGCCTTGGTAGTTGAGGCAGGTTTGATCCCAGAGAGGAGTCAACTGTTGCAGGCAGCAGTAAGGGTTCTTCCAAGAGTTTTAGCCAAAATGATGAAGAGGAAGGGCGACAGGGGGTCCCCTTGACGAATGCCTCTAAAAATTGGAAAGAAGCTAGCAGGTGAACCATTGATAAGAACAGAGAACCAAACATTAGAGATACATTCTTGAACCATCTTAACCCATTCTTTGTGAAACCCAAACTTCTCAAGGACCTCAAACATGAATTTCCATGAAACCCGATCAAAAGCCTTGTTCATGTCAAGCTTAAGGAACATACTGGGTTTTTTGTTTTTATAAGTCGAATGAGCCAACTCATGGATGGTTATCACTCCATCAACAATGAATCTGCCTTTGACCGAGCTGCCTTGACACTGGTCAATGATGGATGGAAGGATGTCTTTCAGCCTATTTTCCATGACTTTGGTGATAATTTTGTAGATGACACTATAGAGACTTATAGGTCTGAAGTCGGAGAGGGAAGCACGCTCATTAGACTTGGGAATTAACACAATGAATGTGGAATTGGATTCTCTCAACATATTTTTGGCTCTCTGGAAGAATTTAACCGCAGTAACAACATCAGGGCCCATGACATCCCAAAGGTGTTGAAAAAACTGAGGTGGAAAGCCATCAGGACCAGGAGCCTTGTCAGGTTCCATTGCAAACAGAGCATCCTTGATCTCATCTTCAGTGTAGGGTTGGAGCAGTTTCTCGTTATCATCGTTAGACACCAACATTGGAATGTTCTGAAGCAGAAAACTTGCTATGCGGGGGTGGCAGTCAAAACTTGGACCTAAGATTTCCTGGAAGTGGTGCACAACTTCCTATCTGATGGCATGGATATCAGAGACAAAGGTACCATCAGCCTTGGTCAACTCAAAGATTTTATTAGAACCTCTGTGGCATAGGGTGGAAGCATGGAAAAACTTCGTGTTGGTGTCTCCTTCTTTGAGCCAGAGGCTTCTAGATTTTTGTCTCCAATAGGACTCTTCCTTAGCCAAAACATTGTGAAGGTTTGAAAGGAGGTATTTTTCTTCCTTGAAAGTTTCAACCCTCTGATCCCCTTCCTAAATCATATTTTCCACCCTTTTGAGCTCATCCAGTAGAAGCTTTTTTCACTAAAAAGGTTGTCGAAAACCTCCCTGTTCCAGCATTTTAGCTTGAGTTTGACTGCTTTGAGTTTGAGGAACAGATTCAAGAGGGGGTTTGGACAAATGTTTTGCTGCCACCATTGTCGAATGCACCGACCTAAATCTGGATGAGTGAGCCACATATTTTCAAACTTGAAAGGGGTTTTAAAGGTTTTTTGGGGTTGGGAACAATCCAAAATTAAAGGGTTGTGATCAGATCCAATTTTTGGGTGGCTAAGCAGCCTATCATCACCAAAAATAGGAATGAGTTCTTTGGACAAGAGAAATTTGTCAAGCCGAATTTGGATGTGATGAATGCCCGCCCGTCTGTTGCTCCATGTATAGTTGGATCCTTGGAGCGGTAAGTCCATAAGCTCATTGAGGTTGACAAAATTGCTGAAATCTTCAATGCAGCGGCTAGTGATCGGATTGCCTCCTTGCTTATCAAACAGGTGAAGGGGAGAATTGAAGTCACCACAGAGCATCCAAGGAAAGTCAAGAAAGTTGTTGCACATTGCGGTAATGTTATCCCATAGCAATCTTCTGTTGACAGGACTGTTTGGTCCATAGACATTGGTGGCAATCCATTGAAGGTTGGTGACTTTGTTAGTGAACAAAATGTTGATGGTTCTGTCAGAGACTAAAAGGACCCTCCCCTCAATAGTTGTCAGATCCCACAAACAAAGGAGACCCCCAGAGGCCCCTAAAGAAGGGCAAGAGATGAAATTACTATTTGCCCAGATAAGTTTGCAAAATTGATTGTTGTTGTTCTCATCCAGTTTTGATTCTTGAAGAAACATGATATTTGGTTTTAGGTTTTTTCTCATCGACTTGACAGTCCTCTGTTTGGCAGATCCATTGAGGCCTCTGACATTCCAGGAGACAAACTTCATCGATTTGACTTGGGATTTTCTTTGCAACCTCTACCTCTTCCTTGAGACAGAGTGATTTTAGGTCTAACCTCATCCAAATATTGATGAATGGGTTGTTCGAAAGTAGGGCCCAAGGCAGTAGGCGCAGATCCATAAGCCGCTTCAAGCTCAGTAGCTTTGGCTAGCTTTTCTACATTGGATGGTCTTCCCCTTCTCTATTCTTTGTTGACATCAGCTTTAGGGGCAGAAATGGGAGATTTTAGAGGGCTGGAAGATTGAAGAATTACGGTGGTGTTGATCCCAGGAGCAGCCCTATGGGGGGATGGAGAGCGGGGAGACTGGCATAGAGCAAAAACCTTAGGGGAGAGGGTAAGAGGACGGTTTTGAGTCGGGGGAAGGGGTGGGAAGGGAAGAGGAAGGTGAGAGGGACCATAATATGAGGGTGAGTGCGGGGAGGTCATTACAACCTTACCCTTGGACAAGGGAGACTGAAGCGTAGTGGGTGTGGATGAGATGATTGGGTCTATGGGAGGGTCATTGGAGATGTCCTCATTTGTTGGAAGATTATTTAAAGGAGCAAAATTATTGGTATGAGAAGGCAGAGCACTTACGTTGTTAGGAGCAGAAGATTTAGAGGGGCCTGCAGAACGGCCTCGACCCCTGCTAGGAGCCTTTTTCTAAACATTGGGAATCTAGGAATCCTTCTTCCTACCAGAATCACTGGGAATATCTTTTTTTTGGGAATGGCATTGAGAAGCCAAGTGACCCTGGGTGTTGCACTCCAAACAAAAAGTAGGCTTGTTCTCATACTCAACTCCTTGATGCCTTCTAAAGCTTCCGACGTTGATGCCGATGCAGGTAGACAGAACTGAATCCAGATTAGCCATGACACAGACACGGGCATAGGTCATTCCGGTTCTTGCTCTAGTGGCAGGGTCGATGGCAACTAAATATCCAATCGGTTGGGTGATGCCTTTGAGAGCATCATTATATAAAAACTATGGGGGAATCCCATGGAGTTTGATCCAAATCAGGGTGATGTTGATAGACTGAGATTCAGGGTCGAAATCTTCCCCCCATCTCCGCAGAAACAATCTTCGACGACCAAAAAACCAAGGTACACCAGTGAGAATGCGTTGGGTTTCGAGGGCATTGTTTAGCCTTATCATGAAGAACCCCCTAGGAAAGGCCACAAGCTCCATGCTTCCAAAAATCCGCCATTTGGACAGGGCCCATTCGCGAATAGTTTCCATATCGGGTCGGGCATCGATGAATTTCCCAACCAGAGATAGGGACTCTTGAAATATTAGTGGCTCCATGGCCTCACTAGGAAACAAAACTTTAGTGCCCGAAACAGAGAAAGACAAAGGAGTTTGAAAAGATAAAGCTCCAGTCGAGGACTTGACTTTATCCGCAAAGGACAAAGACCAAGGTCATGTTTTGGAGGGAGAGGAGGTTGAAACCCTACCATTACCAGATGCCATTTTTGCCACGTCGTTAGGGTCTTCACCATGACAAAAGCTGAGTGGGCTTGTAGTAGGCCCAACACCAGCTGTAGGGCCCGAGGACAAAGCTGCCAGACCAGCAATCCCCGTCGACCCTCCATTCTCGTCATCTCCATCACCATCGTCCACAGACACACCCGCTCCCGTTCCTGCTCCTATTCCCGCTTGAGACATTTCAAAATAAATCCCTATAGTTATCCTTATTACTCGTATTGAACTATACACTTTTCTAGATTGAATAGGTTTAATGTCAGATTTCCCCTTGTCACTTTTTACAAAATTTTGAGATAAATATTTTGCTAATATTATAACTTTAGAAAATCTTTAATAAACCACTTTTTTAATATCCCTTAGAATTTGATTTTAGTGTTTCTAATTTTCAATAACCTAGTTTGGTATTGTAACCCTTATAACTCCCAATTTTGAAAAATTAGAACACGATAATATTTGGAAATATCAATGGATTAATTCCAAGTAGTATCCCTTATTTCTCCTAGGTTTTGTTTTGCAAATATTAGACTACTTTGATATTTAATTTTCCTAAGTTTTACTTTCAAATAAATATTGATTTCCTTTAATACTTCAACCTTAGAATATAACCTTATAACTCCCTTAATAGGATAGGGGAAATTTTACCTTAATAAAGCTTTGCACCTTTATGAAATTGGATGTGTATGGTTGTAATCTATCCTTCTTGGGTTTTGTGAGTAATGATAGATTCTTCAACGTGCTCCTTGGTTTCAATGCCCATATTTAATGCTTCTCTTGACCTATTTTACTAAGATTTATTACACTTCTCTTTGTTGCTTCTGAATGCTCCTAAATGCTACATTCTCCCTGGTCCAAGGTACCTTTAATAGGTGATCAATATTTTGATTAGTGATACGTGTTATATTAATTTCATTCAACATTCCAAGGATGCTTTGGACACTTTTTAGAGTTACCTACTCTGTTCTAATGCCTATTAAAAGTGTCACCTGTGCTTGGACCAATTTTATTCCCTCGTGCTATTCAAGTGGCTTCTCTGCTTCAACATTTGTGAGGCCTCTTACTATAATGCTTCTAGCTAAAAGTAACTCCTCTTCCACATGGAATATGGGAACCAAAATAATGTTGAAATTTCTCCTTTCACATGTGTGAAATTGAATATTATTTTGTGGGAATTTTAGGGTTCTTTTGGATAATAACAAGTGGTATCTTCTTTCCTTTGCATACCCTTGTCTTGTCAATGTCTTCTTGCAAGCCCTTCAATGTATTTTTCCACCTTGTTCTTTGTTGTACTTTGTTGGTGCTGGTTTTTTTCTAGCCAAGCAATGCTTATAGTGGATATTTGGTGGATATTTGGAGGAGCTTTGCTGGATCTTGAATGGAGTTTGAATAGTAGAACTTTGGTGGAGACTTCTTGATGCTCCAATGATAGTATTGGATGATCCATGATTGGATGTATTATTCTAATTGCTTAATTTGATTTACTTTGCTTATATATTTCTAAATTTATCTCCTTTAGTGAGAAATGTGACACCTTTATTGTGCTTTGTAGGTTACCTATTATGGTTGTCCAACCCATGCACAATGTGAGCCTTTTTGAGAGGCTTCTTTATGCTTGGAGTGTGTTAGTATTCGGCTGCACTCTTCTTGAGAATAATGTGCCTTTGAGGCACCTTAAAATCTGCCCTCTTCCTACTTAGAACATATTAGAGAAGTGCAATACCATGTAACAATATTTGTATATAAAAACCTTTTTATTGCACCCTTTCTTGCACTCTTTTTGTAGCTCTGATTTTAATGCAATGTAAGGGTTTTGAGGATGTATATTTGATTAAACACCTTTCCATTTTTACTTTTTTTTTCACAAATGAACCCAAAATCATAACCACTTGATAGAAGCTCCATTTTTGATGTATATTTCTGCACTATTTCTTTGTAACATAAACCTTATTGTGCTTTGAATTTGAGATTCGCCAAGTCTCAATTTGAGGCTTCCTTTGTTGATATTCAATGGCTACTTTATTCTCCAAAACTTGGAGGATTTGAGGATGATTTTGTGGCTTCTCTTGGCCATTAAAAGTTGTATATTTTGGTGCACTAATGGTGTCTTTAGACACTTGATGCTAATATAATTTTCTACCTTTCTCAAGAACACAAACACTAATATTTTTGAGAGTAATATAGTAGTGCAAATGAACCCACTAATATTTCACTTTTAATGCACTAACAATAACAACTTATTACTCCAATTAAATCTCAAAATAATTTGTAAGTGCACTTAATCAATTTACTAAACTAATCAAGAATAAACTGAAACGAATCTTCAAGATTTATTATACAAATTCACTATAAACAAAGTTATAGGAACTAGTCTTATTTTTCTTTCCAAAGTAGATATTTGATAGTTGATAGATAGTTGTAATTTTGTAATCTAATCAACTCCAAAGCTAATATGTAAATGAACCTTAAAAGGAAATTTTTTATTTTGCAGTTTTGAATATTGTAATTCAATTTTCCTCTTTTGCAACTCTAATCCAAATTAAGGTGCTTTAACAAATCTAAAGTAATAAAATTAATGAATATATTTGCACCAATATTTTCTTACCTTTTTGAAAGCATTTTTAGCTCTTTTGCTACTTCTGTGGAGGATTTATATCTTTATGTCTAAGATCATCAAGTTGCTACTTTGAGTAGGATCTTGCTGCTTAGTTTCTTCTTCACCAAAAAGTGGTCTCAAACTTTCTTTTACGAGCCTAGGCTTTGATGATTTGATCCTTTAAGCAATATTATAATTTTGTTGTAGATTTGGAGAAGTCTTTGTATTTGTAATGGTGTCTTCCTACTGTGAGAAGTAATTTTTAAATCTCTTGGATTTGGTAGGCATCTCCTATCTTCAAGTCTTCTTATCAAATTTTGACTTCAAGCAAGATCTTATTCTCAATATTTTGAATGTCTTGAGGTCTTCTAATATTTGACTCCTTGTCTAATTATTATTCTTTTGATATTTTTTTCATATGACAACAATTATCCCAAATATTTTTCTCAATATTTTGAATGTCTTGAGGTCTTCTAATATTTAGCACTCCTTACCAAATGCTTATTATTCTTTTGGGTTTGTTATCGGATGGTGACAATTGTCCCAAATATTTCACTATCTTTTGTAGTGAATTTATCCAATGAGTTCTCCTTTGATAATTTATTCAGTAAGGCTCTCCAAGCCTTTTATTGGATGCTCATTGAGACCTCCCCAAGGTCTTTGATCTTACAGCTTCTTCTGGTATTCCTTGAGATGATTTATTCAACCTTCTACTATTGGAAGTGTTGGTGGTGAGATCTTCTGTATATTTGATTATGTTTCTTCTATATTCAATCAGGACTCTCCTAGTCCTTTTTCTTCTTTTAACACTAGAATTTTTTCAATGATATCCTCTCCTAATCTCATTACCTTCAATTTTGCTTCAGGTGCTGGATTTACTCTAAAAAATATATTCTTCCTAACTTTGTTGTAGGAAGTTTTCCAAATCACTGAATCTCCTTTCCCTATAACAACGTATTAGTACTGAAATATTAATATTCTTATGAATCAAATACTCTCTTATGAAGTCTTATTTAGGATCAAGGCTTCTATGGAATTTTTTTAGTATCAAGTCTTTTGTGGCTTTTCTTTAGTATCAAGGATTTTGTGGCCTTTTCTTCTTGATCAAGGCTTCTATGGTCTTTTCTTCTGGAACAAGGCTTTTGTAGCATTTTCTTCTATATCAAGGCTTCTATAGCCTTTTATTTTGGAACAAGGCTTTTTGTGGTCTTTTATTTTAGATCAAGGCTTTTATGGCCTTTTCTTCTTCTATAAAGTTCTCAATCTAGCAATGGAGATATCCAATATTATAACTTCACCATGTCTCTTCACTAGAAATCTTCTTCCACAATATTCTTTAATTGCACAAGGAACTAATATTTGCACTATGAAGGCACGTCGACCTTCAGAAAATGAAGTTGAAGTCTCCTAGCTTTCTATTGTATGAGGTGTCCCAATCATATGAGAATTAATTTTCTACAATAAAATAAAATTTGGGCAATAGTTAACAAATTCTAGATATCCTGAATGATCTTCACTAGTTGATTTGTCAATCTAGTGTATTGAATGTTGAGTCCTAGTCTTCATGATTTTTTCCTTCAACTCTGTGGAAAGACTCTACCCAAATGTAATCTTAGTATTTTTAGAATTGAGATTTATTTTAGTTCTTACTTATGGCTCTCCCAAATTCTACCACCTAGACTCTTCTGAGAGTTTTTGATAGTGGCTAGTCCAACAACACATCAGATTGACCAAAAAAATCAAGCTCAATGATAATGATGGTTTTTCTATTGATCTACTATGGCTAGATCTACCATGGATCTAATACCACTGTTAGATTTTGATGTAGTATGCAATGGGAGATAGCAAAAACAAGATACTAAATAATATGAAAGAAAGTAAATTTATGAGATAACTGAAATATGCTATAAATAGAAATTATGGAAATGAATACAATGTAGCTATGGAGGAAATGGATACTCCATGAACAAAGCTACTAGACTACATTACACCCATCACAAATATATGGTGATCTACATAGCACTATGCTACTACCTACGAATATGCTATAAGCTTCTATATTCTACTTGTTATAATGAGGCTCTTTTTATATAGGAAGATAGGTTCCTTGGCCAACACTCTACCTAGTTGTGCAAGGGACACCTTGCACGTATACAAATTTCACATTGACAATTGTGCATTTATTACATTGCATGAAGTAACTAGATAACTTCCCCCTAAATTAATCTAATATCCCAAGTATGTACCTAGGAAGGTACATTTACATGACCCAAATGATGTAATATAATCTATTTATAACACAAAAGGGATGAATATGTAGGATTCTAATCTTGATTAGATGGATTAGTAATTTGAACTTTTGAAGGAGTTGGATCCATAATTAATTTAATATCTTCCTCTTCATGTATTAATATGACAAGTTGCTCCTTTTTCCCTTTTGCATCCTCCTTTGATATGGTATGAGTTTAAATGAAAAATTATCTTTGTCTAATTATTGTATTTTTAAATGTGTATTGATAATTATAAGTAATTTTATACATATACATATGTTTGTAGAGTTTTTGGGTTGAACAAGGAAGTGAATTATTCTATGATATGGAGCAACTCATTTCAAAAAATACTTATAATTTTTTTAACAAAAATTTAGAGTGAACCACTCCAACCAATTGATTTCAAATTTAAAGTGAATTCCTCTTCCAAGAAAATATAAACAAATTTCTTTCTTTGAGTGAATGAATTTTATATTTTGGGTGAATTACTTTTGGATCTTTGAGCAAATTATTTTTCTAGAACTACTTAGAAATGTTTTGTGATTTGAAGTGATATAATTCTAAGGAGTCAATCACTCTACATGAACTGAATAACTCTTTGGATGAAGACATTTAAAAAGTTATTTGAATCTTGTAAATTTCTTTTCATATATGAAAAATATAATTTGGCACCAAAATCAATGAACAAAATCAAGCAAACCTAATGAATTTTATGAAATCTTGATATGACCTCATGAATTTTTTTAGGATTTTCCTAAAGTTTAAAATTTAATCACCATTCATAAAGAACCTATAAAATTGTATGTAAACTTTTAAATACATGTAAAATTAGGTTAAAAATTAGATTAGGCATGATTTCAACATTGAAATTAAACACTTTTTATCATTGGATATGCTAAATGCTACTGACTTACAAAAACTCTAACTTCTATTGCTGTGAGAATTTATTTTCAACAATTTGAAGGGAAATCCAACCTCATTTGACCTTTGAATTTAAATTTACTCTTAAATACATTTCTAAACTAATATAATCTAAGTGCAAAAAATAAATGATTGGAAGGTAAAGGTATAAAATATTAAACTAAATTACATAGAATAAAATACAACCATAACTAGAGCAAAGAGAGTGTATGATAGATTTAATATATGATAAAATCAAATAACAATAATCCATTACTACATGAAATAGAAATATTAAGGAATGATAAGAGAATAAAATAATAGTTTCATAATTATCAAACAATCCAAAAGAGTAATGTCACAATTTAAAAGCAAAAATTCTTGCATAGTCTCTTACTATTTCTAATATTAGAACCATTATAATATGCGATCATAATGTACCTCTAGTTCTTTCAAGGCCAAAATATCTTTACAATGGAGTGCGTGGCTCCTACTTATAGAAGTAAGTTACCCCAAAGTTACCTTGGGTGATAAATTCTTACTCCTAGTAAAAGTAATAATTTGGGGGTATTTATAGCAAAATGATACACCTCCAAATATCACATCTCTAATTACACCGCTAAATAAGCTATGGGCATTCTAAAATGACCTATTATGTAACTATAAAATAAAAAGTTATTTTCTAAAATATCCTCATTGACATATATGCAGACTTGTCCTACTTAACCTATCAATGAGCAATTCAATCTTAAAAGGGGAGTGAAACTATAAATTTCATTGTAGGATGTGGAATGCTATTCTTGATGGATGGATTTTTGGAGTATAAGTAGATTAAGATAGCCCTTGATAATCAATATAAAACATATTTCATGGTCTCATGGGGAACCTTTTACTACCAGTTCATGCTCATTGGGCTAAAAATATAGAATCTACCTACTAGTGAGCCTTGACATACATTTTGTATAGCAAGAAAATCATGCAACCCAAGCAATGAAATAAATGAAAGATAGAAATAATGTAACAACATTGATAAGACAAGATATATAAATATGGTGCCATTTTATTAATGATATTTTTTCTTTCCAAATTTGTTACAAGGAGATCCCCTATAAGGGTCTTTGCTACAAATTCAATACAATGAGTTACAACATAGAAATCTAGGTGCACTCCTTAAGGTCTTCCTTGCTATTGTAGTGTAAAGGTGGGTTGCTTTGATCCTTCTCAAACCTAGACCTCCTGATTCTTTAACACTATAGACTTGGTCCCAAGCAACCAACAAAAACTTCATCTTCTCATCATAAGTACACCAAAGGAAGGATCATTAGATTTGCTCAATTTTTTAGAGCATAACTCCAAACAACTTAAAGAGAGAAAGGAAATACACCAAGATGCTTTGGAGGGTGGTTTTTACCAGCATAGCTTTACTTTCTTGGCTCATAAGAGCCCCTTTCTAACCTACCAGCTTTCTTTGAAAATTTTCCACCATTGGATCCCATAGAGAGGCCTTAATGCCACCTTTTAAAAACAATATTCCTAGATACACCGAGGATAGGAAATTTGTTAGAGTATATTATATTATTTGGTATATATCAATGTACCACCTTGGGTACATATCTAGATTAAGATTTTATCTTAGATTAAGGTTTGAGTAGTTACTTCAAGCAAGTAATAAATGGACAAGTTTTAGAATGTGCAATGATATAAATGTGCATGTATCCCACATGTACATGAGTCATAGGATAGGTAGATGAAGAGTCATGGGTGGAGTAAAGTCCAAGGTACATATCCTCCTATATATATGCCTTGAGGTATAGAGTAAGAGTGTGATAGAAAGACTAAAATTACTATAGTTATTTTCATTTAGAGTGCAATGTAGTTCTTTCATTGAAATTATGGAATGTTCACATCCTCCATTATAATACATTATACTATTTTTGTGAGCATTCATTAATGGTATATTTTTGAGTTATTGTAAAATTTATCTTATAGTTTTCCTATATATTATAGTGTCATTATCATATAGTTATCATTGCTTACTCATTTTACATCTTGTGGTTGTATTTCCTTTAATATAAATCATCAAAAACTAATAGTGGTATCAGAGCACATGATAGATCGATAGGAAATAGGAAGAGCCACAAGAGAGATTGAGAGGAGATAGGAAATATTATTTTTAGAATTTTCTAAGATACATTTGGATAGAGTCTTTGCACATAATTGTAGAAAATATCATGAAGACTAGGAATCAACATTGATTCCACTAGATTGCTAATTCAACTAGTGAACATTCATTAATCTTTAGATTTAGAGATTTTCTATTTTCAGTTTCTAACACTTTTTTTGTAGAAAAATGAGATTCAAATAAATTTAGGAAGCTTTCTACAAATATCTAGGAAGAATATCTTATTTGGAATCAATCCAATACCTAAAGCAACAAGTTGTATATTGAATATTTGGAGGCCTTAAGAAAATATCCTATTGCAATATTTGTAGACCTGCAGATTGTAGAAGAGAGAAAAAGGCCAAAGGATCCTTACTGCATGTTGAAGGAAGAACAAACTCTAGAAAAGTGTCTAAGATAATATTGGATATTGGAGAACAAGAAGGTCTAAGAAGGTTTCCATAGAGATTGAAGACTACAAATTGCAGATTGAAGCAGAAGGAGAAAACATCTCAAGAAGTTGAAGAGACCCATAGGAGGTCCCATTGAAGAACTTCCATATTTGGAATATTGGAGATAGAGAAGGACTATCAAAGGTCCTATTCTATAAGTAACATATTTCAGAGATCCGTGAGGTTGTCTCATTATAAGAATTCCATAGCTAAATATTGAAGAGATAAAATAAGATCTCATTAAAGTCCTAATAAAAATACTAATATTCTATATATTTTGAAGATCCTATAGAAGATATCTCATTGAAGGAGATTTAAGGAGAAGGCTAGGAAATCCCCATTGAAGGATATTTTGAGGAGAACTCATTGGAGAAATTTACTAGCAGGAAGGAGTTCTTGATAAAGGAGTTTTTGGGATAATTGTCGCCATCCAACAACAAGCCCAAAAGGAGAATAATTTGGCAAGGAGTTTGTCAAATTTTTGAGGATAATACTGAAGACCTCAAGAAATTCATATTCTTGAGAATAAGGCCACTAGATAGGCCAAGGTTGAAGTCATAATTCGATAAGGAGGTTGAAGGAGAAAGGAGTTAGAAGAAGCCACCAAATCTAAGAGATTTGGAGATTGCCATTGAAGGCTATTTCAGAGAAAGGATATTGTTGGTTTTACAACATAAAAGTGAAGGTTTCTTGAAGGAAAATCTTAGATGCAATTTGGAGGAGTTTCCTACCAAATTTGTGAGATTCAAGGACAACACTTCAGAGGAGAAATTGACTGCTTTGCAATCTGAAAAATTCAGATTTGAGGACAGCAAGAAAGCAGCAATTTGGGCAGCATTAATAGCTACTAAGTTTTAGATTTTTAGGGTGCATCCTGAAGGAGAGTTAAATCCACCAAACTACATTTTTGGATAGCAAGTTAGAGGAGTATTAAAGCTGCAAATTGGTGAGTTAAAAAGTTATTTTGGACAACAAAGAAGAGCTGCGATTTCATCTAATATAGAGCAACATTTTGGTGAATCTAATCACCAAGAAATCCAACATCTACAAAGTCATAAAGGTAAGCAACTTAGGTGCAAAAGGTTCATTATTTTAACTTTATTTATTTGGTTCATTATTAAGTTTCATCAAGCATCATATTAAAGTTTAAATTTGCAAGGGAGTAAGTTTCAAGTTTTGAAGTATTCAAGGTAGTGGAGAAGATAGTTTCTTTAAGTTTTAAAACCTGCACATAAGAAAGGGTAGTTAGATATATTTCAAAAGAAATAAAAATATCAACATCCTACCTTCTATTGAAATCAAAGAAGATACTACTCTAAGAGTATAGATTGCATTTTCTATAGTGCAAAGTTATGCCATCCAGAAAGGCATATTAGTTGCTTGATTAAAAATATTGGGATTATTATTGCAAAGTCATTCAAGAAAATGAAATAAAGGAGAGAGTTATTTAGTAAGGAAGACAAAATTAAAACACTATTTACCTTCAAGGAGTAATGCAAGAAGCCACCATATCAAGGAAGCAAGATTGCTTCAAAAGGAGACTTAAGGTATCAAAATTTTGGTGCAAATTAAGGTAGAATTATTTACAATATATATTTACACAATGTTTTTTTTCCAATGTAGAAAAGGAGGATAAAAACTAGAGTATCTTAAGACACTACACCAACAAGCATATAATAATCAATGAGCGACCATATCATCGAGGTTGAAGAGAAAACATCGAAGTGAAGGAAGAGAGCCAACTAAAGGCTCATTAGCAAAGTTTTCAAGGTGTCTAAAGACACTAGGTTTAGCATTGTAGGTCTCATGAAAGCATCATTCATAGTGCAAGAACAACCTACAATAGAAAGGAGACCAATTTGGGTAGCATAATGACATTAACAAGGCAAGTTTAACATATCACTAGCAAGGAGAACAACATAATGTAATATGGAAATAACAAGGTGCAAGAAGAGAGGCTTATTATCCAAGTAGACATCATGAATAGCTTGGAAGAAAAATGATAGCATTGAAGCACCTTGGAACCACCTATGTTGGAGAGCACCACCATTCACTAGAGAAAGCTAAGCCAAGAATAACTAGCAATAGTTGGCAAGAGTATTGAGCAAATAAGGGAGTTGAGAGCATAGCTACATGTAAGTGAAAGAGATTCCACTTGCCACCCTAAGTGAAGGAATATTGTGCCACTTGGTATAGGGGAGAAGGACAACAAGAGTGCCTATGAATACTTTGTAACATCTTCATTTTACAACGCTTGCAAAGGAAATGAGTGCCCAAGTAATGCTCAACTTAAATTAACAAAGATCAGTATTCATTACTTAGCATGCTTAGGTTAAAATAACACCTATGTTACCAATATTAGCATCATCTAATGTGCCTCATTTACCAGCACCACCTAGCAAGGAGTTACAGGCTCAAAGGTAACGTATATGCCATTTGGCATATATTTCAAAGGGAGGTAAAGTCTATTAAATACCTCGGTCCAAAGGAGAGCACGAAGACTATTGCATACTCAGGTCAATCAACATTAACAAGGAGGATATTAGATTATATATGTGCACCATAGAATGATATTCAATTAATTCTAAGCATCATACCTCGTAGATTGATGAAGATACAATGCTCAAGGTTTGAAAGTACAATCAAGATCTAATTCAAGCAACACACAATGCATTATTAAGAGGTATAAGTGCATTACTTTAATAGTTGATTTCTATAACACAAAGGAGATATAAGGTCATTTAATCTCTAAGGTTAGTTAATTAATTGATAGGAGAAATAAGGAGCTAAAACCTTAGATAGAGTATTAATGTTTAGAAATCCAATTAAAGAGAGGGGTTTTATATTAGTAAGAGATTTTTCAAATTACATTGCTTGAAATTATAATATCTTAATATTTGCAAATAATTAAATTAGGAGATATAAGGGTTTCTACCTTGGATAATTAAAATATTATTTTACAAATATTATTATTTTCTAAAGTTCCAAATTAGGGAGATATAAGGAGTACTACACCAAAATTTAGTCCATTGGAATTTAGAAAATTAAACCATTGAAAATTAGAATTGAAAGAAGCTCTTCATAAGAATTGATTAAAGAGTTGGAAATTATTGCTTATACTTGTCTCATATACACATTAAAAAGAGAAAAAATGAATCCAACCATAGAGTATTGAAGATAGAGAAATTTACCAAATTAAAATTTGCATATATCAATAGGGAGAAGTAAGGTGATATAGAAGTTGATTATTGTCTTCAAAACATTAGAAAATCAACTCAAAAGAAAATCTAATAGATGCTAAGCACTTTATCAAAACCATAGCATACTATAATCACGTGGGAGATATAAGGGATTCTACAAAATATAATATTTGATAAGGATTTATCAAGTTAGTTCACATATCTTAAACTAGGGAGACATAAGGTAGCCCACAAACATCATCATGACAACAAATAAATTCATTTTCACTGAATCCCAACTACTTAAAGGTCCAAATTACTCATCATGGAAAAACAAAGTAAGGGCAATTATGATAGTTGAAAAAATTTGGGATATAGTCAAGGGAACAAAAGATAAACCTACTTTAGGTGATAGTGAGATTCAAAAGTTTGAAGAAAATAAAGAAAAACCCTTAATGTTAATCATTTTTGCCATTAAATATGAAATTCAACCCTACATTAGTTCAACAAGAACATCTACAGAAGCTTAGAAAACCTTAGCCAAAATATTTGAAGGGAAGAATAAAGCCACTATTTTATATCTTCAAACTCAATTACATTCTTTGAAAGTGAATAGTGGTGAAAGTATAGATTTATTACCAAGGAGAGTAGTGAACATAAAAGGAACATTATTAAATGTAGGAGAAAAAGGTTGAATATAAGTTTCTTGTCCAAGTAACCCTAAGAGCACTTCCAGATAGCTACAAGCACTTAGTTACATCTTTACAAATCCTAAGTAATACATATTTTGATGAATTAGTCAATATCCTTCAAAAATATGAGGTAGAAAATACAGTTAAATATGAAATGACTAACAATGCATTAGTTTTAAAATATAATACATAGGGAAATGTTGCCTCATCCTCAAAAGGATGAAGACCATAGAGTAACAGATATTTTCAAATCCACAAGAAGAAATGAAATATTACCAACTATTACAAAATCAATATTATAAATTAGTATCAAGGGAATCAAATAAACTGTGAAAGCCAACCAAAAAGGCCATTCCAACCAAGATAATATCAAAATTAATATAATCTACATCAACAAAAATGTCAGCATCCATATACTTCTAAGAATCAATACAATTATCCTCAATTGCAATATAGAGAAGGGAAACAAAAATATCACTTGGTTCAAGATATTCAAGAAATTAAGGAACTAGAAGAACCTACAAATGAACATGAAATTAAAGCCCTCTCAACAAAGATAGTATTTTATAAAGATACTAACTATCACCTTAGGAAATAAAATGAAGAGCTCAAATTCTAAAACCAGGAAGAAGACCATATTTAAGACTAAAGTCTTCAATATCAAAATAATATAATGCAAGGGGGTGTTAAAGTATATTACATTATTGGATACATGTCAATGTACCACCTTGGTTACATTTCTAGTTTAGGAGTTTATCTTAGATTAAGGTTTGATTAGTTACTTCTAGCAAGTAATAAATGCACAAGTGTTAGATTATGCAATGTTGTAAATGTGCATGTAGTCCACATGTACATGAGTCATAGGATAGGTAGATGAAGAGTCATGGGTGGGTTAAAGGACAAGGCACCTATCCTCCTATATATATGCCTTGAGTTATAGAGTAATATTGTGAGAGAAATATTGAAGTTACTATAGTGATTTGTAGTTAGAGTGCAATGTAGTTCTTTTATTGAAATTATGAAGTTTTCATGTCCTCTATTATAATACATTGTACTATTTTTATGAGCATTCATTAATGACATATTTTGAGTTATTACAAAATTTTATCTTATAGTTTTCCTATGTATTATAGTGCCATTATAATATAGTTATCATTACTTGCTCATTTTACATCTTGTGGTTGCATTTCCAAAAATATAAATTATCAAAAGCTAAAAAAATCTATCTCACAACCTAAAATCTCAACAATTCTCCTTCACCCACCTAGAGGTGTGTTGAAGAAAAATATTTTGGTTTTTCTCTGATTGACCTCCTTCCCTACCACTTTATTGAAGTCCATAAGGATAGCCTTGATAACTTTGGTTTGAAGGATTGATGTGATGAAGGATAACAAGGTATCATCATCAAATTGATGATGGGAAATTGAACCCATTATTAGTTGTTGGATTTCTTCTATCATATGATTAACTTTAAAGGCTCTTCCTAGATAGTCAACCATTAAAATAAATAGGTAGGAAGATAGATGATCACTCTAGCGAAATCCCTTGCAACTATGAAATAGTCGATCGGGGACACATTTTTAATCACTAAGAATTTTACGAAAGATATACAAGCCTTGATAAGCCTCAACCAGATTGGTCTAAAACCAAAAATTTTTAGAAATTTAAGCAAGAAATACCATGAAACTCTATAATAAGATTTGTTCATAGCAAGCTTGAGAAAGGTTCCTGGTCTTCTACTTTTATCAATTGAGTTGATGAGCTCATGGATTGCAATGATACCATATAGAATTTTCCTATCCACCACAAAACTACTTTGGGGTTGGTCAATAATAATTGGTAGGAAGGCTTTCAACCTATTCGCCATTGATTTTGTGAGGATTTTAAAAATAGTATTGCATAGGCTAATGGCTCTAAAATTTTTAAATTCTTTTGCATCCATTGACTTTGGTATGAGGACAAGAAAGGTTGAAATAACATCAAATAAAATTAACATTGACCTCTGAAAATATCTCTAAGACATGTATATGTCTTCTCCTACTATATGCCATAATGTTTGGAGAAAAATAGGATAAATGTTATCTAGGCTAGGTGCCTTGAGACATCCCATGGAAAACACTGCCTCCCTATTTTCATCATCACTAAAAGGAGCACATAAAACTTTGTTCATATCTTCTATAACAAGAGAAGGGACATTATGAAGTAGCCTTTATTTAGCCTATTGATCCCTGACTTCTCTTGAACAAAGAAGGGATTTAAAGTAATCAACTATTTCTTCCTTGATTTTCTCAATATCCTTCATGATTGACCCATTTGATTTTAGGATTTCTCTTATTATGTTATAACTCCTATATATTAGAGTGGATGTATGGAAATATTTTGTATTTCTATCACATTCCTAGATCTAGAGAGATCTTGATTTTTGATACCACAAAGTTTCTTCTTTAGTAATAACATTATGCATTTGAGATAATAGGACTCTTTCCTTGGTCCTAGTCTTTGCATCTAGCTCTCCTAAAATTGAGGTGGCTTTGATCTCCTGTATTGAACAATTTTTTTTTCCATATGGTAACATTATCAAATATATATCTGTTTCAAATTTTTAGATTAGCCTTTACAAATATTAATTTTGAAGTCACTTGAGAAATGAGAGGGCCCAAGAAATTTTGTAGCCACCAATCCTTTATTTTGGATTCTAGGTCTGGATGATACATCCAGATTGCCTCAAATCTAAAAGGTCTCAGGAAGAAGTTGGGATTTTGAATTTTTTTAAAAATAATAGGATTATGGTCAGAAGCTACTTTGGGCAGGGAGCAAAGGGATGCATATCCAAAAAGGTGATACCTTCCTTGGAAACCAAGACTCCATCAAGCCTAATTTGGATATTATGATTGCCTATCTACCTATTACTCCAAGTATACTTGGACCCTTTTAATTCCACATCAATAAGTTCTTCATTGTTTATAAAAGAGGTGAACTCCTCCATACCCCTTAGACCAATTTCGTTACCCCTTTATCATCAGAAGGATAGAAATGGGTGTTGAAGTACACAACAAGGATCTAGGATTTACCCCTAAAACTATCTCTCATTGATCTCGAAGACTCCCACAAGAAGACCCTATTGGGGCCTATATTAGGTGTGTCGATATTAGACATAATCCATCTAAACCTAAAATATTTATAGAAAAAAAGTATATCAATAACCCTATCAAATACCAGGAGGGTAGAACCACATAAATTCTTAGAATTTCATAAATAAAAGAGGCCCCCAAAATCCCCATTGGTAGAGCTTACCACAAAACTAGCCTCCTTCCATATAATTTTTTTAGCTACCTCAACATTACTGCTATCCATCTTAGTTTCCTGGATAAGAATAATATCTGGTCTCACTTCTTTCTTGATAGATACCAAAACTCACTACTTGGAGGTCCCATTCAGACCTCTAATATTCCAATATAAAATCTCCATTTACGTGATTTAGAGTACTTTTCCCCACTCAAAGAGTGAGGGGGGCAACAAAATGTATCAAGATTTAATTGTTTACCTTTGACGTATTTTTCTTTCTCAAACTCCATTTGCATTTGGAGCCCATCAACAATTTTGACTCTACCTCATGAATCCTTGATGCTTTGTAGGATGGTTTTCTTACCTTGAGGTTCACTTTGACATCAACTTGACCTTTATGAAGACTTCTAGTTTTAGGTCTAGATTTAGTTGTTCCCAAAGAACCTTTTCTAAGACTTGGTGACCTATTCACTTTAGTAATTTTTGGATAATATTGCACTAGTATATATTACTCTCTAAGCTTTAGAGGGGATATGATATATTTCAAAACTAGCTCCTGAGAATTCAAACATTGAAAATAATTTTGGAGAAACTTTGGAAGAATACTACCATTAGTAACTAGGTCATTAGGACACACCTAGTCAATACCTCTATAATAATTTGCTAGTTCCAAAAGCTAGACCACAATATTGCCATGGTCATTGACATCACCAAAGAAATTTGATCCATGATTCTTTCCCCCATTATTGACTGGTCTAGAATCAAATATTCTGGATAGGATACCACCACAGTGACTGAATACTCTTAAAACTTGTAATCTTAATTTTCAACCCAATTCTTTCTTTGGGTTCCATCACCAAGAATTTTGCAATATCGCAATCCAAAAGAGTGACCTAGTTTCTTGTAGAATGAGCATTTAATAGGTCTAGGGACCTTGTTTGGAAATAAGCTCAATATGACCTAGAAAATTAGCCTTTGAGTCTACCATCACACACATCTTGGTGAAAATCATCCTAGATTTGGATTTAGTTTCTAAATTGATTCTAAGAATGTCTGCAATTACTTAGGTGTTGCCCCTCTGAATATATTCATGCCATATATGGAATGGTAAATATGGAAGTCTCACCCATAAGGGGACCATGTTCATTTTTTGAGTTTTGGAATTAAAATTAGGACCCCATTTGCACAGAAACAATCCACTCTCACCATAGAACTAGAGACCTCTTCCCAATATTAAAGAAAGCATTTGAAACTACAATAATCTCAAACAAGACCAAAGGATTCAATTTTAAAATAGCCCATATCTAAATGGAGTCAAGATCCAACCTACTACCTTGGAATTTCCCAATTATGTTCCACGGTCCTTCCTATATGGTAATATCCAAAAGCTCATCTAGAATAACTAATTTATTACAAATAGGAGAGAGGTTGAAAATATAATTTGAGCCCCATGGGCCCAAATATCTAGTGGTAACCATAGAAAAGGAAAAATCACCTAGGTCAAAAGGATGACCAAGCCTTGGGGATCAACTCATGGGTTCACTAGCGGGCACCCTAGGAACATCGGGTATACCTTTAACCTCCTCCTCCTTCAAGATTGGTCCCTTGAGAAGTGGACCAACCTTCCTTCCACCAGAACCACTTCCATATTGCAAACCACCACCTCCTACCCATTTTCATAGATTGATCACCACCTACCCATAGCCTACTCACCCTAAACCAATACCTTCCCACCTCCACTCATTTCAAAATTTTCTCAATCCAAAATTCCTATCAAGACTTTTAATAACTCATCTAACTCCTAGATCAAAATTCTTATATACTTATTCCTCCATTGTTCATGATTAACAAATGAATTACTACTTCTAAGTAGGACTTCCTTATTCTAAAATTAGATCCTTAAAGGAAATGCCTTCCTTTCTATCCATGTTCATTTTATTAGAATACTCTTTCACTCCTCACACTTGCTAAAAATAGTACAATTTATGGATGGGTTTGGGATATTTGTGAATGTTGTAAAACTTCTTAGTTCATATCGCTTTTGAATTATTGTTATTATAAAGTTATAATTCTATGCTATTTTCATATTTTATAGTTTTAAAGATGATTCATAGAGAAACACGTTTCTTTTTCCATATCCTACCTACCGAATTTATTATGTAGAGACATATTGGTATTGACATTAATAAAAATATATTTATTTAAATTTTCTTTGATTTTAATAAGCTTCCAACATCAATGTAGTATTTTTGAATTTTTATTTCATTGTGAATTTAATACAATGTCATTTTGAAAATAATAATAGTTTCAATATTTTATTTATAATTACATACATTCATAATATAAAAATAAAAATATTTTATCAAATGATATTATCTCAAATGGTTAGATTCCTTAATATTTAAGGAGGAGACCTAGGTTTGTATCTTGAAAAGCAATGGTAACACTACTTGGTGATTATGTAATAAATGTGGGACCATTTCAATCCCATATAATCAATTGAAAAAAAATATATATATATATTCTAGAATAAACTTTAAAATACATTAATGTGTAGAATTTTAAAAAAGAAAATAATTTAAAAATATTAAATTATTATTCAAAATATAATATGTTATTTTACATAAATTTTTGCATATCCATGCACATTCTTTTTTTATTAGATGATAGAAGGGGTTTTGAAAGGACCTCCAAAACTTTACAAAGGTGTTTCTCAATGTATCCTAAACCATTACAGATCCAAAGAGTATTCAATGAGCTCAAATAAAGTATACAAATTGGATTGGATCTAGCTACCAAGAATTAGAAATCAAATAAAAAGTGAATCCATAAATCTTACCTTAACTCAAATTTAAAATTCAAATTTGAAAGAGTGCCAAAAAAAAAATGGTGTGAGATATGAGGAACTCGAGAAATACTGGGCAAAAAACAATGATATTTACAACCAAAAATTGAATATGAAATAAATACCACCCAATGAAATTTTGATGAATCAAAAATCCACAATCAACCAATAACATACTGTAGCCAAGTCATGAGGTGAAACTATAAAAAAATAGGGGAATGACACTTACAACAACCGACAACTGGTAAGAGAAATTAAACAAAAAATTCCTCTTTAAAATTGAAACCCTTGAATCACCCAATGGAATTAAAGCATAAGGATATAAAAACCAATTTACCACTTGCTTCAAATCCCTTAGATCTCACGCAATAATAAAAATGAAAAAACTTGAGTTCTCAAAAAATAAAACTATAACTAAAAATTGCTCATAAAATAAAAGCAATCCTACCCAATGGGAGAAACCAACCAAGGAAACTAGCTTTCCTTTGATACACGACCCAAACATTAGTTGGAAAATTTTCAAGGGGCGAGTAGCATAAATAAAAACCTTCTAGTTTGAGAGCAAGCATCTCACACAGACATACACCATAATTTTATTTTTTATGTTGATTCTAAGTAAGATTTGCTTTTCTATGTTAAATTTGAAATTGATCCCACCAAGGTATGGTACAAGTTATAGTATTTATTTGGGAAAGTAAAAATATCAAGATTCAAACGATTTAATATATAACTTGCATCTCTCAAAATGATAAAGTTCAATAATATTGAGGGCTAGATTGCAAAATTTAGGGATTTAAGAAAAGATATTGTATATTGAAGTGTGGATAAGAAGCATGATGTAGATTGTGTCAAGATTATTCTTTATGATATCTCAACTTTTTTTATTTGTATTAATATTTCATATGGTTCTTATTTACTAAAAGGAGCATAAATAGAATTGATATCTATAGCTGAGGACACCAATGATAGAAAAACCTTCTATCCCAGGAGCAAACATCTAACACAAACAATCACCATAAAATCCATAGATCCCATTGGATTCCAACCAACCTTTATTCCATATAAAGAGAATATTTAGGATAAGTCAGCCTAAAATAGCACCAAAAAGAAAATAAAATGAAGATCTCTTCAAAAAATAGATCTTTGGAACCTTGGGATCTAACACGGCTAAAGAATTTGGATTGAATAGTTGTCCACCTCCTGCAATCCATCAAAGTGAGGGAACCCTACTAGATGAAGGGACCATCAGCAAATTCCTTCCTCAATAGTCATTGAGCTCAAGGTCTCCTGTGGAGTTGGATCAGGGAAGGGGAAGATCACAAAGAACCATAAAATAACACCCACAACAAACAACTATCCCCAACCACTATTAAATAAAAGGACCATACACCCATCAGCTGAAGTGACCTGAAAGCACAAGAGTGACTCGATAGATGTTTAAGGAATAAGGTATTTCCCTACTTTTAAATCAAATAAGGGGAAAGACCAAATAATTCTATAGAGAGACACTGGAATGACCAACAC
Source organism: Wollemia nobilis (assembly GCA_028583015.1). Taxonomy (NCBI): domain Eukaryota; kingdom Viridiplantae; phylum Streptophyta; class Pinopsida; order Araucariales; family Araucariaceae; genus Wollemia; species Wollemia nobilis. The sequence goes on along the minus strand of JAQPPZ010016912.1, from coordinate 6,345,516 downwards.
ATGCAATCAACAATAAGATCTTAGAGGGAAAAACCCAATAGGAAGGGTAGGGAGACCTCCCACTTAGAGGGAAAGGTTTTGAGAGCATAGGAGTAGGAGGCTTTCTAACACACAATGCATGTAGGCCCTCTCTACTATGGTGAGGCTTAGGTCCTCACAGACCCTCTCTACCATGGTGAGGCTCAGGCCCATGTAGACCCTCTCTACCATGGTGAGTCTTAGGCCCTCACAAACCCTCTCTATAATGGTGAGGCTCAGGCCCACATAGAACCTCTCTACCATGGTGAGGCTTAGGCCCTTGAAGACCCACTTTTTCATGGTGAGGCTCAAGCCCACATAGACCCTCTCTACCATGGTGAGGCTCAGGCCCCCATAGATCCTCTATATATTTATGAGGCTTAGGCCCTTGGAGAACCTCTATACCATGGTCAGGCTTAGGCCCTTGCAAATCCTTTTACCATGGTAAGGTGTTAGAATTTTTCACTATTGAGTTGTCATTGATGTCAAAGGCCAAATTGGTTTTTAGCAAAAAGTGGTGTACTTGGGAAAATTATTCAAGGTAAATATATCTTCAAGGGTGATTTAATTATAGGTGTATGCTTTAATATTTAAATTAAATATTTAAATATTAAAGTGATGTTTCAAATATAATATAAAATTTTGATATATTTAAATATTAATATGGAGTGAAATATTACATATATGGACCAACCTCCCGGGTGCTAAAATCTAGAAAATGAAAAGTTTACATATATAAATATAAGGACAAAGTTCATTTTGATATATTCTTCACTTGAATATCCTCGATAAAGGAGTAGCATCAGATACATAAATATGGAGGTGGTGGTGTTCAAATTGTATGTCCTTGATATACATGATTAGAGAGTCGCAACAATTCAAGTTTACATAAAAGTGCAGATAGTCGTTCGCATGAAGGTGGATGTAGCTGATCGTTTGTGATATAGCCAGTTTGAAGGAGGTTTTGCTATCCAAGAAAAAATAACAAGGACATAATGATACAATCACTTTTGAATTCATTTACCTTCAACCAACGGTGCTAGCTTTCACTAAAATCAACCACCCGACATGTTACCATTGCAATATATTATTTTTGAAGGTTGTGCAACATTTAGAATGTCATTGCGTTGAAGCTAAAATATAACACAAGCCAAACTGTAATATATCAAAAGTTTAAGAGGGCACATTATTAATTTGAAAGGTTTTGAAGGACTAGTCATCGACTGTAGAAGATCATGCAATATTTGGAGTGTTTAATGAAATAAGAAAAGATTATTTGTCCATGTAAAATAACAAAAAGCTCAAAGGACATGTGCACATCAAATAGATTTGGGAGGAGCCATCATATAAGCATTTATTTTTGTGGAGGAAGAAGAAATTGAAACCAAAGATCATTGAAGTGAAACATTGCATGGAGTAACAAGGAAAACAAGATATTGAGAACCATTGAAACCAAATATTATTGAAGTGAAACATTACGTGCAGTAACAAAGTGAAGAGGATATTGAGAGCCATTGAAACCAAATATCATTGAAGTGAAACATCGCATGGAGTAATAAAGCGAGAAGAATAATGAGAGTCATTAAAACTAGAGATTTTTGAAGTAAAACATCACATGGAGTAACCAAGCGAAGAGGATATTGAGTGCTGATGAAACCATTACATTTGTGTGCATGGAGAATTTAAATTATCAAGTTGTGACAGGCAGAGCATCACTATTTTGAGAAGTCTAGAAAACCACCATAAAAAACACACGAATTGGAGTATTGAAGAGAATATACAGTGAAGTGCTAGTACACCTAATAGAAGAATAAAAAAACCAAATGATTGAATCATACCGTACACACAAAAAAATATGAAGGAAAATATTAGAGTGAAAAAAATGTTTTAAAAGGTACACAAGCTAGTTTTGTTATGAAAAAATTATTGTTGCAGGGATATTGTCAGTGACTATCATCGCAATGCACAAAGCTCAGATGTAACAGGAAGTTGTGTTTTTAAAAGGATGGTAAGGGATTGAATCAGGTTCCACCTGCATTACATCATAACCACATAGTGGTATTACAACAAAGCTTAGATATTATCCATGTATCATTTGGCAAGGGCCTGGAAAGCTTGTAGAAGGATAGAAGAATAGAGTAGATGCATCGATGGACGATATCTATGAAAAGTGGCATAGCAATAATAATATCAAGAAAAGAAGCAACTATTGTAGGGATAGGGACATCATGAGAAGATAAACACATGATCATGCACAGTAAGGAAAAACTTCAAAAATAAAAAAGTGCTATACCTCTATGGCTGTTAACATACCAATATTTAGTTTTTATCTACCATCCTCCAAGTGTATTAGTAAGGTATCAGTATCTCCAATTCAACACGTAGGTTAGTTATCAAGTGCTAGACTAGGGCTATCTTTAAATGTGAGACATATGGAAGTGACAAACTTAATAAATGTGAAGGACAACACTAGTATATAATTCTCTACATGTTTAGAAGGTTAATTTTTTTTTGGGTAGAATATATCTGAATTGCTTTTAGTTGAAGAAAGAAAACTCAAGAAAAGGGAATAATTTAAAGAGTAAAAGCAAGGTACAACAGGGATTATAATATCCGGATGAGCAAAAATTGTTGATCAAATTTTGGAGTAGACCTAGGTTGGGGCCTTCAGATTTGAGGTTGGTGCCTCAAGGAGATTGGTATCTTTCATATGTTTGTGCCTATGTTATTATAACAAGGAGATTGGTATCTCCATTAGGTTGGTGCCTACGTTATTGTAATAAGGATATTGGTGTCTCCCATAGGTTGGTGCCTACGTATTTATATAAGGGGATTGGTGTCTCTTGTGGGTTGGTGCCTACAAATATTTTGAAATAATAAAAGCAATATTTTGTCATGGTTTTCTCCCAAAAGGGTGTTTCCACATAAAAACCTTGTCTCTTGTGTGTATGGTGTTTTGTACATTGATTTATTATTGCATTCATATTATTGCAGTTATTGTTTTGGAAAGAAAAGTTTTAGATTATACTATTCACTCCCCTCTCAGTATAAGTGTGTGTTTCTTAAATTGGTATAAAATTTGGTTCCTTCGTGAAATCCTAATTGCTTGAAGGAAGATCCTACAAGAATACAAATGTCTTACCAAGAAGGTTTTTCATCAAGTAGGGATCCATTGTTCGATGAGAATAACTATGTATTTTGGAGTGTGAGGATGCTAGCCTATTTGATGGCACATGGCTATGATATATGGCAATATATTGTGTATGGGTTCAAACCACCTGCATCCCCTTCAATGGATAAAAATGGTAAGAACTATTTGAAAATAATGCCAAGGCAATGAATGCAATATTAAGTGGGTTATGTGAATCAAAGTTTTTTAAAGTCATGCACTACACCTTTGCAAAAGAAATATGGTACAAGATACAAAGAACATATGAAGGAGACGAAAAGGTTAAAATGGCAAAACTTCAAACCCACGGGAGGGAGTTCAAAGACATAAAGATGAAATATGAGAAAAATATTACCAAATATCTGCTCTATTGGAAATTTTGAGTCAAAGTTGTCATTGATGTCAAGGAACAAAGTTTTTATTAATGAGCTACCGATAATTTCAAAAGGTCAAAAGGAACAATGCAGAGGTTAAAGGCAAAAGAGCTTCATAATATTTTTAATATTATGTGGAAGCATAAGTTAAAAAGCTTTTCATGAAAACCCAAGAAATCTTATTGCAAAGTTGAAGGAAGGTTTAATATTTATTTTATAAAACATTTAAATTCAAATTGAATTTAAATTTTATAAATAAATATTATTTATACAAATTTGTACAATGAGAGAAGGCCTTAATAAAACCAAAGGGTTTTAAAGAATTAATTTATAAAATTTAAATTCAAGAGAATTTAAATAATTTATAAATTAATAAGTTTAAAGGAAAATCATAGTGTCGACGTCTAAAGTTTGAAGGAAATTCGAAGCGTCGACGTATATGTGTGAAGGAGGAAATTGATATAAAAACCCATACCTTAGAGGCATTAAAATTATCTTTTTGCTCGAACGTTAATGCGTGCAATTGTATTGAGAAATTGTGTGGAAAAAGAGAAGCAAATTTCTTGTGTTATGTTCTAGCGTATAGAGTCAAAAACGGAAAGCGTCAAAAGTTGAAATACATCTGGGTAACGTGGCCTAGTGGAAAGAGGGCAGCGGTTAGAGTGTTTGAGTGCTAGGTGAACTGCATTCAGAATGCGGTGACAACGTATTTTTGTGGTTGTGTTTGTGTTGGAAGATCCAAAGGAAATGGTTCACATTTTTCTAGACAAAGCAGGAAGCTTTATAGAGCATGTGGTGCTCTTTACTCCCCAAGAAAGCACCTAGCTCACATGGTGGTTGGAGCCATGGCTAGGGCATTGGTTGAGGCTGCGTCATGAGTTCAAATCCCACCAAGGTAAAGGTAATAAATTTTGATTATTATTTTGTGTTACCTAAAGTTTGACATGAGGTCTTAGGGAGTTAAAAGGGTTGCTTAAAAGGATTTTTATTTGATTATTATTTTTGGTAAATTGGAGGAATAAGGGGTTAGCTTTATTTTTGAATAAAGTGTTTGTGTCACATTGATTTGTTGAAGTTTTAAAAGGATAAAGGGAACTTATTGCATTGAGTTATTTTGAAATTAAGAGTTCATTGAATATTATTTTAATTGAGATATTATAAGGTGTAAGTGGTAAATTATTTTTTTAAATGTTGATGAATATTTTCTTAAATATGGAGTGATAAGGTATATGTGTGTCTTGATATTTATATTCTATTTTTAAGGGATTTTATCATCTTATAACTTCTTTGAGTTTGAAAAATAAGTGTTTGTGTTTTTGGTAGATTTATGAGATTTCTTCATCATCAAGAAAAAGGTATGAGCACATTCTTCCATAGTTAAGTTGATTGGTTGTTTTTTCTGAAAAATAAGTTTGGAGTGAAAAGGACTTGATTAGGGTTTCCTTTTGAGTGTGTTGAGTTAATGGTTCAAGGTTTTATGGAATAAAGAGGTGTGTTTAAAACCTTTTTTTATAAGCATTGTTTTTGAAGTGAGTTGTTGATTCAAGAACTTGAACTAAGGTTTAAAAAGAACAAGAGTATCATTGTCATGTGAGATTGGTTTTTGGGCATTGTTGGAAATATTTTGAGTTGATATTTATATACTTGGACTAGGATTTGTAAGGAAGGATTTTTTCATTGAGTGATTGGTTAAGTAAAGTTGGTTGAGCCTAGTCAAGTGGATGTGTGAAGTGATTGTTCAAGTTCCATAAAACAAACTATTATATATTCAAAATTGAATTGAAAAAGTGATTGAGTTGAAGCATATTGAGTCTCTAACAATTCTCTGTATGTTTCTAAAAGAGTGATTGAAATTGTTTGAGCATTGTGATGAGTATAAAGCATATTGAGTCTCTAACAATTCTCTTTATGTTTCTATGAGATTGTACAAGTTATAGTGTGGACTTGAGAAGATTTGAGGTAAATCTTTGAGAAGACTTGTGGAAATAATTGAGTAAGATTTTGTGGAAGCTTACAATATAGATTGAGAGCATATTTGGTTAAGTTCATGAGAGGAATTATTGAGAAGATTTGGTTAAGTTCTTGAGAGGACTTATTGATCAGATTTGGTTAAGTTCTTAAGAGGACTTATTGTGCAGATTGGACAAGTTCTAGGGAGGACTTGTAGACTGATTGGTGTGAGCTTTTGTGAAATCTTACAAGGAAAATTTGAGATAAGTCTTTGAGAAGGCTTGAGAGTAGAGTTGATTGATTTATTTGTTTAAACCTTAAGGTTTGGGGTAGCTCCAATAGATTTTATTTGATATTGAGTCAATATTTGAGTAAAGTCTTGAGGACAGAGATTGAGGACTTATTTGTGCTAGACCGAGGGATTGTGTTTAGTACAAATACGAGGAAAAATATTGGTGTAGATTTAAGTATAGATTTGTGCCAGACCAGAGACAAATATTGAGGATAGATTTGTGCTAGACCAATGGACTGTGTTTAGTATAAATTTGAGATAGAGTTGAGTGTAATATTTGGAGGTGACAGAGTATAGAGGATGATAGTCTCTAGTGGATAGAGATCCATTAGCCATGGTAGTGAGGATAGGTTTTCTGATTGAGGATAAGAGTCTTCAGTGGATAGAGATCCATTAGCCAGTGCAGTAGAGGCAATAGTTCTTATAGAAGATCACCAACTAGAGCAAGAAGAGAAAGGGGTTCTCCTATGGATAGATATACACAATATTGATTAAGGGGATTGGTATCTCCTTTGGATAGAGGTCCATAAATATTGTAATAGGGAAAGGATTCCCAAGAGATTGATTGAGAAAATTTTAGTGAAATATTTTCTCTGTGGAGTAGCCCACATTGGGTGAACCATGTAAATTTTGGTGTCTCTATTGTGTGTGATGATTTGTGCATTGCTTTGGTTATTTCTATTGATATTGCCATTGATTATATTGAATAATACTATTTTGGAAAGAAAAATAAAAAGTGGTCTTATACTGTTCACCCCCCTTCTCAGTATAAGCTTGTGTTCTTCATCCTCCATGTTGATGATATTTTCAACAGCATTCATGGAATTGGAGAAAATATTGAAGACTCTATTATTGTTCAAAAAGTCTTAAGGTCACTCCCCATGAAATTTGATGTGAAGGTCTTGGTGATTGAAAAAATGAAGTATCCTAAAAATTTAAGTGTGGATGAGCTACATGAAATTCTTACAGTCTATGATATGAGGACTGTTAAATATCAAACATCCAAATGGGAGGCCACATTTAATGTTCTAAATAAGAAAAAGAATAAGGAACTAGAGTCAAGTGAAGGATTGAGTAGTAGAGAAGAAGCTAACTTTATGCAAAGGAATAAGGAGGGATCAAGTAAACACAAAGATAAGTATAATTTGAAATGCTTTAATTGTGGTAATATTGGTCACTATGCAGCTAAGTGCCCATAAGATGAAAGTAGTAGCAGTGAAGAAGAATAGGAATACAAGAAAAAGAAGGAAAAAATATCATCATGAAAATAAAAAGAGGTATGACCAAATCAAGCATGAGAATAAGATCTATAAAAGGCACAAGAAGAGCCTTTATGTTGAAGAAGCAAGTAGTTCTTCTAACAAAAATGATGAAAGCCTCTTAAATAGTGAAAGATAATAAATCCTATTTATAGCTATGGAGATGAAATAAGATGCTCCAATTTTCGAAAACCATGAAAAGAAGAAAGATCCAGAAAAAGAAGAGGAAGCCATAGTTGACATATAAGAGGAAATTATTTTTTCTCTTGAAGAGGTGAATAGGCTTAGAAAGAAGAAATCAATATTTAAGATTGAAGTACAAGAGGATTAAAAGACAAAGGCAAAGTTTTTACAAGATCTCATCGACTTAAAATTTAAAATTAAAGAGGCAAAGTGAATTGAAGAAGTTACTATTGAGTACTTAAAGGCAAAAACATTAGAATGTGAAAAACTGGAACATGAGATTATCTCTTTGAGGAAGGAAGTAGAAAAAACTAATGATAAGCTACATAAAAATATTAGGGTTGATAAAAGCACAAAGATCTCTGTTTATAAAAATTGGACTTGCCTTTGAAGAAATTCAAAAAAAAAAAAGGAGTCAAGCTCAAAAGGAACAAAGGCATCAAAGAAAATAATTAAAGAAGAGCCTAAGAGATATGTTGATGTGTTGAGAAGTGGAAGCATCAAGAAGGAAGAAAAAAAAGCACCATCATGGATTAGGTTCCATCACAAAAACAACAATGAGAGAACCATGTGGCCATATCCTCCAAGCCAATCAAATAGGTTTCAATATTTCTTTCGAGGTTATTTCTTTTCATGTCACAAATTTGGTGATAAAGTTGTAAACTGCAAGGTCCATGCTAAAAATAACTTTGGCTTCACCAAGAGAAATTTCAATTCAGTTGCACCTATCATGGACTACAACATAATTTTTTACAAATATAATAATTTTTAGCATAGATCTAAATGGTGTAGAATGGTGTTCCCCGAAATTTTTAAATCAAGTAAGGAGGATGGTTAAAAGGATATGTCCTCCAAAGTTTGAAAAAAGAAAATAGAACAAGAAAATAAGACATCTGAGTTGGGATTAGTTTTACTCTTATATCATCATTGAATGTCTCAGTTAGATTAGTTAGTAAGGGGGAGTTATCCAATACCTTATCCTTTAGCCCTGAGAAGACTTTGCTATTGATGTCTAAGAGGGATAATTTTAGTAAGAGGGGGCAGCGTGTAATTTCAGTAAGAAGGAGAAGCTTGTCATGGGGATCAACTTGTGATCCTATTGTGGTAAAAGATAGTTTCTTTACAGGGTTGCCATCAATGACAAAGGGGGAGATTGTTATAATTATTTACTATTGAGTTGTAATTCATGTTAAAGGCTAACTTGGTTACTAGAAAACAATGGCATGCTTAGGCGAATTATTCAAGGCAGATATATCTTCAAGGGTGATTTAATTATAGTTGTATGCTTTAATATTTAAATATTAAAGTGATGTTTCAAATATAATATAAATTTCTGATATATTTTAATAAAAGATTTAAATATTAATATGGAGTGAAATATTGCATATATGGGCCAACCTCCTAGGTTCCAAAAGCTAGAAAATGAAAAGTTTACATATATGTAAGTACAAAATTCATTTTGATATATGCTTTAATTGAATATCTTCGATAAAGTAGTAGCACTGGATACATAAATATGGAAGTGGTGGTGTTCAAATTAGATGTACTTGATATACATGATTAGAGAGCCACAGTAGTTCAAGTTTGTATAAAAGTGAATATAGTCATTTGCACGAAGGTGGATGTAGCTGATCATTTATGATACAACTGGTTTGAAGGAGGTTTTGCTATCCAAGAAAAAATAACAAGGACATAAGTATGTATTCACTTCTAAATTCATTTACCTTCAACCAACGATGCTAGATTTCATTGAAATTAACTAGCTAGCATGTTACCATTGTAATATGTTATTTTTAAGGTTGTGCAACATTCAGAATGTCATTACGTTGAATCTAAAATATCAGAGAAGCCAAACCATATTATATTAAAAGTTTAAGAGGGCACATTATTAATTTTAAAGGTGTTGAAGAATTGGTCATCGAATGTAGAAGACTGCACAAAATTTGGAGCATTCATTGGAATAAGAAAATAATTTTTTCCATGCAATATAATGAAAATATCAAAGGTCACATGCACATCAAATAGCTTTGGGAGGAGCCGTTATACTAGCATTCATTTTTGTGGAGGAATAATAAATTTAAACTAGAGATCATTTAAGTGAAACATCGTATGGAGTAACAAAGCAAAGAAGATATTGAGAGTTATTGAAACCCAAGATCATTGAAGTGAAACATCACGTGGAGTAACAAAGCGAAGAGGATATTGAGAGCCATTGAAGCCAAAGATCGTTGAAGTGAAACATCACGTGGAGTAATAAAGTGAGAAGGATATTTAGAGTTAATGAAACCAGATATTATTGAAGTGAAACATTGCATGGAGTAACCAAGCGAAGAGTATATTGAGTGCCAGTGAAACCATTAAATTTGTGTACATGGATAATTCACATTACCAAGTTGTCATAGGTGGAGCATCGCTATTTTGATAAGTCTAGAAAACCACCCAAAATAGTGCACTCATTGGAGTATTGAAGAGCATATACAGTGAAGTACCAGTACACCTAGTAGAAGGAGAACAACACCAAACGATTGAATCAGGCACACGCACAAAAAAAATATGAATAAGGAAAATATCAGAGAGTGAAAATAATATTTTTTAAGGTATGCAAATTGGTTTTGTTATGAGAAAAATTGTTGTTGCAGGGATATTACAAGTGGATGTCATTGTAGTGCACAAAGCTCAGGCATAGGAGAAAGTTGTATTTTTGAAAGGATGGTAAGGGATTGACTTGGGTTCCACAAACATTACATCATTACCACATAGTGGTATTAAAAAAAATCTCAGATATTATCCATATATCATTTGGCAAGGGCCTGGCAAGCCTGTAGAAGGATAGAAGAATAGAGTAGATGCATCAATAGAGGATGTCTATGATAAGTGGTATAGCAATAACAATATCAAGTAAATAAGAAATGGTTGTAGTGATAGGTGTGTCATGAGAAGAGAAACTCGTGGTCATGCACAACAAGGAGAAACTTCAGAAAGAATTAAATTGTTATACCTCTATGGCTTTTAACATACCAATATTCAGTTTTGATTTGCTATCCTCCAAGTGGATTAGTAAGGTATCAACATCTCCAATTCAACATGCAGGTCAATTATCAAGTGCTAGACAAGGGCTATATTTAAAATGTGATAAATGTGAGACATGTGGAAGTGATAGACTCAATAAATGTGAAGGACAACACTAGTATATCATTATCTATTTGTTCAAAATGTTAAACGAATTTTGGGTAGAATATATCTGAATTGCTTTTAATTGAAGAAAGAAAACTCAAGAAAAAAGAATAATTTAAAGAGTAAAACCAAGGTACAACAGGGATTATAATATCTCGATGAGAAGAAATTGATGATCAGATTTTGCAGCATACCTAGGTTGGTGCCTTAAAATTTGAGGTTGGTGCCTCAAGGACATTGGTGTCTCTTGTATATTGGTGCCTACATTATTATAACAAGGAGATTGGTGTCTCTCGTAGGTTGGTACCTACATGATTGTAATAGGGATATTGGTGTCTCATGTAGGTTGGTTCCTACGTATTTGTACAAGGAGATTGATGTCTCCATTGGGTTGGTGCATACAAATATTTTGAAATAATAAAAGTAATATTTTGTCATGGTTTTCTCTCAAAAGGGTGTTTCCACGTAAAAACTTTATCTCTTATGTGCATGGTGTTTTGTACATTGATTATATATTGAATTCATATTATTGTAGTTATTGTTGTGGAAATAAAATTTTTAGCTTATACTATTCACCCCTTCTAGTATAAGCATGTGTTTCTTCGCTCAGGACCACATAGATCCTCTCTACCATGGTGAGGCTTAGGCCCTTATAGATCCTCTTTGTCATGGTGAGGCTCAGGCCCATCCAGACCCTCTATACCATGGTGAGGCTCAAGCCCTCGTAGATCCTCTCTAGCTTTGTGAGGCTGAAGCCCTCAGAGACCCTATCTACCATGGTGAGGCTCAAGCCCTTGCAAATCCTCTTTGCCATGGTGAGGCTCAGGCCCTAGAAGACCCTCTCTACCATCCCATACACAATTATTTCTTCTCTAAATCTCATACATGTATTGATAAATATATCTAGTATTTATAGTTTTATAGAATCTATTAAAAAATTTATTATTGCATATTTTATCCCCTTATGAGAACTAGTTATACCATCATTATCCTTATAAATGAATAATAAACCTCTTACATTATTGAAATAAAAATATTTACAAGAAGCTGGAATAGAACATGATTTTAGGAATTCCTAATTTAATTCTTTTGCATAGCCATCAACAAGACTATTGATGTAGCTCGAGACATCTTCCCTTGATATTTTAGGATTATCATGCATTTTATCATCCTTTAGATTTTAGAACACATGTTAGCATTATCGTACTAAATTTCATTGACATGATAACTAAAACAACATATTTAAACATCACGACTTGTTTTAATAACCTAAAAATTATTTATGTCATCAACTAATCAACCAATCATTGTTGCAACATTTTGGAACCTTGGAACCTTGACACTAGAAAATCAAGTTACTCCAAAATATCAATAGAAAGACTAGTATCCATTAAAACTAATGGAAATATCATTACAACTCATGATATTGAACTTATATCACCACTCTTGATGTATTCAAGAAATGTTGGCATGTACTTGAAAGCAATCCATGCAACTTATTTTAAGTAGGAAAAAAGGTAGAATTTCCACTAAAAAGTAAAACCGATGTAAGATTCAAATATATTTATTATACTATTCATATAATAAAAAATTAAAGTTATGAACATGTTAATAAAGATTCTATATAGATAGTTTTGGAAACATAAATATACTAAACCATAGATTTTATTAAAATATAAAATACAATAAAAAATGATATTTTTAAAAAATATTATATATATATATATATATATATTAAAAAAAAGTATCACCCATCATTTCTTTATTATATTTGTGATGTTATGTTCTTGCCCCCCTAATATTTTATGAATAATCCTATGATAAACCCAAGATATTATTTGACAAATAACTTGTTGTCTTTAAGATGGATTCCAAGTTGTTTGATCTCATTCCTATGCATAAAATTTTATGCAATATAGGTTTTAGTTTTATTTTGGTTCATCCAATATGGACCAAATGTGCAAGGTCACTAATCACCCTTTCTTTTTTTTTGTTAAAAATCATCTCTACCATCTATTTATATGTAAACACCACCATCTTCATAAGTTTTAGTGCTTCTAAGAACCTGAAAAATTACCTTCTACTTATTTTATTTATGTCCCATCCAATGTTTAAGGTATGATCCACTCTAAAACATGCATCTTATATGGTTATCCATTATAAATGATATTTCACTCTCAAATCATGAATATATCCATATATAAAAATTAGTAGTCAATTTGATCGACATAGTGACAACTCTTCTTGGTTGAGAAAATATTATGAAGAAAAACAGCAATACTTCTACTTTTTCATGATATCTTTTTGTTGCTAGTTTATGAAGAGATTAATTTTTTGTTGGAAATATTGAGTATATTGAGTTGTCATTGATGTCAAAGGATGCATGGTACTCAAGGCATAAATATTCTTCAAGGTTGATGAGGTTTTAAGGTTGAACAAATTATTACAAAGGAAGTTTATTGCAAAGCAAGACAATTATTTTTAAGGATTATAATATTTAAATACCAATATTTAAATATTATAAAGACATGGACAAAGGCTTGAGCGAGGATAAGTTGAGTATTTCAAAGGAACAAAGGTTCAAATATTTTTCAAATGGACAAATATTTAAAGAGAAAAGGATTTAATATATCAAAGGGCCAAAGGTTTTAAAAATAATATTATAATATTTAATTTAAATATTCAAATGGATTTAAGTTTTAAAGGCTCCAACATCAAGCATAAAAGTAAAAAATCAAAGCACCTACGTCCATGGTGAAAATGAAAAGACACATATAAATGGAGGAGCAAAAATCATATGCAAAGCTATGGTTTTTAATTGTGCGATTCAATATTATTATAGCACATTATTTTCAACAAACGGAGAGGGTAGTTTTTAGGTTGTGGAGTCTGATCTCGATTAAATATGGAAAAATTAGTTTTTCTCTCAGTTTGGTAACTAGTTGCTTTTATGCATGGAAACTTTCTAAACTGGAAAAATCAATCCATAAAAATCCATAATTGATAGGTCTATCCTTGGTGTCTAATTCCAAGATAGAATCTATAAAATTAATGGTTGCATAGAAATCAGTGTGATTTTTTAGGGTGTGATTTTTTGGGTTAATTATAGCATGCTTGTTTTTTAGAATGCATGTAACTCGGATTTCCCTATTTATGTAATACCTCCGATAGAGAGGATTGTATCTTGTGTATGGGAAGGGCATAGGATTTTGCATCTCATGTAGAGAGATCAGGAAGCTTGGCGTAGAGCTTGATACAAGGATATTTGTATGTGCATCTCATGTAGAGAGATCAGGAAGCTTGGTGTAGAGCTTGATACAAGGATATTTGTATGTGCATCTCATGTAGAGAGATCAGGAAGCTTGGTGTAGAGCTTGATGTAAGGGTGTTTGCAAGTGCATCTCATGTAGACAGATCAAGAAGCTTGGTGTAGAGCTTGATGCAAGGGTGTTTGCATGTTGAATTACTATTAGAGTAATTGTGTGGAGATGCTTGTATTTTGAAGAGGGATTTGCAAATGTTTGTGTTGTAGGATTACTCCATTCAGAGATTGTATTGGTGTTAATACAAAGAATTGGTGTTGGGTGAACCACGTTATATGCTTTGTTTTATCTTGTCTTGCATGTTTATGTTCATCTTCTGTGATGGTTAATAGTTTATGTTGTTACTTATTAAGTTGTTTGCTTCAAGAATCCCCTGCATGTTTATATAGTGAATCCTAACAATTGGTATCAGAGCGAGGTTGGGATTCAGGATTGAGTGGGAGCTTGACTTGAGTGGGAGCTATAGCAAAAGAAGAGAAGTTTAGGGTGTTTTTTCAATTTGGCAAAAAGTAACTGCGGAGCTCTTTTACGAAGGACTATGATGGAGTTGTTCGATGTGACGCCGAAGACGATAAATACTTTCCAAACGTTATGCAGTGGGAGTGGAAGGACCCTGGTTTCTCACCATTGTGGCAAGAAGGGGCACCTGAAAAAGGATTTTTGGTCTCAGCATAGAGATGGAAGAGAAAGGTCAGATGTGAATCTAATGAGTTAAATTTTGACACTTTCTGATGTGGCTGGTCTTGACATTGACATTGGAGGACCTGAGAGTTCTAAAGTAGTGGGAACTAGGAGATATGTCCAGGAATATGGACATGGCTAAGGATTTATTGTATAATTTTTTAGGATGAAACACATAATATGGTTATATCTTTGGATCATTGCGACCCCAAGTCCCCAAGTTGGAAGGTAATTACACATTTAGGGAGTGTGCTTTCAAAGCTAGTGGCAAAGCCATATTGTGTGTGTGTGCATGCTATGGGTCATCCATAGTATGTATATATTGCCATGGTGGTGATGTTTGATTCACCATGATACAAAGTAATTTTGAGGATGTTGTTATTATCACTAATTTATGGTAGAAATATTGTGTGTTGCTTGTTGATCACAGGATAAAAGTGCATGGATGACACTAGTCCAGTGTGATGGTTCATAGCATGGTTACAACAATATGGAGGAGTTGGCATTCCTTATTTGGCTTAAAGATGTTCTTTGGAGGATGCAACAGCGATAGATTTTTTATGGATCAGTCTCCAAGTGGGAGATTATTACGTTGTGGAGTCTGATCTCGGTTAAATATGAAAAAATCAGTTTTTCTCTCTGTTTGGTAACTAGTTACTTTTATGCATGGAAACTTTCTAAACTGGAAAAATCAATCCAGAAAAATCCATAATTGATGGGTCTATCCTTGGTGTCTAATTCCAAGATAGAATATATAAAATTAATGGTTGCATAGAAATCAATGTGATTTTTTAGGGTGTGATTTGTTGGGTTAATTATAGCATGCTTGTTTTTTAGAATGCATGTAATTAGATTTCCCTATTTATGTAAGACCTCCAGTAGAGAGGATTGTATTTTTTTTATGGGAAGGGCATAGGATTGTGCATATCATGTAGAGAGATCAGGAAGCTTGGCGTAGAGCTTGATGCAAGGGTGTTTGCATGTGCATCTCATGTAGAGAGATTAGGAAGCTTGGTGTAGAGCTTGATGCAAGGGTGTTTACATGTGCATCTCATGTAGAGAGATCAGGAAGCTTGGTGTAGAGCTTGATGCAAGGGTGTTTACATGTTGAATTACTATTAGAGTAATTGTGTGGAGATATTGATGTTTTGAAGAGGAATTTGCAACTGGTTGTGTTGTAGGATTACTCCCTTCAGAGATTGTATTGGTGTTAATACAAAGTACTGGTGTTGTGTGAACCACATTATATACTTTATTTTATCTTGTATTGCATGTTTACATTCATATTTTGTGATGGTTAATAGTTTCTGTCGTTACTTATTAAGTTGTTTTCTTCAAGAATCCCCTGCATATTTATATAGTGAATCCTAACAAGGAGCATAGTGAGAATGTTTGTTGTTGGGTTAAATCTAAAGAAAATAAATAATTGGTTACGCATATTGGTTCCCACCCACTGGTGTGTCCCAATGGTTGGTTGGCCCTTGGTAGTGTGCTGCTATACAGAGAGATAGAGTTTTGAATCCCATTGTGAGGTTTTTCTTGTGTGATTTTTGGTTGGAGGATAAATCTACGAAGGATACAAATATTATCGTCAAGCCCTTACATTTCACCTACTGGGATAGCTTAGCTAGTTGGAGGTCCTTTGGGAGAGTGATACATTGGGAAAGGTGAGGAGATCGAATCTCCTGCAAAACATTTTGATAGTCTGGTTTTTTGAGGTAAGGACAATAATATTTTAATTCTTATTAAGTGGGAGTCATAAGGTACAACATTAATAATTATTTTGTATATTATGTTTTGAGTTAGTGGGAGTCATAATGTGTATCGGGATAAATTGAAGATTATCATTTGCACATTGTGTTAGGTGTATTGGGATAAATTGAAGTTTGTAATTTGCACATTGTATTAAGTGTATTGGAATAAATGGAAAATTGTCTTTTGCATGTGATGTGAGGGTATTGTAAGGCATATTGAGATAAATTAAAAATTATATTTTATATATTGTGAAAGTAGAAGTTATAAGGTGTGATTGTGGTTTAATTTTTAAATGTAATTTTGTATGATAGAAGAAAGAAATTTGAGATTTTAGTCACTACTAAAGGCTTTATTTTGGGAGACTAAAAAGGAGTTATAAAACATAATTTTCAAGCCTTGTTATGCACATATTTTGAGAAGGGTTTTAAGATGGATGATTTGAAAGAGAAATTTACTAACCATTTTTTGAAGTGGCACAAGAAAGAGAAATTATTTTAGAGATAGGTTTTGAAAGTACATCAATCATCAAGGTAGTTTTTAGAGGTCTGCGATTTAACTCTTTTGGTTTTATTTGAAGAAAATATTTTTGATGTCAAATGATTGGATGTATAAGGATTAATTTTATGTGCATTAGTGTTGAATAAAATTGGAAATATAAGTACAATATTTTGAAAGTAAATTTGTGCATTATTGTGATTAATGTTGGAAATAAATTTGCAAGGATTATAGATCATATTTGAAAGCAAAATTTGTGCATGATTCATGTTTGATAAGCAAGGCAAATTTATGCATTTGATATTTATTTTGAAATGAATGGTTAGTGGATTAAAATTGAAAATATATGAGCATTGTGTGTATGCAAGATTTGTGTAATGTTATGAGTATATTTGAGCAGGTGTTGTGAGCATATTTGAGCAGGTGTTATGAGTAAATATGAGCAAGTATTATGTGAATATTTGAGAAGGTTTATGTGAGTATATTTGAGCAGAGTTATGAGTAGTTTTTGGTGAGAATATTTGAGTAGATTTGAGAGTAGGTCTTGGAGCAAATCAAAGAAAAGGAGATTGGTGTCTCCTATGGATAGAGGTCCATGAACCAGAGCAAAGGGGATTTGTGTCTCCTATGGATAGAGGTCCATGAACTTGAGCATAGGGTATTGGTGTCTCCTTTGGGTTGGTTCCCATAAACATTGTAATAGGGAATTGGTTCCCAAGAGATTTGTTGAGAAAATTTATAAGAAATATTTTCTCCATGGATGTAGCCCACATTGGGTAAACCACGTTAAATACATGTCTCTTATGTGTGTGATGATATGTGCATTGTTTCATTATTGCAATTGATAATATTGGATAATACTTCTTTGGAAAGAAAATTAAAAAGTTTTATCTTATACTATTCACCCCCCTCTCAGTATAAGCTTGTGTTCTTCAATTGGTATCAAAGTGGGTTCCTTCGTGAAAGCCTAACAAATTGAAGGAAGATCTTACAAGAATACACATGGCCACTAAAGAGATAGAAGATGCTCCTATGGTTGAAATCAATAAGAAATATTCTAAAAAGGAAGAGGAAGCCACAATTGATATGGAAAAGGAACTTATTACTACTCTTGGAGAATTGAAAATGGTTAGAAAGAAGAATTCAGAATTGAAGGCTCAAGTTCAAGAGGTTGAGGAAAAAAAGACAAAGCTTCTACAAGATCTCATAGACTTAAAAGTGAAGGTTGAAGAGACAAAAATAATTGAAGAAGTTATGGTTGAGAAATTAAAGATAAAATAATTAGAATGTGAAAAATTGGAACATGAAGTTGTCCTTCTAAGAAATGAAGTAGAAAATTCTAAGGATAAGTTGCAGCAAAATATAAGGTTAGAGAAACAGAAAGAGGATTCAAGATCAAAAGGAACAAAGACATCATAGAAAGTTAGTAAAAAGGATGCCCATGACCTATGTTGATGTATTGAAGGAGGAAGAAGACAAAGAATCATCATGGACATAAGTCAATCACAGGAACAAAAATGAAATAACCATGCGATCATATCATTCAAGGCAATCAAATAGGTTTAAAAATTTCTTCCATGGTTATTATTTTTCATGTAACAAATATGGTCATAAAGTTGTACATTGCATGGTCTATGTGAAAAATAATATTGGCATCATCAATAGAAATTACAATTCTTTTGCACCTCTCATGAATAACAATGTCATGTGTTACAAATGTAATAATTTTGGGTACAAAGATAGATGGTGTAAAGTAGTATTTCCTGAACTTCCTAAATCAAGCAAGAAAGAGGAAGGTCAAACAATTTATAAGGAGATGTCCTCAAAAGTTTGGAAAAAGAAAAAGGAACAAGAAAAAGAAAAGTCCATGTTGGTACAAACAACTCTTCATGTGCAAAATGAAGGAAATCAATGGTACATTGATAGTGGTTGTTCAAGCCATATGACAGGTGACAAAAGAAATTTTCTTTCTCTCAAGAAAATAAATGGAGGAATAGTAGAAATTTGGTGATAATGCTTCTGCCAAAATTGTTGGAAAAGGGACCTTGAGTTTGGATAATGGAAAATCTAGGACAAAAAATGTGTTATATGTTGAAGGATTGAAGCACAATCTACTACGCATAATTCAACTATGTGATCAAGGGCACATACTCATATTTCACCCAAATGGATGTGAGATCAAGAAATCCAAGATAGGAAAGCTTATTGCAGATGCTAGTAGAACTACAAACAATCTCTACATGTTAAGTGAAATTAAGGGAGGAAAATTCTTTTTATCACAAGAGGATGAGAGCTGGTTATGGCATAGAAGAATGGGTCACCTGAAATTTGATAACATTGTGAAAATAAATAACAAACATGAATTCAGAGATTTATCCAAAATAGCAAAACCTCCAAGCATGATTTGTGCACAATGTCAGCATGGTAAGCAAATAAGATCAAGTTTGAAATCAAAGGAGTTTTCTTCATCCAAACTCTTGGAGCTAGTTCACACTGATCTATGTGGGCCTACAAGAACAAATATTTTACAATGTGAGAGTTACTTCATGTTATTTATTGATTATTTCTCTAGAATGACTTGGGTAACATTCTTAAAAGAAAAATCAGAAGCATTTGAAAAGTTCAAGGCATTCAAGGCACTAGTAGAAAATGAAACAGATAAAAATATCAAGTGTCTAAGATCAGATAGAGGAGGAGAATTCACTTTAGGTGAATTTGTAGAATTTTGTGAACAATATAGAATCAAAAGATAATACTCAATAGCAAGAACTCCACAACAAAATGGAGTAGTTGAAAGGAAAAACATAACTGTTTAGGGTATGACCAGGGCTATGTTAAATGAGTCTAATATTTTTGATGTGTTTTGGAAAGAGGTAATTCATATAACTTTTTACATTATAAATAGAGCTCAAATAAGAGTAAATCACCACAAAATCCCATATGAGCTTTGGAAGGGAAGACCAGCTACCATGAAGTACTTCAAAAATTTTGGAAGCAAATGCTACATTAGACAAGAAGAGAAAAATTTGGGCAAGTTTGATTCCAGGTGTGAAGAGGGTATTTTCCTTGGTTATTCCACTAAGAGCAAATTCTATAGATGCTACAATAAAATATCACATAAAATTATGGAAAGTACAAATGTAAGAGTTGATGAAGAAATAGATCTAAGAGAACTAACTCAAGATATTATGTATCAAGAAGGATAAAATTACAAATACGAAGAAGGTGAAGAAACTAAATAATATGAGACACAAAGGGCACCACCAAAGACACCATCTAGGTATGTGCAAAAGAATCATCCGAGAGAACTAATTATTGGGAATCCAGATGAGAGACAAATAAGGAGGAAGATAATAGAAATAGGTGAACATGTAAATTATTCTTTGCTATCCAAAGTTGAGCCCAAGGATTTCAATGAAGCAAGAGAAGACAAATATTGGATTAAAGTAATGGAAGAAGAGTTAGACCAAATAGAAAAGAGTGAAACTTGGAAACTTGTCCCACATCCAAAAGATAAGAATGTAATTGGTACCAAATGGGTCTACAGAAATAAGTTGAATGAAGATGCTCAGGTTGTTAAAAACAAAGCAAGACTTGTGTGTAAAGGCTATGCACAAGTTGAGGGGATTGAATTTGAAGAAATATTTTCTCCCGTTGCACATCTTGAAGCCATAAGAATGTTCTTGGCTTTCTCAAGCTTCAAAAACTTCAAGGTGTATCAAATGGATGTAAAATCAACTTTTCTCAATGGTTACTTAGAGGAAGAGGTCTACATAGAGCAACCAAAGGGTTTTAGAATGACATATAAGCCTAATTATGTATGCAAATTAAAGAAAGATCTTTATGGACTAAAAAAATCCCCTAGGGCTTGGTACTCAATATTGGATAAGTACCTCCAAGAACAGGGTTTCAAAAAAGGTATAGCTAATAGCAATCTATACATAAAAAATGAAGGAAATAACTTGTGGATGATATCATTTTTGGATGTTGTAATCACAAGATGTGTCAGAAATTTGCAAAGTGTATGCAAAATGCATTTGAGATGTCTATGCTTGGTGATTTATCTTTCTTTCTTGAGTTGCAAATTTCATAATTAGACAAAGGTATATTTCTCTCTCAAACCAAGTATGTGAAAGAAATGTTGAAATAGTTTAGGATGGAGGATTACAATTCTATGAGTACCCCCATGGTTATAGGATGTAAGTTAAGTAAATATGATGAGTCTCCAAAAGAAAATAAGATAATGTATCGATCCATTATTGGAAGTAAATTGTATGTCACAACTACAAGGCCTGATATAATATAGGTAGCTTGACTGGTGGTAATAATTCAAGTTTAACCAAAAGAAAAACGTGTATGGGAAGTTAAGAGAATATTTAAATATTTAAAATGTACTAGGGGTTTTGGACTATGGTACCCCAGGTGTAATAATTTCACTCTCACGACATATGCAAATGTGGATTGGGCAAGCAGTGTTGATGACATAGAAAGCACAAGTGGATAAGCATTATTTCTTGGAGATTGTTTAGTCTCTTCATTAAGCAAGAAATAATAATTAGTATCCTTATCCATTACATAAGGAGAGTACATTGTAGCAGTTTCTTGTTGTACACAAGTTTTATGGATGAAGTATACTTTAAGTAATTTAAAAATAGAGCATGATCATCCTATTCCCATACTGTGTGATAATACAAGTGCCATTAATATCTCAAAAAATCTAGTGATGCATTAAAGGACTAAGGAAATTTAAATCAAATATCATTTTTTTAGAGAAAAAGTGATTGATCAACAAGTCAATTTGGAATAAATTTCTACAAAGGAACATATTGCTAACATTTTTACCAAGCCACTTCCAAAGGAAACTTTTGAGTATCTTAGAGGAAAGTTGGGAGTAACTTCACTCCCATATCATAATTAATCACCTCAAGAAAAGGAGGTGGTGAGGGGACTGAGCTAAGTGTTTTATTTTTAGCCCCAAAAGGATCCCTTTGCCATTGATGTCAAAGAGGGGGATATTTTAGTAAGGGAGAGCAACTTGTCAGGGGGAGCAATTTGGGAATCCAGTTGTAGTAAAAGATTTTTTTTTTGTAAGTATTACCATCAATGACAAAGGGGGAGATTGTTGAAAATATTGAGTTTATTGAGTTGTCATTGATGTCAAAGGATGCATGGTACTCAAGGAAGAAATATTATTCAAGGTTGATGAGGTTTTAAGGTTGGACAAATTATTAAAAAGGAAGTTTATTGCAATGTAAGACAATTATTTTTAAGGATTATAATATTTAAATACCAATATTTAAATATTATAAAGATATGGACAAAGGCTTGAGTGAGGATAGATTAAATATTTCAAAGGAACAAAGGTTCAAATATTTTTCAAATAGACAAAGGTTTAAATACAAAAAGATTTAATATATCAAAGGGGAAAAGGTTTTAAAAATAATATTATAATATTTAATTTAAATATTCAAATGGGTTTAAGTTTAAAAGGTGCCAAGGGCAAGCATAAAAGTCAAAAATCAAAGCACCAACATCCATGGTGAAAAAAAAAAGACACATATAAATGGAGGAGCAAAAATCATATGCAAAGCTAAGGTTTTTAATTGTGCGATTCAATATTATTACAACACCTTATTTTTAGTGAATGAAGAGGGTAGGGAGCGTAGTGAGAAAGTTCATCATTGGGTGAAATATAAAGAAAATAAATAATTTGTTGCACATAATGGTTCCCACCTATCGATGTATCACAACTGGTTGATTGGCCCTTGGTAGGGTGCTATTGTGCAGAGAGATAGAGGTTTGAATCCCATTATGAGGTTTTTGTTGTGTGATTTTTAGTTGGAGGATAAAGCTACGAAGGATACAAATATTACCATCGAGCCCTTAGGTTTCACCTGCTAGGCTAGATTAGTTGGTCGGAGGTCCTTTGGGAGGGTATTGCGTTGGGCAAGGTGAGGAGATCAAATATTCTGCACTACATTTTGATAGTTTGTTTTTTTTTAGGTAAGGACGGTAATGTTTTAATTTTTATTAAGTTGGAGTCATAAGGTGCAACATTAATAATTATTTTGTATTTTTTATTTTGAGTTAGTGGGAGTCATAAGGTTTATGAGGATAAATTAAAGATTGTCATTTGCACATTGTGTTAGATGTATTCGGATAAATTGAAGTTTGTCATTTGCACATTGTATTAGGTGTCTTGGGATAAATGGAAAATTATCTTTTGCATGTGATGTGAGGGTGTTATAAGGCATATTGAGATAAATTAAAATTTATCTTTTGTATATTGTGGAAGTAGGACTTATTAGGTGTGATTATGGTTTAATTTTTACATGTAATTTTGTATGATAGAAGAAGGAAATTTGAGGGTTTAGTCACTACTAAAATATTTAGTTTTGGAGACTAAAAATGAGTTATAAAACATAAATTTCAAGCATTATTATGCACATCTTTTTAGAAGGATTTTAATGTTGCTGATTTGAAAGAGAAATTTACTAACCAGTTTTTGAAGTTGCATAAGAAAGGGAAATTATTTTTGAGATAGGTTTTGAAAGTGTAGACACCTAAAATACATCATTCCGAGGTTACTACTCATATTGGACATGTTAGAAGATCATATGGAAGACCTTGGATAGATACCAAGGTATAACAGTGGTTTTTACCACTCAATTTGGAACCTTTTCCTATTCAGTGCTAGCTACTGCTAACACCCATGATTAGCAGTGCTCACCACGCCTGTCATCCATAGTCAACACTCAAAGATAGTTGGCCTTCATTTGACCCAAAATCGGTTGCAACAACCAATTGGTTACGTATTGGAGCAGTTTGACTAAGGAAGGTTCCAAATCCTTCCATCCAACAAGCTCAACCACCCAATATTTATCTTAGCTTCCTCATGAAGCTACTCTTAGCCCCTTGGAAATTGCTATATAATCCCCCTCCAAATTGGGGATAAATGTGAAAGAAGTATAATCAATTGAGTAGTGAAGCCCTGTTGAATTGCATACCCATTCACATGCATCAATAGGAATACTTTTTCTACCCAATTGGATATCACATTGCCATGGAGGTCCTAGGAGGATAGGAGAGCCAAGAAATGCTAATTCATGCAATATGTGCACTCACTGAGTAAATCAATCGTAAAATTTGTCAAAGGATATAGAGGTGACCCTTGACTATTAATTTGGTAAGGAGAATTAGATAATTAGACTTGATTTGGATGGTAAACTTACTTTAGTCTCTGCCACAACTATCAGCCACGGTAAATAGTACCCCTTGCGTGAATGAGCCACGGTTAGCAGGTGATCCTTGATATCCTTGTTCTCAGTTTTACATTCTTTTTAATTAGATTATATTAATCATTTTTTAGGATTAATTTGGTATTCTAGAGACATTTGACCGATATATTAGGAGTTATATGCAATTTTTCTCCATTATTGTAGTGTAGGCATAATGAATCTTTATCATGTTTTCATGTCTTCAATTGGTTAATTAGGAGCTTAGATAGATTCATATTAGTTTCTTTCATGTTTCTAATGGCATATTATCATGTTTTATATCAATTTACATGTACTAAATCACTTTCTTAATTTATTGATTATCATGTTATCTTTTGTGTAAATATCCTTTTAAAGCCTCATCAAGAGAGGCCTCCTTTGTTTTTAATGTTTCTTGTTGTTTATTACATGCAAGAATAATAGGGTTTTGGGATGCAAGGCAAAAAATACCTCTAATCATGGATAAGAGGTTCATCGACACCCTAGAGCAGTTTGTGTCACCCTAGAAGGCATTATGATTGCATCTAACCTTGATAGGGATTCAAATATCTATTGTAATTGATGTATCAAATGGGTATCCCTAAGAGGGACGAATATGTAACTTGGCTTCATTAAAATTAATAAAAGTATTCTTTATATTTGTTTCATTTCTTGTTGTCAACTTATGCTTTCCCATTTGTGCTTATTTTGTCAATTGAAATAGATAGAATAGAGTGCAAGAGCCTTTTTGGTGGTTATAGAAGGTGATCACGGTGGAACTCCACATTTTTTTCCATGATTTATTGACTCTAGTTTGTATTTTTGTGGTAGGTACTCACCTCGAGTGACAACCACGGTCAAAAATTTAGCCCGTGGTTGAAAAAGCGAGCAATGGTTGCCGCTGCGCATCAGAGCCATGGTCAATAATAGACCAACCATAAAGTAGGAGTAAAAAGAAAAATCATATGAGGACTTGAGGTAGGCCCTTTTGACACCCTCTATTTTTGTTTTATATCTTTATATTTTTATAGAACATTAAAAATGAAACCTAGATAGGATAAGGATAAAAAGAACAATAAAATGAATTAGTTCCTTGTGGTTTTTATTTGATTCTTCTACTAGTCGCTACTAGGAACAGTGGGTCTCTGAGTGCAGCCTGCCCTAGTCTCCAGCAGTCTAGGCCATATGAATGTTAGATTTTGCTTGCATGAGGCCCAATTAGTGGCTAATTACTCATACTAGTTGTATTCTATGAACATCACATAGCGTAGGGTGCATATACCTCTGAATATCAAATGTTCTTTATTGCATATCATGTAAGAAATGATCATGTTAATGCTATATTATGCATCTTTCCTTTATGCAAATTAAAAAGAACCACACACACCACATTTCATTATAAATTCGAGTGAGTTGGGAGTCACATACAACCACTAGTAGGGTTTCAATGATGTTGGAGGTTATTTCCATCCGTTGGTCCAACTCCCACATACCCTATGTTTTAGAAAAATATCGGATCCAAGAACCTTTCATAGCCCTAAAATTTTGGATATACTTATCTTCGAAGGGCATGATGCTAACTGGGTGAAAACGAGTCAGGATCTAGGACCTGTGCTCCTTACCCGGGTGTGGACTTTCATTGCCATAATTTGGGGGATTACATAACCCAAAGTTCATAGCCAGGTTGTTGAGCTACGAGCATACAGGTGAAAGCCATTAAATAATTGAGAAAATAATCAATGCTTTACAAAACATGATAAGAGTTACTTTCATGATACAACAAATTGAAAACACATCAAATAGTTTAGGGCTTATTTAAAATTGTAAAAGGAGATAATCATCATTGTATTCTTTGCATGCTAATAAAAGTTAAATCTAGACATAGGATACACAATGGTGCAAACACAGAGTGGTCGACCTAGGCATAGACCCGAGATCGAGGTCCAAGCTCCACCTAGTGCACAACATGATGTAGAATGCCCTCAATTACAAAATCCTCCTGGACGTCATTCAACGAGCATTAGAGGGGATAATTCTACATGAGGGATTCCATTGAGAATACCCTGATTAGAGGAAATACTAGACATCCCTCTAGACACAGATTAGAGAATGGAACTTCCCAACATGGGGGTTCCACATATGGTAGCATTTATCATGACTGCATTTCACATGGATCCATGAGTTCTATTGAAGAATATGTCATTGAGGAATCCATGTTGGTACACCTTCGATCGGTACATAAGGGAGGCTCATGACCTCCACCATTAGAGTCTAGGCATGTATAATATCTACCCATTCAAGGGTGAACCGAGAGGTCTGCTTCTGAGCATAGGCATGCATAGACTCTTGATAGGGGTGAACATACCAATTTTACCATAGATATATCAAAAATTTGAGAACATAGTATGCCGCCTATATCGCTCCAAATTTTTTGCATCCTTACCCTCAGGCTATAGGATCCATGCCCGAAAGAGGGATGCGAGAAGGATGGGACAATACCTCGGACTGAGAGGCCCTTTGAAGGTCCCGCCTCTCGGGGGAGGAGTATAAAGGTGAATTTTTGATGGATGGTGGGTTCACCAGGAAACTTTTGAGTGGCAGTTTCCACGCCTAGGTTGGGAATGGGTTTAATGTGTTTATTTTGTACTTTAATCATTCAACTCCTAGGTTTGGCCAAGATGAATCTAAACTATTCTATATGCCAATACAGATTTAGATGAATACAAAAAATAGAAATGCATGTTAAACACAGAGAATATGCTAACTAGAATAGTACATACCTGATTCCGGATGTCTGATGAAGATTCTGAGTTTTGTAGCAGTCCAGATCATCTCAACTCGTACGTAATCATCTGATATTTCACATAATCATCACAAATCATAGTCGATCATCTGAGATCAGATGAAATCATCTAAAATCTGATGAATTCGTTAGAAACCTGCAATCACAAAAATAGATACAAAATACCAAATATGCAACTGCAAAAGCAACAGAGAATGATAGCAATAATAGTAAACGTGCCTAAATAATGGATTCAAATAACAAACAAGAGAAATGCAGTAGATTTAATGTTTGATTTTAACTTTATCATGCGGTTATGCTAAATGAGGTGAACTCCAAGATGCATAAACATAATAACTTAAGATAATGTATAATTAAATGGGAAAATACAAAAATAGTTTAAGAGATGCAAACTCTAGACTCGATTGCCCCCAATCTGGACTACAGTCGGGATCACCTCCAATCGTACGAGATCATCTGCTCTCCTCGACAAGATCATCCAAAATCATCCGGGATCGCTTGCGATGATCCGAGCTAGCTTCGACTGAAAAATAGTAGAGTTCCTACAAGAAAACATGAAATACAGAATGCAAACAGTAGTGCGAGGATGCTCTAGTGTATAAGGAACTAAATCTACAGGGAAATCCATCAGCTAGGGGGTTCAGGGGGATAAACTAGAAAAATCCTAGTTTATATAGGATTAGGGGAGGCTAGGAGGTTGGAGATCATCCCAATCTGGGAGATCTCCAATGGGGGAATCTCCAACTGCGTAGATGCGCTTCTGCCCAAGTTGGAGAGGCTGTTGAAATAGAAGCTAATTATGAAAATTTAGTTTTAGGATGAAATCGTCTGGACGCTCTGTTCCAGACGAATTCGTCAGATCGGGGATGATTTCATCTGATATGCGACGATATCGTCCAACGGTCAAAACAAATCCTAAAAATGGTGCATGAAAAGAAGGGAAGCGGGTAACAAGTGGTTTTGGGGTTAAAATTTAAATTTTTATCTTTTATCTTTTACTAAGGGTTTAACTACGCCAATTTTAGGGTGCTACATTTTGCCCCCTCTTTAGCGAATTTTTTGAAGAAAATGCGTTAAAGACGAGTTTTTCCCGTTTTACGAGAAAGCAAAAATGTACTCAATTTTTTAGATGATGATTCTTGGTCGAATCGTACGACTGCTGACTATGGTGCCCCCTCCGTGTTTTTACCCAAATCGAACGTTTGAGGTAAAAACACGAAAAAGCAAAAATTAAAATGTTGTTGGTTTTGAATAAAATTAAGAAAAATAGGGAAAACCCTAATTCATTTTTTGTTTTTACTGTTCTAGAGCTCTACAGAGAGAAACAATGGTGGAGATAGCACACAGAGCAGACAGAGGTCCAGTGCGGGCTACGGGTAAGGATCTAATCCTAGTAGATTAGGTTTGATTTTACTTTGTGCAATTTTTTGTTTTAAATTTTGACTATTTGGGGCATCACGGCCATTTTTAGGCCGTCGACGACGTCGGGATGAAATCATCCCGATTTCATCGAAATCGTCCCTAGATCATCGATTTCGTCGGAGGGTAAAATCGGTGAACTAGGGGCGATCCCGTTCAACAAGGGGCGATCCCCAAGTTGCGAAATCGAAGATGAATTCATCCTACAAAGGATGATTTTGCCCAATTTGGGATGATATCATCCAATGGTGGACGATATCATCGCTTTTAAGAAATTAAGCTTGATTAAAATGTTTTTAATTTTATTTTAATGATTGGTTGATTAATGAATTTTATTGTTTTATTGTTTGTTTTGTAGAGGGGATTACTAAAGAGTTGAGAATGGAAATACGATGGGCTGAGAGATGACTTGGCCGCTCTCGACTAGGTAGAGCATGATCGACTAGCATAGGTCGAGCTACGACATGTGGTAGAGATGCCACAAGTACCGATGGACATAGGGCTTCTGACAGCCCTAGCAGAGAGATGGTATCCGGGGTCATCCTATTTTTGGTTATCGATAGGGGAGATGGCTCCCACACTAGAGGACGTATGGAGGATCATGAGGATCCCCATACAGGGATGGCTCATGACGCCTACGGCCAATCAAGGCTAGGCGATGATGAGACTGACCGGAGACCCGAGCTTCACCCTGGAGAAGGGCGGAGTGAACATCGAGTCTCTGAGGCAGATGCCTGGGGCATCTAGGTTGACTCGAGTTTTGGCAGGAGTAGTAGGTGGCTTACTGCTATGCCACCAGAGCGGGTGCAGATTACCCTGGCTCCTGTCAGATGTGGTCTACGACATGAGAGACCATGACTATAGATTTGCATGGGGTAGCTTTGTACTATGTCACTTGTATAGGATCCTGCATGGGGTCGTATACAAGGGAGGTCGATGTCTGGTCTTGACATCGCTACTATAGATTTGGTGTTGGGAGCACATCATGATGCGGAGGCCGATAGGGCTCCCATTGATAGGGGTTGATCGAGAGAGACCCTAGGTTTACTATTGGTGGCTACAGAGAGGGTCACAATGGTGGATAGATCTACCGATGTCACGGAGGTTGCTAGATGACCTCATCCCGGACCAGATCACCTGGAGGCCATGGCGAGAGCACCTCGGGTGGGCAGAGGATGGGCAGGAGCTGAGCTCGCATCAGGTGAGTCTGCTGGCTGAGGATGGAGCGAGGAGAGGTAGAGCTCCACCGCTACGACCGGGTTCTATGATAGTTCGGTCTACAGTAGGGGATCCCTTCTCTCAGGGACTACGAGTACTCTCAGACTATTCGAGATAGTACTACGCTGAGCGGGGCTCCAAACATGCAGTGGTTCTAGAGTCAGGACATGGATGATGCCCCCATCCAGCCAGTGGATGGTGATGATGTGGGGGTTGTAGATGGCTATGATGCCTGGTACGTAGGCATCCACCCTCCTCGGATGATGAGGGCATAGGGTCCGATGCATGCGGTTGTGCGATGGATGGGGAGGTGGCGCCAGGCTGCCATTGAGGCAGCACGGGGTCACGGTGGGAGAGAGCAATGGTGGTCCCCATAGGAGAGACGCCAATGGATGGGTCAGGCTCCATAGAGGCCATGGGAGACAGGGCAGAGGGAGGAGAGACTCCCTTCATAGTAGGGGGAGAGACCACCATCGCCTGATAAGGGCAAGGGTGTCGATGTAGGGGAGAGCAGCGAGACGGTGGCTCTCTAGGCTGAGGTTGCCCACCTTCGAGCTCAGGTGCAGTCACTGTAGGATGAGGCTACTCAGCTCAGGGCTCAGGTATAGACACTATAGGATGAGACTACACGGCTCAGGGTGCAGAGTAGAGGGGCGAGCAGGGATGAGCTAGTGCGGTCTATGATGCAGACCACATTCTACCAGGGGGTATACTTTTAGCTGGCTCTAGAGGGTCAGAGGGTACCGCTGCCAGCCAACATTGTGGAACCAATCTGGATGGGATCGACGAGGACATCCTCACGATCGACAGTGAGGACCCGAGACACAACACGGACTGCTATGGGACCACCTCCTCCATGTCAGTGCGGGGAGGAGATGAGGCTGAGAGCTCGAGGGCTTCTCGAGACTAGCTGGCTATAGACTGCACAGAGATTGTATAGATTTTTGAGAGGATTGAGTATGCCAGGGTATAGATTGTGGCATACCAATCCAGTTTTGATATGATGTACATAATTTGATATATATATATATTTTTATATATATATATATGGTCTTGTTTTTGATGATATGACTTGTGTATATGTTGTATGATGCTTTAATTTGTGATTGAATATTCATGTAATTATGTCATTTTGAAATATTATATTTTGATATCATGGCATAAAATTGTAAATGAAATAATCTGATGTAAATAAATTGGTTGTTTTGGTGTAATTTGAAGAAATAAAAAGGACTTCTAACAATAATTTCAAAGGACATTGTCGTTGTTATAGACCATTTCATGGAGTCGCCGCTCACTAGGTCATCAAGCTAATCCCAGGATAGAAATATTGTTAAAAGTAAAAGAGTGCTTAAGAGACTGTCTTAAGACTTTGTGTTGTGATGATGAAAATGATGATGGTGATGATTTGTTTTCAGATTTTCATAAAAATATTATGCATGACATATAAAAGAAATATGATTTTTGCTAGGCATAAATTCCTAAGTGTGATAAAATTTTTTGCATAAGTTCCTAGGAACTATACCATCATTGCAAAATTGAATGTTGACATAATGACCTGAAATAAGATAAGTGTGCGTTCATTTTAAAGCTTAGTTATGTAACATAATGATGTAAGCCATATGTGTTTTTATTAAAATGAATGGGAAAATAAAATTAGAACAATGGTTTGCGCTAGGCATAGACTTATAGGTATAGACTTATACCATCATCGCGAAATCCAAAGAAGAAATGGATATTTTAGTTTTATTGCAAGATTAATTTTTGACTTTTGATAAACAGAAAAATAATAATATGAACATGTTGTTTGAAATCATTTTGTGATTTTGTGAAACAATGTATATAATTGTTTTTATACAAAACAAAAATTCTGAAATAAGAGGATAAAACTATTCCGAAAAGAATTACAAAAATATTTTAAATTATCTCAAAGACAAATGTAGGTTTATAAGGGATCCTCATGTGCAAATGTGAGTTCATTACCGATCTTGATTTATCATAATGATACAAAATCTCTCAAATACAAATGTGTGTGCGATTGTATTGTTCATTCACCAATTTTGAGCAAGATAATTTGATACAAGTAATTTGCCTTAACCAAATGAGTGTTCCTTAACCATGATTTATATGCATGTAACCGTACTAGACTACTATGTAAGTCGGGTTATCAAGAGCTAGCTAATCCATAAGCTGACATAGGTCTATACAAAAGAAGGTCGCTAATGTGACAGACATATCACCATGCTAGGAATTACCCAAGGCCAAGCGGGTTGGGCACAAACCACCTGTTATGGGGCTTACCTCACAGTTTTCGAATAATTGAGAATTCCAGGGATTCAAGCTCATTCACCCTTCTTTTCTTTTCAAGGGGTAGGGAAAGGGATTTTATTGCTTTTTCTTTTGCTTTTTCTTTCTCTTTTTTTTTTTTTTGTATTTTTGCTTGGAATTGAGATAATGCTGAAATATTGTTGCGATGGTACAAAATAATATTTTTCTTTTTCTCATTTTCTTTGACTTTTCTTTTTCTTCCTATGCTAGGGATACTTGCTCGGATTGGTCGTAGAGCAAGGGATTTTTATTCTGGGTAGGGGTGAGCTTGTCCTTTTGTCAATTCTCAAAGATTCTAGACCATGTGCATGATAGGATAGCAGGGGAAACTTTTCGCTCAGGAAACCACTTCTACTATGTAGCATCATATCGAATTCGCAATGAAATCATTTTAATGTGAAAAGATATACTTGGTTCAAGTAAATAACAAGATCAGTTCTCTATGCTCAAAACTTTATTTAATGCCAATGTGGACTTTGATATAAGAGAGATTAATAATCATACCAAATAAAATCAAGATATTTATTCATGTGAGTGTGAAAGTGCGGGATTCCAAATAAATGCTAATTTATCCAAAATAATTGAAAATATAACTACAACACTTCAAGAATTGATAGGTATGAAAATAAAATATGTTTTTGAAGATTTTGATGTTTTTGTATTTTGATTTTAAGTTATGAATTGAAAGAAATACAATGTGATTGTTTTTGAAACTTTTTATATAAGTGACTAAAAGGAAATAATATGCAAAACAAATATATACAATGATGAAATGACCAAATTTTATGCATAGTAGCGTTTGAGATGCATAATGTTCATAGGTTCTTTAAGTTCTTTACCATCTAAGGTAGATAATTTGTATGCTCCCGATCCAAATTTAGCAGTAATAATATACGGTCCAAGCCAGTTGGGCTCGAATTTACCTTTAAGGTCTTTAGTTGCATTAGTATTTTTTTGATTTTCTTTTAAAACAAGGTCGCCGGTCTCAAAGGATCGATGATGAACTTTCTTGAGATATGCTCTCTTAAGCTTGTTTTGGTAGGCACGAAGATGCTCCAAAGCATTGATGCACTTTTCATCTAAGAGTTCCAGCTGACTAAATCTGCCAGCACGATATTCATCCCCTACTTCAGTATCTTGAAGTAGTAGAGCCAAAGAAGGAACTTCTAATTCAAAGGGAAAAACAGCTTCAACGCCATAAACCAAAATGAAAGGTGAAGTTCCAGTGGGGGTGCGAACACTAGTTCGATAGGCCCACAAAGCAGGATATAATTGGATGTGCCAATCTCGACCAGATTGATTGACCAATCTTTTGAGAATTTTGATTAATGTTTTATTAGATGCTTCTGCTTGGCCATTACCCTGAGGATAATAGGGAGTGGACCAACGATGTTGAATTTTATATTTTTGACATAATTTTTTGACATCTTTATTTTTGAAACAAGTTCCATTATCTGAGATGAGATTTGCAGGAATTCCGAACCTACAAATAATTTGATTAAAGATAAACTTGGAAACTTGGGTTCCAATACAAGAAGCTAAAGGCATAGCTTCAACCCATTTTGTAAAATACTCGATAGCGGTTATGATGAATTTGTGTCCATCAGATGACACAGGGTTGATTTTTCCAATGATATCTAAGCCCCATTTTGAAAAGGGCCAAGGAGATGAAATAGCCCCAGTAGCTCTTGTGCAAGCGCATGGACAAGGTCAGCATGTTTCTGGCACTTGTCGCAATGGCGCACATAATCATGTGCATCATTCTCCATGGTAGGCCAAAAATATCCTATCCGAAGGAGCTTCTTAGCAATGGCGTTACCACTAAAGTGTCCTCCACAAGATCCATCGTGGGCTTCACTCAAAGCTGATCTAGATTCGTCTAGATTCAAACATCTCAATAATATGCCTTCAAAAGATCTCCTATACAAGGTATTACCAATAATCACGAAGCGACTTGCTCGTCTACGTAATAACCTGCGCTGGTTACTATGACAACCTTCAGGGAAGGTTCCTTTTTGCAAAAAATTAAATATATCAGTGTACCATGGTTCAGGAGTAGTTTCATTGATTAGAAACACATCCAAAGGTTCTAAGCATGATTTTCTTGAAGCGGGTTCCTGGAGTCGACGAATAATGATGGTAGCATATTCATCATCTAACTCCAAGGGTAAAAGAGATGCAGCTGCAGCCATAGCGTCAGCCGCACGATTGCTAGTTCGAGGAATAGCTTCCAAAGTAACTTGATCAAATAAAGATAATAATTGCAAAACATATGTTTTATATGGGCGTAATTTATCATCTCTGGTCTGATAAACATCATTGATTTGATTTATGACAAGTTGAGAATCACCGAAAACTAATAAATTTTTAATTTTTAGGGCCAAAGCAGCTCGTAATCCAAGGATTAGAGCCTCATATTCAACAGTATTATTGGTGCAAGCAAACGTTAATTTAAAGGACAGAGGTATAAGATGTTTTTGCGGAGATATTAAAATAATACCCGCACCAGCCCCACTCATGCATCGGGCTCCGTCAAAGTATAGGGACCATTGTTTAGGATGGTCTGCCTCTAATTTAAGG
Source organism: Wollemia nobilis (assembly GCA_028583015.1). Lineage (NCBI taxonomy): Eukaryota > Viridiplantae > Streptophyta > Pinopsida > Araucariales > Araucariaceae > Wollemia > Wollemia nobilis. Next base: position 6,311,239 of record JAQPPZ010016912.1, on the reverse strand, counting down.
CATTCATCGAGAAACTCAATGATGAGGGGATGGGTAGACTCTAAGGGTGCAACAGCTAATTGATCTGCTATGATTTGACCCTTAACAGACTTCTGTCCTATAAACGTGAGTTCAAACTCGCTTAGCGCAAGAACCCACTTGGCTGTGCGACCAGATAAGTACGGTCGACTCATGAGATATCGCAAAGGGTCGAATTTGGCAATAACATACGTTTTTTGACTGAGCATATAATGTCGTAGTTTCTGTGTAGAAAATACGACTGCTAGACATAACTTCTCTAATATGGTATAGCGAGTTTCATAACTGATTAAGGTTCTACTGATGTAATAATTAGCACGTTCTTTCTTCTCATCGTCAAGTTGAGCTAACATAGCTCCTAAGGCAAAATCTGAAGCAGAAATGTACAAAATAAATGGACGATCAGATCTAGGTGGTGAAAGTACTGGTGGTTTAAGGAGATATTGTTTAAGGAGGTCAAATGCTTCCTGGCATTCGTCGTCCCAATGAAAAGAGACATCTTTCTTAAGAAGCTTAAGAAAGGGTCCGGTTTTGTCTGCCAACTTATCAATAAAGCGACGAATAGCTTGAAGCTTACCTTGTAAACTTCGTAATTCAGATATATTTGTGGGTGCGGGCATATCAGTGATAGCCGTGATCTTGAGAGGGTCAATTTCAATGCCACGTAAAGAAACGATAACCCCCAATAATTTACTGGACTTAACTCCGAATATACATTTGGTTGGATTCAATCGGATAAGATACTCCCTTAACCGATCAAATACTTTTCTCAAGTCATTTAAATGATCATCTTCTTTGATGGAACGAGCTATAATATCATCTACATAATCATGTAGAATATCATGCATCATATCATGAAAGATATAAGTCATGGCTCGTTGATATGTTGCACCTGCATTCTTTAAACCGAATGGCATCACTTTCCAACAAAAGGTTCCCCAAGGGGTAATAAATGTTGTCTTAGCCTGATCTTCAGGAGCTATCCTGATCTGATTATAACCATAGAATCCATCCATTAAGGATATCATTCCTCTCCCAGTAGTAAAATCAATGATTTGATCCATGTTGGGAAGAGGAAAATCATCTTTAGGGCATGCAACATTAATATCTCTAAAGTCAGTACAAACCCTAACTTTGGTAGCTTCTTTCTTAGTTACTGGAACTACATTTGAGATCCATTCAGCATAATCAATGGCTTGTATAAAAATAACCTTCAACAATTTTTCTAGTTCTCCTTTGACTAGTAAGGCCACTTTAGGATGCATTTTTCTAAGTTTCTGTTTAATAGGTTTAGCATCTGGATGGACTACTAGATGATGCATAACTACTATAAGGGTCCAAACCTGGCATGTCTTCATATGTCCAAGCAAAGACATCTTCATAGTCTTTAAGAAATGAAATGTATTTATCTTGTTTTTCTTGACTTAATTCTGATCCAATATTGATTATGTGAGGGTTATCTTCGGTTCCAATGTTAATTTTTATAACGTTTTCAACTTCCATATGTAAATCTCTCTCAAAATTAGGTGGGGCGGGTGAAACACCCAATTCTTGTAATTCTTCCAAGGTTAGCTTGGATAATTCGTCTTGAGGAGTCGAGGCCTCAAGCTGGGCTATACTAGGTATAGAGCCATCAAAATAAAATCCGTTATGTAACAATTCATCAACGGAGACATCATGGAAGATATCCCCTTCCAACTCATCGTCGGATTCGACAATCATCTCAGGGTAGGCGATGGATAGCATATTACAGGTAAAGGGATTATTCTTTGAATGCAAAGAATCTTGTTTATCCAGATAATCTTGGTAACATGTAAGATGGTCATCCTCCTCAAATGGGAAGGGTTGACCTTTACTAGGAAATAGGCCCACACCGCATCGGGCAGGCCATGGTTCAACCTCAAAAGGTTCTTTCATACCATTTTGGGAAGGTCCCAAACCTTTCCCTTTATAGCCCAATTTAAGCATTATAGGTTTAGCTTTAATATACTCATTAGCAAAATAGCATCTAGCATATCCATCACAATGTGTCTTGATGTTTCTAGGTATTCTTCCCTAGTCATATCCCTTATAAATAAAAGCACAACTCCCGACTTGGTAAATACTTCCCATAGGCTGTGGGAGGCCCAAGGTACGAGGAGAGGGTGGGAGTTTATTTAAAATAAGGGCATCTTGCATGGCAGTGTTTGTTTTTTCTGATATAAGAATTTTAGATAAATCGGGTAAGAGCTCATCAATAAGAGCGTAAGAGGTAGAAGGATCATTTCCTATGTTTTTGGATGCAGAAATCATGTCTTTGATAGGTGTAGACGTTGTAGAGATGTCGATGGAAGGATCTAAAGGTATGGAAGTTATAGGAGTAAAACAAGAAGCATTGGTTGTGGGTTTAGGATCCTTTTGAGGTCCTAATGTGGTTTGTTCGAAATATGGTTGAGCTATATGTAGAGGTGTAGTTGATGGGGGAAAAGTAGATGATGTTATAGATGAGTGTTTCATACGTTTAGATGGATGATTAGAATTAGGATGTGTGGATGACAGAGCTAGGCAAAATTGAACTCCAACAGGTTCTGCCATCACACACATATCAAAGGGTCTAGGGTCACCATGAATGGTAACCAACTGATTTTTAAATTCGAATTTAACACACTGATGTAAAGTTGAGGGAACAGCTCGCATTGCATTGATCCAAGGGTGACCCAAAAGTATATTGTATGATGCAGGGCAATGTACAATAAACACGGTCGTGTCTAAGGTTCTAGGACCAACTTGCAATGGAATAGTAATAACTCCACACGTTTCTTGTGTTTCGTCATTAAAGGCTTTTATGATCATATCGGTTCTTTTCATTTCATCACTTCTAAAGCCAAATATTTGGTAGAAGTCAAAAGTGCATATGTTTAAAGATGAACCATTATCAATCAAGACTCGTTTAATGGCTACATCCCCAATTAGGGTAGTAATATATAAGGGGTTATCCTTATGTAAACTATGTTGTGGTATATCTCTATCTCGAAAGTCAATACAATCGACTTCTCGAGTTATGATAGTATTGGACATGGCTTCAGGTTGAATATTTTGTGGTACCATCATTTGGCTTAATGTGAGCATTAATTCATCCCTATGGGTAGGAGAAGATCTTAAAAGGTCCAAAAGGGAAATTCTAGCTGTAGTATTGGATAATTGTTCATTAATATTATAAGGAGGCTTAGGTTGAACATTAGGCGCATGATTCCCTTTATTGGGATTTTTCAAAACAAATGGAGCTGATCCATCGTTCTGAGTTTGATCCTGTTGAGAGTTTTGAGCCTGTTGTCGAGTAACGACTCCGATGGTACCTACAATATTATTTTGAGGATGATGAATTGGTCTCGGTCTAGCATTTATGGCTTGTTCATTAGAAAGTAACTGATGAGAAGATGGTCGAGTAGTAACTCTTCTAGGAAATGGTTCTTCCAGAACCATAGAATTTGTGATGGGTTGAATAGGATCTGATTCATCTTCAGAACTATTCGATTGATTTGAGGTGATTTCCATGTCACTTTCAATATCATATTCTACATCACTAAGATCAGGTGTTCGAATATTATATAGAGGTCTGGTCGTAACCATGGATAAAGTTGTGTCAAATATTTCTAAATCATGAATAGGTAAATGCCCACTAATGGCTCCTACATATCGGGTAGGAGGGGGAACATTATGATGTTCAATTTGATTAGCCACCTCTTTACCATGCTTTGGTAAAGGATGTTGAAATATGTCCAATGATTGATTGGCATTCTGATTCTAACTTTGAGGGATGTTCTTTTGAGCATTATTAGGAGGATTTTGTTTAGGTTGAAAGGCTTGCACCTCCATCTCATTGTTATCAATTAAATCTTGTATTTTATGTTTTAACCTTTTACAAGAGTTGGTAGCATGTCCAGGTCCTCTATGGAAATCACAATGTAAATCAGCTCTATATCCGGGTATAGTTGGATCAGGTTCCTGGATAGTTGGTAATTGGATCAATCCTCGTGCTAGTAATTGCGGGAGAATGGTTGATAAAGGTTGATTTAACCTAGTAAATTCTCGGGGTGGTTTATCAGGAGGTTTCAATATGAACTTCTCTGTTGTTTTCATAGTATTAACATTGGCAATGTTTCTGCTATCAGTGACTCCATCACCCACAACTTGTTTATTTTTATATTGATTTCTGGATGTTTTCTCATCATCTTTCTTTTTGAGGTGACCTCTTCTAATGAGAGCGTCTTCCACTCTTCGGGCTAAGTCTATAGCTTGATCGAAGGTGGTCAAGGTAGCAGTTGATAATTCATAGGATAGTTGTTCTTGTAAATTATTGATAAAAATATCCAACATTTCCCGATAAGGTAACACAAAGTGTAATTTTCCTATCAACCGCCTCCATCGAGCTAAGAAGTCAGCAAAACACTCATCTTTGTCTTGTTTTAGGTTGTACAAATCTTTAATGGTTACATGCCTTTCAATATAGGCACTAAATTGATGCACAAAAGACTCAACGGTCTCTTCAAAATTTCTCAAAGAATGAGTGGGCAATTGATAATACCACTCCAATGCCATCCCTCCTAAACTTTTTGGGAACATCTTTAGTAATAACAAGTCATCATGTGATATATCATGACATGCTATCCTAAACATACGAAGATGCTCTATGGGATCTTCAGTTCCTTTATATATAGGTAGGACAGGCATGGGAAAGTGTTTAGGATATGGTTGTGCTACAACTATAGGATCTAGAGGTTGACTACACATCTCTCGATAATTGTACGAGGGATGGTAGGGATCTATTTGGTCCATGCGGGAGACTAACTATTTCACCATGGCTTCCAGATTACCAGTTTGTCCACCATATTGGTTTGGTGGTACATGAGTATGGGATTTGTGAGCGTAGGAAGGCGGGACATAAGGATTAGATGCTATATTGTTGTTATGTAAATGGTTGGTAGGAAGAGTATTATGAAGAAGATTTGTTGTAGCATTATGTTGTATCCCAGATTGTTGGAAATTGGTATTTGGTTTTGTTTTAGGCTTTTGTTGATTTGAGGTATATTGATCAATAGCTTGGCGAAATAGAGCAGTGAATGAAGGTTTCTTTTGTGTGGGAATAACCCTAGGCTTGATAACAGGCACTCTAGGTGGTTGGGTAACCTGTTGTTGTTGCATGTTCTGATCATAGCGGCCATATCCAAATTGGATGGTCCAGCTTGATCACTTTCTTGATCAACAAAGGATAAAGGATTAGTGCGTGTGTGATATATGTCTTCTAGGGTTGCTTGAGTGTCACTAATTTGATCTTTGTCCATATGGATTGCTCTATTAAGAGTGCCAATATTATTATGGAGGAACTTCCAAAAATGTTCCATGTTCTCAAAAGTAACAACTCCTTCCGGAGATATTTTAGGGGATGAGGATCCTTCCTCTCTATCATTTTCTTTTTGTTCATTTCCTACAACAAATTCTTCTTCTTGTTGGTCGAAGGTTCCTTCTTCCTGAATTGGGTCTTCAGGAAGGACATCTGGGTTATTCTCTGTTTTCCTTAACCAATCTTCTTCTACTTCAATTTGTTTTCCATTCCTGAGTTTAGTCATTATGTCTAAATTTAGATTTTAGCAAATATATATTAATATATTTGCAACAAATTTGGGAGGTATATATTTTAATTATATACCTACTATAATGCTTAAAAGAAAATGTTTTGATTTTTGTTATGATTTTGTTTTGTTTTTATTTTTTTATTTATATATATATATTTTGTTTTTATGTTTACAAAGACAACAAACAGCACACTGAATGCAAGAAATAACAATAATAAATGAATGGCTTAGTTTTCTATAAATAGTTTATAGATGTCATTGATAGGATCAAGTTCATCCAGAGTCATGAAATGCTCCTCTTCAAATTGGAAATGATTTTTCAAGAACTTGATAAAATGTGCTATAGTGATATTATCTGTTTCATACCCTGATTGGTAGAAATAAAGTTCATGGCAATACTCTCGATATAACACAGCTCTAGGAACTCTATACCATATTTTTCTATCCGTAAAAACAACCTCTTGATCCTCTATATGAGATAGAAATTTATGTACTACAACTGCATTCTCAAGATATTCCTCAAAGGTGTATAGCTCTGAAGACACATGGGCTCTTTTATCTGCTAACCACCTATGGCAAGCTCTCTAAAGTTCATGATATAAGGTCACTTGATCAGGATCCAGGATTCTATCTAGGACAAACCTCTTAATTTGCCTAAGTTCTGTTGCCCTAGATCCAATGATACCCAATCTCCTATCAAGTTCGTCCCACAAAGGTTGAACCCTATTTGTTTGAGGTACTCTAAGCACATAAGTAACCTCTATAGCTGCTAATTGATTCTCAACATTAATGGTGACAACTCGTCTTTTATTATAATCTACCATCTAAATATGATATGCAATCTTTGATTCTAAATGCATTTATGTTTTGTTTTTTTTTTGGATTGTTTTCAAAAGGTTTTTAGTTTTCACGTCGGGTTCACCAAAATGTATCGCTCCAAATTTTTTGCATCCTTACCCTCATGCTATAGGATCCACGCCCGAAAGGGGGATGCGAGAAGGATGGGACAATACCTCGGACTGAGAGGCCCTTTGAAGGTCCCGCCTCTCGGGGGAGGAGTATAAAGGTGAATTTTTGATGGATGGTGGGTTCACCAGGAAACTTTTGAGTGGCAGTTTCCACGCCTAGGTTGGGAATGGGTTTAATGTGTTTATTTTGTACTTTAATCATTCAACTCCTAGGTTTGGCCAAGATGAATCTAAACTATTCTATATGCCAATACAGATTTAGATGAATACAAAAAATAGAAATGCATGTTAAACATAGAGAATATGCTAACTAGAATAGTACATACCTGATTTCGGATGTCTGATGAAGATTCTAAGTTTTGTAGCAGTCCAGATCATCTCAACTCATACGTAATCATCTGATATTTCACATAATCATCACAAATCATAGTCGGTCATCTGAGATCAGATGAAATCATCTAAAATCTGATGAATTCGTCAAAAACCTGCAATCACAAAAATAGATACAAAATACCAAATATGCAACTGTAGAAGCAACGGAGAATGATAGCAATAATAGTAAACGTGCCTAAATAATGGATTCAAATAACAAACAAGAGAAATGCAGTAGATTTAATGTTTGATTTTAACTTTATCATGCGGTTATGCTAAATGAGGTGAACTCCAAGATGCATAAACATAATAACTTAAGATAATGCAGAATTACAATGGGAAAATACATAAATAGTTAAGAAAATGCAAACTCTAGGCTCGATTGCCCCCAATCTGGACTACAGTCGAGATCACCTCCAATCGTACGAGATCGTCTGCTCTCCTCGACAAGATCGTCCGAAATCATCCGGGATCGCTTGCGACGATCCGAGCTAGCTTCGACTAAAAAATAGTAGAGTTCCTGCAAGAAAACATGAAATACAGAATGCAGACAGTAGTGCGAGGATGCTCTAGTGTATAAGGAACTAAATCTATAGGGAAATCCATCAGCTAGGGGGTTCAGGGGGATAAACTAGAAAAATCCTAGTTTATATAGGATTAGGGGGAGGCTAGGAGGTTGGAGATCATCCCAATCTGGGAGATCTCCAACGGGGGAATCTCCAACTGCATAGACGCGCTTCTGCCCAAGTTGGAGAGGCTATTGAAACAGAAGCTAATTATGAAAATTTAGTTTTAGGACGAATTCGTCATATCGAGGACGATTTCGTCTGATATGCGACGATATCGTCCAACGGTCAAAACAAATCCTAAAAATGGCATGAAAAAGAAGGGAAGCGGGTAACAAGCGGTTTTGGGGCGGTTTTGGGGTTAAAATTTAAATTTTTATCTTTTATCTTTTACTAAGGGTTTAACCGCGCCAATTTTAGGGTGCTACACCGCCTCATGAGCCATGGCATAACAAATAGTTGTACGGTCTAGACAAGGTCCTAGGGCATCTAGGATATAAGCCTATGCCTGCACCCTCTTGACCCATGTGAATGTGTAGTGAAAGCACCATTAGGACCACTCGAGAACCTAGAGAGTGATCCAAGCATTCTTGAGACATGTGTACTCCTGCATCACATGCAGGCACTAAGTACAAGAGACAACCTAACATAAATACCCTCTATAGATAAAGGCAAGAGTGTGGCAAATCAGTCCATTGGAGGACATACTCATAAAGCTGATCGAATGAAGCGCACTCCCCTGAGGCCTTAGATGGCTGATCATCTTGATAGATATCATAGATTGATATCAGAGCAAATATGAAATATTCTCCAAGACCAATTGGAGGATGTTTAAGTAGCGAAAGAGTGCCTCAAAAATGAGAATACTCAGAAGTAGAGGTTCATAAGACAAAAATTGTATGAATAGCACATGCTTGAACAACTCATCCTCAATAAAAAGGACCATATAGAGAGAGAGGATCTATTGGCTAGTGTCGGTTTATATCCTCACAGTGAGATCAGGGAGCGTGTCAATATACAAGTGGCTTCACAGCCCGAGTTACACCCTGAGCACATAGACACACATACTCACCATGTAACTCAACATAGAGATAAATGTCCAATGTCTAAACAAAATGAGCATATGCAGTATGAGAATGGAGTGGAAGAGGAATTGGAACAATAATATCTTGAAATATCCCAGTTTGAGAAGGGCGAGCCTAGTCCCCCACCTTGATTGAGGAAAAATATACCTCTGAAGTTGCCTCTGAGGCAATCTCAATAGGAGGAGTTTCTTTCCTTGCAATACTACAATACCTTAGTAGAGAAGATTCAAGCTATAGATAAGCAAGGAATGGTGTATCAGAATCCTATCTTGACAAAAATTCACAATGGACTTCTATGCATGTTAGTGCCTATTCTAGAAAATCCTGAGCATTTCAAGATGCCTAGGCTGGAGAGGAATATGCACAGGAGCACGTGAATAGTTTCCTAGATATGTGCTTTCATATTGAAAGCAAATATCCTTTTCTCCTACGCACCTTCATCATGACCCTCTCAGCCCCATCTCAAGAGTGGTTCAACCAATTAAAGAGGCACAACATCATTAGTTTTAAATAATTAGTTGATGTATTTCTTGAACTCTTCTCCTTTGGCATAAAGAAGAAGGTAAACTTATCTAACTTTGCTACTCTAATGCAACATGATGATGATACAGTGAAGGATTACATAAAATTATGGAGGAATATGATGGCAAAGCTACAATTCTCCATCCCATCCTCTGAACTAACGTGAATGTTAACGAAGAGTTGCGCCAAGAATATTTTTTTATTGCTATAGTTGTAGAAATACCAAATATTAGAAGAGGCTTTAGCACAAGCCAATGTGATTGAGGGCATCAAGTTACATGAGGGTAACTTGAAGCTCAAGAATAAGGAGAGGCATAGGAATAGTACTAAGAGACAACAAGCCAAGCCGACCCATGTTAATCAGGTGTTGTTGAACCTTCAAAATGGAGAAAAATGATAGCAAAAGCAAAACTATCAAGTCCAACGTCCACCTACATAGTATGAGAAGCACAACATCAATTATAAGGGTAAAAATAAATAACAATGCCCACCTCGCGTATTCACTCAGTTATCGAAGTTGTTGAATTTGATTTTTAATTAGTTATGTAAGGCTAAGGCAATAAACTTACCCAAAGTCAAAATGATGGATCCTAACCAACCTAAGCCTAAAGGCTATAAATACGATCATTATTGCGTCTTTCACTAATCGAAAGGCCATGAAATCAAGGTATGTTGGTCTTTTAAACATCTTGTGCAAAATATGATCGAAAGAGGTATGATTTTTGTTGAAAACTCACAAGCGCATGGCAATAAAAATATAGGAATTTATAAAAGTCCTCTACAAAATCATGAGGTGCCAAAGAATAATGTTGGCCAAGTCAACCAAGTGTGCATCAAACCACCAACCCAGGGGTTCATCGGAATGGTCAATGTTGTCACAAGAAACACGAGGTATGAACGATCGAATCAACCTCCAGTGCCTATTAGAGTCCAAGTTGCACCTCCTCCAAGGCAAGCCCACTATGTGCCTTGCCCACCAACCAGATAGATGGTGACCATCAGGAGTAGGTTGATTTAAAACCTACAGACAACTCTAGAAAAGTTATCAATTTATGAGCTAACTTAGAAGTCTCCCAAGCATATGGAGATGCTCATGGAAATTTTAAGGTCCATAGAAGTGCAACCTCAAGATCCTAAAGCATTTACACACTTCATGGGGCATGTGCAATAGTGTCAAGAATCAGTCATTCAATTTCACAACCACAAAATCAAGACGGTTTCCATTGTTATAGCAGACCCATCATTGCATATTATTACTTGTGTGAATCACATATTGTTCAAGCTAGTTTTGATCAACATGGGGTCATCGATAAATATCATAACTACCAAGGCATTAACTCACTTGAAGTTACCCAAGATGCATATCATCCCTTATACCTTCATGTTGAGAGCATTCAATGATGCATTATGCTCGATGGTTGGTACTATAGTTTTACCTATCCAGGTAGGACTGAAGACCATATCGGTGATGTGTCACATAATCGAAGGTGCTATGTAGTATAATATACTTCTAGGGATGTATTGTATCAGAGAAATGCATTGCATCCCTTTTATTCTACACTAGTGTATCAAATACATTCATGAGGGATAGGTTCACGTGGTGCCTTTGGATGAAGAACCCTTTAAATATGTGAATCTAGTAGATTTTTTAGGGGAACTTGTGCTCCTCTCAATTCACCTAGATGTGTGACTAGTTTAACCAATCAAATATCCAAGATTCAAGATCAAATAAGTGTGTGCTAGACCTACAACATCCCTATCTCAATGATTGAAGTACACGATGGCTACTTTTATTAGATTGACTACGTCTATGATACAACGGGATGATAGGAAGTTGAAAGAAAAGGTGGGCAAAAAGAAGATAAAGCAAATACCCAAGTTAGTTATCATTGAAGATGCTACTCCCATGGAAGTAGAGGAATTTAAAGGAGGAGTTGAAGAGGCACCTTAGCCTTCTTCACCTGTGTCTTCAATGAGATCACTTGCACCACAAGTGACCGTCCATTTGGTTAATCTTGGATTAGGGGAATACATTATGCAGAATGTGATGTTCACATTGATTATTGATATTGCACATGATATGGACCGACCGTGAGCCCATAACATTCCCATAGGTATGGTGGAACCATTGGGGGTACCACCTAACCAAATCAACTTCATCTATGGAGGATTATACCATATTGCATCTACTGTACCCATGGATGAGAATAATAATGAACCGTTCACTATGAATTTTCATTATATTTCTAACTTGGACTAAGCCATACGATACTTCAAGCATCACAATTGGCATGGTTATGGTCTCCGACTATTTTATCAAGGGCGTAAGAGGCCTATAGAACCATAGTATTAGTTACCTATTGATAGGTTCGGGTTGGGATTTTATAGTGGAGGATATACTAAACTCTTCATGGCATCTTTAGACCACCTATACCTCAGTTTGGGGGGTGAAGTTGACTACAATATTTATCACCCTAATCCTTCTACGTTCCAAAGGGATATTAAGATAGTGGCCTATGTCATTGTGGAGCCACCTAAGACATATCACGAGGATATATTGGTGGGTACCAGTCTAAATTACATTACAAGAGAAAAATTGGGTCAATAAATTCATGAGGCAGCCAAAGATACAGGCATGCAAGTTCATAATGCTAATTTAGTGATAAATTCTGAGTTAGGAGATCATTATGACGAGGATACAACAGAGTCCATCTATGAGATAGGTGGACCAATTTGCATACATGAGAGAGATTATGATAATGAGTCCTTAAACAAGAATCTATATGAGGATGAGACTAAGGTGGCCTATCTAGACCCTTGTAATTTACGTCATCTATTACTAGAGGAAACAGTCATCAGAGATGATCAATCCTTCATGAGTGATAGTAGTTATCGAGTGTGGGCATACATGGAACCCCTTATTCCTAAACTCTCGATTCCAGTTGGAAGTGGTGAAGGTCTCTATTATGATAATGATGATGAGGATGAGATAGAGAGAGCCTATTTAGGACCTTCCTACTTATGCTATCGTAATGCACCTTATACAACTGAGGAGATGTATAGAGAGATCAATCTCCATCCTCACCTTAGGATAGGGCCACCAAATCTTAATGTGATCTATTACATGGTGTTTCCTGATCCACCAATGCATGTGGAGCTCCTTGATCCTAGTGATTCCATCTGATAGTTTGTTCATATATCGGATCTGGAGATCCCCATACCCTAGAACCACATCTAGAGGATATAATTTTTGCTAATGTTGAGTCACTTGCATGTGGTCCTGGAGATATGATCCATTCCATCAACATGATCTCCACTTATTTGACCACTCCACTCCACAATCAAGTCGATTCGTCCAAATCATTGCATCTAAATGTAGATGCTATTGATTAATATCATGCTAATTCACCTCTAGAGCCTAAGGATTTCTTCCCTAATGAATAAATGTTGTAACATTTCCATTTTGTTCCAGGCTGTACACATGATGTCTATCATGCTAAGGATGCTTCCAATGCAGAACCTATAAACCTAGCATATGACATCCACTTGATCCCTATGCCTCATAAGCTTGAGGAGGGATCCCATATGTCAGTAGAGGAAACCTTCAAAGTGGATATCAGTAATGATTCCACCAATCCAAGGAAGGTTAAATTTGGAGAAATTTTGACTCTTGATGAGCATGCCAACCTCATACCTCTACTAAGAGAGACACCTTCTCTCTTTGTTTTGACTTATAAAGATATGTCGGGTCTAGATCCAAAATTGGTTACTCATAACCTTTCGCTAGATCTCTCAAAGAAGCCAATCAAGCAGAAACTCAGGAAGATGCATCCAATAATAACCTTAAAGGTTAAGGACAAGTTGCAAAAGTTTTTGGACGTAGAATTTTTCATCTATATTGACTATCCAGAATGGGTATACAACATGGTGCCTGTAGGAAAAACTGATGGAAGGATGTACAAATTTTAGAGACCTCAACAAGGCAACACCAAAGGATTCATTTCCATTGCTGAATATCGATGCTCTTGTATATGCAACTACAGGTCATGAGATGCTCTCCTTAATGGATGATTTTTTAGGTTACAATCAAATTCGGATTAAGCCCAAATACCAACATAAAATCGTATTTATAATACCATGGGGAACATTTTGCTAAAAAGTTATGCCATTCAGCCTTAAGAATGCTGGTGCCACATATCAACAAGCTATGATATATATCTTTCATTACTACAAGCATAAGATCTTAGAAGATTATATCGATGACTTATTGACGAAGTCATTATTGAGCATGTGGAGGTCCTGAGTAAGGTCTTCGATTGCTTGATAGAGCATAGTGTCAAGTTGAATCCTAAGAAGTGCATATTTGGTATAAATTTAGGAAAGCTCTTAGGATTCATCATTTCAAAATGAGGCATCGAAGTTGACCTAGCAAAGGTCAAGGCTATTTTAGAAATGTGTCCCCCCACGAACATCAAATAATTAAGAAGCCTTCAGGGCAAAGTAGCATCCATAAAGTGATTTATCACCCAATTATCGGATAAATATTGATCCATGAATTGACTACTACACAAGGGGGTCCCATTCAACTAGGACAAGGACTATCAAGTAGCCTTTTTCGAGATTAAGCAATACCTGGCGACATCATCAGTGCTAGCTCCACCAAGAACAGATGTGCCATTTCTACTATATATAGAATTTGCACTGGGAACCATGTTAGCCCAAAAGAATGTGCAAGACAAAGAGCATGCCATATATTATATTAGCCAAACCTTGGTGAGTTATGAGCTCGGATATGCATACATTGAAAATTTGTTTTTGGCAATAGATTTCACTACAAAGAAATTGTGAAACTATATGTTGAGTCATATGATGTATGTCATATCCAAACAAAATCCTTTGCAGTATATGATGAGCAAGACATCATAATACATGTACTATGAAGTGGATCATGTTACTAATAGAATTCACTTTGGAATTCATAAGCCAAAATTACATTAAGGGACAAGTCATAGCAGATCAACTGGCTAAGATGCCTCTGAAAAATAGTAGACCCCTCACCATAGAGCTTCCTGATGATGTAGTATTTTCCTTATCAAAAGAACTTGAACCTAAATAACTGGACAACAAAGCCGATATGACCTTTTTCTTTGACAGTTCGAAGTGTTAGCAAGGGGGTGGTGCAGGAATAGTGTTGTTCACGCCACAAGATGCTCCAATGCCATTGTCGTTCAAGTTGGAATTTCCTTGCACTAAAAATAATTTTGAATATGAAGCCCTAATTTTGGGTCTCCAAACAACTGTCATCATGAAGATAAAAAGGTTAAATATCTTTGGCGATTCCCTTCTCATTTTTAACCAAGTTAAGGGATTATTTCAATGTTGATGTCTAGTATTGAAAGCTTACAAGGATCTTGTTGACATTTATCTAGCTCTATTGTAATGGTATGACATCGAGGTAATCCCTCATTCATCCAATAGATTTATAGACACAATGGCATCTTTGGGATCTTTAATCCCTCAAAATTTTTCTATCGATTTGACTACCATCCATGTAAAAATGTTGTCATATTCTATTGTGCAACGTGAAGCATTGGATAACAAAGAGTCAATTAACATGATTTATGTACAACCAAACCATGAGTGGTTCTACAGAGCTAGAGACTTTCTAAAGAGATAATCCGGGGGGTCTTTGATCTCGTAGGATCCAACGGGGAGTGGTACTACAATTCACCACAAGGTTGTTTCCTAGTCTGCATTTGCAAATGTAGAACCACAGGGGGGACATGTTGTCTTCTCGGTCAAAGCCAAAGCTTATCATAACTGGACTTCCTTAAACTTTGTATAATACCTCAAGGATTGTTGCATACCTCAAAATGTACATTTAAATATAAAGCAATAAAGTATGTCTTGTTAGTAGACATCCCATACTGTAGAAGCTATAATGGAGTTCTCCTTTGTTGTCGAGAGCCTCAATAGTCATCTTGGGTAATTTTTCAAGCTCACGATGGTACGTACAGTGGCCATTTCAATGGTATGGCTATCATCAAGTGCATACTTCATATGGATTATTATTGGCCCACTATGGATAAGGATTGAAATGTGTATGTTAGGAAATGTGTTAAATATCAGCATCATGCTAATCTTATGCACCTGACATCACAGGCCTTACAGCCCATTCAAGCGACTTGGCCATTTGCTTAGTGGGAACTTGATCTCACTGGTAAGATATTTCCTCCGTCATTGGGTCAACATACTTTTATTATAATGGCTACTAAGTATTTCATTAAGTGGGTGGAAGCCATTCCCTTAACAACGATAATTTGAGTGTGTATTGTTGAGTTTATATGCACCAATATCATTAGTCATTTTGGGATACCATCTAATATAATTTTGGATAATGGAATATCATTGAAGAACAAACCTGTGAGAGATTTGACATCTAAGTATAAAATCAAACATAGTTTTGCAACTCCATATTATTTGTATCCAAACAAGCAGGCTGAAGCTTCAAATAAGACACTGGTCTCCATATTAAAAAATATGGTACAAGAGCACCACAAATATTGGCACATCCAGCTTCCCCTTGCATTATGGGCTTACAAAACTAGTATTTGGATGCCCATTGGAGCAACTTCATTTTCATTAGTAAATGGCACTAAGACCATTATGTCCTTAGAGTTGGAGATTCCAACACTACGCATTACATTGAAATAGTTCATTGATGATGACACTGTGTGGGAAGCTCACCTAGATCAATTGAATTTATTTTAAGAACGTCGCATGAATGCCCTTGAGCACATCCATGTTTATCAAGAGTACTTAAAACAAGATTACAATAGCAAAGTCCATCTCAGAGACTTTGAGGTTGGCGATCTTGTGTTGAAAGAGAACCTACATAACTCAAATTTACAACCAAAAATGTGAGATAAGTTCATTGGCTAACTGTTTAGGTCCTTATATGATCTCGGAGAAGATTGGACCTAGGACATATCGCTTGACATCACTTGGAGGATTTAAATATTTTTAGCCCCTCAATATCCTTCATCTTAAAGTGTTCTATGCATAAGAACAAAAAAAGGCTCCAAAGGCATCTGTAAGCCCTTTGGTCATTCAGAAAATGCTCCAAGGGTTTCTCAAAACCGCTTGGTCAATCCCAAAAGGCTCCAAGGGTTTCTAAAAATCACTTGGTCAAACCCAAAAGTCTCCAAGGGTTTCTCAAAACAACTTGGTCAAACCCAAAAGGCTCCAAGGGTTTCTCAAAACCACTTGGTCAATCCCAAAAGGCTCCAAGTATTTTCAAAAATCCCTTGGTCAAAATATTAAAATCCATTAAAAAATTTGGAAAAATATAAAACATGTGCATTTCAATTGCATCATTGCATTGCATTGCATTTCATTTTACATTTCACCTTTGCATTGCATTAGGCATTTCCATATATTGCCCTTGCATTAGGATATATTATGTTTACAATATTACAAACGACACCATGTTTGTATTTCAATCATACATGTATGCACTATATTTCTCATCTATTTATCACCCTTGTGAGTAATTGTATTTTTCAACACTTCCCAATTGTTTCTATGAAGAATATACTAGGTTTTTTTGTCATTCAACAATACCTAGAGGTCTTCTCAAGAGTTGATAGAAAGCTTGATTTGTTTTTGTAGTTGAGTTCTAGTTAGTATAGCCCTTAGCATATCAGAATCCTATCACTAATAAAAAAATTAAATAATCCTAACAAGGACTAGGGGAAGATGAAAGCCATGAAGCAGAACCAGGTATCCTGAGGTGAAAATATTTATTCTTGCTTATCCCCTTGTGTGGATGGTTTGGGACATGTGGGCAATTGGCAAAAGGACAAGTTTACTCCCTACCCATATAAATACCTTTCTCAAAAATGAAGGAGCAGTATCCCAGAGTGATCCCAAATCAATATCAAAGATTGATATCCCTTATCGATATCTTAGATCGATATCCCAAATTGATATCTCAAAGTCATTCAAATTAGAGTTCAAATCAAGATCAAATGAAGATCAAAATCAAGTTTAGATTCAAATCAATATCAAATCGCTTGCTCAAGAAAAAGAAAGTACAAAATAAACAGTGATTATTATCACTATGGTACAAAATAAATAATGTTTTTTGTCACTACAGATGAGCAAGTATCCTAAAAAATTGAAGAAAATAAGGGGATGAACTTGAATCCCTGGAACTATATGCACTACTATACCTTACACATGATTATATGTCTGATACATTAGAATTTTTCATGCATGCAAACCAATTTTTGAATGTGGATGAGCTAGCTTCAGGTGTCCTATATCACCTAGTGGTCTAGTACAACTAAAATCTAAACCTAGGATTGGATAGACATTTACGGACCCCTGATCTTAGCAATGGGCTAAAAGAATCCCACCTGATATCGGGGTATGCTTATGCCTTATCAAATATATTCACTTGCACACATAGGGGTAATGAACAGTTAGGGCCTATCCTAGTGAAAGCCTTATGTTTCAAAAGTCTAGTATGGTTAGTATACAACTTTTGATAAGTCAATTAATGTGTTTGAGTTTCATGGAAAACCTCAAAAATTCCCAAATAACAACAACCAAATTTTTTTATGCAATCATCAAACATCAAATTCTTTTATAGGAGTTTGTTTATTAGAATTATTTGTATTATATAATTAGATATCGGATGGATGTCAGAAATGATATTTAGATGGCCACTGATTATATTATATATATTATTTTAATTTACAAAATCTTATGAACAGAAAACAATACATCATTGCATATCACAAACACGTGTACAATTTATCAAACATTCCAAAAGATAAAGCAACTACAATCCATGATTGTTATACATTTTGTGGTGCCATCCATTATATTTATTAGAACTCATATTGCATACATTATGTTTTAAGTGATTAAAGCATACATGTTCATTCACTTACCATTCATCAAAGAAAAATATGCAATACATACATGGCATAAATTATGTCATAGCAATGTAAATTAAATGCATACAAGTAAAGCAAAGTATACATGCATTTAACATAAACATCGCATCCATATGCATCCATAATAAGTAGTCCATCTACATACATAACTCATAGCATCTAATCATCTATCACATAGCTATCTAGTGCATGTCATCCATACATCACATCATATAACATCTAATCAATAACACATTGCATCCATATGCATAACATAAAACATAAAATACCAAAAATAAAGTACACATGTAATGAGATGAATATAATATCATATATATATATATATATATATATATGTGTGTGTGTGTGTGTGTGTGTGTGTGTGTGTGTGTGTGTGTCAAATGTACATAATAAGTGGGGTACATCAAAATACCCGTAGGCTACATACATGTAGGTCCTTGACCTTACACTCAAAAATGGTATAATAGCATCTCTAAATATCTGTGCTAGATAGGGTCTGCACCCCCAGTTTGTGAGGCACCGATATTGCCTCCGCCATCCCTCTGGGTCCTTTGTGAGCTAGAATCATGAGTACTCGAAGACCTATGAGTCCTATCAGTCCTGTGCATCCTATAGTTGGATCTAGAGGATGACTACCTTGTTTCTCTAGTCCTCGACTTGCTCCTGTGGGTCCCTATAGTGTGGGTATCCTATGGAACCTCCCCATATAGCATCCTGATGTGACCCTCAAGCTAGGTAATGCAAGCTACACTCATTGTATGCTGGTCATTACCCTCCTCCACAAGGGTGTGTAGCTGCTTGATATTTGTCGTAGGGTCACGATCTCTTAGTAATAAATAATATGGTACTGTGAGAGGTCCGATGATAACCTATGGGGATTAGGGATCTCCCCTCATCAACCTGAGTAAGTCCCTCTCAGTAGTCACTACACTTAGCTGTGCCTGCAATCGGTCGTGCTCACTAATAAGTTGTGTAATTTGAATGTCTACAGTGGTAACCCATACCTAGAGAGTTACCCTCTCCTCATCGTACTTGCACCACTGCCTCTACCTGTGTGATAGCTTCACCTCGAGAGTGGTGATAGAGGTATCCCTATGAAGGAGTTGAGTGTAGAGTCTTCCTACTTGGTTCTGTAGGTCAGCAATATATGCCCTTAGTTGCTCAACCTCAATATCTAGAGCTACCTCACCCTCCTTAGAAACCTCCTCCTCAACCTCTACATGTTGACCCTCCTCTGCTGCACCCCATGCTCCCTCTATCCACTGGTGGGTCATGCACAAGTGAAGATTCACCTCTACGCCCTCTACACCCTCGATTGTAAATCCTTAAATTGGCTGACCTAGAGGACCCTTGCTATGCCACTAGAAATTGGCCCACCAGCCATCATAGTCTGGATTAGTACCTACATCTGCTAGCCTAGACTCCTGGAAGTCATCGCCATGATCTCCCAGTGGAGTGACCTTGGGCCAAGTCAAGTCCCTCTATAGTACCAGGTATTTGTATATGGTTGGCATATTTAGGACATCCTACCGAATCCTAGACTGGCATAGTATGTGAGAGAAGTAGTGATACTCGTGCCAATTGGCCTTGCGACCAATGATCCATCTATCTCTACGCGCTTGATGAAAGTATCTAGCTACCTCTATCCAAGGTGGATAGTCCATGTAAAGTCACCACTGGATATCCTCAAGGTGCAACTATAAAAAGAAATCAATATAATGATATAGGTCTCTTGAATGATACCTACTCCTGAAGCCCTCCCACTCCCAGTACCAATAGGTGTTATAGCACTATCGATCATTCACAAGGGTAGTGATCTATAGGAGCAAGTCAATGGGGTGCTCTATCAGGATATACTACCAGTCCTAGATCTACAGAAGGAAGTTGCAATCGATACCCACTCTACTATGGAGGGTAATCTAAAATAGCTCATGATAGAGCTATGCTAAGAGAGCGCTCCCCTAGGACAAGATAAGCGATTGCTCGATCTAACTAACCATGACATATCTAGTATGATACAGGAGGTTCCAAGGGAACCAAACACCAGAAGAGTCTGGGAGGACTATCTGAATGATAATATGCATAAATACTACCTTCCTTTATGAGAAAAATCTAGCCTTGTACCATTCCTGAACATGGATGCCTCAATGGTCAATACAGCCCTATGCCTCCATGCTTCGCTACCCGAAGATAGCATCAAATACAGCCTTCCTCATCATGGTAGGAGAGGAAGTGATGGGCTCACCATAAATGGGTATCCAGAAGATGTGGTACACATCCTCCAGGGTGATAGCCATTTCACCCGTAGGAAGGTGAAATGTATTGGTCCTCACATCCCAATGATGGGCCAATGTAGTAAGGTATGCTTGGTCCACTCAGATAGTGGGGAGGTATAATATGAAGCCGAACCCCACAACAGTAAACCAACCCCGCTCCTCATCAGTTAGTGTGTGGTGAATATTATGAAGGAGATCGGTCTCCCTCACTTTGTTTGTCACGGACTGAATAAAAACAATCAAGTCAAAATGAACAAACAATTTTAAAAAATTCAAAAATGACAAACAAATCATAAAATATCATAAAACATAAAAAAATGCAAAATGATTTTAAAAAAACATAAAAAAAGTACTTCAAAAATGCATTAAATGGCATTAATACCCTCAAAATCCAAAAAACTTAAAAAATTTTGAAATTTTTTTCTAAGGTTTGCACGCCACAGGTCCCAACCGCGGTTGATGCAACGGTAAAAAATATGATCGTTGGAATTTAAATCCCACCGTGGCCCCCAATATGCCAATTGAGAACCGCAGCTGGCACCCGCGACTAAGGAGTAAGAACCTTTTTGGGCCTCGTGCTCCCTAAATAAACCCTAAAATAATTAAACCCACCCCCTAAACTAACCTAAGCTAAACCTAACTAGGGTTATGTTCATTACTGACTATTTAATATGGTTCATTTACCATATTCTTAATGTGGTTAATTTTAATCCAGTAATTTGCAAGTGAGGTCTCGGTTTTCAAGTTACCTTGGAGGCATTGGATCCTCCATTGGTATAAGCCTCCGGTTGGTTGGCCATTAGTGTGGAATGTGTGGAATGGGTCGAGTTTTCAGTAGCGTCTTGGGTAAAATTTTAATATTTACCTCTCAAAGCTCTCAAATTTATTGTTATTGTTAGGTAAGTAATGAATTTTTCAAAAGTAAATTCTTATTTATATTTTTTGAATTTGGTTTGGTCTGCGGTTGACAACTGTGGTCCTCGAATTAAAGTTTTATGACCACAGATTTGAGTCGCGATCAAGCAAATTGCCCACAGTTGACAGGCATGGTCAGCGAGCTGCAATAAATGCTCCCAATTCCCACTATGGAGAGCCTTAAAATATCAAAATAAAATTTTTCATTAGACCAAAAGTGCATCAGAAAATATAAAATAATCTAAATAAGCCAAACAAAGCACAACAATATTGGAAAATGTCATCATAAGGTAAAATAAAATAACTGGCTAAGATTACAAATTACATTTAACCAAGGTCATTGCTATGAAAATCCCTTAGAATGTCGCACCTCTCAACCCATAAAACAAAATTCAATTCAAAATTAACAAAAGAATCAAATAATTCAAAATCTAAATGTGCCTCGTATTCAGTAATTTACCCTATACACTTGGTGGTTGTAGTGACTTGCGATCCATACAATCCGACAATATGTATAAATTACCATAAGGACATTTGGAGTAAATTCATCATCGTTGAATTGTTATGCTTCATTTCAATACCAAAGAAGGCCCTGACGATCGGACTACTCCAAGGGAACGAGATATTCATTGCAATTATCCTATGATATTTTTAGCATATCATCGACAATATGATTCAACACATGCCTAATTGGGATTGTCTTCATTTTGATTCTCTAAGAAGGCCTTTGTGGTTGGACTGCTCCATGGGATAGAAATAGGCAATTACTATTAACAGTTGCAATCATAGCTGATTAGGCCTTGCCAAGTAATCAAATGCTAAATCTTAATTTGTTCAAGATTATTCATAGTGGTCAAGTGACCTCATCGCTTCATTTATTATCATTACCCTCATCGACTCATCGCTTGAGGGGGTAGTCATAATATCAAATCATAATCAAAGTCAATAGAATATCCCTTGATCGTAGATCCCTTGATCTTGTCAAAATTACGTTCATCTTACGAATCATTTCCAAAGACTATCATAAGCTTACCCTTCTACTGGGGAAAATAGCATATATGACATTTTGTTTGTAGCTCTCCTCCTTTCGGTTCTATAGGCCTAACTCCTATTGTATAACCAAAGCTACCCGAATGTTTGATGATAAGTGAAAACCTTTTAAATTAAGTCTTTCACCGAGTTGAAAGCAATGATCCTAAGATGTGTGTCCTATTTGAAGGACTTGGGTATCTAAGGTTGATCAGACTAATGATCATCATGCAACCTACGATATCATTTTAGGAGGTCTATTTTTGCTCAGCATTTTTCGATCTCACAACACATCTCCAAAGGGGTATTTGTAGACACCTAAAATGCATCATGTCGAGGTGACTACTCATATGTGACATGTTATAATACCATATGAAAGACCTTGGACAAATACCAAGGTATAGCAGTGGTTTTTACCACTCAATTTGGGCACCTTTGCCTAGTCATTGTTAGCCATTGCTGACACCCACAGTTAGTAGTACTCACTACACCTGTCATCTGTGATCAAAACTCAAATATAGTTGGCCTTCATCTGACCCAAAATCAGTTGCAATGGCCAATTAGTTATGTATTGGAGTGATTTTAGTGAGGAAGTTTTTGGATCCTTCTATCCAATAAGATCAACCACCCAATATTGATATTAGCTTCCTCATGAAGCTACTACTAACCCCTTGGAAATTGCTATATAATACCCCTCTGAATTGGGGATAAAGTAGAGAGAAGTATAATCAATTGAGTAGTGAAGACCTATCTAATTGCATACCCATTCACATGCATCGATAGGAATACTTTTGCTACCCAATTGGAGATCACATTGCCATGGAGGTCCTAGGAGTATAGGAGAGCCAATAAATACTAATTCATGCAATCCGTGCACTCACTGAGTAATTCATTTGCCACATCTATCAAAGGACATAGAGGTTACCCTTGAACATTAATTTGGTAAGGAGAATCAAATAATTGGCCCTGATTTGGAGGGTAATCTTACTTCAGTATCTATCATGGCTATCAGTCACGGTGAATAGTGCCCCTTGCATGAATGAGCCATGGTTAGCAGGTGATCCCTAATCTTCTTGTTCTCAATTTTGCATTCTTTTTAATTATATTAGATTAATCATTTTGTAGGATTAATTCTGTATTCTAGAGATATTTGACTGACATATTAGAAATTATATGCAAGTTTCCTTCATTATTGTAGTGTAGGCGTAATGAATCTTTCTCATGCTTTCACGTATTCAATTAGTTAATTAGAAGCTTAGATAGATTCATATTAGTTTCTTTCATATTTCTAATGGAAGATTATCATGTTTTAGATCAATTTACATGTACTAAATCACTTTCTTGATTTCTTGATTATCATGTTATCTTTTGTGCAAATTTTCTTTTAAAGCCTCATCAAGAGAGACCTCCTTTGTTTTTAATATTTCTTGTTGTTTATTGCACACATGACTAATAGGGTTTTGGGATGCAAGGCAACAAATACCTCTAATCATGGAGAATAGGGTCATCGACACCCTAGAGCAGTTCGTGTCACCCTGGAAGACATTTTGATTGCATCTACCCTTGAGAGGGATTCAAATCTCTATTGTAATTGATGTATCAAATGGGTATCCCTAAGAGGGACGAATATGTAACTTGGCTTCATTGAAATTAATAAAAGGATTCTTTATATTTGTTTCATTTCTTATTGTCAACTTATGTTTTCCCATTTGTGCTTATTTCATGAATTGCAATAGATAGACTAGATAACAAGAGCCTTTTTGGTGGTTACAGAAAGTACATCAATCATCAAAGTAATTTTTAGAGGTATACTATTTAACTCTTTCTTAAGGTGGTTTTGTTTGAATAAAATATTTTTGATTTCATATAATTGGAGGTATAAGGATTGATTTGATGTGCATTAGTGTTGAATAAAATTGGTAATATAAGTACAAGGGTTTGAAAGCAAATTTGTGCATTACTGTGATTAATGTTGGAAATAAATTTTCAAGGATTATAGATCATATTTGAAAGTAAAATTTGTGCATGATTCATGTTTGATAAGCAAGGCATATTTATGCATTTGAGATTGGTTTTGAAATGAATAGTTAGTGGATTGAATTGAAAATATATGAGCATTGTGTGTGTGCAAGATTTGTGCAATGCTATGAGCATATTTGAGCAAGTGTTATAAGCAAAATTTGAGCAGATGTTATGAGCAGATTTGAGTATGTGTTATGAGCATATTTGAGCATATTTATGTGAGCAGATTTGAGTAGAGTTATGAGCAGATTTGAGCAAGTTTTGATGAGCATATTTGAGTAGAGTTGAGAGCAGGTCTTGGAGCAAACTAGAGCAAAGGGGATTGGTGTCTCCTATGGATATAGGTCCATGAACTAGAGCAAAGGGGATTGGTGTCTCTTGTGGATAGAGGTCCACAAACTTGAGCATAGGGGATTGGTGTATCCTTTGGGTTGGTGCCCATAAACATTGTAATAGGAAATTGGTTCCCAAGAGATTTATTGAGAAAATTTATAAGAAATATTTTCTCCGTGGACATAGCCCACATTGGGTGTACCACGTTAAATATGTGTCTCTTATGTGTGTGATGGTATTTGCATTGTTTCATTATTGCAATTGATAATATTGGATAATACTTCTTTGAAAAGAAAAGTAAAAAGCTTTATCTTATATTTTTCACCCCCCCTCTTAGTATAAGCTTGTGTTATTCAGTTCTATATTTGCTTGAAATTATTCTACAAGGATTTCATGAAAATGATTGAAGCATACATGAATATGTTTTAATGTATTTTATTGAGACTCTATTTATATGCATCTTCCTATAATTATCCATCAAAGATATAAGGAACCTACATAACTTATCAAAGATAGAAGGAACCTACATAACTTAATCATGAAGTCTATAAGAGTCTTTGATTAAGAATATTAGGAGCAAGAAAAAACTCATTCATAAGGAGCAAGACAAAAATTTCATTTATAAGGAGCATTTAAATTCATTGTATACTCTTAACAACAAATTAATACATTTTCAATTTTATCAAGATATCCATAAACAACAAATCTAAGATAAGGGAAAAAGATCTTCCATGAACTTTATCATTATCCATTTTAGATAGAAAGGACCTGCAAACCTTAA
Organism: Wollemia nobilis; assembly: GCA_028583015.1. Lineage (NCBI taxonomy): Eukaryota > Viridiplantae > Streptophyta > Pinopsida > Araucariales > Araucariaceae > Wollemia > Wollemia nobilis. The sequence goes on along the minus strand of JAQPPZ010016912.1, from coordinate 6,285,774 downwards.
TCATGTGAGGTTTTAAAGGGTTATGGATGAGGAAACATTCGTGCAAAAGAAAACTCATGTAAAGAGGGTGTACCAATTCAACTTGTACTCTAAGCAACAAATTCTCAAAAATTTCAAATTAAAATAATTAAAAAATAAGAAAAATATGTCTTCTATAAACTTTATTTTTATATCTAAAACATCTCAACTAAAGCTTTTACAATCTTTTAAATATATGTTAATTTAAACTAGCAAAACCTTATATATATATTTTTAAAAATAACTTTCAAAAGATTATATGCTGTCATCAACTAGACATGGTGTACAGAGAAGGTGCTTAAGGAAAATAATTATTATTTAAGGAAAATAACTCCAGAGGAGGTGCTTACAAGTCTCACAAATGTTGGTGCACGTGAGGACCATGCTTCTTCTCGGCTTCCCTTACAATCTTCTCCTACACTCCATGTAAATTTCCAGACAATTTCATGTAATGTGACAGGCCTTCCGTCAATGATGGCAAGCCGGGATTCACACAAACAGTTTCACAGTAATTTCATGGTAATTTCATTAAAAAAAAAATAGCATGATACGGGTTACAGTATTCTCTCCAGTATCACACTTCTCCCCCCCAATCCCGAACTTCACCATCCCCATCCTTACAGCATTTCGGGTTTTTAACGAGGCTCCCGATCCTCTCGGCCATCAATGCCCTGCCTAACAAATTCAAATTCTAGTAATTTTTTTTTTTCTCTCCCTCGGTCGAACTCCTCAAATTTTCTCACAATAAATGCCCCTGCCTTACCCACCATGAAACCCTCATTAAAGCTCTTCTCTGACCTAAAAATGCCGCCTTGGTCAGATCATCCTTCCGCGCCTCTGTTTCGCCCATAACGTCCATGCTCTGTACTATTGTGAAGACCATCCCCATATTTAATACACGCGGTTGTGAAATTCAATTTCAATCTTCGTGGCAGCCCGCGTTTAATTAATTTCCTTTTTTGCTTTGTCTTCGGCTGACCGTGTCACTTTAATACACGTGGAGGACGCGTGTCTGCATTTAATTAACTTCCATTTCTGCTTTGACGCGTGTCACAAGCTTGTCTTCAAACTTGTCGTGATATCGCGACATGTCACGATATCGCGACCCACGGTCCCTTCGCCTTCACCTTGGTGGAAACAGTCGTGATATCGTGACATGTCGCGATATCACGACCCACTGTCCCCTCGCCTTCACCTTGGCGGAAACAGTCGCGATATCGTGACATGTCGCGATATCGCGACCCACTGTCCCTTTGCCTTCACCAAGGCAAAAAGGAGCCGCGATATCGCGACATGTCACGATTTCGTGACATGTCGCGATATCGCGACTCAAACCGGCCATTGCCCTTCCGACGCCTTGGGGTCACGATTTCGCGACATGTCACGATTTCACGACCCCAACGCAACTTGAGCCCTTTACTCTAAAACTTCTCCTTCTTTTTCTTTTCTTACGAAAACTCCCTCTTGGGCCAAGATTTGAAACAAACCCAACACAAATACTTAGAAATAAAAGCGAACAATTAAATTATTTGGAGGATGCAAGATTGCTCCTTGACCACCGGATGCTCCTGCATCAGACACCCGGGGTAGAATAAAAAAAGTGACCCTCACTTTTGTTCGGCTAAGGGGAGACCCAAGCGGTCAACCTCCGCCTTCGACAACCAAGTTGCATCTTCGCTTGGTCCGCCCCTCCACTTGATCAAGTACTCGGATATCGCCTCGCTTCGGGTGCTCCGGCATTCACGGGTATCTAATATTTCCTCGGCCTCATCTGTGCTTGGAGTAGAGGCTGGAAATTGCCATGGTTTTGGACTTTGCATGTCTGTACTTTCTCCCTCATGATATTCCACGAGATCCGAAATATTAAAAATAGGTGAAATATCCAGCCAACTCGGCAATTTCACTTCATACGCATTTCCTGACTCCCGCTTTCCCAGTATTTTGCATGGCCCAAACTTTTTCATCTTCAATTTATTGTAATTCTTGGCAGGAAATATCTCCTTCCTGAGATACACCATAACCTCATCTCCAATCTCGAACTCCTTGAACCGCTACTTTTGGTCTGCCCTTGTCTTATATTGACTGTTCATTTTTGTAATCTGTCTTTTTACTTCCTCATGCAGACTTTTTATATGCTTTGCAAATTCTTCTACCTTGGCACTACATTTTTCTCTTCTGTCCAACTTTCTTAGCTCAGACACATTCCTCGGGTCGTTTCCATATATTATCTGGAACGGTGATTTATTTGTGCTTTTATTAATCGAATCGTTATATGCAAACTCTTCCCGTGGTAAGACTAAATCCCATCCCTTAGGTTGATCCACTATCAAACACCGCAAGAAATTGCCCAGGCTTCTATTGACCACCTCCGTCTCGTCCATCTATCCGTGGATGGTATGCTGAATCGAATTTCAAGTCTGTCTTCAATTTCTTCCACAGAGTTCTCCGGAAATACCCAACGAACTTTGTATCTCTCGTTCGAAACTATACTTCTCGGCAAACCGTGAAGTCGTACCACTTCTTTGAAGAACAACCCAAGGAATATGAACCGCATCACTTGTCTTTTGGCAGGGAATAAAATGTGCCATTTTGGAGAACCGGTCCACCACCACAAATATTGAATCATTTTCTCTCCGTGTTCTCGGCAATCCAAGGACAAAATCCATGCTTATGTCCTCCCATGGTCTCTCGAGCACGGTAATGGCCGGTACAGCCTCGTATTTTGTTTCACACCCTTTGCCATCCGGCATATTCTGCAACTTTGCACAAACTTCCGTACATCTTGCCGAAGTTGTGGCCAGTAGTAATTTTCCTCAACCAAGGCAATGGTCTTATCCCTACCAAAATGCCCAACCAATCCTCCGCTGTGCTTTTCTTTGATTATATTCTCCCGCATGGAACTTCTAGGAATGCACAACTTACTGCCCTTGAACAGCATCCCGTCTTGGATTAAGAAATCCAACCATTTTGTTCTATCTATGGTAAGAGGTATTGAGCAAGCCTTCCAGGCTTCTACAAAATCCGGATCTGCAGGGTATAGATCCTTCAGTTCTTCAAACCCCACTACTTCCACTGTCAATCTGGTCAGCAGAGTCTGCCTTCTGCTTAAGGCATCTGCAACCCTGTTTGACTTCCCACTTCTATGTTGTAGTACAAAGGTATAACTTTGGAGGAACTCCACCCATTTCATGTGCCTTTGGTTCAGTTTTTTCTGACTGTTAATGTATTGCAAAGCCTGATGGTCAGTAAACAACACAAACTCCTTTGGTAATAAATAATGTCTCCACTTTTTCAGGGCCTGAACTATAGCATAAAATTCTTGATCATAGACAGAATACTTCTTCCAAGCATCATTTAACTTTTCACTAAAATAAGCAACTGGCTTGCCTCCTTGACTCAGTACCGCCCCTATTGCACTGCCACTGGCATCACAGTCCACCTGAAATACCTTGTTGAAGTCTGGAAGTGCCAAAATAGGCTGTTCTATAACTTTTCTCTTCAATGTGTCAAAGCTCCTTTCAGCCCCTGATGTCCATTTGAACTCCTTTTTATCTCCCCTCATTGTCTCGGTGAGAGGTGCACAAATACTGCTGAAGTTCTTTATGAACTTCCTATAAAACCGGCCAGACCATGGAATGACCTCACTTCTGTTGTGCTCTTTGGAGTAGGCCATTCAATGATGGCTCTCACCTTTTCGGGGTCCATCTTCAGGCCTTCTGCTGAGATTACAAACCCCAAGTATACCAATTCCTTCTTGACAAAATTACACTTTTTCAAATTTATTAATAACTGTTCTTCTTGCAGTTTTTCAAAGACTCTCCTGATATGCATCGTGTGTTCCTCCAGTGGTCCGGCTAAATATCAATAAATCATCTAAATAAACAATAACAAACTTTCCCAAAAATTCTTTCAGTACTTCATTCATCAGCCGCATGAAGGTACTTGGTGCATTGGACAGTCCAAAGGGCATGACTAACCACTCAAACAGGCCTTCTCTTGTCTTGAAGGCTGTCTTCCATTCATCCCCCTCTCGGATACGGATCTGATGATACCCACTTTTTAGGTCAATCTTTGTAAAGTACTCAGCTCCACTTAAACAGTCCATGATATCATCCATTCTTGGTAACGGGAATCTGTACTTAATAGTAATTTTGTTGATGGCCCGTGAATCCGTACACATCCTCCATTCTCCATCCTTCTTCGGCGCCAAGACTCGCAGTACTCGCGCATGGACTCAAACTTTCCTGAATTAATCCCTTTTCTAATAATTCTTGGACCTGTCTACTTAACTCCTCAGACTCTACAGGTGTCATCCTGTGTGCAACTTTATTTGGCAGGCTTGATCCTGGTACTAAGTCTATATGGTGGCTAATTTTTCTCACAGGGGGTAAGCCCTCAGGCACATTGTCAGACACAATGTCTGGAAATTCCTCCAAAGCAGATTTAGAACTTCTGTTGGGGTATCCCGGCATTCCTTCCCCCTAACTCTTGGAATTATTGCATAACATAAATGTTCATGCTTTAACCCATTCATAAACTCTCTCCCCTCAACTAAACAGACTTTGGAAATATTACACACCTTTTCATCTGTATCCTTCAAGGGCTTTAGCTTATGGCGTACACCATTCTTTGTCAATGAGTAGGTGTTGGCACGACCATCATGTACTGCACTCCGGTCAAACTGCCAGGGTCTCCCCAGTAACATGTGGAAAACATCCATGGGTAAGATGTCACACAGGACCTCATCAAAATACTTCCCGACATTAAATTTAACAGAACACTGCTCATTGACCAAGGCTCCGTGGTCCTTTTGTAACCATGCGACCCGGTATGGGTGTGGGTGTTTCTTCCTCTCTAACTGTAACTTCGTAACCATTTCCTCTGAAACCAGGTTATCCGTGCTACCATTATCAATAATGATATTGCAAACCTTGCCCACACATTTACATCTAGTGCGGAATAAACTTTTCCTCTGGTCTGTGTCCTTCTCCTCGTTCAACAGGACTCTTCTTACAACCATTGTTTCTCCTCTCTCCGCTTCTTCGAAATGCTCAGATTCAGCATCCTCCTCTGCCACAACAGCTCTGGCTGGGCCCTCAGGCCTCTTTTTTGTTCTTTCTCGGTGTTGTGGACATTCAAATGCCCTATGTCCTTCTTCACCACAGTGGAAACATGTTCCACGAAATACTCCCCTTCCAAACCCTCGTCCAGATCCACCCCGTCCTCTTGGGTAGCTGTTATGATCTCGGGGCTGATAAACATATTCATATTTTTGGTCCTGGTTACTACTGGCTTCCCCAGTCTTCTTCGGATCCTTGTACTTTTCTCCACTGGTCCTCCCACCAGTCCTTCCACCTCGGCCTCTTCCTCTTTGCTTGCCTTCAAACCGCCTGTTTAACTTTTCTTCTACCTTCAAGGCAAATTGATAGGCATCCTCAATGGTGTTTACTCAAACCAGGCTCAGTTCTTCCTGGATACCAAGCCTCAACCCATTAATGTAACGGGATACTTTCTCTTTATTTGCCTCTAAATGCCCTGTTCTAATAGAAATTTTGTAAAATTATTCAATGTACTCTTGGACAGTTTTGTTTGTCTGTCTCAAGCTCTGCATTTTTCTTAGCAGATCCAACTCGTAATATGTCGGGATGAACTGTCTTTTAAGCTTCTCCACAATTTTATCCCATCTTGTTATTCTTTCTTTCCCCCTTCTGTTTCTCTCCAACTGCATTCCCCTCCACCAAATGCTGGCATGACCCTTTAACTTGGTCTTAGCAAATCTAACCCGGTTAGGGTCTTCAATCTCCTCATACTCGAAATATTCCTCTAAATAATTTATCCAGTCAATCACTTCTTCTGGATTCAGATTTCTCGAGTAGGTAGACACCTCCATTTTTGGTTGTTTTCCAATCTGAGAGATGGCCTTATACAACCGGGCCTGAGCAGGATCCACAGCTTTTGCTTCTTCCTCAGACTGTTCTTCCTCTTCAACTTCATCTTCACTTTCCTCTTCCCCTCCGGGTTCGCGCCTTCTGCGTAACTCTGCTTGCAAGGCTTGAACTTGTCTTTGCAAGGCCCGGAAGTCTTCGGACGGTACCACATTTCCTGCTCCGCCACGGTTCCTTCGTGGAGGCATGATATATATATATATATATTTTTGTCTCTGTATTATTTATTATTTATTTTTTTTTTTTTTCAAGAATTCTTCCACAGATCCTGGTGCAACTGCCTCTCTCCGGCGATCTGTTACACGCTCAGGAGCTCCCGCTCTGATACCACTGATGGCAAGCCGGGATTCACACAAATAGTTTCACAGTAATTTCATGGTAATTTCATTAAAAAAAAAAAATAGCATGATACGGGTTACAGTATTCTCTCCAGTATCACACTTCTCCCCCCAATCCCGAACTTCATCATCCCCATCCTTACAGCATTTTGGGTTTTTAACGAGGCTCCCGATCCTCTCGGCCATCAATGCCCTGCCTAACAAATTCAAATTCTAATTTTTTTTTTCTCTCCCTCGGTCGAACTCCTCAAATTTTCTCACAATAAATGCCCCTGCCTTACCCGCCATGAAACCCTCATTAAAGCTCTTCTCTGACCTGCAAACGCCGCCTTGGTCAGATCTTCCTTCCGTGCCTCTGTTTTTCCCATAACGTCCATGCTTTGTACTGTTGTGAAGACCATCCCCATATTTAATACACGCGGTCACAAAATTCAATTTCAATCTTCGTGGCAGCCCGCGTGTTTAATTAATTTCCTTTTCTGCTTTGTCTTCGACTGACCGTGTCACTTTAATACACGTGGAGGACGCGTGTCTGCATTTAATTAACTTCCGTTTCTACTTTGACGCGTGTCACAAGCTTGTCTTCAAACATGTTGCGATATCGCGACATGTTGCGATATCGTGACATGTCTCGATATCGCGACCCACGGTCCCTTCGCCTTCACCTTGGCGGAAATAGTGGCGATATCGCAACATGTTGCGATATCGTGACATGTCGTGATATCGCGACCCACTGTCCCCTCGCCTTCACCTTGGTGGAAATAGTCATGATATCGCGACCCACTGTCCCTTTGCCTTCACCAAGGCAAAAAGGAGCCGCGATATCGCGACATGTCGCGATTTCGCGACATGTCGCGATATCGCGACTCAAACCGGCCATTGCCCTTCCGACGCCTTGGGGTCACGATTTCGCGACCCCAACGCAACTTGAGCCCTTTACTCTAAAACTTCTCCTTCTTTTTTTCTTTTCTTACGAAAACTCCCTCTTGGGCCAAGATTTGAAACAAACCCAACACAAATACTTAGAAATAAAAGCGAACAATTAAATGATTTGGAGGATGCAAGATTGCTCCTTGACCACCGGATGCCATCAGTCAATGACATGTCCCATCTGAGATTAGATTATAAACATCAGCTTCATAATATTTTCATCATAAATCAAATTAGATACTTAGAAATTAATGGAATATGAAGCAATTATTTTTTATTGATAGAAATTAAGTGTCATCTATCAAACATAGAATTCACCCATTCGCCAAAAGCGATTCTGATTTCCACCATTGCAAATAGCCCCCCAAAAAATAGAACTCAACATGACGATGGCGTACAAAATCCAGCTGAATCGCCTCCGAATCTTTCCACCATCTACAATATGAGACATCAAAACAAAACATTATGGCCATAAATTATCATCCGAAAGGAAAAAAACATAGATGATAATTAGATAGGTTGATTTTAAACCACATCTAAATTCATTATGAAATCATATATTAATAATAACATTAATTTAAGGTTCAGTTTGTTGGTAATTTCCTAGTTTGGCATGCATATTAGGGCTTCCTAAAACTAGAGGGTGTGTCATGCCAGTTATTGATTTCTCTAGGATACGCAAAAAAATAAAATAAAAATAATATCAATTTATTTTTTTAAATATAAAAAGTTTGATAAGATTAAAAGTATTAAATCATATAATTTTAAAATATTCATAACAACACATGTCCATCTATACATAGCTTGATTTTTTTTTAAGAAGTATTGCTTGTATTATATTTTTTAGTTTTACTAATATCTCTTAGAACCTACACTTTTATAGGTTAGTATGGAAGTCCACTTCTATAAGTTAGTATGGAAGTCCATAAAGCATGGTCCATCACCTATATATAACTTTTAAACTAAAATATATATTGAGAAAAAATATTTCATAAGGAAAATTATTAAATAATGTGAATTTAATTTGTACTTCCTTTTGATCC